>JAPDVU010000006.1:38033123-38658123 GCA_026230045.1 Corynorhinus townsendii
TCAGAGGACGCAGCTGGAAATTCAGCATTAATGAATTCTGATCTCTTCCCATTTAAACGCGTCTGATCCTTCAGGGACCATGGGGCAGCAACGCTGTGAATATTAACATTGTGTTGAAATTGATCACGGCCCATTTTAAGTCAGAGCTGCTAGTAGGAGGAGGCGTGGTCTTATTCTGACCCTTCTTTGCATCTCACCAAACATCAGGAAGGCAGGGAGAGGACTTCTGACTTCTGTTTGAGAGGGAATGGCTATTATTTGGACATGGCACAGATGCTGTGGGGAAAGCCTCTTCCCCACACACTCTGCTTTTCACTTTCTGCTCAAAGGAAACTGGGCTAGCAATCCAGGTGGGGTGCTCCTGGGGCTGCAGAGCTGGGTCTCTGCTTTTGGAACACAGCGGGAAGTGGGAATCTCCTGTCTCCCATCTCTTCAGCCACGAATGTATATCCAGCGCTAGTTAGTCAGTGTATTTGGATTCAGATCATTTCCTCTTACCTAGAGGGAGATTTTCCTGGTTGACAGCATCATGATCACTATTATTAAATAACTCTTATTTTTTCAAAACACTAGCCCAGCCTTAACCAGTTTGGCTCAGTGGATAGAGCATCAGCCTGTGGACTGAAAGGTCCCAGGTTCGATTCCGGTCAAGGCCATGTACCTTGGTTGCGGGCACAGCCCCAGTAGGAGGTGTGTAGGAGGCAGCTGATCGATGTTTCTCTGTCATCGATGTTTCTAACTGTCTATCCCTCTCCCTTCCTCTCTGTAAAAAATCAATAGAATATATTTTAAACAAACAAACAAAAACACTAGCCCATATACTGTGCTTCCTTTTGGGGGGAGGGCGTGGTGGTAAGGAGTGGAGGGGGAAATGCCAGTCATTTCACCCAGCTTCTTCCCGGGGTATGTGTTTCCCCACCCCTCAAGAAATTTAGAAGCAGATTATATCTGCTTCAGGGAAGCATCGGGAGTTGATATGCTTTGGTTATCTGTGCTGAGCTTGGCCTTTGCTACCCTGAGTATTTGTGAGACAGCTAGAGACAGACTGTAAAAACTTGGCTGACTTGGTCTAGTACACATGGCAAGCACATAGGAGCACCATCCCTGGCAAGAGGAACAAGATTTGGAGCCCAAAGATCTCTTAATGTTTGGGTGAAGCTATGCAAGTCACTTTACCTCTCTGCCTCAGCGTCCTCCTCTGCAAACAGGATAACAGTATAGTTCCTCTTAAGACTGTGGCATAATATTCACTGCTTTGCTGAACAAGGAAACAATTTGTGAAGCACTTGGTGCCATAAATGTCTGCTGTTATTCTCTCTATTTTGCAGATGAGAAAGCCAAGGCCCAGAAAGGTTAGTGACTTGTTGAAGGTCACACAGCTTTAAGGCCAGGCGCTCAGCTCAGCAAGTCTGTTTTCTTGGCACTGCATCACCCAGACACCCATTTAACAATCCCATGCTGGGGCTTACTCCCTCTGGTCCACAGGATCAGAGCTGGACCGGGGCAGTGCCTGGCAGGGTCAAGCCAGCTGAAGTTGGAATCCTGTGATTCAAGCAGGTCCTTTCTCTTCTCTTGGGCCTCAATTTCCCCACCTGTAAAATGGTGTGATACCCACCCCCTCCCTGCAGCCCTCTTCTGAGGTGGAAGCAATGATGGATGTGAATTAGCTTGGTCAAGATTAATAAAGGATGACCAATGCCATTGGCAGGGGTCTTTGGCCTTATGAGCTAAACAATACAAGGGTCCAGGAACCACTGGCATCTGCAGAGAGGACACATGGAGGAGCTTGCTCCCAGTTACCAGACTGGCTCCACCCAGTGTGGAGGCAGCAGGGACAGTGGGTGGCACGGATGGGTGGGCAGTGGTTGCTGGGGAAACGGCGTGTGGCAGCTGTGTCTGGCCTGGCCTGGCAGCTGGTGCTCTCCTGCAAGGCATGGAGTCCAGGAACCCTCAGGGGCACAGGGCCCCCACAATAAACCATCTCTTCACACACGGGAGCCTGGGAGAAGGGGCGGGGATGCGTAGCCTTTTGTGTAAAGCCCAGAGAAGGAATGGAACGTAGGCCCCGCTTACTGAGAGGGTGGGGAAGGAGGAGGGGACCCAGCCCAAGAGGCCAGGGGTAGGGATGGTCGCAAGTAATTCAACCCTCCCCCCGGGGTTGTGGAGGGAGGGAACAAGAGGGGCCTGGGAAACACCCAGCATGCTCTTTGCTTAATCCGCCTGGCTACCGCAGCCCTGATGGCTCATTCCTGCTATTTATTGCTTATCTACTCAGCACTGGGCATCATGCCAGGTGCTTGATATGCATACCAGTCTCTTGACAAACCCACCAGGAAGGTATTATTATTCCCCATTTTACAGATGAGAAAACAGACTCAGAGAGCTGAAGTGACTTCTACTAAGAGGGTAAAACCAGGCTTGGAGTCCAGGCTCGCTGTTCCCAAAGCCTGTGAGCGTGGGCCCTTCCCATGTCCCCAAAGCCTGTGAGCGTCTGCCCTTCTCATGTCCCCAAAGCCTGTGAGCGTGTGCCCTTCTCATGTCCCCACAGCCTGGGTGTGTGTGCCCTTCTCATGTCCCCAAAGCCTGTGAGCATGTGCTCTCCTCATGTCCCCACAGCCTGGGTGTGTGTGCCCTTTTCATGTCCCCACAGCCTGGGTGTGTGTGCCACCTCTCTGTGGAGGCTGTTTGCTGAGGGTCTCCTAGGTGCCTGGCACGTTACTTACATTATTGCTAGTCTGATCCTTGTACCCCTGCAGGATGAGCATAGTTAACAGCCTTTTATCGGGGGAAGAAGGGGGACAGCTCAGAGAAAATGACTTGCCTGCCCAAGACCTCACCTGGCAGAGATGATATTTCACTTCATGCAGCAGCTGGAGTCCAGGCTCTGTGGATCTGTCCACTCTGCCACACAACTGCCCTCCCCTATGACTGGAGCTGGGCAGCAATGGGCCCCTTCAGGATGTTGGGACTTGGGCTGGTGGCAGTGAGAGTGTCTTCATTACAGACCCCAGGAAGCTGCTTATGTTGGAGGGGTCATGCACAAATTCTTAGTACTAAAACATGGACGTCATCTGTGCATCTCAGGACCTTATTTTCCATTTGAGGAGATGAAAAATAGCCACAAAAAGCAGTAACAATAAATGATAATTAGAGCTACCCTCTATTAAGCCTGTAATACAGTGCTGTCCAATAGAAGTTTCTCCAGCGATTGGAATATTCTGCAATACAGTAACCACTAGCCACATGTGCTTTTGAGCACTTGAAATGTAGCAAGTGTGACTTAGGAATGCATTTTAAAAAAATCAATTTAAATAGCCACATTTGGCTAGTGGCCACTGTGTTGGACAGTGCAGTGTTAAAAATAGATGAAGTGCTGTACTGAGAGCTTTATCGAATGATTACTTATCATCCTCACACCAATGAGATAGATTATAATCATCCCCATTTTACAGAGGAAACGGAGTCCCAGGGAAATGAGGAAACAAGTTTGCCCAGCTGACCATGTGGAAGGACCAGGACTTGAACCCCCTGGGCAGGTAAACCCCGAGCCTGCTACATTGTGTGACCAAGCTGATGTGTCCCTCCACCACAGGAGAGCTTGAGGCCAAGGTTAGGATGCACAGGGATGATATGATAAGAGCCAGGACCAGTGAGAATGGCACCAAGGTGACAGATGGAGTACAGGGTGAGATAGGAGGTGGAGCGGGACAGGATCCCTGAAAGGAGAAGCATTGGATCCCTCGGGAAAGCACCTTGAATTGGAAACTGGGTAATCTCGGCGCCTGTCTGCCTCTTACTCCAGATTTGAGCCCTGGCTGTGCCACTCTCTGGGCAATCCTGGGCAAATCACCGTGGCTCCTTGAGTCTCAATAGCTCCATCTGTAAAATAGGAATGATAATAGTCCCACCTCGTTGGATGTGGTGATAATCAGGCATGATTGTGCATAGATGTGATGAAAGTCTGTAACCTACCATATGGTTCAACTTCCTTGTTAGGTCCTGAAACTTTACACTGGGGAGTATACACCAGCTGTCTCTGCGGGGCAGAGGGGCCAAGCGCTCACACAATCTTGATCCTCAGGACGAATACAGACTCACCATCTCAGGAGGGGTCAGAAAAGCTACCTCATTCCCAGGACAGGGTCCGAGAATTAGAATTGGTTGGGGCCTGGGAAACAGCATTTAAAATTGCTCTCAGGGTCATACTCTGGCCCCTGTTTCTAACCCAGGACAGCCCACACAGGCTGGAGACAGAGACCTCTGAGGACAAGTTACTGGCATTCCTGACTGGTCAGGCCTGTTAACCAGAGCCACAGGCTTTGTGTCATGTTTGTCTGCCTTTCTTTTCTCTCTTTTTTATTATGAAAAAATTTCAAACATAACAAAAGTAGAGAGAATAGTATAGCAAGCCTCTTTCCCATATTCATCACTACAGCTAACTTTCAAAAATTAAGACCAACCTTGTGTTGCCATAATCCTACCACCCCTTGGCCCCCTACCCAAGGTTATTTTGAAGCAAATCCTAGCATGTCTTCTTTTAAATAGTCCCTGTGACCCTCTCATAAATTTCTGGTGGGAGTCAAATTGGTACTATTTCAGAAGAGGACAATTTAGCAGGCTCAGAATCCTACTGCAGGTGTCTTTGGATCTGGCACTTCTACTTTACACAGGTGATGTACCTGCACATGTGCAGAATGAGGCTGTGTGTGGTTATTTGCTCCAGCATTATTGGGGATAGTAAACGATTATAAAAAACATTCAACCAAGGGCACTGGTTAAACATTTTTACAGTGGAATTCTATAGTGTTGTAAAAAGGAATGAGGAAGTTCTTTATAAACTGATATGGACTAATCTCCCCAGAGTAGTCTTAAAAAGGTAAGGTACAGAACGCTGTGAATGATACTCAATAACATGCATAAAAAGAGAAGTAATATCCTTGAAATATACCATTATTTCAGGAAGGATGCACATGAACCTGGTGTTTGGGTTGCCTTGCTACAGGCAGATCAGGTGGCTGGTGGATAGGGGTGGGAGAAAGACTTTTCTCTTTATACCCCTTCTACCTTTTGAGTTTTCCTGTATTTCCTATCTAAATAAAAAATTCTCTTTTTTTCCCTGTAACCTAAAACTGCTCTTAAGTATAGTTTATTAATTAATAAACAGGTATTTATCCAAGTGAGTTGAAAACTTCTGTCCACACAAAAACTTGCACAAAATATTCATAATTGCCAAAAATGGGAAGCAACCAACATGTCCTTCAGTAGATGAATAGACTATCTGAATATTATTCCAGACAATGGAATATTATTTAGTGATAAAAAGAAATGAGCTATCAAGCCACAAAAAGACATGGAGGAACCTTAAATGCTCATTGCTAATTAAAAGAAGCTTGCTTAAAAAACCTATATAATGTACCATTCCAACTGTATGACGTTCTGGAAAAGGAAAATTTATGAGGACATGGTAACAGGACGAGTAGTTGCAAGGTGTTGGGGAGAAGAGGAAGGGAAGGATGAGTTGGTGCAGCACTGGGGATTTTTAGGGCAGTGGAAACATACCGTTTGATACTATAATGATGGATACATGTCACGCATTTGTTCAAACCCTAGAATATAAACCAAAGAGTGAGCCCTAATGTAAACTATGGGCTTTAGTTAATAATATGCATCAATATTGTCCATCAGTTGTAACAAAGGTACCACACCAGTGTAAAATGTCAATAATAGGGACATGTATAAGAGAAGGAGAAGGGGTATATAGGAACTCTACATTCTGGTTAATATTTCTGTAAACCTAAAACTGCTCTAAAAATAGTCTATTAACTAAAAAATACAATTCCTCATTACTTTGGGTCTGAAGAAGCTTCCTGTGCCCTCTGCCAGTGAGGTTGTGCTTGTGTGTGGGGTAGGGATTTGCAAGGAAACTTGTTCTCCTGTAATGTGGGTTGCCCTGGGGATCGCCATGAGTGGCAGATCTGACGCAGGCACAGTGGTCTTTGGTGAGACTGTTGCTTGGAGAGTAAGCGGGAGCATTATGAGGCACGTCAGAGGAGTTTGGCCTTGATCTATAAACAGTGGGGAGCCATGGAGAATTTTATCAGGAGAGTGACATGGGGAAAGTTGTGCTTCACAATTAGTTCTGCCCCTTCTCTGGGCCTCATGCCTCTGTCTGTAACCCAGGAGTCTGCCCTAGACCTTCAAGGAGGTCATCTTCAGCTCTAAGGTTTTGAGATCAAAGCCTTTCTGGACTTTCCAAGATGGCCCTCCTCCCTGTTCCCACCTCCACCCCCCCTTTTATTTTTCTGCCACCCAGTGTTGCGCTGTGACTGGAACTGCTCCCTGGGGGAATGTGTGCTGAATGAAGTCTGTGCCTTGGGAGCAATTGTGTTTTATTTTATTTTCTTGCTCCTTTTGACATTTTCAAGGAGAAAAACCAAATCTGTGCCTGCCCCAAGGAGGAGCAACTTGGAAGGGAGTTAGAAAGAAAGAGATGGGTAATCAAGTCCCCTCAGGGCTCCTGCCAGTATGGCTTCCTGCTAGGAAGACTTGACTCTGAGGTGTCCAAGCTGCAAGAGGTCCCTTATGTGACCCTGCCTGGAAGGCTCCAGCTGGTTGTGTGAACTGGGGGAGGTTCCTCTGCTCCTTCCAAATCAGCTCCTGTCATCACAATGTGATTTATGAGCTTTTCCTCTAAAATATGAGAATGTTGGCTCCTGATTAGGTCCTGTAATGGAGGAAGGCAGTGGCTGCAGCATTTCTGATAAATACTATCTCTTTAGACCACCATCTTGTTACCAAAAAGGTGCAAGAGGTTGACTACAAATGGATTAAAGTCTTTTTTTTTTTAATAACTCATCTAATGGGGTGTCGGGAGGGTTATTGCTCCCATCTGAAGGCTCCAGGCTTGATTTCTAGCTTAATTGCCACACACCAGCTGCTAAGACCAGAGGCTACTTCCCTCTGAGCCTCCACTTCTTCATCTTTGAGGGAAGCGGAACACTAGCTCCCACCTTAGCGGATGCTGTGCAGAGTATGAGAGGAACATCTGAAAAACTCAGCACAAGCCTGGAACAGATGTGTGCTCTGGAAGTGCTGGGGATTATTAGGATTATTTTGAGACCCAAAGAGTGGATGGTCTCAAAGTGATTGGGAAACTATTTGGGAAGCATTTTTATAATTATGTGTTGATACGGCAGGGCTTGCACTTGGATCAAAGGCATCTCAATCCAGTTCTACAAGTAGGCCATGTCATAGGTGTACCTGCATAGCTTGTTACAGTTCATAGAACAAAATGTGACCTTGGACAAGCTCCTGATCTTGGTTTACACAGAGCCTTGGTTTCTTCATCTATACAAATGGATAGCAATAATATTCATGTCTTGTGTGTGCTGTGTGCGAGTGTGTGATGTGAGCTGTATGTATGTGTTATATGACAATGTATATGTGGTATGTGGTGTGTATATGTGAGTGTGTATGATGTGCAGGTCTGTGGTATGTGGCATGGTGTATGGTATGTAGTATGTCTGGTGTGTATGGTATACGTGTGCTGTTTGTAAGTGTGTGATGTGTATGTATGAGTGATGTGTGGTATGTGGTATGTATGTGTGTGGTGTATGGGGTATGTGAGTGTGTGTGGTGTGTGGGGTGTATGAGTGTGTGTGGGGTGTGTTTGGGATATATGAGTGTGGGATGTATGAGTGTGTGTATGTTATGCGATGTGTATATATGGTATGTGGTATTATGGTGTGTATGTATGTGGTATGTGACATGGTGTGTGGTACACCTGGTGTGTATGGTATATGTGTGCTGTGTGTGTGTGATGTGTATGTGTGCGTGATGTGTGGTATGTGTGGTGTGTGGTATGTATGTGTGTGGTGTATGGGGTTTGTGAGTGTGTGTGTGTGGTATGTGGGGTGTATGAGTGTGTGTGATGTGTGTATTATATAATGTGTGTGGTTATGATGTGTATGTGTGAGTCTGTGTGGTGGGTGTGAGGTGTGGTATATGTGTTGTGTGGTGTGTGTGGGAGTGTGTGTGTGTTTGTTTTGGGAAAGACTCCCATAATCACAGCACTTGTTCTGGGATAAAAGCACTTAGTAAAGGTAAATAGTAATTTGCTATACAGATATTTATATCCTGATGACCCATATGTGCTAGGACAGTGGTCGGCAAACTCATTCGTCAACAGAGCCAAATGTCAACAGTACAACGACTGAAATTTCTTTTGAGAGCCAAAAACCGACTTCTGCGCATGGGCCATGAAGTTTCAATCGCACTGTACATGTGCGCCCGCACGTGGTATTTTGTGGAAGAGCCACATTCAAGGGGCCAAACAGCCGCATGTGGCTGGCGAGCCACAGTTTGCCGACCACTGTGCTAGGAGAATCCACCCTCAGAGCTTAAATTTCATTTGAGGAGCCCAGGCAGATAAGACATGTACATGAAAGAGTTAAAAAACAGCAGGAGGTGGTCTGAGACTAACTTAAGTACCACTGAGTTCAGAAGAGGGTCACGAGGGCTGAGCAGTCCTGAATGCCTGGGAGGAGCAGGGTTTGACATGGACTCTAAAGCAATGATTTTGATTTTAAAACTTTTTGCTTGCCTACCCTCTAAATGAACTTTGGCAGAAAAAAGTTTCTTTGCCTCACACATTTTAACTTGACATCTGAAAAGTTTCATTATAAGTTTAAGTAGTTACAAAGAATATAATTTCTGCCATATTGTAATTATTGACCTTGTAGAATAAAATTACACTATTCTCTTACATGCATCAAACAGAAGCTAAATACCATAGCAATTTTTGATTCTTCCTTTTTATTGAAACTTAATTTATATACAGTAAAATGAACAGATCTTAAGCATACACTGATTATTAATTTTTATCAGTGTACTGACTACCCAGATAGAGGTGCGTATATATCCAGCATTCCAGGAGGCAGCTTTGTGCCCCCTCCCAGTCAATTTCCCCTCAAAGGTGACATTTCTCTGACTCTATTATTACTATATCATCATATATACCAGCATAAACTAGTTTTGCATGATTTCCTTTGTTCTGGCTTCTTTCAAGCAGCATGAGGTCTGTGAGATTCAAGCGTGTCACTGCAGGTAGCACTAGTTCTTTTTTTGTTGTTGCACAGTATGCCATTGAATGAATATTTCATATTAAAAACCCTTGTCTACTCTTAATGGGCCTTTTGGGTTCTTTCTAACATTTGGCTGTAAAGATACTGTGACTTTTCTTCTCTCTATATGTTTTGTGGACATAAACACTGATTTCTTTGGGGTATGTATCCAAGAGTGTAATTGACAGGTCATAGGATAAACATGGGGATACATTTAGTCTCCACCACCATTCATCAAAAATTACCTGCACAAGTCAGAAATTTTCATTGTTTCTTTCTTTACCTTCTTGAACTCAAAATTCCCTTCTACTTCCTTCACAGAATTTTGTCTTACTATATTTTCATGCTTGAAAAAACTTTATTGATTACTCTATCATATTTTTTTTTTTACCCAAAATATGTATGTGAATGGAAATGGATGTTTAAAATTTTTCCTTTGACCACAAAACTCTAAGTTATCTTTCTTTTGGATTGATTTATCATACAACTCATTAAAATAACATCAATGTTTTATAATTTGATAAATAACAACTAAACATAAAAAGTAAGATAGTATGGGAAATATTTCTCATAATGCAGGGGATAGGGAGATAGATGGCAGTGCTTCTTCTACATTAAGGTGCATGAGGACCATCCGGGGATCCTGCTAACATGCAGATTCTGATGCAGAAGGGCTGGGTTGGAGCCTGAGATTTGGCATTGCCAATGCTGTGGGCCCATGGATTGCATTTCAAGTAGCAAGGTCCCTAGATTAAAGAGTTGCTAACACCAGCAGTCTCCATGGTCCATTTTTTGGTGCCCAGACATCTTGACACTTAGGAACACTGCACCATAGTCAGATTCTGGATGAGGGACAAGTTGGTCTTCTGCAAGGAGGGAGAAGGCCTGCTATGAAAAGAGAAGTGGGAAAAGAGGGGTGGTGTCATCGAGATGGAGCCACATTCTCAGGCGGAGCAGAAGAGTGGGGATGGAAACAGGGTCTCCAGCTGATTCCCTTAGAGCTCTTCCTGCCCGTGGCTCTTTGGGGAGCTTCGTGTACACAGGGTCAGGCTGCCCCTTTGAAGAACACTTCTCTCAAGGATGCTAAGAGGGTGCCACCACCCTTTCAGACAGAGTGCCCATTAATGCAGGCGGGATTGGACATTTCAGGGACTGGTTTGGATGGTTTTACAGTGTACTGGGGGCAAATCCTGAGAAGTTAGGTTTGGGGCTGGATGGTAGATGGCCTTGAATCCATTCTATGGAGTTGGATTTAATACTAAAATCAGCCCAAGGCCCCCTTTGCCTGAGCAGAGTGCTGTGGGGAGACTGATCTGTTGAGCAGCTCATGGATGGCTGGGAAAGAGTTCATGCAGTGATAACACTGTGGGCTTGACATTAAGGTTGGCTGTGGTTACTGGGATACCCAGGCTGTGATTTTTATCTCCACCATCCTCCAGTCCCCATCCTCACCCCTAGCTTTTGAACTTTTGCCCGGTTTGCTCTGTCAGTATTTCCTGAAGTGTGGGCTGCATTCCTCTAGTGGTACCTGAGAAGTTTATGCATGGAGCTCAAGATAATTCAGAGTGAAACACCGGCATGGCCTTAAGTAACACTGAAACCCAAGAGCAGCCCTTTCTCAGTCCCGAACATCTTTCTTTAATACCACTCATGTTCTCATTTTTCTTTTGTTGGTAGCGAGCAGTTTAGGCTTAGGGCCTTTGATAAGCAGTCATCTCTAGTCTTTACAAAATACTTGTTTTCATTGAATTAATTTTCTATGTACCAGGATGGCAAGCGGTCCTAGTTTCCCCTTACTATAGTGACATAAAACTGTTCATTTAAAATAACCTCATTTCAGTAAGAAAAGTGAGCCAGTTTACTAGATGATATGGCAGAAATAACAATGCTGGAGGCAATATGCAGTGGTTCGACTTTGGGTTAGACTGTGTGGCAAACCCTGGCAAGTGCCAGATCATTGTACCAATGACCCAAGAGGCTCTGGGTGGTCCCCACCAGCCTAACATCCCATCCGTTCTTTGCCTCTGCCTGCAGAGATCCGCACGCAGCTGGTGGAGCAGTTCAAATGCTTGGAGCAGCAGTCGGAGTCTAGGCTGCAGCTGCTACAGGACCTCCAGGAGTTTTTCCGCCGGAAAGCTGAGATCGAGCTCGAGTACTCCCGCAGCCTGGAGAAGCTGGCTGAGCGGTTCTCCTCCAAGATCCGCAGCTCCCGGGAGCACCAATTTAAGTGAGAAGGGGCCAGGGTCCGGGGCGAGGGGAGGCAGCGCTGGGGTGGGTGGGCGGTTGGCCACAAAGCTGAACAGAGGCAAGGACTCATCGGAGGGGTATGGCTGCCTCTGAAGCCCTGGGTCTGCAGGACACTACACTTCCAAGCCTCAATCTTCCTTGGTGGAGGGTGAAGAGAGAGTAGTTCCTCCACATAAGGATGCTGTAGGGAATAAATGAGCAACCCAAGAAGACTGCTTTCACAGACAGTAAGTGCTCAATAAATTGTTGCTGTCACTCTCATTGGACTAGGCACTGTGGGAGCTAGCCTCCATTTGGGCCAAGGGGACTCGCCACTTCCCTTCAGGGCATCCTGGCCCTATCCATTTCTCTTGTACTTCAGGGTCAGCCAGCCCACTTCCAAATTCCTTCAGCACAAGGCCCTCAGCATTTCTTCTCCATGGAACGGATGCTCAAGCATTCCTCTTCCTTACTCCCTGGGGGACCCATGCCACCTTATTACTTACCTGAGACACATAGACTCTGTGTGCTAATTTCTTACACCCCACGTGCTGAGTTCCTGGAGGCCAGGACCTCTCAGGTCTGTGGGGACTCTGAGTCTTCCAGCTACAAAACTCTCCTAGTGCAGGCAGAAGCCACAGCCTCCCCGGGAGGCATTTGCCCACGGGCAGTACCACTTTGCAGCCCTTTTCCTCTACCATGCTCCCCAGATGTTTCCCTCCTCAGAGCATCTCTCCAGCAAATGGCCCTCAGCCCCCGGAGATCAGAGACTTACTTCAACACACTGGACCCGATCCTTCTGCCTCTGTGTTTAATCTCTTTTCTCCCTTTTGTATATTTTTAAATTGTGGTAAAATACACGTAACATAAAATGTACCATCTTAACCATTTTTAAGTGTACAGCTTAGCGGCATTTCTACATCTTCAGTACCATCCATCTCCAGAACTTTTCTTCTTCCCAAACGGACACTCTGTACCCATTCAACACTCACTCCCCTCTTCTATCCCCCCCCTCGCCCCCCCCCCCCGCCCCCAGTCCCTGGCAACCACCATTCTACTTTCTGTCTCTATGGACCTGACTACTCTAGGGACCTCATTTAAATGGAATCACACAGTACAGGTCCTTTGTGACTGGTTTATTTCTCTTAGCATAATATCCTCAAGGTTCATCCATGTTGTCACATGTGACATAATTGCCTTCCTTTTAAAGGCTGAATAGTGTTCTATTTATGTACAGACCACATTTTGTTTATTCATTCATCTGTCGTTGGATGCTTGGGTCCCTTTTGCTCTTCTTTATAATTTTGCATTCCACTCTGGGCAGGGAGAGGGAGCACGCGTTCTTTAAACCCTTCTAAACATCTTCCTCAGTCTGGACCACAGCATTTGAACACTTGCTTTGGTGCCTTCTTCTCTTGACATTTGGGAATAAGAAATGACTTTATTAAAAGGCAAAAATTCATTACTCTCTTGCAAATATCATTCTTGTTTTTCTACTCAGTCGCATCTCTTTAAATGTTCACTGCAGAAGGGAGCTTTTATTAATAACTTTCTCCCAGGCTCTGTCAAGGTCTTTTCACATACAGAATCTCATTTTTCTGATATATGTTTTGGAGAAATTTTGTGGTGGTTTTTTTTTTCCAAGTGACAACAGTAAAATGGTCATTGTATACAATTTAGAAAGTACAGAAAAATAAGTGAGAGAGAGAGAAAAAAAAACAGTCCTGATAGTCAGAATCAACCGCTGCGCACATTTTGGTGCCTTTTCTCACCTGTCTTTTACTAATAACTACAGCAACAATAATTTATTGAGCGTGTTAACTGAGCATTTCTTTTGTGCCAGGTGGGTATTACTATCTCATCTTACAGATGAAGACAGTGAAATTCTGAGAAAACAGACCAACATTGGAGACGGATTCGAACTGTCACTCTGGTTCTGCTTCCTTGCCCTGACTCAGGAAAGGTCCTGGGTGGAGCCTGGAAGCAGCTGTGGAATCCAAACACTCTCCTAAAACTACAGGCACCAACAAGCACTGGGAGACACACGCTGGGAAGCCCAGGTCTCAGGCTGGGCTGTCACTGGAGCCATCCAGGCCTATGTGGCCGTCTGGAGCATCCGTTCCTGCCCCTTTCCTTCCTGTTGGTTTGGAGTCAGATCCCTTCCCATTCTCAGTGTGAACAGGGAGGAGAGGGGAAAGGCGGGGTCGCCTGTTCCCTTGCATTGCCTGTAATGAGCTTGGCCAGCCCCTCATGGGTTCATTAACCGGAGCCACCAGACGGAACAGGAGCCCCAGCTGGCAGTCGGGCTAAGCAGGCTGCTTGACAGAGTATGAAAGTCTAATTAGGGAGTGGGCCAGGCCAGTGCAGCTGGTGTGGGCTTCTGCATGATGCTGATGTGACTGCAGAGCCCCCCGTGGGTTTTGGAAACAGGAGTCTCTAGGGTATGTCTGGACCTGGCCTTTGACCCCAGGGCCAACCAGCACTGACCCCCTGGCTGCCTCTTCTTTGGAGCCAAACATAGGGTCTTGGTCCTGGCTTTCCAGAGAAGCCCTGTCTTTCTGTCTCACAGATACTCCATTTAAGAGTGTCTCTCTGGCCAAAACCGGTTTGGCTCAGTGGATAGAGCATCGGCCTGCGGACTGAAGGGTCCCGGGTTCGATTCCGGTCAAGGGCACGTACCTTGGTTGCGGGCACGTACCTTGGTTGTGGGCACATCCCCAGTAGGGGGTGTGCAGGAGGCAGCTGATTGATGTTTCTAGCTCTCTATCCCTCTTCCTTCCTCTCTGTAAAAAATCAATAAAATATATTTTTTAAAAAAAGTGTCTCTCTGTCTTCCAGGTAGCCTCTCCAAGCCTTGAGTGCAGGGTCCAGGTCTTGTCATTTTATTCCCACTGCAATCAGCCCAGTGCTGGGCAGAGATGGGTGTTTGCCAATGAGTGGAAGAAAGGGAGGGAGGGGGTTTACTCAGTCTATAAAGTCCACTCTGGCTGAGAGGTTTTGTTCAGAGAGGGAATTGGTTTGTTCAAGATCTTACAGCAAATTAGTGGCAGAACTGGGATGGGAACCATCTTAGTCTGTTTGGCTGCTATAATAAAGCACTATCAATTGGGTGGTTTATAAACAAATCTATTTCTCACAGTTCTGGGGGTTGGAATTCCAAGATCAGGGTGCTAGCATGGTCGGGTTCTGGTAAGAGCCCCCCCCCCCCCTTTTTTTTTTGTTAGCTGGTAGACTGCTGATTCTACGTCTATTCCGAAGCGGCAGAGAGCAGAGAGATGAAGCAAGCTCTAGTGACTCTTATAAGGGCACTGATCCCATTTATGGGGGCTCCACCCTCGTGACTTCATCTAATCCTAATTACCTGCAGAGGCCCCACCTTCTAACACCATCAGATTGGGGGTACAGTTTTAACATGACTTTTGGAGGACATAATAGGAACTTAGGTCTCTTGACTCCAGTGTTCCTCCTTTTGCTGTGAGTCCCAGCTGCTCCCTACCCACCTAGACAATAAAAACATTTACAGTTGCCCAGGAGGTGCTGTATCCAGGGCTAGACTTACCTGGGTGGCCTGCAGTTCAAAGAAAGGCTCAAATGATGGCTCTGAGGGTTTACCTGGGGCAGGTTGACTATTGAGAGAAGAATACCATCACATGTTTCTTTTCTACTGTCATATGTTTCTATTCTATATTCTAATCACATCCTTTTCAGGGAACCTGCCATCTTTGCTCTCTTATAATCTTGATGATAAGCCAAGGGCAGAGAGAGGAGTCAGTGGTTTTATCTCAAGCCAACTGAACACCAGACAAACCGAGTGGCTTATCTCACAAAGGACCCCAAGCAAGCTGTTGAGTGGGAAAACCCACAGTTCCCTACTTCCAAGCTCAGGCTCCTCTCTCTAGGAAGCCATGCCAGTTGTGCATTTATTTGAAATACATGTAATGAGGACCTCTTATTTTTGTGTGTTCTGTGCTGAAACACACAGATGAACAAGACACAGTTCCTGCTCTCAGATATTCTCTCCTCTCGAGAGACAGAGCACCTGGTTTGGGGAATGCCCGTGATTGGTATGGTTGGGACAGGCCCCCAATCCCTGTGGCTCTGCGCTTTGGGCCTGCCACCTGCTTGCTCTCCAGGCCTCAGCATTTAGATGTCACTTTCTTTGGAAAGTTACCTTGAGTCTGACCTGGTGCTTCCTCTGTGTGCCCATCATATTCTGTACCTGTTGATCTGCTTATTCATCTAATTATTAGATTCTAATATTTTTTGAGCCCCTGCCATGTGCCAGGCCCTGATTTACAGTGGTGAACAGGGTATACTTGGTTCCTGCCATGGTGGAGTTTAGCATTCAGTGGAGCAGAAAGATGAAGAATCAAACATAAAGAATGAAAAGAAAGACAATGTGTCATCAAATGATTGCTAGGATGGAAGTAAATGTAATATGCTGTGTTCTGGTTATCAATTCTATGTAACAGCAGTACCTCCCAAACTTAACGTATCTCATGCTTTAGTGGGTCAGGAATTTGGACAGGGCTCAGCTGGGTGATTTTTCTGCTTTCTGTGTCATCAACTGGAATCATCTGGCGATATTCAGCTGGCAGCTGGTCTGGGCTGGAAGGTCCAAGACGGCTTTATCCATGTACTTGGTGCTTCTGTGGTGATGGCTAGAAGGCTGGGCTCGGCTGGGTTGCTTCCCTCTCCATATGGTGTCAGGGCCCCTCTAACTAGTGCTTCAGCCAGCTGTTGGGCTTCAGACATGGTATCCCAGGGCTTGGAGAGAGAGCAAGGGGGAAGCTGTAGTCTTCTTCAAGGCAGGCCTGGAATGGGCATATCATTACCATCAGCCCTGGCTCAGCATCAGGGGGATAGGGAACAAAGCTCACCTGTAGTTGGAGGAATGTCAAAGGATTTGCAACCCTCTTTAGTCCTCCACACTGAGCTAGAATGGCAGTCAGGGAAGACTTCTGGAGCAGTGGCATTTAAGCAGAGACCTGAGGGATGAGAAGGAATAGCCATGGGACAGTGTGAGGGGGAGAGAGCCCAGTGAGGCTGGAACTGGTGATGGGAGTGGGGTGGGAGGTCACTGAGGCATAATAAGTAGGAAGTAGTATGATCCAATTTCTATTTTTAAAAGATTGCCCTGAATTGAAGGGGGATAGAGTGGAGGTGAGGAGACCAGAGGAGTAGGTGGGAGTATTGCTGTCCAGGCAGCTGGTGATGGCCGCTTGAGTGACAGCAGAGCAGATGAAGAGGAGTGGACAGAAGCTGAGAAATCTCTGAGGTAGAATCAGGGGAAAGAGGAATCAAGGATGTCTCCCACTTCTCAGTTTATCAATGGAAGGATTTGAGGAGAGGGGTGAGGCAAAAGCTGCCACCCTGTTTTGTAATAGTCCTTTTTCTTATCTGTCCCCCATTTGACAACCACTGGGCTACATGCTTTGAAGTGACAGAAAGGGTGGCTGTTGACCTGGAGTCCCTAGCGCCTGGTCCAGGTTTGGCATATGGTTGGCACTCACTAAATGCTTGCTGAATTAATCAATAAAGGTCAAGTGATCATTAGAGTTGCTCTGGGGTGGGGGTGGTGAGAGGTAGGGAAAGGACATTTACCTTTTGACTGCCTCAGGAGCTTGGTGAGTCCATTTGGGTTAAGGGCCCCCCCTCTCCTGTGCCTGGAGCCTGGCTCAGTATAAGAGGACAGAAAGTGGGTTCCCTGACGGGGGCATGGGGACCACAGAGGCCAGAGCACTAGTTTACAAAGTGTGGTCCTGACCAGCATCAAACCTGCCCTGCCCCTCAGACCTGCTGAATGAGAAACTCTAGGGGTGGGGCCCAGCAGTATGTGTTTCTGATGACCATTCATATTTAAGAGTTGCTCAGAAAGATGATTTTAGATAATAAATTCTTTACAACTTACTTCCAGGCCCGTGCTGGCCTTCCTGACCCCTTGTTCCCCAGCATAAAACCCGTATTCCACTGCCCTTTCCCGGCTAGGCCTGGCCTCAGCCTGGCTTGTCCTGGAGCTGGGAGCCCTTCCTGAGAAGTAGTGTGTGTGTGTGTGTGTGTGTGTGTGTGTGTGGGGGTGTGTGTGTGTGTGTGTGTTGGGGGTGGGGTGGGGCGGGGGACGAACACAGGAGGCCAACACTTGCCTCTTGGGGAAGGTGGATGTTCTCCATCAAGTTGGATGGTTCTAGGAAGCCAGAGGTTTTCTGGGACTAAGGCTTTTTCTTCCTCCAGAGTAGTGTTTTCTTAAAGCACACTGGTACTTTAAGGTGTGTGTGTGTGTGTGTGTGTGTGTGTGTGTGTGTGTGAGAGAGAGAGAGAGAGAGAGAGAGAGAGAGAGAAGCAACAGGGAATTCTATTAAAATATGTTTAAAATAAGGGAAGTCGAATTTGGAAAGAGCTGGGAGGTGCTTGGCTATTTAATGCATAAAGCTTAATATTCTATGCAAAGGAGGTTTGGAGCATATCTCAGCGTCCAGAGCAGTTGGGAGGGAGGATTCCAGTGAGCAACTAATTTGATTGCTGAGAATGTGCTTTTGTGTGTTTTTGTGGGTGGGGAGGGGGGATATAAAGCATCACAGACTTTTTTCAGAGGTTGCATGTTCCTAAAAAGATGCTATAATTTAGACTTAGCCCTAAGGTGAATTCTAAGCAGAGAAGCACTTTTGTAGCTGGTAAATTGAACCTGTAAATGTGCAAAGGATTCAGAATGAAAAGGTTTACTCAGAACGAGGTGAGGATAATGGGGCAGGCCCTCCAGGTGGGGCTCCTTTCTCCATTCTAGCTACTACTATTATGATGACTATCACACAAGTAATAGCTTTCCTGTAATACTTTCCAGAGCTGCTATTCTCTCAGTACGGTGTGCAATACAGATCTTTCCTGATCTTTTGGAGTCTGTGCTGTGCAGGTGTTTAGTCTTTCAAACACCTCCATGGCCACATTACCACATGCCAATGACTCTACCAGATGTTTTTCATGCATTGCCTCATTTAACCTTCACAGTAAATGTTGTGATCTTTGAGGCAGGTCTTATCTCTGTCTTTCTAGTTAAAAACATTGAGTAATTTGTCCAGAGGGACATCTAGAGCAGGTTAAGTAGCATAGCTAAGATTGTAATCTTGGGTCGTCTGGCTCCAAAATGCAAAACTGCTTCTATCTGCATGACTTTGGGTATGTCCCTTCACCTCTCTGGCCTGGTTTAGTGTTTCCTGAGGGTCACCCCTCAGTGTAGACCACATTGTCCTTGTACTGGCATCAGGGGTTCCCTCCTCTCCTGCTAGTCAGTTCCTGTTCATCCCATCAGAGCCAGTTCAGGGTTCGCCTCCTTTGGGAGCTCCTGTTGTTGATCCCAGACCCAGAGCAATCTGTGTGTCGCTCTTACGGGGCCTGAGGCCGATTATCAAGGAATGTTCCAGTTTGTAAGTCTGATTCTCCAACTTCGGTCTGCCAGCTGCTTGAAGGCAAGGGCTACCCAACATGAGCTACAAAGTGATCTGCAGATGGTTGTTACCTTTGCTTGGCATGGATGTGCCCAGGCAAGGTTAATCTTTGAACCCAGGCTGGTTGCTGCTAGTGCCAGGCCTGGGGCCACTTAGTGAGTGGTATGGAGTATGTGAAGGACAAGTTAGTTCATTCATATGGAAAAACCACTGGAAACAGCTGGCCCTCAGGGACTCACCAGGGCCAGGTAACAGCTTTGGCCAGGTTGACAGAGACTCAGATATGGTACCCACCTGCTGGATCTGTGTGTGTGTTAGGGGTGGGGATGGGGGGGGGGAAAGGGTGGAGTGAGAGATATCAGAAAGGAACCACAGCTTCTGCCAGCACTTCTGTCTGGGAGAAAGCTGCCCCTCCAGGTCTCTTCCTGATGACAGACAATTCAGTTCCTCCCTGTATGACCCTGGTGCCTTTCGAGTTGCTGCCCCAGCACTGGAGCTTGGACGGGGAGAGTTCAAGTAAGTCCATGTATGGGCCCTTTAAGAGGAATGCCTGGAACTTTCAGAACCTCCATTTCCCCAAATCACAATCCCTGCTGGTTTTTACAGCCAAAAGTAATGGGGGCTTCTCTTCCTGGCACTGGAAACCTGGGTTGGGGGATCTGGTGTGGGGCTGGGACCCCTCCCTCCTCAGTGGGAACCTTTACAGTTGAGATACTGAGATATCCTTCCCAATTTTTATCTACCACACATGGGTGTGGGACCAGCCCGTTCTGCATCTCCCCCCGTCCCCCTACCAGTCTCAGTGTGGCTTCTTTAAATCCCTAGTTGTAGGACTTCCATTCAGCTTGATTTCAGGTGATTCTGAATGATGGTTGTTCTGTAGTTAAGTTGTAATTTTGATGTCTCTATAAAAGGTTTTTGAATGAATGACTGAGAAGTCCAAATTACAACAAAATGCTTTTTTTCAAATGCATGAAGAAAATAGACTTATTTTGTGTAGCTGCAAAAGGAGAGACATGAGGTCCAAAATAGCATTTTCAGAGAAACTGACTTCAACTCAACCTTGAGAACGTTCCAGTAGCCAGAGCTGTTCAGCACACCAAGGGCTGCCTTGAAAGGTGTGAGTTCCTAATCTGTGCAGGTGTATACTCAAAGGCTGGGCCTTGGGCCACTTAGTGAGTGGTATGGAGTGCATTTCTATAATGTGGTGGATGGTCAGATTAATGCTCCTCAAAATGAGGGAGGGATCATTGATAGCACATGAACCATAAATATTGAATTATCTTTTCAATTCCCTTTCCAACTATGTGGTTGCCTCAAGAAGAAAGTCTCGGTTTGGTACTAGTGTGTTGCTAATGCTGCTCTAATCTCTCTTTTTACAAAGTGAGGACAGACCTCAGACATCAGCATCTGCCTAGGACTGTTGATGTGGTTATGTTTGCCTTACACTTACTTTTTCAGTTACCTTTTATCTATGCCAAGGGAAACTGGTTTTTTAAATGTTATTTTAACTAAGACTAGGGAAAGCCCTTTATAAATAAATTCAGTTAAGTTAAAAAGGACAACTAACAGGGAGGTGGTGTTTGGGAATGGCGAAAGTCCTGAAGCCAGCATGACACCCCTGAGCCCCTCCCAGCTCTTCCTAGAAAGTAGACATCTTTCATTGCAATCCCCTATATCCTCCAACTTCCTTTTTTCATTGCTGGGAGGGATTTTAAGTCAGGAGGCTCAGCCTAAATAGTGGTCATTGCAGTGGCTACAGCCCCTTTTGCTCCTTCCTGTTTTCGCTTCTGGTCCTTTCCCAGATTCACCCCAGGTTTCCTGGGATCCTCATAGATTATAATCAGTGAATTTCAAAGTATTAAACCAGGACGTGATTTATTTATGTATGATATGCTTGATACATGTGATACAAGCATAACAATTACATATTATTCTAAAATGAAAAGTAGCCTTAGCCGGTTTGGCTCAGTGGATAGAGCTTCAGCCTGCAGACTGAAAAGTCCCAGGTTTGATTCCTGTCAAGGACACATGCCCAGGTTGTGGGCTCGATCCCCAGCTGGGGCATGCAGGAGGCAGCCAATCAATGATTCTCATCATTGATGTTTCTATCTCTCTCCCTCTCCATTCCTCTATGAAATCAATAAAAGTATATTTAAAAAAAAGAAATGAAAAGTAGATGTTGTAATGAAGGAGATTTTAACCAGCTGTAATAAGTAAGGGTTTAGTGTGTGTGTGTGTGTGTGTGTGTGTGTGTGTATATATATATATATATATATATATATATATATATATATATATATGGCTAATATGCTAAGTGTTTGTCCAGGTAATGATGTCCCGTAGCAATGCCTGGCATCCTCTCCCTAGCGACTAGTCTCCTTGCAGTTTCTCCAGCCCAGGAACACGACTTGCTTTATAGCCAAGAGGAAACATTTCACACTTAAACCAAACATCTGTGAAGCATTTTCCCATGCCTCATCTCATTTGATTCTCACAGAAGTCCTTGAGTAGGTAGATAGGAGACTTAGTAGAATCCTATTTTCTTTTCATTAGCCGGAAAATGGAGATTTAGAAAGCTTAGAAACTTGACCCGACTGAAAAGAAGTAAGAAATGGTGGACCTTGAAAATGACTTCAGGTTTTCTCACTGCACAGAATATAGTCAAACACTCCTGCAGTTAAATATTTTACCCTTTGTTCTCCCTGCGTGATCTACAATAATAATCTGCTTTGTGTTGATATTTCCTGCTGTGTTGCTGACAATTACCTGAAAGAAGTTGGGGTGCTTCATTGGGCTGGAAAAAGTTTAACTACATCAGAAAGTAGGTCTAAATAAGCAAGTTTATTCTGTATATATAAAAGACTAAGTTGATTCGCGCATGCGCGATACATATAAAGCTCTCACTGGCGCCAGTCGCATGCGTGTGCTTCAGTCTGTCATTGTCGATTGTGAGTTTGGTTGACACTTCTATTACAGAAAGGGCGAATAGTGATATTAAAATATTTCTTCTAATCAATTTCCTTTCAATTCATGAATTTGTGCACTGGGACACTAGTAAGATAATAATGACCTTTGACGATTATACAGTACCTTACACTTTGCAAAGTGCCTCCATAGCCTTTATTTTTTTGTTCATGCAATTTTTTTCCCCCATTTTACTCAAAGGGAAATCAATTCCATTCTTTTTTTTTTTTCCTACCTGCCCTTTATTTATTTATTTTTTAAAACTTAATAAATCTTTATTGTTCAGATTATTACAATTGTTCCTCTTCCCCCCCCCCCCCCATAGCTCCCTCCACTCAGTTCCCACCCAACCCTCTGCCTTTACCCCCACCCCCCACTGTCCTCATCCATAGGTGTACGCTTTTTGTCCAGTCTCTTCCCACACCTCCCACACCCCTTTTCCCCTGAGAATTATCAGTCCACTTCCTTTCTATGGCCCTGATTCTATTATATTCACCAGTTTATTGTGTTCATCAGATTTTTTATTCACTTGATTTTTAGATTCACTTGTTGATAGATATGTATTTGTTGTTCATAATTTTTATCTTTACCTTTTTCTTCTTCTTCCTCTTCTTAAAGAATTCCTTTCAGCATTTCATATAATACTGGTTTGGTGGTGATGAACTCCTTTAGCTTTTTCTTATCTGTGAAGCTCTTTATCTGACCTTCCATTCTGAATGATAGCTTTGCCGGGTAGAGTAATCTTGGTTGTAGGTTCTTGCTATTCATCATTTTGAATATTTCTTGCCACTCCCGTCTGGCCTGCATAGTTTCTGTTGAGAAATCAGCTGACAATCGTATGGGTACTCCCCTGTAGGTAATTAACTGTTTTCCTCTTGCTGCTTTTAATATTCTCTCTTTGTCTTTTGCTCTTGGCATTTTAATTATGATGTGTGGTCCTCTTTGGATTCCTTTTGTTTGGGGTTCTGTGCGCTTCCTGGACTTGTAAGTCTGTTTCTTTCACCAGGTGGGGAAAGTTTTCGGTCATTATTTCTTCAAATAGGTTTTCAGTATCTTGCTCTCTCTCTTCTTCTGGCACCCCCATAATTCGGATGTTGGTATACTTGAGGTTGTCCCAGAGGCTTCTTACACTATCTTCAAACTTTTGGATTCTTTTTTCTTTTTGCTTTTCCGGCTGAGTGTTTTTTGCTTCTTTGTATTTCAAATCTTTGACTTGATTCTTGCGTTCCTCTAGTCTGCTGTTAGATCTCTGTATAATATTTTTTACTTCAGTCAGTGTATGTTTAATTTCTAGTTGGTCCTTTTTCATATCCTCAAGGGTCTCGCTAAATTTATTGGCCTTTTCTAGGAAATTCTTGAAAAACCTTATAACCGTGGTTTTGAACTCTATATCCAGTTGTTTGTTTTCCTCCATTTCTTTCATTTGTGATCTCTTTCTTTGTCTCTGCATTTTTGCTGCTTCCCTGAGTGGGTAGAGTAGCTTTGTGTGGTAGGTCTCCTCAAGGGCACAGTGGCTCAGCCTCCCCAGTTACCTGAGGTGGACACTCTTGGTGCACTCCTTTGTGGACCATGTGCTCAGCCTTGTTGTAGTTACGTCTTGATTGTTGTTGGTATCACTGGGAGGAATTGACCTCCAGGCCAGTTGTCTGTGAGGATCAGCTGTGTCTACGCTGGGAGAACTTCTGTCCTCCCTAGCCTTTAGTTGCTTAAATCTTTCCAAGAATCCTGTTGGCACTGAAGGCTGTCAGGGAAGATGCCATCATCCCCACCTGACATGCAAGGGACCTGAAGGCCAACCAGGGTGAGCCTGGCTTAAGATCTTCGTCTCCTGGCCGAGGAGCCATGGGTCAGGGCCCTTCCTCTGCCTAGTACTCTACATACCAGGTGATGCACCCATTTTGCAGGAGGATAAACGAAGGCAAAAGGGACTTTGGAGGAAAAGAGAAGATGAGATTGGCCAGGCATTGCCTAGAGTCAGGGATTTTCATTGTGGTACCAAGAATATATTCAGTAAGTTCAAGGGGAGCTCAGAGATAATACACCAGACCCAGTGTGCCATCACTTTGAGGTGTGAGGAACAGATGAATGAGGGGATAATTCTGCCCCAGGGTGGAGGTGTGAGGAACAAATGAGTGAGGGGATAATTCTGCCCCAGGGTGGAGGGGGAGTTACAGTACCATTTGCACTGGGCCTTTCAATACATGTAAGAGTTTGTAGGGGGGAAGGTAGTAATGGGAAGAAGAAAACCAACACTTGTAGAGAACTTACCATGGGCCATACATCTACATTATACACCAGTCATTGGATTTTCCCAACAACCTAATGAGGTGCTGGTGGTAATACTAGTGATGATAATAGTAATTATTAATATATGCTGGATTTGATGCTAATAGCATCCCATGAATTACCTCATTTAATCCTTAAAATGTCACTGTGAGGTAAGTGCTGTCAACCCATTTTATAGATAAGGAAAGAAAAGGTTTAACTAACTTCCCAAGTTTACCCAACTGCAGAGGGACAGAACTAGTATTTGCCCTCCAGCTTTGACTCCACAGCACCCCAGCCTGGTAAGCAGAACACACTTTAGCCAGGTGACCTGATGGATGTAGGCCTTCCCTTTCTGAATTACTCTGTCTCAGGGCTGGCATCAGCCAAAGGCAGCTTCTAAGTCAGTAGATTTCAACTGGCATGAAGGGGCTCTCTTGCCTGGAAGCCTCATGTCTGCTGTCGCCCATGTGGCTCGAAGGCAGAGACCTACATCAAACTCTCCTCCCCCCGCCACCTGGGCAGCTGCTCTGCTTCCCACCTGGCTTTCCTGCCCCTATGATCACATCGCTGGCCCACTTAACACCTTCATTCAGCTTTGACCTCTGAGGCTCTTCATGATCGAGCACAGCTAGCTGCCTCTGCTTCCGCTGTTCCCTGCTTCACACCTCTCCTACCCAGATAACCTGGGAACAACCCATGTCTGACTTCACAGCTTCACAGCCAGATTTCCCTCCGACTGCAATATGCTCTTAACTCTCGTTGCCTTTCCACCTGGCAAACTCTTGTATGTACTTTAAGGCCCAGTGCAGATGTTCCTGTGACTCTCCCTCTACCCTAAGGCAAAAGTAACCACCCCCTCACTCCTCTGGGATCTAGTTCTTCACAGAGCATAACATAGTAGGCATCTATTACTCTCTCCTGCAGCCTATCTCCCCACTTCTTTTGATAACAACATCTAGATTTTCCTCTGGGGAATCATCCCTGAGCAATGGTGAGCCTGTGACCAGCAGTACATCATCTTGGCCACAGAGCTTTAATACAGGGAAATGCAATTCCAGGCTTTTTGCTGGGACAACTGGGGAAAGGCTCTCTTCCTGTGGGGATTACTAGCAGTTGGGGTATTATTGGTCTGGAGAGGGCCTGCCTAAGAGTGAAACTAACAGAGAGAGGAAAGCAGAATCAATAGATGGAGAGAATACAAGGTCTTGATGATGTCCCGGGATCCAGCTATGCCTGAGGCCAATCACCTCCTATTTCTATATATATATTTGTTTTAAAAACATTTTATTATCCTTTTTCTTTTTTTATTGTTTAAAGTATTGCATATAGTAGTACATATATCTCCTTTTTTTCCCCATTGACCTTCCCCTAGCCTCCCCTACCCCCTGTCGCATGCCCTCATCCCACCCCCCAAGTGTCTTGTGTCCATTGGTGTGCTTATATGCATGCTTACAAGTCCTTTGGTTGATCTCTTTCCCCCACTCCCCAACACTCCCCAGCCTTCCCGCTGTAATTTGACAGTCTGTTCGGTGCTTTACTGCCTCTGTATCTATCTTTTTGTTCATCAGGTTATATAATGTTCCTTATTTTCCATAAATGAGTGAGATCATGTGGTATTTTTCTTTCATTGTCTGGCTTATTTCACTTAACATAATGTTCTCCAGGTCCATCCATGCTGCTGCAAATGGTAAAAGTTCCTTCTTTTTTGTAGCAGCGTAGTATTCTCTTGTGTAGATGTACCATAGTTTTCTAATCCACTCATCTGCTGATGGGCATTTAGGCTGTTTCCAAATCTTAGCTACGGTGAATTGTGCTGCTATGAACAATGGGGTGCATATATCCTTTCTGATTGGTGTTTCTAGTTTCTTAGGATATATTCCTAGGAGTGGGATTACTTGGTCAAATGGGAGTTCCATTTTTAGTTTTTTGAGGAAACTCCATACTGTTCTCCACAGTGGCTGCACCAGTCTGCATTCCCACCAGCAGTGCACGAGGGTTCCTTTTTCTCCGCCTCCTCACCAGCACTTGTCGTTTGTTGATTTGTTGATGATTGCCATTCTGACAGGTGTGAGATGATACCACATTGTTGTTTTGATTTGCATCTCCCAGATAATTAGTGACTTTGAGCATGCTTTCATATGTCTCTTGGCCTTCCTTCTGTCTTCTTTCGAAAGGATTCTCTTTAGGTCTGTTGCCCATTTTTTTATTGGATCATTTATCTTCCTTTTATTAAGTTGTATAAGTTCCCTGTAGATGTTGGAGATTAAACCTTTATCAGTGATAACATTTGCAAATATGTTCTCCCATACAGTGGGCTTTCTTGTTGTTTTGTTGATGGTTTCTTTTGCTGTGCAAAAGCTTTTTATTTTGATGTAGTCCCACTTGTTTATTTTCTCTTTAGTTTCCATTGCCCTAGGAGCAGTATCAGTGAAGAAATTGCTTCGGCATATATCTGAGATTTCTCTGCCTGTGGATTCCTCTAGTATTTTTATGGTTTCCCGTCTTATGTTTAAGTCCTTTATGCATTTTGAGTTTATTTTTGTGTATGGTGTAAGTTGATGGTCTAGTTTCATTTTTTTTGCATGTATCTGTCCAATTTTCCCAACACCATTTATTGAAGAGACTGTCTTGACTCCATTGTATGTTCATGCCGCCTTTGTCAAATATTAATTGAGCATAGTGGTTTGGGTCGATTTCTGGGTTCTCTGTTTTATTCCATTGATCTATATATCTGTTCTTGTGCCAGTACCAGGCTATTTTGAGAACAGTGGCTTTATAATACAGCTTGATATCTGGTATTGAGATCCCCCCTACTTTGTTCTTTCTCAGGATTGCTGCAGCTATTCGGGGTCTTTTTTTGTTCCAGATGAATTTTTGGAGAGTTCTTTCTAGGTCTGTGAAATATGCCATTAATATTTTAATGGGGAGTGCATTGAATCTATAGATTGCTTTGGGTAGTATGGACATTTTAATTATGTTGATTCTACCAGTCCATGAACACGATATGTTCTTCCATCTGTTTATGTCTTCCTCTCTCTCTTTTTTCAGTGTCCTGTAGTTTTCTGAGTATAGGTCTTTTACCTCCTTAGTTAAGTTTATTCCTAGGTATCTTAAGTTTTTTGGTGCGATGGTAAATGGGATTGCTTTTTTAGTCTCTCTTTCTGTAAGTTCACTATTGGTGTATAGAAATGCCCTAGATTTCTTGGCGTTAATTTTGTATCCTGCTACATTGCCAAATTCATTTATTAAGTCTAATAGTTTTTTGATGGAGTCTTTCGGGATTTTTATGTACAATGTCATGTCATATGCAAATAAGGACAGCTTTACTTCTTCTTTTCCAATTTGGATGTATTTTATTTCTTCTTCTTATCTAATTGCAATGGCTAATACTTCCAGTAATATGTCGAACAGGAGTGGTGAGAGTGGGCATCCCTGTCTTGTTCCTGTTCTTAGGGGAAATGGTTTCAGTTTTTGCCCATTGAGTATGATGTTGGCTGTGGGTTTATCATATATGGCTTTTATTATGTTGAGGTATGATCCTTCTATTCCCACCTTGCTGAGAGTTTTTATCAAGAAAGGGTGTTGGATTTTGTCAAATGCTTTTTCTGCATCAATTGATATGACTATGTGATTTTTATCTCTCAGTTTGTTTATGTGATGTATCACGTTTATTGATTTGCGGATATTGTACCATCCTTGCATTCCTGGGATAAATCCTACTTGGTCATGGTGTATGAACTTTCTGATGTACTGCTGGATCCGATTTGTTAGAATTTTGTTGAGGATTTTGGCATCTATGTTCATGAGGGATATTGGCCTGTAATTCTCTTTCATTGTGTTGTCTTTATCTGGTTTTGGTATTAGGGTGATGCTGGCTTCATAGAAAGAGCTTGGAAGTGTTCATTCCTCTTAAATTGTTTGGAATAGTCTGAGAAGGATAGGTTTTAGTTCTTCCTTGAATGTTTGGTAACATTCCCCTGTGAAGCCGTCTGGCCCTGGGCTTTTGTTTGCTGGAAGCTTTTTGATGACTGCTTCAATTTCTTCCATAGTTATTGGCCTGTTGAGGTGTTTAGATTCTTCCTGATTGAGTTTTAGGAGGTTGTATTTTTCTAGGAATATGTCCATTTCTTCCAGGTTGTCCAGTTAGTTGGAATAGAGTTGTTCATAGTATTTTTAACAATCTTTTATATTTTGGTGGAGTCTGTTGTTATTTCTTCTCTTTCATTTCTGATTTTGTTTATTTGGGTCCTCTCTCTTTGCTTCTTGGTGAGCCTGGCTAGAGGTTCATCTATCCTTACAAAGAACCAGCTCTTGGTTTTGTTGATCTTTTGTATTGTCTTTTTGGTCTCTATGTTGTTTATCTCCGCTCTGATCTTTATTATTTCATTCCTTCTGCCTACACTGGCTCTTTCTAACTCTTTGAGTTGTAGGGTTAGGTAATTTATTACCATTGTTTCTTGTTTTTTACAGTAGGCTTGAAGAGCTATAAACTTCCCTCTCAAGACTACTTTCGCTGTGTCCCATAGATTTTGGATTGTTGTGTTTTCATTGTCGTTTGTTGCCATGATGTTTTTATTTCTTCTTTGATCTCTCTGGTAACCCAGTCATTGTTAGCATGCTATTTTGTCTCGATGTGTTTGATTTTTTTGGATTGTTTTTATTGTAGTTGATTTCCAGTTTTATGCCACTGTGATCTGAGAAGATGCTTGATATGATTTCTATCTTCTTGAATTTGAAGAGACTTTGCCTATGACCCAATATATGGTCTATCTTTGAAAATAGCCCATGTGCACTTGAGAAGAATGTATATTCTGTGGCTTTGGGGTGAACTGTTCTGAAGATGTCAATTAATTCCATCTGGTCTAGTGAGTCATTTAGGATTGATGTTTCTTTGCTGATTTTTTGTAAACTTTAGAGGATTTGTCCAATGGTGATAGTGGGGTATTAAAGTCTCCTACTATAATTGTATTGCTGTCAATTCCTCCCTTGATATCCTCCAGGAGTTTTTTTATGTATTTGGGTGCTCCTGTATTGGGTTCATATATGTTTACCAGAGTAAATATATGTCATTATTTCTTCTCATTGGATTGGTCCCTTTAGTATTATGAAGTGGCCTTCCTTATCTTTTTTTATGTCCTTCATTTTGAGATGTAATTTGTCAGAAATAAGTATTGCTATCCCAGATTTTTTTTTCATTTCCATTCACCTGAAAAGCCTTTTTCCATCCCTTCACCCTCAGTCTGTGTGCATCTTTTTTTCTGAGTGGGTTTCTTGTAGACAGCAGATATATGGGTCATGTTTTCTTATCCAATCCGTTACCCTGTATCTTTTGATTGGAGCATTTAATCCATTTATGTTTAAAGTTATTATTGATTGGTACTTGTTTGTCTCCATTTTTATTCTTTACCCCCGTGTTCCTTCTTCGTTTTCTATTTCTGTTTTTTTTTTTGTTTGTTTGTTTTGTTTTTACAGCAGACCCTTTAGCATTTCTTGCATTGCTGGTTTGGTGGTAATAAAGTCCCTTAGTCCTTTTTTGTCTGTGAAGCTCCTGATTTCACCTTCAATTTTGATTGATAGCCTTTCTGGGTATAGTATTCTTGGATTTAGACCCTTCCTTTGCATGACTTTGTATATTTCATTCCATTCCCTTCTGGCCTGGTGTGTTTCTGTTGAGAAATCAGTCACTAGCCTGATGGGGGATCCTTTGTAGGTAACTTTCTGTCTCTCTCTCTGGCTGCTTTTAATATTCTGACTTCATTGTTGGTGTTTGCCAATTTAATTATAATGTGTCTTGGTGTTGGTCTTTTGGGGTTCATTTTGCTTGGGACTCTATGAGCTTCTTGGATTTGAGTGGGTTTTTTCTTCCCTATATCATGGAAGTTTTCTGTCATTATTTCTTCAAACAGGTTTCTATTCCTTGCTCAGTTTCCTCTCCTTCTGGCACCCCTATTATGCGGATGTTGTTTTGTTTCATGTTGTCCCAAAGTTCCCTTAGGCTCTCCTCCTGCTTTTTAATTTTTTTTTCTAGAAGCTGCTCTGTTTGGGTATTTTTTCCTACCTTGTCTTCTAGCTCACTGATACAGTCCTCTGCTTCTTCTAGTCTACTCTTGATGCTTTCTATTGAATTCTTTACAACAGCGATGCCATTTTTCATTTCTTCTTGGTTCTTCTTCATTTCCTTTTGGTTCTTACACATATTGTCGAATTTGTGCTCCATTCTTTTCATCCAAGTTATGACCATTTCTCTGAATTCTCTCTCTGATAGGTTGCTTGCCTCCATTTCATTTACTTCCTTTTCTGGTGATGCCTGCTTTTCCTTTATATGCGGGCTGTTTCTTTGTTTCCCCATGATCTCTCTTCTCTGGGTGTCTGGTTATGTAGTTCTCTCTTTCCTGCATTGATTTAAAGGCACAAAATACAACACAACAAGGTACAATGCACAAGGCACTGAACACAAATGTATTCACAATATTAATAACCCCAAATAAAGGTGACCACCAGAGAAAGGCAAATTAGAGGTTAGGAGAGGAAGAAGAAGAGAAAAGAAAAAGAAAAAAAAGAGGAGTGCAAAAATGAAATTGGGAAAAGGAAAAAAAAGAGAGAGAATAAGAAAGAAGAGGGGAAAAAACTATAGATATGGGGAGGAAACTCCAATAGAACAGCCACTAATCCCAACAAATGCCAGCAACAAGTACCTGTAGGTGAATGCAAACTACAAACAACAAATAATATCAAGCAAGGCAAGGGAAAACAGAAGCAAAAAACAAACAAACACACAAAAAGCAAAACAATCTCACAAACAAGCATAAAAAATTGATATCATCAATAATCAAGCAAACAACAACAAAAGGACAGAGAAAATAATTTTGGATAGTGAAGAAAGAGGAGAGGTGTATATGCACTTGGAGCAGGGGATTGGAAATTACATATATAAGTAGGGTTAAATTTTAACAGAGGGTAAAAAGAAGGAATAGGGAAAATCTAAAGCAGGAATAGGGTAAGAGAAATAGGACAACAAAAGGGGGAAAGTGAGGGAGAGAGTGTTGGCATAAAGGTAAAGTTGAGATAGAGTAAAATGATGCTAAAGGAAAGATGAAAATAGAATGTAGAACACTAATCCCAAAGTAAAATCAAGAGAAAATAAAATGATACTTCTTTTTTTAAAAAAGGTAAAATAGTAGTAGTAATAATACTGATTAAAAATAAAAATGTAATCATTAAAAAGGTAACATTAAGTGACGAAAAAAGAAAAAAATTTAGTTTCTTAAGTAAAAGATGAAAAAAATAAAAATGAAAATGTGCAGTAGTGAAGGTCATTCACTTCTTCTACTGTTCTGTTTGGTACTTCTGTTTCCTAGTCAGGACAGTTTTGAAGTTCCCTGCATTCCACTGCTCCTCAGTGTTGTAAGCCAGTCCTGATTTTCAAGCAGGCAGTACAGTATGTCTCTATTTCATATTTCTTTAAATTTGTTTTTACACAAGAGTCCATTTGTGATTCAATCCCTAGGTGGCAGTGTTTCCGGATTGACCTCCGGGTCTATAGGTCCTCTCTAGCTAGTGTTTAGATTTGTTTTCCCTGTGGCACTTAATACTGGTTTGGTGGAGTGGGTTGCCCCAGAGCTGGTTCTCTGATGGTTATTCCCTGCTCTGATCCCCAGGTTCCAGAAAAACAACTTTTTCCTGCAGTCTCTTAGAGCGACCCCAATTGAGTGATCCTATGTATTAGGCTTATTAATCAGAAGCAAGGATTTAAAGAGGAAAAGAAAAAGAAAAAAAAAAAGAGCCAGAGTAAATGTGTGAACTTCAGGGCTGCACACAAGTCTGTGCAGTCTTTTTTCTCCTTGGGTCTAAGCAGCCAGCACACTTTTAAAATTTTTAGGCTGTCCCTTTGAGCCCAGATCAAAATGGGTTGCTTTTTAGAGTTCCCTTCTGTTAGCAACTCTGCGGACCCCCTTCCACATTCACGGATCACGCCAGCCCCAACAACCACGGATTTTCCTAGGCGCAGATTTCCTCAGGTCTCCAGCTCCTGCAGTGCGCGCATTTCTCTCTCCTGCTGGGACCAGAGACCTCACCTTATCCCAGGCAAAATCTGAACTTCCTGTGGTGGAGCATAGAGCTCCTCTGAATCTGCATGCTTGTGCCATGTGGGGACCGATGTTCTCGGGTTCGCAGCTGTTTGGTGGGTGCCGGAGTTGTAGATTTTCAGGCTCCTGATAACATCCACTTTCCCCTTCAAGATGGCGCGGTCTCCGCGTCTGAGCTGGTCGCTCCAGGAGGGAACCCAGCAGCAGTGGGGACTGCCTGATCAGAGGAGCCCCATCCAACAGTCCCCCACAGTCTCCTAGAGTATTGCTGTCCCTCAGCTCACCAACAAACACTCCCCCTGTGACCACACACTCTCCCTTTGTTTTCTACTCACATACTATCTGCATTATGCATGTTTTAATGAAAAATGAACTCTGATTTTCTTCTTTATATTTTTTGATTAAAATTTTTGATCCTTCAAATTTCTCTTCTTCCCATTACTATCATTTTTGCTTAAACCAGTCTGATATATTTCTGTTGCTTCAGCTAAAGTTTTTCTGACCAATAGCCATAATCCTAGGTTAGTGTTACTTTCATCTACTAGATTGTGAGCCTTCTCAAGGCATATCCAATCATTTTTTAATCCTCTGTGACTAGCACAGGACCTAGCACATAGCAGAAACAAAAAATATTACAAAAGTGAAGGAATGAATTGGATTCTGCCAAGGGCTATGGAAAGATACAAGGAAATAAAAGAGATTGTTTCTGCCTTCAAGGGGCTTATAGAAGTAATCAAGTAAAAATGAGGTCATTAGTGTGGGCTCTACTGCAACATGACTGATGTCCTTAAAATAAGGGGTCATGCGGACATACACAAACATACAGGGAGAATGCTACATGAACATAAATGCAGAGATCTGGGTGATGTGTCTATAAGCCAAGGAACACCACAGAAGCCAGGGAAAAGCCATAGAACAGTCCCCTTCACAGTCCTCAGAAGGAACCATCCTGCCAACACTTGGATCTCAGACTTCTAGCCTCCATAACTGTGAGACAATATATTTCTGCTGTTTAAGCAACCCAGTTGTGACACTTGTTACAACTGCCCTGCGTACAGCAGTACCAACCCAGGTGCTCATCCTGTCCTTCAAGGACTGGATCCTACAACCTCTTGGGCCTACCTGTCTCCAGCCCCCACCCTCCCCTCTGCCCTCAGGCCACACTTACCTCCTCTCAGTTCTAGAAGGTGCCCATTGTGGAGCCTTCACACTACTGCTGGGAATGCTCTCCCTTATTTGTGTTGTGTTGAAACCTACCATCCTTCTGGTCCCAGCTCATCCTCTGGGCACTTTTCACCTATTCAGGCGACTGTGTGGCACCAGAGACCCAGTGGGGAACAGGACAGATGTAAGCCAGAGAGGAGTCAAAGACCAGAAACAAAGAGTGAATAGGACAAAGTTCAGGCGTGGTAGTGCTGTAACGAACATGAAATGGGGTGGTGTGCTAGAGACTAGGGGGCCGCTGGGGTCAGGGTAGGCCTTGACTAGAAACATCTCAGAAAGGCCTCAGTGACAAGAAGGACCAGCATGATGAACTGACACCCACCTTCACCTTCCCTGGGTACTCTCAAGTCCCATGCATTTTTCCTTCAAAGCCCCTACCACTGTTGCAATTTCCTACCTATTTATGTGACTATTTGATTGACACATGAGGCCCCCACTGGATTACAAGCTCCCTGAATCAGTGAGTATGTGCATTTTACTTACCACTGCCTGGCACAAAAGATGGCACTCAATACTTGCAGAATTAATTATTCCTGCTTCAAGATAGGGTAATAAATATCCTTTTCTGCTTGGGGCAGCTTTGGTATCAAGAGGTTAACCACACCTTTTTGGCCCTAGAAGTATAGGAGGGAGTGCTTTTCAGAGGCAGCTTTGATGGCAAATGCCCAAGCAAGCCCAATGGAAAGCCCAAGAATGTTCTGGAAGGGAACAGGAAGCCAGAGGCAGGGACTTGGTGTCTAGGGGACGGTGTCTGTTGCAGGAATTCGCTTCCCTTCCTGAGAGACTGCGATCCCAGGCCAGTAGATTTGGATCCATCTGCAACGTTGGACTCTGAAGGCCTGGAAATGGGTTCTGTTGGCTAAGCAGAATTTTCCGGCCCCCTGAGGAGCTGGCTCATTGCTAATTTCATTTTCCTAGCTCACCAGCTTGGCAAGGCCTCACTCCTCTAGCTGCAGTCTCGTGGAGCCTCAGACCCAGCTCTCTTAGCCAAAGAAAGAAAGCTGTGACTCACCAGAAAATTTCATTGCTATTTTCTGGCATATATATATGAAAGCTCTCGCATTATGTCTTAGCTCAGCAGCTTCCACCTGCTGCATAGATGCTCACATGCTAGACTGGAAAAGTAGAAAGGCTGCTCAAGATATGCCTCAGAAGAGAGAGTGCAGGTCCAGGTTCATTTTGACATCCTCCAAAAGTGGGGCTACAGCAGAAAAAAATGGCTCTCAGGTCCAGGGGGGTTTCACTTTCCAAAAGAACAAGTAACCTCCTGAAAAGGGAAGGATGAAACTGAAGGTCCCCAAAGGCCAGTGTCTGGCTCTGCCATCTGTGGCCTGGGTGCTTCTTTCTGTGCTTCCCAAACAATCCACAAGACAACAGGGTGGTGATCAATGTGCTGGTCCTGTAGATGCAAGCCCCTGCCCCTGCTCCCTCCTGTGCCTTGCTTTCTGAGCTCCGGCCACACTGGCCTTTATTCGGTTCCTTGAATTCACTGAGTTTCCTGCCCCTCAGTGAGCCTTTGCCCATTCTGTTCCCTCTGCCTGGGACTCACTCCCCCTGAGCGCATACTCCTGAACCTCTTCCCCTGCTCCCTCGAACTCTTTCTTCAGAGCCCAGCCAAAAGACCCCTTCCTCAGGGACATGACCCCTGAAGTCAGGTCAGGCCCCACGTGTCATGGGCTCTCATGGCACCATGCTCTCCTCTCTAGTGCTTTCTGCATCTTAACTTCACACACATTTGCTGAGATCTCTGAGGGTTATCACCTCCCCCACTATACTGTGAGCTCCATGTTGGCTTCCATGTCTGTCTTTCTAGCCCAGGCATATCCATCTGGATGTTGCATAAGCCCTATAGACTCGTCATGTTCAAATAAAACGCATCGTCTTCCCTCCTGACCCCTCTGCTGACCTGCTTCTCCTCTTCTCAGTAAATGCCACTTCTTCTCTCCCCAGGGCCGAGCCTGGAAAACTTGGGGTGGTCTCCCTCCCAACTGCAACCCTAACCCCATTCAGTCTCCAAGTCCAGTCAGTTTACCACCTAAGAATTTCACGGACCCCTCACCTTCTCTCTTGGCTCCTGCAAGCCCATCCTTTTCATGGTAGCCAGAATAAGAGTGAAATTTCAGTTTTACTCTTTCACTCCCCTGCTCCAAACCATCCAATGGCTCCCCACCAACCTCAGAACAAAGCCCAAACTCTCTAATGGGACTTAAAGGCCCTTGGCTATGTGCCCTCTGCCTAATTCTCCAACCTTGTTTATCACTTCCGTCCCCACCCCCACCCCAGAACACCATGCTGAAGTCCGCCTTAGCTATGTTCAACTCTCTAGCCTCCATCGGGGCCTTTGTTCGTCACATTTCTTCACCCTGAAAGTTCTGCCCTATAAAACCATTCTAGCCTTTAGTTCTCAGTCTAGAATCTGCTTCCTCCAGGAAGCCATCCATGCCTACCTCACCACCACCTCCTTTGCTCCACAGCCTCCTTCTCATCACTACATGAATGAGATTGTATTATCGGCTTGTTTCCTTGTGTGTTCCCCTCACTCGAGTGGAAGGCTTGTGTGATCAGGGTCTTGCCTGCTCTGGTGTCTGCTGCATCCACAGCATCCAGTGGTGCCTGGCACATGTACACAGACAGACAGTATATGACTGAAAGCTTGAATGAACCAGGGTCTTCATCTTCCCAGCTGCTGCTCACTTGGACAAGTCCTTGGTTGCTTTCAGGTAACTTTCTCCTCCTTGCCCCCACTCATTCTGCCTCCCCTGGTAATTCCATCTAAGGCTGCATTGCTCCTGCCCACAGCTTCTCATAAGGAAAGTACTGTCTTTTCTGCTCTTTCTCTCATACAATATCCCTGATCAGGTGGCCTAATTAATGGCCCCTGAGCCATCCTAGAACTTTTGCACCTTTTAAAGATCTTTTTCCTCCCTCCACCTCCAAAACTCACCTTCTGTCTGTGATTTCCATAAATTGTGCACATTTAATTCCTTGATGCTATTCAGTTCTCAAACCCAAGGCTGAGATAAGCCCTCAAAGTAATTTAGGTAACAGCTTAATTATCTCATCTCTCCTTTACTCTAATCTTTCCATTTTCATTGCCACCTAGGAAGCAGTGAAAAATGGGATCTGTAAATAGGTTTCTGCCCAAACCTATTTCTTCCCTTGCAGTTCTTATCTTGGTTCATGTCTTCAGCATCCACCCAATCACCTGAGATCTGAACCTCAAGATGACCACCTACCCCTCCTTCATACCCCCTACTCTCTTCCCAGGATGAATCCAAGATCAGCTGCTCTCCTATTGAGAGTCTCTGAAGTTCAGCCTTCTCTAGCCAACTCCCAGGCCCTTATTATCTCTATTCCCTTGGACTAAGTTCACCTTCTGACTGGTCCTCTTGTTTCCAGCCCCATGCCTATGCCCACACCCATCCACCTATCTACCATTTACTAATTTATTCACCCATCCACCCACCCATATACCTACCCACCCATCAATCCACTCACCCATCAACCCACTCACCCACCTATTTATCCATCCATCCATCCATCCATCCACCCACCCACCCACCCATCCACCCACCCACCCATCATCCTTCCTGGAATTCAATGCCCCCCAGCCTCCCATCAAGTACTTACCCTGTCTTCCCAGCCAATCATCTCCTACTGCATTTGGAATTCTTACTCTACTGAGTTACTTCTCTTTGTATCCATGGTTTCCTCGGTCTATAATTCCAGCTTTCTCTGCCTCTCTATTTGGAAAACTCTTACCCATTCTTGAAGACCCAGCATGAATGTGACCTTTTTTTTATGGGTCTCTCTTCCACAGTATCTCCTTTGTGTCAGGCACATTGCTGGGTGGGGTCACTAAAACAGAAACAATCTTTGCTCTGAAATAATTTACAGGTGAGCAGGGGATGGAAACTCCTTAAGGTAGACATTCTCATGAGTGTGCAGCAGAATCACCTAGAGGGCTGGTTAAAACACATATTCTGGGCCCATCCCAGGTTTCTTATTAAATGGTCTGGAATGGGCCTGCATTCCAATAAATTCCCAACTGATGCTGGTGGTCCTGGTATCACACTTTGAGAACCTGTGTCTTGGAGTGTGCTCACAGGCATGCTCTCTGAAGAGGTATCATTTAAACTGAGACCTAAAGGAAGAGAAAGCCAGTCATGACAAGAGCAGGGGCTAACATATTCCAGATGGAGGGAGCAGTGTGAGTGAAGGCCTCAGGTGGAAAAGAGCTCTGAAAGCTAGGAGAGCACAGGAGGGTGGCACCTTCTCCAACTTCTCACGCAGAACGGACACTCTATCACCTTCCATTGTAACCTTTTTCTTCTGCTTCCACCACTTGACAAGGAGACTCTCCAAGGCAAGTCTGTGTCACATACCTCCCAAGCCCACCTGAGGCCTGACAGGAAGTAAATGCTGAGGGATTGGGGTTGGGTAGTTGAATTTTAGTGTTCTGGCTTTTTCTCTAAGCCAGTGATCGGCAAACTCATTAGTCAATGGAGCCAAATATCAACAGTACAGCGACTGAAATTTCTTTTGAGAGCCGAAAACCGACTTCTGCGCATGGGCCACAAAGTTTCAATAGCACTATACGTGCACGCCCACACGTGGTATTTTGTGGAAGAGCCACACTCAAGGGGCCAAAGATCCGCATGTGGCTCGCGAGCCGCAGTTTGCCGACCACTGCTCTAGGTTATAAGCAAAGGAGAAATCTGTTTGTTTCTCCTGAGCAGCATGTCTCCTCCCTTTTTCTTAGACAGCTCCCAATATAACTGTCCTCTAAACCCAATCCCCAGCTCCCAAATTTCTGTCACTTCACAGATTTTTAGCCCACTTTGTAACAGAAAGAAAATGCCTCTATGTCAAGTGACAGGGGCTCCACCTACCCTTCCTAAGCCCAGGGTTTGGGCGGGGTGAGGGTGCAGGGTGCTGTGGGAGCCCAGAGGCCTTCAAGTTGCACCCTCCAGCACTCGCATTTGGCTTTGAGAGGATGGTGTGGTCATAGTAAGAGTCAGCAGACTTCCCCTCCTCAAAAACACTGATAGGGGCAGGCTGAGAGCATAACCATGGCCAACCCTCATTGGTGCCCTACCCTTAGAGCATGTTTGGAGCAAGGCAGGCCTGGGGGACCCTGAGCTGACCAACCTCAGGTGGAGGATGGGACTCTCCCCCCACATCCTGCCTTTCCAACATCTCCTTCCCACCCTGGAAAGCAGAGTAAGGGAAGGGACAGAGTCAGAGGGCAAGATGGTAACATGGGACTATGGGTTTGATTTTGACTTCTAATTGCAGTTCCCTTTTTTTTTTTTTTTGTCAAGAAATAATATATATTCCAAGAAATTATATATATATATATATCCTTTACTAAGGCTAACAGAGGAGTCTTTGAGAGAAATATTCCCCCATTTCGTTTTTTGGAAGTATCCCATTTCCCAAGCTCTGGGAAACAGTGGCATATAAATCTGTGGTTCTCAGACTTTAGTATGAATTAGCATTCCCTGGAGGGTTTGTTAAAACTCACATTGCTGGGCCTATCCTCAGAGTTTCTGATTCAGCAGGTCTAGAGTGGGGCTTGGGAATCTACATTTCTAACAAGACCCCAGGTGCTTCTGCTGTTGGTGGTCTGAGGACCACACTCTGAGAAACCCTGTTTTAACATAATGCCCAGCCAGAAGATGCTAAAAATATGTCCATCATTACAGGACAAAGATTTTCTTGTCTTATATGTAAAACCGAGCTTGAAGGGCCCCACGAGGGTCAGAGAGCCATGGCGAGTGACACTGCAGAACACTATCTGGATGACAGTTCCAATGAAGCCAACCTGAGCTGTCTTGGTTTCCACAGGAAGGACCAGTACCTCCTCTCACCCGTGAACTGCTGGTATCTGGTCCTGCATCAGACCAGGCGGGAGAGCCGAGACCATGCCACCCTCAACGACATCTTCATGAACAACGTCATCGTCCGCCTCTCACAGATCAGTGAGGATGTCATCAGACTCTTCAAAAAGGTGGGCAAGCCGGCCACCTGACCTGCCTGCATTTCTCCCCCAGGCTGGCCATGGAAACTCTGTACTATTCCATTCTTTTACTCTTCTAAACAATGCTTCTGTGAGCAATCTTGTATATACACCTTTGTCACATTCACTGCTATTTCCTAGGATCAGTTTCTACAACGGGGATTTTGGGGTCCAAAGTTTACTTATGTTTAAGTCTTTTAACAGACTGCTCAGTTGCTTTCAGAAAGGATTCACCCATGTTTATGGCCCAGAAGCCGAGTGGAAGAGCAGTCACAGTTTATGCCCCAGGCCTTTGAATCCCAAGCCCCTTGCACAGTGCCAAACAAGCACCAGCTGCTGCGTAAATGACTGTGGCACTGAACTCACTTCTGTGAACTTCAGTTTTCTCATTTGTGAAGTAGGCAAGTCATTTAGTCTTCATGAGCCTCATCCTCTCTGTGTTGCAAATGGGGTGGAGATCCACTACTTCCCAGTGGCAGTGTGAGGGTTAAAGGAAACAATGCATGTGAAGGGGGAAGGTGTTGAGAAGTGGTTCAGGGTGTAGGTCTTTGGGTCCACAATTCTTGAAATTCCCAGGGTCATAATCCTGGTCCCATCATTAGCTTTCCATCCTTAGTCTGGGGTTTGTTCCTTATACTCTTTGTGCCTCAGTTTCCTCACTTGTGAGGTAGGGATAGAAATACCCACTGGGCAAGTGGGAGGATTAAGAAGGGTTTTAATCCCATGTAAAGCATGGAAAACAGCACCTGGTGGCTAAGTGCTCAGGAAAGCTGGCTGTCGTTATAGGAATGTGAGAGACTCTTCCTACTAAAAAATCTAGCTCATCTGTTCTTGCTGGGTGCCAGTTTTAGAGATTGGGTGACCTGGGATTGCTAGGAGCACAAGGAAGAGGACAAGCTGATTTGAAATATAATAACCTCTCCATGGTCTGTATTAGGATTGTCCACTCTGAGGATGACTTCTGTAGCAAAACTGTCATCACAGGCTAGTTCCCCTCCTCCACACAGTGTGCTCTAGTGTCCTCCCGGGGCTCTGTTAATGAAACATAGTCTAACTTTAATATTTACATAAGCAAACATAATTAGAATGGTAAATACAGTACAATAAAAAAAATTCACACAGCGCTTTGCAAAGCCACACTGAAATGATTCAGGTCACTTGGTCCCATCACAAGCCTCTGCCTGCTGCCACTGTCACATCTTTTTTCCTGGGTGGGAGTGACTCAAAGAGAAAAGATCATCAGGGCCTTTAGGAAATGAAGGTTCCCCTACCTCCCCCCTGCCCCCTGAGCTGAGCTGAGGGGACAAGTGAGATAAATCTTTTCAGTTCTCATTTAGGCTGACAGCAGCCTCACTTGTGATGGAGGTTAACAGGGTGGAAAATAATGAAAAAATGTCTACAGCTGAGCTCCTGGCTGCCTTGTTACCAAGCCTATGCCTGTGGAACAAAGGAAGCAACCCAGCCCCTGTGGGCTGGGAGAGAGATGGGGACAGGGCCTCGCTGGCTGAGCTAGCACAGCACGGCCTCTTTGTGTCACATCAGTTATAGATAATCTCGGCACCAAGACGGCATTCCTTACGTAATAATAGTTCCTGCAGGCCTCAAAATGACTGCAGGGCTGGTCTCTGGTCAGACTGGGGCATGGGCTCGTCACTCACCCATTTTTGTAGATGAGGAAGGAAAGCTTGAGAAGCTGCAAGGAGAACCCAGATTTAGTAACTTTGGGCCTGTTGTCATCCCTGGCAGGAGGCAGCATGGCTGGGCTTGGCAGTCTCAGAAATGCCTCTCACTGGCTTGTGACTCTGGGCAAGTCTCCCTGAGCATCAGTTTTCTCATCTGGGAAGTGGAGATGGTGATGATGTCTCCATCAGGGGCCTGTTTTGAAGAGTAGATGTAAGCCAGAAGTCCTTCCTGGTCTCAGGCCTGGGAGAGCTGCCTTGACTGACAGCTTCTTGCTGACGGCAAGATGCTATTTAACTTAATAACTACCTTTTCTTGATTCTCCATTTTCCCTCTTGTAGTGGACTCTATTCTTATGACTAGAGGAAACACTTCAAATTCCAGAAGCCATTCTAGGATTTGTCTGGTCAAATGGACTTATGCATGCAGGTGACCCTTGCTTTAAGTGTGAGGTATGGATCCACCATAGCAGAATGGAAGTGGACGAGATCTTGGAGGTCATTGTAGGGATCAGGACTCTTATGGTTGCAAACAACAGAAACCCAGCTCAATCTGCTTGAGGGAAAAGGGGGATTTACCATCTTTCTAGAGCCCAGACTGGTTCAGGCATGGGGAGCTTCAAGGGCACAAAGGAATTCAGTTTCTCTAGCAACTGTGCTCCAATTCCCCTACCTCCTTTTTAGGGGGGACAGTGAAGGGCTTTTTTGTAGTCAGTCTCTCTCCATGTGATGACGAGATGGCCCCTTGCAGCTTCAGGCTTCAAAAAAGAAGTGAGAGCTCCTTTTCCCCCAGAATTGGGTCTTATGGGCTCTGATTGGCTCAGTGTGGGTCACATGAACATGCCTGCCCCTGTACCTGTGGCTGGGGGATGCATGTGGACTGACCAGGCCTGAGAAACACACCTACCCCTGAAGCCAAATGTACACTCAGCTTTACCTGATGCATGGGACAGAGAATGGGTGAGGGGTGGTTCTCCAGGAAAAACTGAGGTGCAATAAATCATTCAATGTCTACTAGGCCTTCTGTTCCAGTCCTTTATCATCCTCTATAAGAGTGATCATCCTCCCTCTGTTAGATCACCCTCAATAAAGGGCATTTATTACTTGGCAGGACGGCTCATTCCATTTGGGGGCAACTGTGATCAATACAAAATTCTCCCCAATGTTGAGATGAAATTTTATAGTGTTTCCCACTCACAGGGCCTGGTCATCCCCTGGAGGGCCACATAGGTCAGATCCACATGGAAACCTGTGAATTTCTCAGACACAGAAATCATGATCACCCACCCAGGTCTTTCCCAGCTCTGGGTAGACATCCCAGGCTCCTTCACTTGTGCCTCTGTGATTTGGCTTGTGTTTCCTCTCCACCTGAGATACTCTCCCTCAGTCATTCTCCGGGTCTTCTCTGACCCACAGAAGTTAATATTTAGGACCATTCAGATCACTCTAGGGAGGTCTGGCCACCTGGCCAGCTGAGATTAGAGCAGAGCTATGTTGACTCTTCATTTCTAATAATGAAATCTATGAAGGCGTTTTGCCTTTTTCATGACAGTCTCATCACATGGTTGACTCACTGAACTCTTAGCTCAAATTCCCAGGTATTTTTGTCCAACTGGTTTTTAAGCTAGCCTGTGAATTCTGCACTTAGTGTTTTTTTTTTTATATTTGCCCTTTTAAAACGTTATTATATTTGATTAAGGCCAAATGGGATCTGTGTCCTTATTTAAGTGACTTTTCAAGCATCAATGGGGTAACTTTTCCAAGCAGTTCTAATTCTTCCTTTGTGGGAAAAGCTTGTTCTGTAACTTCTCCATGTCTTCCTTCTTGGTGTTTCCTTCTTTTATGTGTCAGTTCTTTGCCCCTATTTTTGATTCTTCTCTGCCTTCTTAGTGGAGAGGTGCAAAGTGGAGCAGAGAATTGGGAATGAGTTACAATTAAGGTGACTCTTGAGTTGGGTGTTGAAGGATGGGTAGGAGCCTGCCAAGTAAGGAAAGGAAGTTGAAAGTTCAGTATTAGGAGACAGACAAAGAGCACAGTGGGCAGTCCAAGGCAACTCAGAATGGGAGTTGCAAAATGGTGGTCCACAGCTGAATTTGGTCCTCAAGGGTATGACCAGGCCCTGTGGCTGGGTGATGCAGTCTGTTTTGCCCTCACTATGTTAAAATTAAATCAACATTTTAAAATTGCAGGATTTCACGTAAAAATCGGGATTTTGTGTTTCTCTTAAAAAATCAGAAGCTCTGCCAATACCAGATCCATGAGGGTTCATACTTGGCAGTACTTGGCTAGAACTGAGTAGCTGCTGGACATTATAGCCAGGGCACACTCTCTCCATTGCCCCATGGTCCCTGCTGTTGTCCAGTGTATGACACCTACTTGGCTCCTTTATTTTGCATCCCTGGCCCTTTATTGTTTGACTTTGTGGCTTTATCTTTTATTTTTTTTTAAACATATCAATAGCCACTTTATTTTAAAATTTGTTTTGTAAAATAATTCCTTATTGTTGCAAGTATAACATATGTCCCCTTTTTTCTCCCATTGACCCCCTCCGGCTGCCCTCCAATTCCCCCCCTCCCCTGCCTTTCAGGTCTTCAGCACCCTATTGTCTATGTCCATGGTCTTTGGTTGATCTCTTCCCAGCCACCCACCCACCCTCCTCTGTCTTCCCTCTGAGATTCTGCACTCTGTTCCATTCTTTGAGTTTCTGGATCCACTCCGTTCATCAGTTTATTTTGTTACTTAGATTTGTGGCCTTATCTTTAAACATTATCTACCAGTGGTTGATTTGTAAATTCTTTCGAATCACCTGGAGGGCTTGTTAAACATGGATTGCTGGGCCCCAACTCCACAGTTTCGGATTCAGTAGGTCTGAGAGAAGCCTGAGAATCTGCATTTCTAACAAGTTTCCAGGCCATGTTGATACTGCTGCTCTGGGAACCACACATGGAGAATGACTTACCTTATCCAACCTCCTTGTTTTCCAGGTAAGGAAACTGAGGCTCCCCACCCCCCTCTGGTAAGCGCAGAATCTGGCCCCAAGCACAGGTTTTGACTCCAGGTCTGGTAATGAACCCACTACCCACTGAGGTGCACCAGTGGGAGGTCCATCTGCATCCTGATTTCTCTCTTTCCCGCCCCAACCATTTCTGAGAATGGGCGCTGAAGCCCATTTCATTTCCAACCTCAGCTTCCTTAACAATAGCCACCCATTATTCTATGCTCTGATGCCTGCAGAATTTAATTACTTGCTGGGCAGTGAAGTGAATTTGATTGTTGGAAGCTGTGGTGTTCTGGAGGAAGCACTAATGAGGAAAGACTCTTAGCAGAGAAGAGGGGGCTCGTGGGGGGCTTGTGTTTGAAAGCAGCCATTCACTATGTGGCAATAAGGGCTTGGTCTTCAGTGAGCTTTTTCATTCCCGCCTTGAAGATGTCTGTCGCATTTCATAAATAAATCAGGGCTTTTGTGTGCAATAATTGCTTTGCTTTGTAACCAAGATCAAAAGCACCAATGGCCTTGGATTCAAAGCCAAATTTATTTTTTATTATTGTGTTGAAGGAGAGAGTGAGAGTTTGCATGCTGGAGGGTCCAGCTATGAGGGAGGGAGGGAGGAAGGGAGAAAGAGAGAGAGAGAGAGAGAGAGAAAGGGAGAGAGAGAGAGAGAGAGGAGAGAGAGAGAAAGAGAGAGAGAGAGAGAACAAAGTGGGCAAGCTGCCAAGGTATGAGGGACCTTCATCCAGTCTCTACAGTCTCTACCATCTCTCCCAGGGATATGAAGTCCTGAATGATCACTCTGCTAGTACAGCCTGCTGAGCTGGTCACTATCAGGCATTCCCAACTCATTCAATAGACATATATTAGTACTATCATGACAGTAAGTAAACAGTAATTATAGATAAACAATTAGTGAGTGCTTACTGTGTGCCAGGCTCTGGGCTAAGCATGCTTTAGACATTTAATTCTTAGAGAGCGATGCTGTCATCACTTAATTTTACAGATGAGAATGCTGACACTAATATAGGTGGAGCTCAGATTGGAATCTAGATTTGTCTGAGTCCAGGCCCAGTGGTAAAGGCACATGCTAAAGGAAGACAGAGAAATGATGCCCTCCCTCAAGGAGCTCAGAGTATAGACAGATGTGTAGCAGTGATTCAAATGCAGCAGAGAGGAGAGGGGAGCTGGTTTAGAGGACTTCCTATCTGGGCTGGTGGGGTGGTATGAGGGAGTTTGGGGAAGGTTTTATGTTGGGGAAGCAGCATTTGAAGTGATCCTTGAAGGATTAGTCTCTATCTCAGTAGGTTCCCCAGAAAGCAGATTCTGGGACAGTGATTACAATGCAGGGGTATATTAGCAAGTACCACTGGGGTTCCCACCTGTAGGAGGAAAGGGAGAGAAGCAGGAGTCAGCCAGTGGAGAAGTTGGGCCTTGGTGCAGTCTCAACAAAGGCCTCAACTGATTCCTTGGGGAGCTCTGAAGCTGGGGTGCCTTCCGAGTTGTCCTGGGTTGTAGTAAGGAGATTGAGTGGACCTTTATGCCCTCAAATTGTTCCCAGAAAGGGGTATGGCCTTGGACATGTGCCTCTTTAGCTGAGAAAGTTCCAAATAAGGCTGACAGTCAGGGGTGTCTGCTGGCAGCATTCCTTACACCTGGGGGAATAAGTCCTCCAATCCTAAAGGGGATCTGGGTGGTGCTTCACTGTGTCCACAACAGATATTTAGGGATTCGAGAAAAGGGAGAAATGGGATTCCAGACCAAAGGAAAGGTCTGGAATCCCATTTCATGAGCAGGTCTGCCAGTATTATAGTCTGTTAGGGTTACAGACAGACTCTCTGGCTCAATTTCTTTTCTTCCACTCTCGGATCATGCGAGCTCAGCCTAGTCCCTTGATCCTCTGAGTTTCCTCATTTTCAAAATGGAGCTAATGATAACCTCCTTAGTGGAGCTGTAAGATTTAAAAAATGACAATATATAGAAAGAAACCAAGATGGCGGCATAGGTGAACACCTAAATTGCTGCCTCACACAACAATTTCAAAACTACAGCTAAAAGACAGAACGGACATCATCCAGAACCACAGGAAAGCTGGAAATTCTACAACTAGAAGGAAAGAGAGGGGCACACAAAGACTCAGAGGAGCTGCAAAAGGCTGAGGTACCGAGACACGTGCACGGAGAGGATGGGCGGCTGAGGCCTGGCTAGCTTTCTCTAGCAGGAGAGAGATGGAAGCTCCCGACTGCACTGAACCCCAGTTCCGGGAGAGACCCTGGGGACCCAGAGAGGGAGAGTCTGGACTGTCGGGAAAAGAGAGAGTGCACGGAAACTCAGGGGAGCCGCAAAAGGCAGAGGTTTGGAGGTGCGCACATGAGTGCGCACAGGGAGGACTGACTGCAGAGTGTGCTGCTGGCTTTCTCTAGCGGGAGGAAGGCAGAAGCTCCCGACTGCGCTGAACTCCAGTTCTGGGTGAGAATCTGGGAATCCAGATTCATTGGGGGAGAAACGGGACTGTCTGGCAGCGGGCGAAACTTGAGGGTGGCTTTCTCTCAGAGGTGCTTGCAGCGATTACCACGGGACACTGAGACCCAGGGGCCTCATAGGGCAGGGCTGATGGGAAGCCAAGGCTGTCTGCTCAGCCCTGAGACTCCGCCCCATCCAAGCTGAGCACAGAGGCTTTTGCAATTTTGCAAGTCTTGTCTCATAAGGCTGTCTCCAGCACAGAAGTTCTCCCAGTGTAGACACAGCTGATCCTCACAGACAACTGGCCTGGAGGTCAGTTCCTCCCAGTGATACCAACAACAATCAAGACTTAACTACAACAAGGCTGTACACACAGTCCACAAAGGGGTGCACCAAGAGTGTCCACCTCAGGTAACTGGGGAGGCTGAGCCACTGGGCCATATAGGACACCTAGCACACAAAGCTACTCTACCAACTTGGGAAGCCGTGAAAATGCAGAGACAAAGAAACAGATCACAAATGAAAGAAATGGAGGAAAGCAAACGACTGGATAGAGAGTTCAAAACCACGGTTATAAGGTTTTTCAAGAATTTCCTAGAAAAGGCTGATAAATTTAGCGAGACCCTCGAGGATATGAAAAAGGACCAACTAGAAATTAAACATACACTGACTGAAATAAAAAATATCACACAGAGACCTAACAGCAGACTAGAGGAATGCAAGAATCAAGTCAAAGATTTGAAATACAAAGAAGCAAAAAACACTCAGCCAAAAAAGCAAAAAGAAAAAAGAATCCAAAAGTTTGAAGATAGTGTAAGGAGCCTCTGGGACAACCTCAAGTGTACCAACATCTGAATTATGGGGGTGCCAGAAGAAGAGAGAGAGCAAGATACTGAAAACCTATTTGAAGAAATAATGACCGAAAACTTCCCCCACCTGGTGAAAGAAATAGACTTACAAGTCCAGGAAGTGCACAGAACCCCAAACAAAAGGAATCTAAAGAGGACCACACCAAGACACATCATAATTAAAATGCCAAGAGCAAAAGACAAAGAGAGAATATTAAAAGCAGCAAGAGAAAAACAGTTAATTACCTACAAGGGAGCATCCATACGAAGTCAGCTGATTTCTCAATAGAAACTATGCAGGCCAGATGGGAGTGGCAAGAAATATTCAAAATGATGATTAGCAAGAACCTACAACCAAGATTACTCTACCCAGCAAAGCTATCATTCAGAATGGAAGGTCAAATAAAGAGCTTCACAGATAAGAAAAAGCTAAAGGAGTTCATCACCACCAAACCAGTATTATATGAAATGCTGAAAGGAATTCTTTAAGAAGAGGAAGAAGAAGAAAAAGGTAAAGATAAAAATTATGAACAACAAATACATATCTATCAATAAGTGAATCTAAAAATCAAGTGAATTAAAAATCTGATGAACAGAATAAACTGGTGAATATAATAGAATCAGGGGCATAGAAAGGGAGTGGACTGACAATTCTCAGGGGGAAAGGGGTGTGGCGGGGTGCGGGAAGAGACTGAACAAAAATCGTACACCTGTGGATGAGGAGGTAAGGGCGGAGGGTGGAGTGGGAACTGGGTGGAGGGGAGCTATGGGGGGAAAAAAGAGGAACAATTGTAATATTCTGAACAATAAAGATTTATTAAATTAAAAATAAAAGATGACAATATAAAATCCCTACCTGGTACACAGTAAACAGTTCATAAATAGTAGCTTTTCTTGGATGATTATTGAGACTTTGAGAAAGAACATAGTGAGAGTTAAGATTGAAGATGGAATAAAGGAATATTTTATTCATGGCACACAGGGTTAAATAAAGAGTCAAAAGTAAGAAAATGTGCTCAGGAAAGTACTCACAGATTAATTCTAAATGATGGTGGTCTTATCTCTTCTTTGATAACCTCTTTTTTTTTTTTTTTTTTGCCTTGTCTTATTATATTGGTTAGGACCTCTATCTGGTACAGTGTGAAGGGAAATCTTGGCTTTTAAAAGGCAAGCTTCTAACATTTCACCATTTAAGATACAAACTCTTAGCAAATTACGAATAAATAGGCACTTCCTTAGTCTGACAAACAATATTTACCAAAAACCAACAGCAAATATCATACTTGCTGCTGACAAGAGCTCAGCAAGCTGGCTGGTTATAAGATCAATATACAAAAATGAATAATGTTCCTGTGTCCCCGCCACATTCAATTAGAAAATGTAATTTAAAAATGCATATGTTAGAAAATAAGAATGACTGAAAATTAATGCCATTAATGCTACAAATTAGCTACATCCTAAAAGATTTGATAAGTAATGCTTTCACTGTCATTTAGATATAAATATTTCATAATTCGCATTACAGTTTCTTTGCCTCATGAATCATTCAGAATTAGGTTTATTTTAGTTTCAAACATTTGTTAAAGCTTTCACTTGCCTTTAATTTCTAACTTTATTATACCATAATCATTTTTTAAAAAAGATCTGTACGTTTTTGTTGAAGCATTTGCCTTATCAGAGTACCAAGATTTCCCTAATGTGATAGTCAGTAAAGCAGGTTGTGCTAGAGCAGTGCCAGGTTAACTGACCTACAGGACAGCTCAGAGCCCAGAAACAGCCCTCTCCACGTGGAACACAGTACGTGGCAAAGGATAAGGAAAAGGATAGAGTATTTAGTGAATGGGGCCAATTACATTGGTTGGTCATCCTTGTCTTGTTGTTTTAGAAAGTGATTTTATACACACACACACACACACACACACACACACACACACATTTTTATATGGAGAAAATAAGACCTCTACCTTAGTTCACAAAAATATAGTCTAGATGGATTAACGTGCTAAAGGTAAAAAGCAAAACTGTAAAACTTTTGGAAGATAAAATGGGAGATGATATTTAAAATCTTGAGGTAGGAAAATAAACATAAAAAGTTTTATTTCTGCTTAGAAAAATTAAAAAGCATAACCCTTATGGAAAATATTAATAAATTCCATTATATCACAATCTTCCTACAACAACAGCTAATAAGGGAAACTACAGATGAGATAAGAAGATATTTGGGTTTGTACAAAATTCATAAAAGGTTAATACCAAGAATATAAAATCAGTTCCTACAAATTAATAAGAGAAGGGCAAACAACCCAAAAGGAACATAGGTAAGAGATATAAATGGGTAAGTCACAGAAAATTATTTTTAAATGGTTAAAAATATAAGAATAGATGCTCATAATTACTGGTAATCAGGAGAGAGTAAAATAAACTGAGACACAGTTTGAGTGCCAAAGGATTGGTAAAGCAGTCCTAAGTGCTGGCAATGAGGAGCAGCAGGGGTTCTCCTGTCCTCCTGAAAAACCTGTAAATTTTTCCAGCCCCTGGAGAACAGTTGGGCAGTATCTAGTAACAGTGAAGTGCAGGAAGAGGGGCATACCCTGTGACCCAGCAATTCCACTGCTAAGTGTAACCTAAAGATGTTCTAGGACAGTGGCTCTTTGGCCCCTTGAGTGTGGCTCTTCCACAAAATACCATGTGTGGGCGCGCATGTACAGTGCAATTGAAACTTCGTGGCCCATGCGCAGAAGTCGGTTTTCGGCTCTCAAAAGAAATTTCAGTCGTTGTACTGTTGATATTTGGCTCTGTCCACTAATGAGTTTGCCGACCACTGGTCTAGGATATCCACACATACACAGAGCCTTGTACAAGGATATTTGCTGCAGTAGTGTTTGCAGTACGGAAACAGAGAAATCAAATGTTGGCTAGGTAAGCTAGTCATATAGTGGAATGTTATACAATAGTTAAGATGGCAGAACTAGATCTACATGTATCAAGGTGGGTAAAACTTGGAAACATAATGTCAGGTGGAAAAAAGCAAAAATCACTATGATATTTTTATACAATTTTAAATATAAGTTAATAGTTCATATTGTTAGACATCTGTCTGATATAAAGCTATCCAAATATGGACTGTGTAAGAATACATACCAGCTTCAGAATAGTGATTGAGGGGTGAGAGACTAAGGAAGGTGACAAAGAACACTTCAGCTGTACCTGTAACATTTTGTTTTCTAAGAATAATTTTGAAGCAAAAATGAGAAAATCTTAATAGTTATCTAATTTGGGTGGAATGTTCTTGAATGTTTGTTATTGTTTTTTCAACTCTTCTGCATGTTTCAAATATTGGAGACAATTAATATTTAGTTATTTAAATACTGGAGACCTGAAATCAAAGGGGGGAGGGCTGTGAAGACAGATTAGGGAGGCCCTTGGGTGTCAGAATGAGAATCTGGGCTTTATTTTCTAGACATTGGAGAATCATTGCAGGTTCTTGAATAGGGAATGGCATGATCAGAGCCAAGATTAAGGATGATTAAGTTGGTGTATTTAGGGCTTTGAAAAGGGGGAGTAGTTATATATTATTAATATATGTACACTAATATACAGATTAGTGGTGAAAGACAGTAGGAGCCTATATCAGGGAGGTTGGTATGGGAATATAGAGAAATGAAGATATAGATGGATGGTGGTTAGGTGAGTGGGTGAATAAGTGGGTGGGTAGGTACATGGGTGGGTGGGTGGGTGGGTGGGTGGATGAATAGATGAGTAGATGGGTGAATGGGTGGGAAGTTGTGAATAGATGGGTGGATACATGGCTGTAGACATTTTTGAAATGCCAGTGTTATCTTCATTACATCCTATTCACAAACAATGCAAATGAAATTGAAGATCAGATTATAAAATGACAAGGAGTTCAAAGGGATGTCTCAGGTCAATGATTCAGCAATGTGATCAATAATGTTTTAATCCAACAAATAAGCCAGACAACAACCATATTCCCCTTGAAGGTAATGAAGGGAGAAAACGGCTCAAAACTGAGTGGCCTCAGGTTTTCCTGGATATTGATTTTTGAAGAAGACAGCTTTGTCATATTCCCCAGGACCATAGACTCTCACTCACTCCCTAAATCTTTCACTCCTTATCTGTAATAGATTCGAGGCAAAAACAAAAGCAAAAACCCTCCAAAACACAAGCCAACACTAGGGACATAGTGAAGCAGGATTACTCCTGAGTATATTCTGCCTCTGCAGAGACTCAGCCCCGAGGTCCAGATCAACTCCTGCCTGGGCCTGGAATTTGGTCACTTGATAACAGGAGATTCTGCAAAATGGCACTGAGCACTGTATGTTATTTCATACTTACAATGATCTAAAGCAGAGCCTTGTAAATATCAGTATGCTTTTTATGCTAAGGCCGAGGAGGTCTTCGTTTTATAATGACCTTGGAATGTTTGGGGGAAAAAATTCTAACGGTGTGCAGAGTGCTAGCTCTCCCAGTGGAGGCAACAGAGTGGATTGGTTGAGAGAATCACATTTACTAGCTCTAGGATCTTCGGCAAATTACTCACCCTCCCCGAGCCCTGGTATCCTGATCTTTAAAGTGGGGTAAACAATATTGCCTTCTATGAAGGGGCTGATAATAGACTGGTGTGAGGTACAGTATTGTCTGTAAAGCAGTTATCATTGTGCCTGACACATGCTGATATCAAGAAACAATAGGTATTATTGTTGTTATTAACTATAATGATAAGTATTATTAGTAATAGTACCAAGCATTATTGTTAATAATGATAAGTATTACTATTAATATTTCATATTATTAGTAGAGATCCAGAAACACCCAGCCTGACCGCAGTAGGTCACCTGTTCATAGACATCCCAAAGTATCTTTGGGCTTCCTCAGATCTGTTATTTTAAGCATTTCTGAAAATAAAGGCTTTCAGTGCAAACAGAATCCAAGAGAAATGCTGGGAGTAATTACAGGGGGAAGAGGGTGGCAGGCTTCTTGCCTCAGCTCATTGCTGGGCTCCAGTGGGGCCCACCACTGCCAAGAACCTATGATGAGTGGTTCCAGAACCTTCCTATTTTCCTGCAGCTCAGTATCCCAGCCGCAGCAACAGGGGGAAGAGTTCAAGCCTCAAGTCTGCATTCCAGCTTCTTGCAAAAACAACATGTAGATGACAGCGTTTGGAGTTGCAGCAACAGGAGACATAAATTAGTTTGGGAAAGGAAGGGAAAAAAGGGAGGTGTCCAGGAGCAGGGAGAGAAAGAAGGTTGGGGAGGGGAGGGGGGGAGTAACAAGGATCCAGATGGAAGGTGGAGCAGAGTATAGGCTAAGGATGACGTTGGGTGGCAAGGAGTGGTGACATGACAGAGTGCAGGCAGCCCAGTTATTGGCAAGCTAGGACACAGCCAGGAGAAACAGCCAGCCAGCTAGCTGTCCAGGCTGCCATGTGCAGGGATAAGCTGACCTTCCAGGACAGACTGGAGAAGCCCATTCCTCTGAGAAACGCCTTTAAAGCCTTTGCTTTGGAAATGAAAACACAACCGCTTTGGGAGATGGCCAGTGCTTACATATACCAGATACTTAAATAGGGAACATCTGTGGGTCTCAACTTTTGTTATTTGATGAGAAAACAAGCTGGAGTGTGGAAAAGCAGTGGGATTTAGACCTACAAGAGACAGGAGTTTTTGTTTTTATTTAGTTTTGTTGGTTTATTTGCTTCCCATTGTGTGCTTGGAATCCCAGAACTGGGAAAACCATGGAATGTCCCAAAGGTAACCAACCCTACATGAGAATATCTAGTCCAGCAATAGTCAGAAAAGAGAGACCTTGCTGTAGCAGGGTCTGGTGAGATGGAGAAGAGGCCTGAAGGCCCCACATGGGTAACTGGGGATTGAGGAAGCCTCCACTTTATTTCCTACATTAAGAATGGTCTCCTATGGAGAAGTGAAGAGGGAGTCTGGTAGTTAAAACACAACATTTTAAGACAGCATTATTTTCTAGACATAAAGAGTGACTTTAACTATGGGAATGACCCACTTTTGAGTTCATTTGAGGGAGACAGAGACATGCCCTTAAATAACAGAACGTTTCAAATACAGTTCAAGCCCTGGCCTGGTAGCTCAGTTGGTTAGAGCATCATCCAGATATGCCAAGGTTGTGGGTTCAATTTCTGGTCAGGGCACATATAAGAAGCAACCAATGAGTACATGAATAAGTGGAACAACAAATCGATGTTTCTCTCTCTCTCAAAATTAAAAAAAATAATAATATAGCTCATAAAGCCCTAGGTCTTATAGTATTAGTTTTGAGGGTTTTCCTTTAAAACATTGTTAACCTGTATTGAAAACTAAATCAAGCAACCCATTATAAGATTTTCATGATGAAGAAATTTATTTAATTCAGGAACCATTGTGTCAAAAATATTTAGTCCATCTTGACATGACTGTGTGGGGTTTCATGCACAGGCATTGGAGCTCCCTGTGTATGCAAGTCTTAGTGATCTGCACTCTTGGAAGCCTGAGTGCCAGTCATTAAGGAGCTTCTGTGTCCACTAATTGATTGGAACTTGGTCCTTTTGCAGAAGCTGTGTGAAAGCTGGTGCTTGGTGGAGGGTTTGCAGAAGCCTATGTACCTCCATGCTCCTTTTGACACTTTCATGCTGGCATAAGCACTTATTATATCAGTATTCTTTCACATAACCAAAAATGAAAATTCGCTGGACTGTGTAAGCTGGAAAGTACAGAGGTATTTTACCTAAATATCTCGAGGTCCAGGACTCCAATGCTGCTGTCCTGATTCTCCTTCTGATGGGCAGCCCAAGACCCCTGACATCCTAGCTCAGTGACGCCAGAGGAGAGATGATCTGAGAATGTGGTTGTTAGAAAGCTCCCAGGGAAGATTCTTATTGGCTCTGCCTGGAATATATTTCTATCCCTGACCTAATCACTAGACATGAGGAGCCAGAGTGCTCTGGCCACACTGGGTCCCATGACCGATGGTCCATCTTGTGTGACCAGGCAAGGGGCCAGTGCCATCATATTTCATTGCCCGTTATCAGCAGGAGGAAGGGAGAAGTCAGAGACGGCCATCGTGGCTGATTTATTCCTAACAGGACGGGTGGGCCAAGAAGGACCAGGCTGAGGACAACTAACTGTGCCTGCAAGTGGGGGTAAGAGACGAGGATGCAGATTTCTGCACAGGTGGTGAGAAAGTGGCTTGGACAGGCAGGTGATGTCCAGAGGGCATGCTCTCCTTGTACCTTCTTTGTGTCCTGAACTCATCTCTATTGCAGCATTGTGCCTGCATATCGTGCTAGGCCCTAAGGAAGCAAACAGAAAGTCATTACAAGTGCCAACTGTGGAGTCAGACCAACTAAAAGCTGAATCCTGGCTCTGCTACTTCCTAGCTCTGCAACCTGGGACTAGTTGCTCAGCCCTTCTGAGCCTCCAGCTATCATCTGTCAAGTGGACATAATATTATTACCAACCAAGGTTTAAATTAGATAATGTATGGAAGTGCTTTGGACAGTGTTCAGCAAATGGAAAGTGCTCCATAAATGCTAGGTGTGATTGATTGAGCTGGGGCTGCATCTCTTTCAGCTTTGTGTCTTTGGTGCCTAGTTGAAGTTGGTATCCAGTAGGTTTCAGTAAGTGCTGGTGTAAATAGAATCAAAGCTAGGTGAGGAATTGGCCGCAGAGGAACAAGAAGAGGTAGTGGCAGCAGGAGGATGGGTTCAGGGGATGCCGGGATTCTATGCAGGCTGTGCTGTTGGGGTCCATGGGGGAACCAGGAGCTTCGGTCTCAGGAAGCGGATGCTTCAGTGGCTTTCAAAGTTGGGATATGAGAAGGACGTTGGTTAAAAAGGCACTCTCACAGGTTAGCGACAGCTGTCGTTGACGAGAGCCAAGGGATTCTGATGGCTACTCCCTGCAAGTCCCCACTAGTCTCTGGGTCCTAAACTCAAATGCCCCCGTGGGCCAGTGAAGGGAGATGCTGGGCACTGCAGCCAACTCGAAGTGGGGGCTCAGTATTACTGGATCTTCTAGTTTTTTCAGGAGAAGCTGAAAATCTGGACATGTAAGGGGAATTTCCTGATTTTTAAAAGCTGAGAAAAGAATCAGATTATCTGAAAACACTGAATAGCCAAATAAAACACATCTGTAGGCCAGGGAAGCTGCCATTTGGAGCCCTTGGTCTAAGGCAGTGGTTCTCAGCCAGGGTGATTTTGTCCCCCAGAGGACATTTGGCCATGTTGGAGATAATTTCTGTTGTCACAACTTGGGGTGGAGGTGAGGAATGCTCCTGGCATCTGGTGGTTAGAGACCAGGGATGACGCTAAACCTCATACAATGCCCAGGACGGCCCCACCCCCATCAAAGTGTTATCTGACCCTATTAGAGTTTAACTGGCATTAACTGTGGGCAGAAGAAAGCGGCAGGACCGGGCCATCTGCCACCTGATTTTACAGACTTATTTGGGTCAGACAGACAGTGTTGTACCCTTTCAACCCCAAAGAACCATGGTTGCCATGGCTGAGCCCTACTTGGTCCAATGTAATTATTTTCTACAGTCCACACACTTCCTGTGCATGAAGGAAGCAGCTTACTACCCCTGACCTCTGCAGGCATGAAAGTCATGTGAGAAATGTGGACAAAGAGTGCTAATGCATTGCCACTTGGATCCCCAAGGGCTGGGTGTGATGGTCTGCTAGAGATTATCAGGGTTTTGGCCTCCTGTTCCTGGTGGAATGTTTGGTTTGGGTTCCTCATTCAGTAGTTTCTGGAACTGTGGTTGAGAATATTTCCCTTCTCAACCAACCTCAACCATAGAAAAATAAAATTCCTTTGAGTCCTGTGCAGTTTAGTAACTATTTGCTGAGCACTCACTCTGTGGCCAGCCTGTGCTTGATGCTGAGAGGGAGGTGAGCAGAGACTCAGGCAGGTTCACTCTGGTGACTTACTGTGCCTTTGAGGAAACACAGGCACCAGGCCTCCAGCTCCTCCCGCCCAGTCCACCCTGTCTTCTTCTTCTATGCTCTCTCTCTTCTTCTACACCCTCTCTCATCTTCCTGAAGAAGCACACCTCTGATCATAGCCTTCTGAGGCTCCCAGTTCCATTCAGTGAAACCTGCACTCCACAGCCTGTGTGACCCAGCTCTGTTTCAAGCTCATCTTCTGCTCTCCTGTTGCTGTGCTTCTCTCTTTGCAAACCAAGCTTTTCCCTAGTGCCAGACTCTGTGCCTTTGCTCAGGCTGCGCCCCTTCCTCAAATACCGTCTCTGTCCTTTCACACAAGGTGAAGTGGCTCTGATGGTTGTCCCTGTATCCTCTTCATCACTTCATCCCACATCACCTCATCTGTCACTCTTGTGGCTCTTTCCACCTCCTGCCTTAGAATTATTTGGTTCTTGACTCTCAATCCTGCCAAACTAGGTGATTCTTAAGGGACAACTTAATAAAAAAATTCAACTTGTGTTTCCTTTTCTGAGCAACTTCCTAGCTTTGTCCCTGGTATCAGTGGATGTCAGTTCAGCATGTACTGGTTCCCAAGCTCTTCATCGATGCCAAGTGCTGCCATATGTGTTATCAGTTTCATCCGCACAGGGACTCCATGACACCCATGACATCATCCCACTTTTACAGATAAGAAAACTAAGGCTTCATCCGTTCATAGATTTATTCACTAGGAGGCAGGCTTTGGGTTCAGTTCAACCAGTTTCTCAGGGAGTCCTTAAGGAACCAGGATTCTTTTGTTCTGCCACCTAAGGCTGATGATAGCAATTGGGGCTCCATAGTTATTTTGCTGGCACTCAGTGGAAAAGCTAAACCTTCCTCTTAATCATCTGAGTCCTTCTATTCAGTTAAGTCACATACCCTTGGGCTAACAGCATACCAGAATGTGTTATCTCAAGTTGGGATGGAGTCATGACCTTGGAAGAACTCAGCTGGAGGGCTGAATACAGGGCCAAAATTCATAGCTCTGTTGGGAAGCAGGAAGGGCAAGAATGGATGGATGCTGGGGAGGGAACCAGCATCACCTGCTACTGAGAGCAAAGTATTAGGCAGAAGGAAGGAGGCAATGACAGATTGGATTAAGGAGGAGGGATTTTCTTTCCTTTTTTTTTTTTTGGTCAAAACTCCAGATTTTCTAGTTGCCATGCCTGGGAATATATTGTACCATTGACCAAATTCAAGGAGATGGAGGAAAGTTCAGGAGTTTGCTTTTGGTTAATTGCGTTTGATGTGATGAGGGAACATCCAGACTGTACTGTTTTGCAACAGTTGAAGATACAGGTCTCTGAGCTTGGGCTCAGGGTCCTGGAGGGCGGAGCCCAGGAGAGCGGACCATGGAGATGGTAGACATGGCTGCTGATCACTGAGAAGTGGGAGCTGGAGTCAGTAGTGTGTGGGGAGCTGGCTGGGGCAGAGGCTGAGAAGGCAAGGCTGGTGGGAGTTTTGAAGGCAGGACTCTTCCCAACAGAACTGCTTCTAGGAATTTATATGACAGAGTGCACAGTGATAGAGTACAACGATGTTCACTGCATCGTTGTTTGAAATATTAGGGGACTAGAAACAACCTAAATGCCCATCACTATGCAGCTGGTTAATTAATTGATACAGCTGTAAGGGAACCCCAAACAGCTGTCAAAAAAAGGAGGATGCAAGAGCTACATAGGCTGTGAAGGAAGAATCTCTCAGGTATATTGTTAGGTAGAAAAAGCAAGATGCAAAAGTGTTTAAAAAAGAATATATGCTATCCAAATGCATGCTTGTGTATCCATAGCTTGTTTCTGGAAGGTATCAGAAGAAACTTTGAATAGCAATTGACTCTGGGCAGGGGTCGGGGAGCCTGAGAGACTTACTCTTCATGTTCACTTTGCTGGCTGTTAGGGTCCTTTAACCACATGCACTTAGTACCTTCAAAAAAGTAAGATCATAAAAATAAAGACAGAAGAAACTGGGTCTGGGTGTCAGAGATGTTGGTGAGACTGAGCACTGAGAGGAGCCACTGTGGATGTCAGAGTATGGGGTCAGCAGTGGGGCAAACATCAGGGGGATGGGCCACAAAAGAAACTGAGGCACAGACTGAGAATCAGGGAGAATAGAAGGAAATGGGGGTAACTAGTTGGATTCACTGCGCACCATGGGATGGCACTGAAGGCTCCTTGTGAGCTCTGTACAGACAGTTCTGCTGAGATTCTGCTGTGCTTTTGGATTGGGTCCCTTTTCTTTAGTCACCAGAACTGGAGTGAGGTCTAAGCAGATCCCTGGAATTGCCCCAGACCTTTTGCTGTCTGTTAAGAGATCTGGTAAATGCAGGGGCTGCATTCAGACAAGTGACTCTTGGCAAGTCTAGGCCCAGGAACTGAGAGAAAGGCTGTGGGTGAGGAGAAGGAGTCTGATATTGAGCCCTCCGCAGCTACCACTGAGCCCAGGGCCTCTGACCTGCACAGGGTGGGGCAGAGGAAGGCTGGTCTCTGCCCGTCAGCTGCTGGTCATGCTTGAGGCTGAGGGAGCTAAAAGGGAGAGCAGGATGACTCAGCTGTAAGAGAGCAGAGACCAGGGCTCCCATTTTCAATACGGAAACTTCACATGATGGTCCAGGCAAACAGGAGAGTGATGATGATGATAATAATAATAAGAATAATAAGAAGAAGTAACAGGATCCTAGACTCTTTAGGCTGGATGGAACCTGAAGATAATTTGTTTGTTATTTTCTAAATTGTGTCCCTCAATAAACTGAACATGTATGTAACTGCGAAAAAGGATTGAGGTCAACTAAATTACACACTACAGCCCCCCTCACATACAGTCCATGCATGTGAGGGTAGAAAAGCCTCTGAAAAATTCTGCAGTAAGAAAACATGTCTCACTTTAGCTTTTCCCAAATGTTTGGTCACAGAAGCTCTCATCCCTTTTTTAGTGTGGCACCCCCCCCCCCCCAACCCTCCCCCTGCCGCCAGCATGCTTTGGGAAGTGTTTAAGTTTTTTATTTTATAACATGGTAACTAAATCTCCAAGGCCACATGGCCAGTTGGTGACACAGCGGAGGCCAAAACCTCAGTGTTCTGCCAGTGATCCAAAGGGCTGTCTGTTTACCTGCACTGCTCTGATAAATTGAGATGCTACATCATCATTTCTCAAACTGTGTTCTGTGGAATCCCACCCTCATGAAATGTTAATGAGTATTGAACTAGGGACACATATTCTGGTCACACAAACATAGGACACACAGAATTAAAGAAAGATGGCTGTGAAGTTTCTCAGAATCTTTAATATGGTAATATCTCTGTGAATCACCAAGCAGGGTTCCCCAACTTACATGGCCAGGGAAGACTTTGTTTTGCGGATACAAGTTGAGGAATTCAAGTTTAGATCAATGAGTTTTATGTTGATTTCTGCAGCCCCTGCCCAGAGCATTCCTGCCCTTACTGTGTTGAAAAGGAAATTTAAAGCCAACAGCTACCTTCTCCCCCTCTAACATGTGCTCTTTCACATTCCAGAGCAAGGAGATTGGCCTGCAGATGCACGAGGAGCTCCTGAAAGTCACCAATGAGCTCTACACAGTAAGTCCTGCTCAGCTCTGCTGCCATGTGAGATTAGGCCCCTTTTCTTCAGTGCCCAGGGCTGGAGGGAGGCTAACCAGAAGTCTGGGAGGACCCTGAGCCTTTTTTACTGTGTGCCCAAGGGACAGTGGGTCATTATGGTGGAATGTAGTGATTCAAAACACCAGCTTCTCATTCTGTACATCTGGGGTGGGGCCCTGGGCATGTTTACTTTGTAAAAGTTACAGATGTGGGAATGTGTTACCTGCCAAAGCAGAAGATACAGAGTTGGGGTGGGGGAGCATGGACACAAAGCTCCCGAGGAAGGAGTGTGGGTTTGGAGTCAGGTAGGACAGGCTAAAGTCGAGGCCTGCTCCTTGCTGACCATGGGAACTTAGGCACCCATGTAGCTCACGTGAGCTCAGTATTCTCATCTGCAAAATGGAGCACTATTCTGAGAATCACATGAGGTGAGGGGGATGAGCATGCCTTGCCATCTCCAGGAAATAAATTCAGAACATCACAATTTGGCCAAGAATTGACCTTGCTATCTGTGTGGAAGCAAAATCTAACTGGACTTAGGATGATTGTTAGAATCCAAGAAGGAGAGTGGATGGGGGAACACAAATACATGGGTCATAATGCAGGAATTTATTTGGTAGATAGTGCAGCTGGATTTCAAACCCAGATTTGTCTGTAATCAGATTTGTTTGCTCTGCTGGGATTCTCTGTTGCCTCTCCTGCTGAGAATTCCCTTTCTCTTCCTCTCTTCCCCTCTGCTTCTTGAATTCTTACCCATCCCAAAGGCACCAAGCTCAAACTCACTCTTGATCACAGAAGCTCACCTGGAGCCATCACTTTTCTGAACTCTTAACTAATTTCTCATGCACGTGCGTACTCTTCCTCTCATTTCTTCACTCACCAAATGTGTATTGATCACCGGCTATATGCCAGCACTGCTGGAGGCTCTGGACACACTGTGGAGAACATGGTGCAGCCTCCAGGCTCACGGTCTAGACACTTCCCCTCCCAGGCTACATATCCAGCACATACTATGTTCTGTTTGGGACTGCTGTATCATCCTTTCACATGCTTTACTCTTGTCTCCCTGCCCAGATTCTAAACTCCTTGTAGGCAAAACCAGTTTCTTTCATTTATTCACATGTCCCTCCCTTCCTTCTCTGCTTCAGTAAGCACTCTGGGAACACCAGGGATGTATAAGACACTTCAAAGGCCAACTCTTGAAATGTTCACAGCCTGCCACTGTGCCTCTTACAGTACTGGGTCCACAGCAGGCAGCTGCATATTCTTGAAATGAATTTCTGGGCAACTCTTGAAGACTCAATGTACAGTCAGCAAATGACCTAGGGAGGGGTTTGCTGTTGGCACCCCAGAGCTTTCACTCTGTTGGCAGCTACAACAAAAATGGCACCAGGTGTTAGACCAGTGGGGTCAGATGGAACCTTAGTTCAGCAATATTGGTACTTGAGTTCCGGCTAGGAAAGAATTCAGAACCAAGACTCAAACTATAAGAGAAAATTTATTTAGGAAGTCACAAAGGTAGAAGAGTGGGTGGTAGAAGAAATGGGCTCAGGAAACAAGTTATAGCATTAAAAGAAGGGCCCTTGGAGTTTAAGAGAGAGAAGGGTAAAGGTAATGTACCTGGGAAGTGGTAGTTGGGAGGAGTGGAGGGGGAGGGGAAAGGCCAAGGCATGCTAGGGTACAGATTTTAGGGGAATTCCCAGGGGAGGATCTCAATAGAATATTTATCAGCTTTCCAGATGTGTCCTTTCTGGATTGTGTTCTCCTCTGATTGGTTGGCGCCAGGGCAGGGGTCTTTAGTCAATACAGCTGGTCCAGAGGTCACCGTGGTGTGTCTGGTCTGATTTTGCTGCTTTTCTGGTTTTGCAGCTTTTCTGGGCCTGGAGCTGAAACACAGCTGAGGCCTAGATGTATTTGATGTAGGTCAGAACCTCATTGTCCTGGGGGCTTAATGATCCCCCTTGTTTATATCCTCTCTAAGGGGGTCTAACCCACATGACTAGCAACATGCCAGGGGAGGAAATGTTAGGGGAGAGTCTGAACCTCATGATCAGCAATATGCTAGGGTAGGAAAGTCACCCTGGAGACGAGGTTCAGGGCATCACAATTTGGCCAAGAATTTTTCCAGTTTTCCCAGTTTTGCCTTGGTGACCTCTGTACCTGGCCCATTGTCCTTGCTCTGCTCTTGCCTGTCTAACTGCCTATCACAACTCTTCTGTAGCAAGCAGCACCTCCAAAATACTCACCAGATCAAAGGCAATAGAACAGTACCGCCTCCATTTTATCCTATTTCCTCCCTCACTTTTCTCCCTCCCTCCCTCCCTCCCTCCCTCCCTCCCTCCCTCCCTCCCTCCCTCCCTCCCTCCCTTCCTCCCTTTCTCCTTTCCTTCCTCTTTTTCTCCTTTCCTCCTCTCTTACCATCTGTCTGTCTACACATCTATCCATTCATCCATCCGTCATCCACTCATCCATCAACCTGTGGAAATCAGCCTGTCTCCCTCTTTTGGTTTTGTTTTCCTGTTTTGCTGTCATGATGAGGCAAATTTCTCCTATTGGTCACAAAGATGGTCTCCCACCCAACCCCACTGTAAGTTCATTTTCTATCAGCTTAGCGCCCCCTAGTGGAAAGAGAAGTGCCCTTTCCAGTGTGTCCAGCAAAGCCCAGGGCTGTCTCTTACTGGCCTGGCTGGAATGAGGTCTAATCACTGTGACCAGATTAACATAATTAATCTGGCCAGGCTTGGATCTCATGCTCACCCTCAGGTGGAGTCTGGTTTTAGTTTCCCATCAACTACATGGACTGAAAATGGGGAGGGGAATTGGGGGTGATTTTCTCAAAGAAAATCAGGGAGCTGTTCTAAAAGGACTAGATGATCCTAGGCAGAGAAAAACAACAGATGTCCACTGAGAAGTAGCTGGGGGAGAACAAGGAAGTAGCTCCATTGGCTAGTGCTCAAACCTCTGCTCCTCAAACTTATTTGGCTCCTGCTCCTGGGCTTAATGCTCACACTGCTCCCTTTGTCTAGAATATTCCACCCCACCCCACCCTCACTCCATGCCCTTTTCACCCAGATAACAGCTACTCTTCTCCAGGAAGCATTCCTTAAATGCCCTGTACTTCCCTCATCATAGTACTTATTACACCGTGTGATAATCACTTATATATTTGTATCCCTACTAGAGGGTGTGTTCTGTGAGGGCAGAGACCCTATCTGTCTTTCACACTGGTATTTCCTAGTATAGTAACCTAGCACATAATAACCTGTTCAATAAAAATGTGATTATTAAAGGTATAGGTATGCCCCACCCCAATTATATTTACCAGATTGAAGGCAGTAAAACTATACCTCCCCTATTTTATTCTCCCTCCTCTCCTCCCTCCATCTCTTCCATTCACATATCCATTATTTTACCCACCTACCTATCCATCTACCCACCATCCATCCACCCATCCACCCACCTATCTATCTATCCATCCATCCATTCATCTATCCATCTACCCATCCACCTATCCATCTATTCAGCCGGCCAACTCTTATTCATTCACTCATTCATGCAGACATATATTGATACTTGCTGGGTATCTATCTCCACTTTAATATAATGAATATGATCATAAATGGGGTTCTGGCCCTCCTGGACTTTAACTTTAGCAGGGATGTTTATAAACATGCAAAATAAATAAATAAAATAGTGATGATAACTTCTATGGAGAATGTAGGCCAGACAGAGTGTGGATGGTCAAACTGAAATTTAGGGACTTCTCTTTTCTTTCAAGGATGTCTTTGACATGCATTAGCTCAGAGTCTCCCTCACACAACTCTAGGATAACCCAGGATGGCCCTGGGGTATAGGAAGCACACCTGCACTACATTGTTGAAAACCTGTTTTCTAACAACTGATCCATATCCTGCCCCGGCGTGTCCCTTTATTGATACTGTCAACTTCCAGATCACCTTTGCCTTTGTTTTCATGTAAAAGAGCATCTGAGGGGCTGTGCAGATAATACTTTCCTGTTTTCATGATCTGAGGCTTTGGGAAGATGTCAAAGGCAAAGTGTACACAGCAGAAGGCAGTGTGATACCAGAAAAGACAATGCCCACTGCTAAGAAGTCCTGACTGTCCAACTTGCTATCTAACTTTGAACACTACACTAGCTATTTCTGGGCTTTAGTTTCCTTCAATGAGGGGTTAATTCACCAAGATTTTTGGAGGGCCTTCCAAGCACCTATGAAACTAATCTGGGACCAAGAACAGTGGTCTCCACTTCCATATTCCTACCCCGTGCATTTCAGCCTTGTTTTGAGGCCCCCTTCTGATAGGGTCCAGAGGGCAGGACAGGAACCCCCATCTGGCATGAAGCTGGGTGTGTGCCTCTGAGGGGCCCTTTAGCGGTCCCAGGTTGGAGACTCGGCCTTGGCTAAATGCCTGCATCCATGCTGGTCCCTTCCCAGCCCAGCACTGCTGTCAACCAGTCACTTTATAGTCGTACTTTTTGAAGCATCTTCCTACCTACCTCCCATCTGGTCTTCACCAGGTAGCACAGAGAAGACAAGTTTCTGCCATGGTCACCCAGCAGTGGTGGGAGTGTGCAGTCTCAAAGCCAGGCCTCTTGGGTCCCTGTGGGGTAGAGGATCCTTCATCCCTATTTTGTGGTTTCCTCATCTATAAAATAGGAATTACATGGTACCCACCTCATAGGGTGTTGTTGTTGTTTTTTATGAGAAATAAATGAGTTACTATATATAAAATCCTGGTAGGTAGTAAGTGCTCAGTAAATGTCAGCTGCTATTGTTATTGTTATCACATTGCCTCCCAGGATTTGGGATAAGGATTAACTGAAATGCTCCTTGGAGGTAATAAAAGGAGAGGTTTGCAAACTTTGAAGTAATAGATAATTTAAATATTAGTTAACATATCTTAGACTGGCAATATTGAGCAGACTATTCTAGGCTATGAGCTAAGGACCTTTCATGCTGACTCCTATGTTTCAGTTTAGCAGTGGTTCCCAACCTTTCTAAGGGTTCAACCGCTGCTGTGGAGCCTAAGACCATCGGAAAACACAGATATTTACATTATGATTCGTTAACAGTAGCAAAATTACAGTTAAGAAGTAGCAACGAAAATGATTTTATGGTTGGGGGTCACCACAACATGAGGAACTGTATTAAAGGGTTGCAGCATTAGAAAGGTTAAGAATCACTGATCTAGAGGATTCTGGGTATAAGTACTTAGGCCTGATTCAGAGAGGTCCCCAGGTAAACATTTTTGTGGCAGCTGTTGGATATAAGTCACCTGGGCCATCCAGTTCCCTGATATTCTTGGAATCAGCAATTACCAATTGGACCACATAGCATATGGCTCCAGCATTGTCAGGGCTGTGCTCTCCAAACATGGGGTTTTGGGAATGCAGTTCAAAGACTGCACTGGGAAGTTTGGCTTGTTGAAGAGCGGAAAGAGTGCTCTATGGTTCAAGAAGAGTAGAAAACTGGGAAAAGGAAAATGTGAGAAACTGAGAACACCCTGCTGGGGTGCTGACCCTGTAACCAGACAATCAAAGGATCCAGGCTTGAGCCAATTCAGAGACAGAGTTGAATCATATATGAGCATTTATTCCAATACTGCCAGCATTAAGGGAGAGCAGCAGGTCATCCACAAAAATCTGCTCTGCACCCCACCATAAGCCAGCTGCTTATATTGGGCAGAAAGACAAAGATTACATGGGAAGTAGGCAAAAAGGTATGCCAAATGGGCAGTTTACAGGTAATGTGGTCTGGAGACTTGCAAAGGCCTATGGGTATGCAAAGGCTGGGGGTCTTCAAAGGGCTGGCAGCTCTGATTTCTGCATTAAGGTTGTTAATCTTTCAATGATGATAGGCAGTTCCCAGATGGGTAGGATGGGTCGCATTTCCAGGTGAGCTCCCAGGTCCCATGTGCAACTCCCAGCCAGGTTAGAATGTGCCTTATTCAATCAGAACAAAACAATCATGGTTAACAGAGTATTATTAATATTTCTTATAATTATAGCTGGTCCCCAATATTCTATTTCTGCCCCTCTCAACCCGAGTGAGTAGATGAATGCATGCATGGATGATTGCACAGGAAGATCTAGATGCAAATAGAAATGCTCTGTCTTCCTCTGAACTACATAACACAGATGACAGATTTAGTGCTGAAATAAGCAGACCTCAGCAGTTGAAGTAAAAAAAAAAAAAAAATGGATGTAGCAGGAAGGATTAAACCCAGAAAGGATGGAGTCCAGAAATGAACATCACCAGAAGCATGGCAGAAAAGCAAAGAAAGCAGTGGTATCTTTCAATGTGGAGGGATAGAGGAAAGAATGGGAAAGGCAGGGCTCTGGAGACAGACTTGAGCAGGCATTGCCAACTTTTAGCTGCATCACGTTCCTGGAGCCATTGCACAAAGGAGTTAGTTAAAAATAGCCAACTGCCTTGGTTATCCACAAGCCTGCAGCCCTTCCTTTTGGCCACTAGATGTCAAGAATGCACCAATCCAGCACACTTTCTGGCCCCTTAAGTTTGGAAATACGCTGAGTGGAAATGAGTGGGTGAAATCAGCAAGAAGGAGATATCCAGAGGTTTTAGGGCAACTGCAAAGAGGCAACAACAACAACAAAAATTTGTATAGAATGCAGACAAGCGGTCTTCTCACCAAGACCCACAAAGAAAAATTGTTTGCATTTTTTTTATCCATTTATTTTTTTGAAATTTGGAGAGATTTTCAGGTTGAAAGAAGGAGGGAGAAACATGGTATAGAATATATATTTTTTTCACAACAGATGTTCTCTAGAATTTACAAACATTTCCCTGAAGTCAAGTGAGTTCAAGGTTTGAGACCCTCAGCCTAAACAGGGAGGATGGTGATAATGGTGATGGTGACAGCTAATGCTCTTAACCCTGCAACATGTAATGTTCTCAGCACTTTACAAAAATTAGCTCCTTAAGTCCTCACAACAAACTAGAGGTAGGTGCTATTATTCTCATTTTACAGATGAGGAGGGAGAGGTCAGAGAGGTTAGGACTTGCCCAAGGTCGCACAGCTTGTAAATGGCAGCCTCAGGATTCAGCCCAGACAATTGGGCCCAGAGTCTATATGTTTACCCACCATGTTGTACAATAGATGTTGCCCCTATTGACTTCTGACCTTTGGCAAAGGGAACTTTCTGAACCACAGATCAATGTTGTGATTATATGGTGAGAGTCACAGAAGAAATCTTCATTCTAATAAACTTACCTCACAAGACTTTAAATGAGAATAAATTAGGTTATAATGGTGGCCAGTATTTCATTCCAAGTTCCCTGAAGGGCTTGGCTAGGCAGGAACACGCCCCATGCCCTCATAGAAGCCTCTGCTCTATTAGCTGCTGTAATTATCCAAAGGACAGAGAGAATAAACAAGGCCCAGAAGCCATGGATTCCAGACATTTTTTGTATTTCTTAGCATAGAAAGATGATCATAAACTTGATATTGCAAAGAAAAAACGTACTTTTAGTTGGGGACCAGGAGACAGGATGTTGCTTTAAGGCTGCCAAGAGTATTCATTGATGAGAAAATTGGAATAAATTAAGGAAACAGTATTATATGTTAGAAACATGGTGGATTAAAAGTCAGAGACCAGATTTCTAATTTGGCTAAATATACACTTACATTTGACTCACCACTCCACTCCTAGATATTTACCTAAGGCAGTGGTCAGCAAACTCATTAGTCAACAGAGCCAAATATCAACAGTACAACGACTGAAATTTCTTTTGAGAGCCAAATTTTTTAAACTTAAACTATATAGGTAGGTACATTGTTATTAAGTTAATTAGGGTACCCCTAAGCTGGCCTTTACTAAAAACTCAAGGGGCCAAAGAGCTGCATGTGGCTCGCGAGCTGTAGTTTGCCGACCACTGACCTAAGGGAAATGAAAACATATGTCCATGCAAAGAATGGTACAGGAACAAGTCATAGCAGCTTTACAATACTGTAAACAATACATATAACTATTAACATCCAAATAGATAATCAGACATCGCCGGTGGATCAGTGTTTAGAGCATTGGTCTGCACATTGAAGGGTCAAGGGTTCAATTCCCAGTCAAGGGCACATATCTGGGTTGCAGGTTTGATCCCCAGCCCTTCAGGCATGTGTGGGAGGCAACCAATCAATATCTCTCTCTCACATCAATGATTCTCTCTCCCCTTCCCTCTGTCCCTCCCTTACACTCTCTCTAAAAATCCCCTTCCCTCTCTCCCTCCCTTACACTCTCTCTAAAAATCTATGGAAAAAATATCCTTGAGTGAGGATGAACAAGCAAACAAAAATAGATAAACACATTGTGGTATAGCCATGCAATGGCGTACTACTCAGCAATAAAAAAGAACTTATGATACATGCAACAACATGGGAGAATCTAAAAAAAATTATGCTGAGCGAAAGAGGGTAGATCCAAAAGGGTTTATACTCTGTGGTTCCATATAGATGAAATTCTACAGTGATAGAAAGCAAATCAGTGATTGCCTGGGTCTGGGTAGGGGTAGGGAATGACTGTGTAGGGGCACCAGGCTCTTTCAGGTGTAATGGAAGTGTCTATACCCTGATTGTGGGGTTGGTCACATGGATGTAAAGTCTGGAGACTATGTTGATACTACTACTAATCTTGGAGGACCTTCTGGGCCTCAATTTCCCTATTTATAAAATTTGGTAGTCAGATTAGAAGACATCTAGGATTTCCTCTGACTCAAAACCCCTTTGTTATAACAATATCCAACTTTTGTTATGGACACAGAGTAGCAAAGGGCAATATGCTTTACAGGAATTCATTTTATAATCAAGGACGAGTTTAGTTCAGAGAGCATAGAATATGTATTTAGATGTATTCAGTTACCCAATAGTACTCCTTTTGGGAACAGTCAATTTTACTTAATGAAACAGCTGAGAAAATAATTTGTGAGTAAGAAGGATGTTCCCATGGAAGCTCTGAGAGTACTGGAAGAGGGGCTTTCCCAGTGACCCTGGGGGAGGGGGCAGGGACACAGAATTAGATTGGGAGGCTAGAGAGAGCAGCAACTTTCCATATCATCTCTGAGATCCCAAATGCTTGGGGACTGAGGTTGTCCTTTTAAATTTTCTCTTTGTTAGTTCATTCTTGGCACTTAGTAAGGACTTAATGATGGTGATGATGATAATGATTATGATGACTATGAAGCCGCTACTGACAATCATCATCTTCAGTCCTCAGAGAGTTTATGCAGAAGTAAAGAGCTATGGGAGCTCAGAATGTGTCATGGGAAGAGGAAGGGCCGAGCAGACTGGAGCACAGAACTTAGGGGGTCAAGAGCACTAGAGCCACCCAGGCTGGGCCCTAACAGCCTGCTGAGTCCTGCACTTGTGTGTCCCCAGGTCATGAAAACCTACCACATGTACCATGCAGAGAGCATCAGTGCGGAGAGCAAGCTGAAGGAGGCTGAGAAGCAGGAGGAAAAGCAGTTCAACAAGGCAGGAGAGCTCAGCATGAACCTGCTCCGGCACGACGACCGGCCCCAGCGCCGCAGCTCTGTGAAGAAGATTGAGAAGATGAAGGAGAAGGCAAGTGAGGGCCCTGGGGTCCATGCTCCCTAACAGCCTTGGCCTCCCCCTCTGCACCCTGGGGGTTGTGAGGGTAGAATAATGCTGCCCGCATCTGCTCTCTTGGAGGTCAGTGTCATGAAGGAGGCAGGTCTGGCTTGTGCCAGGGTCAACAGGTGGAAGATGTGTTCAGCTGACAATAGAGCTGAACTGTGATGAGACTCATAGCCCAGAGCACAGGCATTAGTGAGGGGCGGGGGCATGCTCTGGGGGTCAGTTAGGTGTCTGGGGACTGGTTGGGACCGAGTGTGTCCCAACAAGAGGGAACAGCACTGGACTGCCCACCAGCACTGGGAACTTGGGAAAGAACCATTCCAAAATTGCCATTGCCAACGCGGAGGCAGGTGATTGGAATGGCTATGTATCAATGCTGGACAGTGCCTCAGGAGGACATGGTGAGAGGAGTACTCTGGTTCTGGAGTCAGACTGAGTTTTGAAAATGCCACAGCTACTACACTTCTCTGAGCTTCAGTTTTTAAATCTGACAGTGATGGCAAATAATTCTACCCTCTCACGTCAACTCTGATGGATTGGTAGTGGCTGCCCAGAGCTCTTTGTTGAGGATCATGAGCTCTCTTCCGGCTTTAGCTAAAAATGGGGCTGTGATCAGTTAACAATGTCTGCCATGGCCAGAATATACAGGGGCAGTGCACAGGTTGCTTTTCTGTCATCCTAGACTAGGTGACTTCTAAGGTTCATTTCTTCTTGAAAGACTATGATTTCTTGTTGAATCATCGCATCTATTCAGTCTGTGGAATCAGCAAACATTTCCTGAGCTCTATGTGCCAAACATTGTGCCAGATGTTTATTTAGGCTTTAGTGAGATGAATTCTATGATGATATGATCCTACAGCTCTTAAAAATTATAGGAGATTGAGTGGGAACAAGATCCAACAGGACCTAAGTAAGCAGGAAAAGAAACCAGAGGCAAATAAAATAAGACTTCAGGGTAATTGCTAAAGGCAAAGAAAAATGGGCTCTACAATAATCAGGCAGAGACTCAATTAAAAAATGGGCAAAGTATTTGAATAGACATTTCTCCAAAGAACATGTATGAGTGGTCAGTAAGTACATGAAAAGATTCTTGGCATCATTAGTCATTAAGGACGTGCAAATCAAAACCACAGTGAGACACCACTTCAAATTCATTAGGATGGCTAAAATAAAAAGATAGACAATGACAAACATTGATGAGGATGTGGAGAAAGTGGAACCTGTGGACACTGCTGGAGGGAAGGTAACGTGATTCCGCCACTTTGGAGAATGTTTTGGCAATCCCACAAAAATTTAAACATAGTCTAAGTTACCATATGACTTAACAATTCCACTCCTAGGTATCACTCAAGAGAAATTTACGCATATGTCCGCACAAAAACTTACACATGAATGTTCATTGAAACATTATTCATAGTAGTTCCAAAGTGGCAGCAACCCAAATGTCTGTCAACTGATGAATGGATGAATAAAATGTGGCCTGTTCACACAACAGAATATTATCCTATCTAATAAGGAGGGAATATGCTAATTGACTGTCCCGCCCTCAAAGACGGTGGCACCTATAGCCAAGAAGAAGGGAATATGCTAATTGACTGTCCCGCCCTCAAAGATGGCGGGACAGCCACAAGATGGTGGTGTCCAGTCCCCTCAGCCCCTCCGGGGCGGCAGGTGCTCAGCAAGGCTGGGCGCCTGCCTCCAGAGTCCCCTAGTCCCCTCAGCCCCCCAGCCATCCAGAGCCAGCCTGAGCAGAGGCAAGCCTCGGATGGCAGCTGCCCAGCCACCCAGGGCCACCCGAGGCTCAGGTAACCAGGGCTGGCTGAGGCTTGCGCTGCCGGCAGTGGCAGCAGCAGAGGTGTGAAGGGGGCATCGCCTTCCCCTGATCACCGGGTCTCCTCCCGCCCCTGAGGGCTTCTAGACTGTGAGTGGGGGCAGGCCAGGCTGAGGGACCCCCCTCCAGTGCATGAATGTTTATGCACCGGGCCTCTAGTTTAGTCATAAAAAGGAATGGAGTACTGATTCATGCTACAGCATAGATAAATTTTGGAAATAGTGGAATAAGCCAATCGCAAGAGGCCACATATGTAGGATTCTATTTATATGAAATGTCCAGAAGAGACAAATCCATAGAGATAGGAAGTAAATTAGTGGTTGCCAGGGGCTGGGGCAGAGGAGAATAGGGAGTGACTGCTAATAGGTACAGGATTTCTTTTTGGGGTAATGAAAATATTCTAAATTTAGATAGTGGTGATGATTATATAACTCTGTGAAGTACCAAACAAAGAAATATTTAGCACAACTGGTGTGGCTCAGTGGTCAAGCATCGACCTATGAACCAGGAGGTCACAGTTTGATTCCTGGTCAGGGCACATGCCTGGGTTGTGGGCTTGATCCCCAGTTAGGGGCATATAGGAGGAAGCCAATCAATGATTCTCTCTCATCATTGATGTTTCTATCACTCTCTCCCTTTCCCTTCCTTTCTGAAATCAATAAAAAATATATATTTAAAAATATTTTTAAAAAGATAATCAGGCAGGGAATTACAGAACAACATGGGGGGATATTTAAAGGGGTAGAGAGAATACTGGCTGGGAGTTGGCAAGTGCACGCTGAATATGACTGCCCGACCTAACTCTGTAGGGGTTGCAACAAGCCCACTCCCACCCACAGAAGTAGAAACAATTTTTTTGTTCAGAGTTGTATGTAAATTAGCCATTTGGCCCTTGGAAAAGCTACTTTTCCCCTTCAGTTATCTCTTCACTTATAAAATGGGTGAATTAAACTAAGATACCTTTACTTCCTTCCTAGGTATAAACTTTTATGAGTCCATAAAGTGCTAAAAATGGTCTCAGGGTCAGAGTAGTCCCCTGCAAACTGGTCAGGGTTATCCAAACTCTCTGTGAGGGTTGGATGCATGGCTGGTATAGGAAGTAATTACCTGAAGTATGTTTTTTGAAATTCCTAGAATAAGTGGACCCTGGAGAAAGAAAAGTTAGAGGGGATCTCTGGGGACACCTCTACTAAAAAGCTAGGAGAACTCAATCTGGAATAAGGAAGGTTAAGGGTGTCTAGATGAAGGAGGAAACTCTAAAGAGAGCTGTTTTTATTTACCCAACAGTGGGACTCATTAGTCTGAAAGGAGTAAGGGGACAGCTCTCCAACCCATGAACTCAGCTCCTTCCTGCAGCTGGCCCAGAACAGGTGCAGCTCCCCAGGGAGGCAGGTGGACTCCTCACCAACACTGCTCCTGGGCTGCCTGCTCTGCCTCTCCTCCTCTCACACCCAGACAGCCCATCAAACCACTGAATGACTGCCTTGTGCAGGGACTTGTCTGGGTGTTGCAGGGACTGGTCTGGGTGTTACAGGTCCAAAGCTGAGCAAGGCAGAGTGGGTCCCTGATTTCACAGGGCCTACTTCCTAGGGGGGGGGGGCAGGGGGGGGTCACTGAAAATCAGCAAGTACACAAAGAAGTAAAAAATATAATTTTGGGCAGTAAGAAGTGCTTTTGAAGAAAAACAGAGAAATCAAGATGTCATTCAGTAGGTGAATGGATAAATAAACTGTGGTAAATCCAGACAATGGAATGTTGACTAAATATTCAAGATCCAAAAAGAAATGAGCTAGCAAGCCATGAAAAGACATGGAGGAACCTTAAAGTGCCTATGATTAAGTGAAAGAAGCCAATTTGAAAACAATACATACTGTATGATTCCAACCATATGACATTCTGGAAAAGGCAAAATGATGGAGACAGTGAAAAGATAAGAGGTTGCCAGGGGTTGGAGGGAGGGAAGGATAAAAAGGCAGAGCACAGCACGTTTTTAGGGCAGGGAAACTAGTCTGTGTACTACTATAATGGTGTCCAAACCCATAGAATATAGAACACCGAGAGGGAAGCCCAGGGTAAACTGTGGAATCTGGGTAATAGTTAGTGAATGTACCATTCTGAGGTTGTTGATAATGGATGAAGTTGTATGTATGTGGGGCAGGGGCATATGGGAAGTCTCTGCACCATCTTCTTAATTTTGCTATAGACCTAAAAACTGCCATAAAAATAAAGTCTTAAAAATGAAATAAAGATTAAATAAATGAGAAAAATTGAAAAGGGCAAAAGGATAGAGAGTGGAGGGAGGGATGGTGGAGATGCTGGCAACATTTCAGACAAGGCTGCCATCAGAGTCTGATCTGACCATTTTGTCAGTCCCACAAAATGTTCAACGTAGACCTTGGGTAAGGACCTGAAGGACATGACATGAAGGACCAGATCACACAGAGACTTGGAAGGATGGCCTGCCAGGCAGGGAGAACAATCAATCTGAATAGAGGCTTGAATGAAATTGGCCTCTTAAAGGATGGGCAGAGAAAGCTGGCAATGAGGGAGAGCCTAGAGGAAGAGGGGCTTGGGAGATCACAAGGGGCCATTACAATACTTTGGACAGCCATTGTGGGCTGGTGAGTAGGCCTTAGGAAGTCTTATTAACAAGCTCTGGTAGAGGCCAGTAACAGGCAGCTGCTTATTGAATGGTGCTGTCATTGGCTACATGTGTGCAATGGAAGGTGAGCTTTTTGAGTACAGAGCCCAAATCTTACTCAGCTGGCATATGGAGTAAGGTATTCCAGAGGGGTACAGTGCATTTAATCACGGAGTGACCATTAAGAAAACCCCAGCCCTGGCCTCTGTGGATCAGTGCTGAGGGCATCAAGGGTCATGGGTTCGATTCCCAGCCAAGGTTATATACCTGGGTTGCAGGTCCAATCCCGACCTGGTCAGATCATGTGTGGGAGGCAGCCAGTCGATGTGTCTCTCTCACATTGATGTTTCTTTCTCTCTTCCCCTCCTTCCCTCGTTATCACTCTCTCTAAAAATCAATGGGAAAAAAATATCTTTGGGTGAGGATTAACCTAAAAAAGAAAAGAAAACCTAAATCCCTGCCATTAGTGGCTCATCTCTCAGACTTACTTTTTTTCTTCTTCCAGAGGCAGGCAAAGTATTCTGAGAACAAGCTGAAGTGCACGAAGGCCCGGAATGACTACTTGTTGAATCTGGCTGCCACCAACGCAGCTATAAGCAAATACTACATCCACGATGTCTCTGACCTGATAGATGTGAGCACCTGGCATCTGGGACTGGAAAGGCCCTACACCGGGCTGGTGCAGATCATCAGCTGAAGGAGAGGCTGGCCCCTGTCCTTCACCAATGGTCCAGGGTGGAGGGGAACAGTAGTGGGCATGTGGGGTCTGGGAAATGAGTTTCTACTTCTGTGGGCGGGAGTGGAACTGTTGCAGCCCCTACAGAGTTGGGTTGGGCAGTCATATTCAGCATGCACTTGCCAAGTACCCTCTTCTAGCCCAGGCCCTTGGCTGGGTTTGGGGATACAGGAGTGGTTGTCCACAGTTCATGCCCTAGGAATTTCCCAGGATGGTATAGACATGTTCAGCACCCCCAGGTCTAGTTGCCAGACATATACTGCACGTGAAAGAAAATAGACAGAATTACAGTTGACCCTTGAACAATGTGGGGTTAGGAGTGCCAGTCTCCCCCTTCAGTGGAAAGTCCATACATAACTTTTAACTCTCAAAACTTAACTACAGTCATCTCTCAGTATCTGCAGATGCTCAAGTCCTTATATAAAATAGTGGCCTGGTGCCCGAAATTCATGCACAGGGGTGGGGGGTATTCTCTTAGCCCAGCCTGCACCCTCTCCAACCGGGGACCCCTTGAAGGATGTCCGACTGCCTATGGGATCGGGCCTAAACTGGCAGTCAGACATCCCTCTCACAATCTGGGACCTCTGGCTTCTAACCGCTCACCTGCCTGCCTGCCTGATTGCCCCTAACCCCTCTGTCTGCCTGCCTGATCACCCCTAACCTCTCTGCCTGCCTGCCTGATTGCCCCTCACTGCCTCTTCCTGCCTGTCTGATAGCCCCTAACCCCTCTGCCTGCTGGCCTGATCTTGACCCTAGCTTCTCTCCCCTGCTGGCCTGATGGCCCCTAACTGCCTCTGCCTGCCTGATCTCACCTGCAACTGCCCTCCCCTGCCAGCCTGATCGCCCCTAACTGCCTCTGTCTTGGCCCACACCACCATGGCTTTGTCCAGAAGGAAGTTGGACGTCCAGAAGATGGCTGGTTGACCTTGTCTAATGAGCATATTACCCTTTTATTAGTATAGATAGATTATATAGGATAGGATTGCTTAAATGGGGGGGAGGGGAGCCTTTTTCAGCAGGAGGAGATGCTCTTGGAAGACAAAAATACATAATCCCTATATCTGGACTGATAGCCAGCCATATGCACTGTACTGCCAAACTGGTTATTAAAAAATTGAACAACTTTCTTACACCTTACACCAAACAGCTGTTTCCCTTAAAACCCCTCCTCAGCTCCCACCTTAGGTTCTGTCTTTGCAGTTCACCCAGATTAGATTCTGATTGGTCAGTTTCTACACCAGTTAGAGTCAAAAGCTCCACCTCCAAGGTAGCCATTGGCTCCTCACAGTTCACCCAGATTTAGTTCTGATTGGTCGGTTTCTATGCCAGTCAGCGTCTCCAGACCTGATCAGAAAGGCAGGGCTGATCAGCAGCTACCCTAGGCTGCTGGCCAGTGGGCTGAACTGCTGACCTCTTGGAGAGAGAGAAAGCCTCGCCAGAAGCCTGGGGTGGCTGCTGATCAACCCCGCCTCTTTCTCTCTTCGAGAGGTCAGCAATTCAGCCCACTGGCCAGTCCCTGCCCACCTGAGCTTGCTGCGTGTGCAGCCTGGCTTTCAGTTGTCCTTTCAGTCGTCCCTTTGGTCGTTTTGGATGTTATGGACCCCGGCTCTTTATATATATATAGGTGGTATAGGACAGTGCATATAGTTGGCCCTCCTCCTACACAGATTCCCAATGTTGGATCAAAAATATTCTCTTCAATCCACAGTTGGTGTAATATGAGGATGTGAAAGCTGGGAGATGGAGGGCTGACTGCATATTTAGTGAAAAAACTCCAAGCCTGCACAGTTCAAACCTGAGTTGTTTAAGGGTCCACTATATACAAGTCAGCTTTACTTAGGGATGTTATTGGTGGAGAAATCAGGCCATTTAAGCAAAAGGAGAATGGAACACTGATTTCCATACCAGCTGCGTAGGACAGGCTGGAAGGACAGCCATGCTTGGAGAAAGACTGTTGTGAGTGGCATCATCGGGGAGAGCCTTTGTCACCTATGTTGGAACTGGGACTGCTTCTCATGTTTATTGAGCAGCTGCTTGTTCTAGGCCTTGAGGTGCTACAGTAGACAAAAGCCAGTGGCTCTGCCCTCATGGAGCTTACCCTGTATAACCCTGATACGTTACCAGGCAATCACAATGCCACGAGGCAGGTGTCACAACGAGAGAACTGGAGAGAGATGTGGTCCCCTAGAGGAGGGACATCAGATATAAACTCTGAGTGGGGAGAACATCAAGGAAGACTTCCTAGAGGAAGTAACCTCTAAACTGAAACCTGAAGGAAGGATGTTTAGGCAGGAGGAGAGAGGAAGAGTATGCCAGGCAGAGGGAATACATGTGAGAAGGCCTGGAGATGAGAAAGAATGTGGTGAATTTGGGAAGCTGAGAGAAGTTCTGCTGTTGCCCAAATTGCAAACCCCAAGTCTCCCTGAAGGGTTTAATGTGATTTGTGTGGTAGGGTTCCAAAATGCACAAGGGCCCCCAGGATGAAAGATTTTGACTATGGAATGAAAGGTCATCATGATGGGACAGGAAATACTTGTGGTCCTCACCTTCACGTCACAGCCCTCACCTGCACCCTTCTGTTGTGTGCCTGTCTCCAAGTGCTGTGATTTGGGCTTTCATGCCAGCCTGGCCCGCACGTTCCGGACCTACCTCTCAGCCGAGTACAACCTGGAGACCTCTCGCCACGAGGGGCTGGATGTTATTGAGAATGCGGTGGACAACCTGGATTCCAGAAGTGACAAGCACACGGTCATGGACATGTACAACCAGGTCTTCTGCCCTCCACTCAAGTTTGAGTTCCAGCCCCACATGGGGGATGAGGTAGGTTCCTCCCAGGAGCCTGTGTGTTCCCCCATGTGCTCCCAGAACATTGGTGGGAGGGGCCATCAGCCCCCAATCCACATGCAGCATGTTTATCTCCGAGGCCTGGGGTCAAGTTCTTGGTTCAAGGGCTTTCCCAGTCAGGGAGTTTACCACTAATACCTTAATCTTACTGGCTCAAGTTCTCCACCCACAGAATTGCAGGACCTTAGTGCTCCTTAAAAATCCCTCCCAGTTACTCTAGAATAGCCCAAGAGAGTCCCATATCTGCATACATTCTTCCCTTTGATCACTGGAGTCTGGGCCTCATCACAGCCTCTCTGGCTAATGTCCTCTCGAGGGCACTGCCTGCCCTCCACTACAGGAGGCATACCACCAACTGAGTTTCCTTCGGTGCTGGTGCTGCTCTGATTCTTGCTATATTCTGGGGTGGGAGGGAAGATAAGGCACTGGTCACTGGCCCCAAAGAAGCACTCTAGTTACCCAAGTTTCACAAAATCCTTTATGCAAATAGTTCCCCCCTCTCTCTGGGGCTCAGGCCTTAGCCTTGGAATTGAAGAGAATAGCCACAAGACATCATCTCTGTCTCCCCATTTCCATTATCTCTACCCCAGGGATATGTGCACAGAACTTTGTCCTAGTGGCCCCTGTCCCTTCTAGACATATCCACCTAGACATATACACCCATGCACGTGGGAGTTCGGGGGACCCAGACCAATAGTGCACAAGACGCCACCAGCCTCTGGATTTTGTGAGAGCTCAGCTGGGCCATCCACTGAACTTGCTTGGTGGGAAGGGACAAGGAAGCTCCTTAGCAGAGAGCATTTGCTGGACCCTTCAGGTGGCTCTACTCACTTTCTTCATTTGCAAAGGAGAGTCCTGGGGCTTTCTGCACCACCTGCCCCATCCCTCATGTCCAACCCTTTTATCTTGCCTTAAAAATTCTGACCTCATGGTTACTACTGATGACTGCAAAGTTTGGGTTGCCTAGTTAGTGGTAAATAACTAATAAATAACAGAGCCCTGCTGTTCCTTGTGATCTCAGCTGAGTCACCCCAGGCAGCCCGGACTGCAGGTGGTGACAGAGCCCTGGGTGGAATGGATGTAGGGAGAACAATATTTCTCTCCACATTTTCTCTCCTCACCTCTCACCCAATCTACCTGCTGGGGAGGATGGTCTGTGAGTGGCGATCACCTCACAGTTGCCTCTCTGAAGCATCTTCCTGCTGAGAAATAGGAGCACCTGGCTCATTGTTCCCCATTCATCGTTCTTTCCATTGGCTTCTCTTAGGTCTGTGGTTGGCAAACTGTGGCTCACGAGCCACATGCGGCTCTTTGGCCCCTTGAGTGTGGCTCTTCCACAAAATACCACAGCCTGGGCGAGTCTATTTTGAAGAAGTAGCGTTAGAAGAAGTTAAAGTTTAAAAAATTTGTCTCTCAAAAGAAATTTCAATCTTTGTACTGTTGATATTTGGCTCTGTTGACTAATGAGTTTGCCAACCACTGTCTTAGGTGATTGCTTTCTTACCATAACTTCCTGCCTGGAAATTAGCTAGTCTCACTTTATGAGATTATGTCAGACCTCTTAGTAAACCCTCAAGAGGGCACAGTGTAGAAGACCATAACTGAGAGGCCACACCTTGCAATTAGAGAGGGTGGCCCCTGGTTCCCATCAGGTGTTATCAGGTATAAGTGGTGTTACCTATGGCAAGTCATTTAAGCTCTCTAAGCCTGTTTCCTCAGCATCTGATAGGGATATTAGTGACTGGTGGCCCAGTGCACAGATTCATGAACATTGAAAGGAAGTTGATTAGAAGAAATATTTTAATATCACTATTCGCCCTTTCTCTATAGTAGAAGTGTCAACCAACTTGACAATCGACAATGACAGATCGAAACACGCATGTGATTGGCACCAGCGAGAGCTTTATATGTATCACACATGCGCAAGTCAACTTAGCCTTTTATAGATATAGAATAAACTTGCTTAATTAGACCTGCTTTCTGATGTAGCTAAACTTTTTCCAGCCCAGTGAAGCACCCCAACTTCTCTTTCAGGTAATTGTCAGCAACACAGCAGTAAATATCAACATGAAGCAGATTATTATTGTAGATCATACAGGGAGAACAAAGGGTAAAATATTTAACTGCAGCAGTGTTTGACTATATTCTGTGCAGTGAGAAAATATGAAGTCATTTTCAAGGTCCACCATTTCTTCTTTTCAGTCAGGTCAAGTTTCTAAACTTTCTAAATCTCCATTTTCCGGCTAGTGAAAAGAAAATAGGATTCTGTTGAGTCTCCTATCTACTTACTCTAGGACTTCTATGAGGATCAAATGAGATGAAGCATGGGAAAATGCTTCACAGACATTTGGTTAAAGTGTGAAATGTTTCCACCTGGTTATAAAGCAAGTCGTGTTCCTGGGCTGAAGAAACTGCAAGGAGGCTAGTCGTCACTAGGGAGAGGAAGCCGGGTGTTGCTACGTGACATCATCACCCAGTGCCCACAGTGACTGTTTCTAGGCTGGGCTGGGCTGTGGGCTGCATTTTGTGCCATGGGGTCTCAGCAGTATCAGCTGGATTTGGTGGGCTGTTGCTCCAGGGTGGTGGCGGGGCCTGTGTCCCACTTGGAGGGAAGCCGAGTGTTGCTTTGTCAGCACCAGTCAATTTGTAAATGGCCAGTGCGCATCACGGCAGCTCCTGTTTGAGCATCTGCCTGCCCCCAGGTGGTCAGTGCATGTCATAGCGACCGGTTGGATGGTCAGACAACTTAGCATGTTAGCCTTTTATATATATAGATAGCTCCTGCCCTAACTCCACACAGATGATGAGGACACTGGGTGACCACAGGTGGGGGCTGTTATTCCTACAGGTGTGCCAGGTCAGCGCTCAGCAGCCCGTCCAGACAGAATTACTCATGCGGTACCACCAGCTGCAGTCCAGACTGGCCACTCTCAAGATAGAGAATGAGGAGGTGAGTCAGCCCCGCGGCCCTATAAGGGATTTCCTTACAAAGGCCTAACTTGTCCTGGAGAGTCCACATTCGCCAAAGAATACATAAGAAATTAGGGTTCATCTGTAAGATGGACTTTTACACAAACATTAAAATCATGCACACCAAGAATCTTTCAGGGGGAATGCTCACAAGATGCTGAGTTAAAGAAACACAAAGAGAAAGTAAAATTTTATGTTCAGTATTATCATAACTCAGGTAGACTAGAGTATGTCCATATATATTTGTGTGTATTCACAGGCATAGAAAAAAGACTGGAAGGAAATACTTCCAAATGTAAATAGTGGTTATGTCTGGGTTGTGGATTATAGGTGATTTCTGTTTTCTTTTTTGTGCTTTTCTCTATTTCCTGTAATGTTATTTTTATCATCAGAAATAATAATATGTATTTTAATGTATACAATTAAATAAACAACCCCAGGCACACCAAATGTGTCATGGATTCTGAGCCCCAAGGAACTTCTATCTTACCATGGTCAGCATACCTCCCATGCAGCTGGTGGCACAGGATTACCACTGGGAGGTTACAAATGGAAAGCCCAGATGTGGTGGTTCCATTCTGATGTGGACTGATGAAGCTAGGTGGGGAAAATTCTATTCCAGCCTGGATGCCTCCATGCGGGAAGGATGTCAACCAACTGGTGGACACCAGGATGTGGGGAGTGTCACTAGATATCGTGGACAGGTTTTTCATTGAGAAGTGCATTCACAGCAGGCGATGGGAGCCAGGGTCCTGTCTTCATATCTCAAGAGGGCTGTCCTGGCAGAGAGGGCGGTTCATTCTGCCTTCATAAAGGACAGAAGTAGGATGAACATGAATGTGAGACAGACTGTCACTCAGGATGATGATGAATCAAAGCAGTCCCTGGGGGGAGGTTTTGTGGAGACAAATTATATATTTGTTTTTCAAACCTGAGAAGACAGAGGAGATGAACAGAGTGTTTTCTTTATTTACTCCTGCCTACATCTTTCCCCGAAGCATTTTAAAGTGTTTACATGGAACAGTGTATGGATTATAATGTTAATGGAATTTAAATTGGAAATTAGGACCACAGAAAGAATGAAGCGAGTGTTCCTCTGTAGAGGCTGTTCATGGTCATGAAATTCTTGATTTGGAACCTGAGCTTCTATCAGGCTATATTAGAAAGAACTGAGTCGTTAATGTATTCATTTAACAAGTTTTTATTCAATGAATACTTATTCAGGTATTTCTTAAGCATATATTATGTGCTAAACATTGTGCTAAAATGCAGAGTAAAGTGAGTAAACAAGACAACATAGTACCTCCTCTCAGGGAGTTTATATTCTACTGAGAAAAGAGAGATAGTAATCAAAATACAAAAGAAAGCAAACTAATAAATAATGAGTATGCAGATTATTAGACAGAGGTAGGCACTAAGTTAAAAACTGTAGTCAGGGAGCCTGATGTCACCAGGAGGTGACATTTAAGTTGAGACCTGAGTGACAAGAGACTTTGAGCAATAGTAATTTAACAGTGAATGTAGGTACAGTTTCTCCTGTGAGTGTTTTTGGAATGACACTCCATCAAATTATAGGGTTTGCCGTTTAAGCTCAAATCAGTGACGGGGTATAGTGAGGTGAGGGATCGTGGGTCCTGCATGTGTAGCCTTCCAGGGGTCCCACTCAATCCCAAGGCAGAAGTCAGGATTCTGGAGAAATGACTAGACTGTGGTGTCTCGGCATCTCTCTTCCTCGAAGTTCTCTTTTCTGTGAAGGTTTTGATAGGACTCGGGTGGCACATAGTTGGAGAGTTCATTCATGGAGGATGGCCGCTCACCTTATCCAGTCTTTGTCCCCATCCTGAAGAGAATCAAGAGTATTTCTAGTGTTTTCCTTTCTCAAGGGGCATGCCTCCCATATAGTTTGGGGCTAAACTATAACCAGGTAAAGAGAAACAAACCAAGAAACCTGAGTTCCTTATTCATCACAATATTCTCCAAGGCTCTCTCTGGCTGAAACAATCTAATAAAATGACTTTAGATTGGTCAACCTGTGTGCTCATCCCAGCCAGCTTACTGCCCTTTCTTTGCACATCAATATAATGGGAATGATCATCTTTGTCCTGCCTGCCTCCTAGAGGCTTTGTGTGGAAGAAATAAAGTAATGGTTTGGAAAAGGACTTTGAGGTGTCAAAGGCATTCTGAGGCTAAAGGTTTTCTGTCGCCATGCTTTCCCAGGTGAGAAAAACCCTGGATGCCACCATGCAGACCTTACAGGACATGCTGACCGTGGAGGACTTTGATGTCTCTGATGCCTTCCAACACAGTCGGTCCACAGAGTCCGTAAAGTCGGCTGCCTCTGAGACCTACATGAGCAAGATCAACATCGCCAAAAGGAGAGCCAACCAGCAGGAGACAGAAATGTTTTATTTTACAGTAAGTGGACCCAGAACCTGCTGTTTGCCTACCCGCTGGCTTTGACTTCTGAAGAGCAGCCGAAGCTAGTGGGAGCCAGTGAAGCCACAGGGGTCAGTCAGACTGACAGTTCTTCCAACATGCTTCCCAAATTAAGTTGCCTGGCTTGGCTTCGTGAAATGCAGAAATTGAATCACCAGTGATAGTATTGGCATTGATCTTGAATTGATGGTTATTGCAACTTTCCTGTTCTAGGGAAAAAACAGTGCTCACTAGGGTGAGAGGAAAATGGTAATGGAACCAAGTGCAAGCCCCATGTAACAACTCTGAAGTTTAGTGGATGGTTGTCGTGTTGCGTTGTCTTAAATTGGGGTGCAGGCTTTGAAAACAATGCCCTGCATGATCCGTGCAAATTGGTGGTGAGTTGCCAGGCTTTCATGTAAAATTCCAGATGGCTAACATTCCACTTGGCCAGGGACAGGGAGGAACACAGATAAGGGGCATCAGGGCAGTAGTTCAACCTGTGTTTAGTGAACATAGAATTTGGGGTTTTAAGGGACCTTAAATCCTCCATCTGAGGCTTTATCCCATTCAACCATATCTCTTCAAAAAGTCATCTAGCTCTGCTTGAACAGCCCACGCTGAAAAGCTCCCTCCTCCTCTAGCAGCCCTTTTGTTTGGCCTGTGGCTGGCTATAGATATTATAATGTTTTCCCTTATCTCTGTTTTATTAAAAAATCTGCCTCACTGGGATTTCTGGTCATTGATCTTGATTCTCTTCTCTGGGGTTATCCAGAGAGCGGCTAATTCTACAGGACAGTCTTCGGTGTGGTCACAGGGAGCTGGGTTTTCATTTCCAGCTTAGACATACCTGGTTCTTTCAGTTCTGCCTCATAAGCTTTCCCTTTGAGAGGCCTCAGTATCCTAGTGACTCTCTTCTGGACACGTTCCATTTGTCGAAGCCTCTTCCAAAGTGAGACTCCCAGCAGTGTGGTCTGACCAGCACAGGCTAGCGCTAAACTCTCACCTCCTTCCACAGTAGGTGTTATGCTCCTTTTCATGTGTCCTAAGATCATATTCTTTTTTTAAAAAAATATAAAGCTAAGTTAATACCAATTAAATCTCTATTCCCTATGCACCAACATTAAACCAGGTTGCCCTCCTCCTGAAGGATGAGTAGGTGACGTCTTGGGTAGGTCTTATGTTTATCACCAGTTAGAGATCTTCTTCATGGACTCAGTGCATAGCTCTAGACTGACAAGATCCTGATCCAGTTGTTCACCATATATACTTTCTCTTCAGACCTTGTGTGGTCTGCAGACTCAGTGAGTGTGGCTTCCAAACCTTAGTGTTTGTCAATAATAATAAAAAAATAATGGATATGTCAGGGGCAAGGCCAAAGACAGAGTCATTCAAAACAGGCCACTAGGCTAATATTGACCTCCTAATCAGCATCTTTAGATTGTGGTCATTTAACCAGTCATAAATCCACCCAATTCTAGCATTCACCTTGTGACAGGCCTTGTCAGATCCCTTGTCAAAAACCCATCTCCTTGACCAACACTCTTCAACTTCGTTGTTCTCAAAAAAGAATTCATAGCTAGTCTTAGTGAATCTGCCGATGCCAGTCTTTGGGGTTCACCACTTCCACTGGGGACCACCTATGTTTGCAGAGAAAATTTATGGGTTACAAAGATAAGTGAGAATGGATATGAGTATTAATTCACTCTGGCAGCAAAAGCAAAGCAATTTGGGTGGCAGGTGCAGAAAAGGGAGTCCAGCCTGCTTGAAATTAAAAGATGAATTCACCAACATCCATCATTAAGGGTCATCGATGTTAATGTTAGTATTGAATTTATCATCCTCGTTGGCTAGTAGACCTCATGACTTGATGTTGTGACATTATTTGGGATATTATTAAGGGCATAACATTCCTTTTAATGCAGACATAAGTACAATTTGTTGGCACTCTTTCCTTCATGGGTCACATGTGAAACCTGGGTGAAGCTTGGAAGAAGTGGGCAGAGTCCACAGGCCCCAGAACCCCAGAGTGTAAGTGACTAACCCACTAAGGCTTGAGTTACATGTTTGGGATTAAAGCTTCAACTACCAGGGGCAGTGAGGCATAGTAGAGAAAACACCTACTTATACCTTAGCTGTGCATTTTATGGTGAATTCTTAAACACAGGATAGAATTAGAGGGCATTGCTAACAGAAGCATTCAGAGAAAGCCTCTAGGTGAGCAGTTATTAAACTGCAGTGTGCATTTGAATCATAGGGGAAGCTTGTTCAAAACCTAGTTTCCTAGACTACAACCTTCGTATTCCCGAGCAGGAATCTCCATTTTGACCCTCTCTCCAGCCAGTGGGAGGCCATGGTCCTTGCGCCACACTTAGAGATAACTGTGAGTCTACTATCATTTTATCCTGAGGGGGCTATGGAGCCAGAAATATTCAATAATCTTCCCAAGGTCATACACTGACTAGCCATGGCTCTGAGCTCCAGTCTCCTCCTGGGTAGAATGGAAATGACAATGCTCCAGCCATTTGCCATCCAAGATTGTGGTGAGGACTGAATGGATGTATTTGACACTGTCGAGTGCTCTATAGATACAAGGGGGAAATGACTCTGAAGGACCAAGGGACAAGTCCTAGGAGCTAAGAAGGACATGGCCAAGGTGAGGGGACACCACAACCTTCCACCAGCCCAGCTGGTGCAGAAACCCACTGAGGTGGGGACAGTGTGTGGTGACCCCAATCTTACCTATGCATATGTCAACCCCTACCCCATGGCCTTGCCCCTACAACTGTTCACAGGAAGATGGTGGTGTTCCAGAAGCTCCTTTACAGGTCACATGGGGGCATCCTGAGCCTCCGCAGCTCATTTCTCTTCTCCTCTGCACCCCTTTCTGACCTTCTAGCTGGGGCAATAGAATGGATTTCCTTGTGAGAAACTAGCTGGCAGATTTTGGGCAGTCACAGGCATACTTATACTTTCATACTCAGGGCTTTTGCCATTGCCATTCTGTCTGTTTAGAACGCTCCTTCCCCGATGTACCTACATGGCCCTTTCCTCACCTCCTTCAGGCCTTGACTCACATATCAGCTTTGCGGCCAGGTCTGCCCTAAATTTCAATCCTCCATTCCTGCCTTATTTTCATTCATAGCTTCCTTCACTATCTGACCAATTGTGTGTTTTACTTACTTTTTTGGTTAGCTTATTGTTTCTCTCCTCACCCTGCTGTGCCAACTTCATCAAGTCAGGGATTTATCTCAATCTCTCAGCACCTACTATATACCAGGCATATAGTAGTCACTGAATTGGGCAAGGACCACACCTACAGCAGCTCATGGTCCAGCAAAGACGTGCCCCAGTAGAGAGGGCTCCAGCCCTGTGTTTGCATGATGAGATACTGGGTGGGGGAGCCCAGGAAAGCTGGTACCTGTATAAAGGTGTGGCTGAGGCCCTGCTGAACTTGGGACAGGTAGGTGAATTTCTATTCTGGGTGGCCCCGTCCCTCCCCACTGCTCAGAGTGCATTGTACTTGGCTCCTGAGCTAGAGGCAACCTGGAGATCCCAGGAGGCTTGGGCACATCACTTCTCTGTGCTAGCCTTACCCATCTCATCTGCAAAAGGAAGAAAATAGATTCCCCAATGCAGTTGGGGTTATTCTACTAGGACTGTCTCTGGGGCCTGCAGAGCCCTTCCTCCCCCAGAGCGGGGCCAGATGAAGAAAGACCTGTCCTGAGCTCCTCTCTGACAGGTCTGATAGAGCACTCTCACTCAGCCATGTGCCCCAGGGATGGTTCAGTCTTTGTTGCTCTTGGCCCAGAAGCACAGTGGAGCTTTTGATGACTGAAGAAGCCCTCTACTCAAAGCTCCCACAGTCCTCACCTGACAACAGCGCCTTTCACTGCTCCCGTTCCCCTGAGCTTTCTTTGTGGTCCCAGAACTGACCTGAAATGCTGCAGTCACGGGACTGGGCAGCCGCTCGGCAGAGCTGGGGGTCTGATGGGGAAGAGCAAAGGAGCAGCCACAGAGCCTCCCTTTCCCCATACTGGGGTCTTTGGGGTGACAGTGCTCTCCCTTTGACCTCCCTGTCCCAGATGTCCATTCCAGAGCAGAGATTGGAGACTTGGCCCTGTGATCTGTAATGTCCTTGTGCTTTGTGTCTTACAGAAATTTAAAGAGTATGTGAACGGCAGTAACCTCATCACTAAGCTGCAGGCCAAGCACGACTTACTCAAGCAGACCCTGGGTGAAGGTGAGTCAGGTGGTGGAGGCCTGTGAGGAGGGGCTGTCTTCCCAACTGGGTTCTGTTGTGGCCCCTTGAGCTGTTTTAGCTTGAGACACAGGACACTTGGCAGAATGAGGCCTGGTACTGGTGCCACCTCCTAGGACTGGGTAGGCTGCTACAGTTTATAATCTATAGTCTTGGTACAAATGCTGAGAGGGGTCCAGTCTGACTACAGAAATAGGGAGAAAACATGGGTTTTAATATAGGTTATGTGGAGGGTCTAAGGCAAAGTGATAAAGGGCCCCCCAGTAGGGAATTGGGGTGAGAATACAGAAACATGGGAGTCTTCATTAATGCTTTTCAGCAGATACTCTCTGCCAGGAACTATTGGAGTGTCCAGGATTCTAGGTCCAAAAAAGAAAAATCCATATGTGTAAGGCACGGTTTGGTCCTTGAGGCCCAAAGACTAGGCTTAAAACTACCCAAAGGTTTCCAATGACAGTTGGAATAAAATCCCAACGACTCTCATAACATATGAGGCCTTATGTCATTTGACCTCTGCTTACTTCCCTGACCTCATCTGCCATTCTCTACTTCCTTACTGTGCTCTTGACACTCAGCACTGTTCAAAAGTCATTGAGCTTTTTTCTACCCCAGGGCCTTTGCATATGCTCTTCCCCTGCCTAGAATGCCCTTACTCCAGATCTCAGTATGGATGACTCCTTATCCGTCAGTTGACAACACAGATATCACGTCCTCAGTGAGGCTCTCCTTGCCACCTGACCTCAAGGAATCACCACCTCTGTCCCAACATTCTGTTTGATTTTCTTCATCCTACTCATCATCATGTGATATCACCCTATTTATTATTTGTTCACTTGCTTATTATCTTTGGTCATGCCCCACCCCACTTCAACAATATCACATCTCAAATCAAAGTAGGGACTTCCTTGCTTATTTTGTCCACCACTTTATCCTCAGTGCCTAGAAGAGTGCCTGGCTCATAGTTGGCTCTCAGTTAATAGTCACTGAATGAATGTTGAATGGAAAGGTCACCAGAACATCAATTAGGACCCAAGGTCAAGGATGTTTTACAGCAAGTTCTGGTGGGCCTGGAACCTAATGTGAGGCTCAGCTGTAGGAAAGGAGCTGACTGGGGTCTCTGAAGCTGCTGAGCCCTGCCTGGAGCACCATTAGCCCCATACTCAGATATACTCTGTGTTCTGTTTGGAGAGGGCTGTTGGTAGAAGGGTGTGCTCCACCAAAAAGAAAGAAAACGTAGACTCCAGGAAATAGGGAGCCAACATGAGAGAGATGAAGGGAATTTCCAGGGTGATGAGGCCAGTACATCCTGAGACAGCTTGAAGCAGGCCTAGAGGTCACCAGGATTTGGGGGGAGGCAGGAAAAGCATTACAAAATGAGCTGTGCTGGGGCATAGGGCTGGCTCTCATTGGCTCATTGGGTGTTTGCCATCCTTGCCCTTTATTAGATCATTCTTTTCTCCTTGTGGGTGCACATCCCAGTGTCTGTGCTCTGGCCACACAAGACCTCCCTTACACTGTCCACTCAGCAGCTATCAAGTGGGCTGCTGGATCTCCAGTAGTTGTAACCCCCATGTTTTAGAGGGAATGGATTTCCCAGCCCCAAGGTATTTATAATCTGGCTGGGAGACAAATCATGAATTTGTAAAAAGCTAAATAACAATAAAATTGTCACACAGAAAGACTAGATGAATTGCCAAGTGGACAGCACGGATTCTGAGGGCAGTGAGACAGGAGAGGAAGGGATCACCATGGGCCCAGGAGAACTGGAAATGCTTCAAGAAAGGTGAATAGCTAGGGGTTGGAGGAATAACCAGGGCTTTAAAACTAACACCAATGGAAATTTTTCAATTAACTTTATTGATATGTAACATATATACAATAAAATGCACCCATTTTATGTATAGAAATCGGTGTTGATAGACATATACGCCCAGGTATAACCACTCACATCAAGATGCAGATCATCTCCATCACCCCAGAAGGTCTCTTGTGCCTCTTTGCAGTCATTCCCCAAGCTATCACTGCTTTGATTTCTATCACCATAGATTAGCTCAGTGTGTTCTGGCGAGGGCTGGGGAACTTTGGGTGCGGGGTGGGGAAGGGCAAGGATGGAAATGTTTTGTATCCTGGTTTGGGTGGTGGTTATAAATGGGTGTATATATTTGTTAAAACTCACTGACTGAGGGGTAAGGGTGAGGAAGAATCAGTTGTTTCTTCATTTCCTCTCATCCCTCTACATGCTGCCCATCCCTACATTTCAGTATTGGGCCAGGTGAGTGGAGCCATTGAAGAGTGTGGGAAACAAGGAGGGAAACACCACAGCAGGAATGGAGTAAAAGGGGCAGAAAGTCCTAGAGAGGAAATTGGTGAGTGTGTGACATGTGAGTTGGTGGCTACTTAACTTTAATTTCAAGATCAGAAGCCCTAGGTTTAGAAAACTAGATATTCTTTGAAAAAATAAGATCCCAGATGAGAAAGTGCTTCTCTCTAGCTCCCCCATGAGTGATCTCAGATGCAACCTGAATGGCCTTCATGAAATACTAATAATGATAGTTTTGTTTGGAATAACTCCAAAAAAGAAAAATCCACATGGCCCCACTCACCTGGCCCAATACTGAAATGTCAGGATGGGCAGCATGTAGAGGGGTGGGAGGAAACGAAGGAACAACTGATTCTTCCTCACTGGTCTTGCAAGTTTATTGAGCCCTTAGACACACCTGGCTCTGAGATGTGCTTTACCAGTCCTTCCTCTGAGTGTTGAGCTGAATAGCAACAAGAAACTGCAGGAAAACGTATCTTCTGAAGTATAAAGGCAGCTGAGAAAGAGCCATCTAGAAGACTCACCACTCTCCTGTTCTCTAGTAAGCCAGCAGTGGAGAAGCCATATGTTCCTTTCGATAACTGAGATGGGGGCGTTTTAATAATTTTTTTTGTTTGTTTTAGACTAGTCTTAGATTTACAGAAAAGTTGCAAAGGAAGTACAGAGTTCCTGTGTACTCCATGTCCAATTTCCCCTATTATTAACACCTTACATTAGTACAGCGTATTTGTCACAATTAATGAATATTGGCACATTATTATTAACTAAAGTTAATAAATTACAGAATTAATGAAAAAAACTGAAGCCGAGACCAGATCTTTTTGTTGTTGTTCAGTGCATAATAAAGGTGTATGTGGATGCTTAGGACATTGGGTGAAAGGGAGAATTTTCAACCAGGAGAATATGCACCAACTTAGACTGATAAAGTTCTTCCTGCCCATTGGGCAATGGAATAAGCAGGCCAAAGAGCTGAGAAGTTCGGCTCATTTCATTCTTCCAAGTATCAATGGATGGTTCACCTTTACCTGAGTGCATTGGCTTCCATTCAGTAGGAAGCCCTTCTAAGAGTGGGGCAAGAGGAGGGTTAAACCTGCATCAATGGCCTTATTTCTTATGAGAGCTATTTTGCACGGGGAGGAGCAATCTGGAAATTTTGAAAACAGGGGAGAAATATGGGGCCAAATGGAATACTTTGCCTGAAAAAATACAATTGTGTGGGGTTTTAAAAAATTTTTTTTATTGTTTTAAGTATTACAAATAGTAGTACATATGTCTCCTTTTTTTCCCTCCATTGATGTCCCCCGACCTCCCCTAACCCCCAGTACATGCCTTCACCTGCCCGCCCTCCCCCCCGCCCCAGTGTCTTGTATCCATTGGTTGTGCTTATATGCATGCATACAAGTCCTTCGGTTGGTCTCTTACAGCCCCCCTCGCCCAACCTCCCCTGTCTTCCCAATGTAGTTTGACAGTCTGTTCAATGCTTCTTTGCCTCTGTATCTTTTTCCCACCATTTCTTTCCTTTAAAAAGTTTTGCCTTTGCAGACTAGAAATAAACATATAATAACAAAACAAGACGAAACAAAAAAATGTTTGAGTCCCAATTTCAGTGTCCAACAGTTCTGAGTCCCCGTTTCAATGTCTAACAGTTAGGAACTGTGTGGGTTTTTTGTTTTTTTTTTAATGAAATAAAGCATTATGTTAAATGCTTTGCCAGCATTCTATTCTCATAAGTTAGGGAAAACACAAAGTCTTTTGGGTCACCTTCACGTAGAAGTGAATTTTTGAACACGATCAATTCCAGACACATAAATAAAAAAGCTCCTGTGTGCCCTACAAATTGGCGTTCTTATTATAAATAATTTCACTGCCACATCTTGGGAACAAGAGCACCCACCCTTATATGCCTTTGGTTGTTGCTATGTTGTTTTATTGGCCAGAGAATTCTTAGTTTATCATCTCTGAGTCTTAGATCTTTGACCTTTTTATTGCTCTGGGTAGTCTGTAATCTCCAGGGCTTACACACAAGATACAGATGGTTTTGCAATTTACTAGAGCCCCTCAAAGATGAATGGTGCATCATCTATTAAAGGGAAGGGACATAACCTTTCAGGCCAAGATTTAATCGTGCATTACTGAGCACAGTGTCCACCAGGACCAGGCAGTCTGACCTTTTAGAAAATGACTGAGCCACTGAGTATAAAATATTTCTTTTTAATCTCAACAGGTCTCAGAAGGTAAAGGGCAGACCATTTTTTATTTCTGATATTTGTTAGAAGTTGAGACAATAGACTCCAAAAGATGCTGGTGATGGGGTTCTTGAGAGCTGGGGTGTGGTCTAAAGCTGAGCGAGTATTAGAGTCCTTGCCAGAGGAAAGGCTGCCTGATTGTGTGCTGGACTTCCACCACAGGACCTAACCCTCTGATCCCTTCCCTCCATGCCCTGTCTGTCCCTTCATCTGTCCATCCTCTATGTATACAAGACAGACAAGGTTCCTGCCCTTATGGGGAAGAGACCCCTCAAACTGTAAACAAACTACAAAGAATTATAACTGTGATAAGTGCCATGAATGGAAAATTTGGCCTGAGATCTGTTGGGGGGAGGGGCAGCAATGGGGTGGCCTGCTTTAGGTTGGGTGATCAGAGAGGCTGCAAAGGGGAGGTGCTGGTTAAGCTGAGGCTGAAAAGAGGAGAAGGCATCAGTCACCTGAAAAACTGGGGAAAGAGTGTTGGGACCAAGAGAACAGCACGTGCAAAGGTGCAGGGAATACATGGAGGCGGTGGAGCAGGAAACTCCCCCCTGGGTCCCCTTCACAGTCAGTGCAGGCCACTGGCTCAGCCCTTTCATGGGTTGCCATTGGCTCCTACTCAGGGTCTTGGGTATACGTGAAAATTCTCCTCAGCTTGGTGTCTGATAGGAAGTTGCCCCAGACCCCAGACACACATCAAGTTTGTTTTACCTGACTTTTCTATTCTTCTGCTTTGGTCTGGCTCCAATTCAACCAGCTTCAGTCACTCTTGTGACTGCTTGTGGCTTTGATCAGGAACTAAGGAATTGTGTGTTGGTTTGTTCTATTTTCAGATCTCTGTTACTCTCTTCCTCTCTCATTTCTCTCCCTAGCCCCACTCAGCATTGTTTTCTATAGGGAAAATAAATGCTTGGTTCTTTCTTTTAAAAAGTCCCTTCATGTGACTGCTGGATGGGGTTCTAGAGTCTAGAGCTGTGCTGTCCACTATGGTGGCCACTACCACATGGCTATTGAGCACGTGAAGCGTGGCTAGTCTGAATTGAGATGTGTAAACTGAACACTAGATTTCAAAGTTAGTGCCCCCCGCCCGAAGAATACAGAATATCTTTTATGTTGATCTGTATTGAAATGATAATGCTTTTTATGTGTTACATTAAATACAATATATTATTAAAATTAATCTCACCTGTTTCTTTTTACTTTTTGTAATGTGGCTACTAGACATTATGGCTTGCATTATATTCCCATTGGACAGTATGGCCTAGAGGTCTGCTCCTGCTCCATGAAAGGAATGAAGTACTGAATCGTGCTGTATGGAAGGACTTCAAAAGTGTTAGGTTTAATGAAAGAAGCCAAATGCAAAAGGCCACATCTTTCATGATTTCATTTGTAAGAAATGTCCAGAATAAGCAGATCTGTAGAGGCAGAGAGTGGGTTAGTGGATTCATGGTTTCTAGGGGCTGGAGATGAGCATACGGAGAGACTGTGAATTGGCACAAGGGATCTTTCTCGTGTGACAGAAATGCTCTAACATTGAATTGTAGGTGACAGCTGCACAACTTTGAATATTAACTAAAAATTATTGAGGTGTACATTTCAAGTGGGTGAATTTTATGATATATACATTATACCTCAGTAAAGCTGTTCAAAATTAAAAAGGGGGCAATCTAGGAGTCCAGGGGGGTGTGGCATCTGGAGATAAGATTAGGGAGTCCTCGATAAGCATTTGAGATCACCTCGAGAGGGTGCACAGAAAGAGAATAGAAGGAGGTGCGGGTATATGTTCTGGGGGCATTCCGACATTTAGAGGTTGGATGTGGGCAGATGAGGAGGTGACAACGAGAGAAACTGAGGAACAGCCCGGAGGGTAGGAAGGACACCTGAGATAAGAACCTGGGAAGTGTGGATCCATGAAAAGCAAGAGGAGTACGCTTCTAAGAGGAAGGGAGGAATGAGCTGAGTTGAATGGTGTTGAGAAGTCAGATAAGAGCAGAGAGGGCATTGGACTCAGCCACGCAGAGGCAGAACCGGCTCCATGGAGTGGTGAGGACAGAAGCCACTGCAGTTGGGGAGGGAGGAGGGACAGTGACTGCCAGTTCCTTCAGGAAGTGCTGCTGTACGGAGAGATGAGAAATGTGGACGTAGTTAGAAGGAAAGTTAAAAGGCTAGCATATACATATCCAGAATATGTCTATATGTGAATGGAATGATCTAGAAGAGAGAGGATAGGTAATGCTAGCTAGAGAGAGAGGAGGCACTTGCAGGAACAGGGCTCCTGAGAAAGGTAGAGGGATGGGACCCAGAGCACAGGGAGAAGCCTGGGCTTTGGCAGAAGCAGGATGTTTCCTCAGGAGTACCAGCAAGTAGCAGGTGAGTGGGTGGGTGCAGGTAGGTGGGCAGGTCTCTTGGAGGCAACACCAAGACCCCATCTTACTGATTTTTCTTTTCCACGGAAGGAAGTGAGCAGGTCCTCAGCTATGAATAAAGGCAGCAGGGATGGGAGGGAGTAACAGGGTTGACGAACAACAGGGAAGTATCTTGTGGCTGATACACTTCAGGGCCACTAAATCTTTATTGATATAAAGCAATGCACAGTCACCGGGCTTTTAGCGTGCAGAGGGGATTCCCTGGGGTGCTTGTTAAAATGGAGATTCAGGGGTTCTTATCTCAGAGATTCTGACTCAGGAGGTCCATGCAAGAGCCCAGAAACCTGCATTTTTAGTTAGGGTTCCAGGTGGGACTCTGATGCAGACAGCAGACTGTAGTTTGAGAATCACTGAAAAAAAATGTATGTGAACAATAAAAACGAAATGTATGTGAACATAGCCCCACCAATAGGAGGTACTTGGGATGTGATAACAGGCAGTTCTTTCCAACAGACCATACCTTAGGCATGGTTTTGTTCTTCATTTCACAAATAATCAAGACCAGTTATTTTTTGTTTTTAGAAAAAAACATGAATGTTCTCTGGTTAAAAAACAACTAAACATCAATATATACCTTTCTTTCCAGGGGAAAGAGCAGACTGTGGCACAACCAGGTAAGAGCTGGGCATCTTGTTTTCTCTCACCTATTACCCTGCGGTGGGAGGAGCGGAAGTGGGAGAAGTAGGAGAGGAGGGGGCGGGGAAGGTGGAAAACAGACTGCTGAGAGCTCAGATGGGCTGGGGTTTCTGAGAGTGGGACAGCTCTTCCCTACTGTCCCGACGGGGTGGTGTTTTTGTGGCTGTTCTGTTGGTTCTAGCCTTAGATGGAAGCCATGCCCCCTCCAAGTTGGTGATGGGGAGGGTGTTTTCAGAGCTGTTACGGGTCAGTGGGGTATCCCCCCTCCATGGCACTGGCCATCCAGTGGGGCAGTAATATGTATTGCAGTGGCTGAGGGCAACCAGTAGAGGCCAGAGGCTGTGTGGTGGCGGTTGACTTGTCTTCCTATCTGTTATATGGCTGCTGAGCAAACTGCCCAGCTGAGCTGGGGGGCCCAGCCTAGGGTCCGCATTTGCCAAGGCTTTGGATTTGGCTGGAATTGCACACATCTGGGCATATGCATGGCGCATACCCACATAAGCGTGCGCAGACGCCCTGAACCCTGGCTTTGGGCCTCACCCGCACTTGGATGGGGAGTCCCTTGCTGGGAAAATAACAAACGGGCAACTCTGCTTTCTCTCCAGCTTGCTCAGCATTACCTTTTGCGCTTTCCCCTGAGCAGACCAGAGCCAGTGAACACTTTCCACTCAGCAGCTGGTAGCTGACGGCTGACTTCAGCGACTGGACCATTCCTCCACTTTCAGAGTTTAGATCCATAAGCAGGCCTGTCATTGCCCAGGTTGTTCTTAGAGCCCGTCTGTTCGGAGCTCCCAGCAATAGCTCTCCGACTGCCCAACATGCATTTAGCCATGACCTAGAGGCCTGCCCTTTTCCATCAGGTGCCTCATCCTGGGCCCGGTGACCTGATCACATCCTTTCCCCACAAATTCTTCCCTGTGACCCAGAATCCTGGAAAGCTGTCATACTTGGCAGGAGGGAGGATGAACCCTGTACTCTTCTCCTCATCTGGAAGGGAATTGGCTGGGAAGAGGCTTGGAAAGCCCTGGGGGTTTCAATTTGCCAGGCCCAGGATGGTGGAGACTGAGGGCTGTCCAGAAGCTTAGCCTGTGCAACTGTCTTCTAGGCCCGGAGGTCTGGGAACATGTGGATGATTCATTATGCCAGGCGAGGACCTCTGGCACACGGGTCAGCAGATGTGCAGGGTCACTTTCTAAGGAACTTGTAGAAACAGACAATTTATTTATTTATTTATTCATTCATTCATTCATTCATTCATTCTGGCAAGAGGGTGTTACCGTAGTCCCAAAACAACAGAAGCCACATTTTACACCAAAATTTACAAATGGTGAAACAGATGGGGGATGAATTGAACTGTCCCTCGCTTCCTGTGAATTCCTAGAATTTATGTGGGAGAAGATTGTTCCAGCAGGTTGCAGGAGAGAGCTGTAATCAGTCCTTGGCCAGGTCCCAGGATCTGCCTCAGAGAAAAGTTGAGGGTTGTTTTTTTATTTGGGGGATGGGGAGATATTTTGTTTTTTAATAAAGCCCACCAAGATGTTGTCTTCCATATCCTCTTTGACCTAGCACCTGGGAAACCCAAGTTAGGATTACTAGGCCTCCCACTTAGACACATTGCACTATATTGAAACCCCAACCTTCTGCACTCTGGTCCTTGGCCAAGGTCAAAGGCAACTTTGTTAGTAAACTAAAAGCTTCCCCTTACTTTCACAAATCATTTTTAACTTATTGTGCAATGAATTGTCAACTTGGTAATGGTTTTTAAGTTAATCTGAAAGGCCCTGGGTGAGATGTTTCTCTACTGTGGCTCTCTGTATTTCCTGTGGTTTCCTGTCCAAGGTCAGTGTCATTGTGGATAATCATTTGAGCAGGTCCCCTCAGCCAAGTCACAGCTGGCCTTGTATAGATAGACCAGTTTTTGCAAATGAGCTTTTTCTCATACTTAAGAACCTTATCTTATGATAGCCCATATTCATAATAGCCCTGTAATTTAGGCTGAACAGACACAATAATGCATTTGAAAAGTGTCTGATAAATGTCAAAGCCAGATACAAGTGTAAGGTTTGGTCATTCACACCAAAGACTGTCTTCCCTAATCCAGGTCGATTTGCCCTGTGGTCTGGATTAGAGGTGAAATCACTGGAGATTTCTGTCCAAACAGATACAACCCAGTGCACACCCATGCACAGCCTCCAAGAGCCTGACCACCATTGGACTGCAATATTTGGACATTGACACCCATGTACATTGAGTTATCTGGGGAAGACTCCAATCACCGTCCTTTTGGTCACAGTAATTTTGAGGCCAAGTGCTGTGTTGCCAACATATGTTAATTTTCATCTTGGTTGAAAGGCAGAAAGGGGACATTGGTCTCTGGTTTCTCGTTCTTCCTCTCTGTGGCTTTCTCTGTTCCTGTTTTCCCTGCCTCTCTTTCTTTCTTTCCTTTTTGCTCTGCAACTGAGCAGCAGAAGAGATGGAAGGCTTAGGCTGCCCCACTTTCCTTGGCTGAGCTGCCCCCCTGCTCCCCACTTTGTGCCCCACCCAGCATTTCAGTAAGTCGGTATCTATTTGATGTCATGCAAAGTTGGGATAGCTACGTTTCCTTGTCAGATTCCAGTCAGTGCACAGAGTACCACACAAAGAAAGAAATCCCTGTGATTCCAATAGTCCTTTGTTTTTGTGGATTTTTGTAGGAGAAATGGGGGAAAGTATCCTATTTTCCCTTTATTCCATTTTATCAACTTAAAGGAAAAAAATCCTTAGGACTTATTTTAAGGAAATCCACCAGCTGGGCACCAAGATATTTTGATATGGGGTGTCCAACACCTGCATTAAGAGTCTATACTCTCGCTGGCCATGGGAGTTAATAGATAATTTAATGCTACTGCTGAATGTTCTGTGATAAAATCAGTTTCCCAATTTTGCACTCACGTATGAACCTGGAGTAGGAAGAGCTGACTTCTATTCATTCCCATGACTGAGGGCAAGTTTCTCAATCTCTCATCAGCTCATTTGCCTTATGTCTAACGTGAGTTTAATAATTCTTACCTACCTCACAGCATTGTTGTGAGGGTATAATACCATGTGAGATAAGGAAATGATCTGAGAATGTTCAAAAACAGAAACCCAAAACACTATGAGGACAAGTTAGCAAAGTTGCTATCCTCAAGTTATTTCAAAATTCAAGACTTAAACCCTATGGCCCTGTGTCACATTTTTTGGCACTCTGTTTTGAATTTGGAAATTAAAAAGCAGATCTGTTGTAAGAAATACCAGCCCTATATACCCACATCCTTAAAAATAAATAACTTACAAAACAGAAATGACATGGACTTAGCTAACCAAATTGACAAAAGATCCAAGATGGGCTCGAAATAATTTTGCCTGTTGTTTCTTTTCAAAATTTTGGTCTGTGCTGTTATTTTGGTTCCAGTGTTTGGGTGGCATGATATTTGGATTCAGCTGTGTCTTTGCCCATGCATGTCCTGGAGCTAGCAGCATTTGCTCAATACTCAAACGCCGAGGAGAAGTTGGTTAGCACTTCTAGGATGGCTGGGCTATTGAGAAGAAGGCCAATGGCAGAGGCAGCATGACTCTCATTCGCCTGGATTGGCGCCAAAGCCCATACGATTTCTTGCCCATTTACAGAACTCAATCAAGACCTGGGGACCAGGTCTTTGCTCATCCTGTGTGGACATTATCTGTGCCTGGCTGGGTCCCTACTTGTTGTTTCCCAAATTGTGAACCAAGCCATTTGAAAATGAACTGCCTCTTTGGATGTGGGGGCCCTCCTCCTAACCTCAGAGCCCTTTGCCCTGGAAGGCTGGCAGCATGAGTCAGGCCAACTTGGGTGGCGAAGATGAGCAAATAAGCAACCCAGGCATATGCATGGTGAGCAACTCTGGAAAATGGTCCAGTGTTTGTGGCTGTTTCACTGTTCCTGGTGAGCTGTGTTGCCGTTTCCCCTCCCTGTGGCCAAGAGTGGAGCACAGGGACTGGAGACCCTAAAGCAAAGCAAGACACTTTCAACCTGACCCTCTGGGTCCTCCACTGGCAAGGGTTAATGGGAGGGGAGAGTCGTTGGCTGGAAATGAAGAAGTGCCCTGAGGCTCTATGACTGCTTCAGTGGGGAAAATCTTGGATTTGGAGCTAAAGAGGCCTGGGTTTGGGGCCTGGCTCTGCCAGTTCCCCTCTCTAGATCTGTTTTTGCCTCTTTAAAAGGAGGCCATACATACAGGATTGAGCTGACCTTAAGTGTGGTAATGGAGTTGAAAGTGCTATAATCGAAGTGTACTTGACTGAAGGACAAGATATGATCATCATCCTGGGTCACCCCAGGACCCCAAAGAAACTGCAGCCTCCCTCCTGGCATCAGTTTCTTCATCTCTAAAATGAGAATAATAATTGCCTGGCTCTTAGATCAACGGAATAAAGATTAGTCAAGTACATTTGAAATGCCAAGAGGCATTAGGAAGATCAGTGCCTTGGTACATTGGGAGTTGAGACTCGGTGATAAATTTAAGCCAAAACAATGAAAATTAACCCTTCCAATCATCTTTGGAAGTCTCTTGCTTTCTCGGGCTACAGATTCCATCTCTCCCCTGAGTCCCCCTCCATGTGGTCAGCTTTGCAGGATGACAGCCTCTGATGGAGGTTCAGTGGTTTCCCAGACACATACTATCTCCCCGCTACAATTTAGAATGCATCTGGCAATGGGGTAAATTAAGATCCCCTAAACACCCAAAGGCCTTCTGATGGAGCATTGGACGCCACTGTGCAGGGGTTCAGGGGCTTCCATCTGCATTTTGTGTTCTCCTCTGGTCGTGGGTTTTAAAAGCATCTTTCCCAGTTGTATGTTTACATTGGTTACTTTCTTGATTTCTTTTGTTCCGTTTTCCCCTAGGCCCCCCTGTCTTCCCCCTAAACCACAGAAAATGAGGAGACCTAGGCCTCTCTCAGTGTGTAACCATAAACTATTTAACGGCTGTATGGAAGCGTTCATTAAGGTACTTGTTGGGAGCCGCAGAGTCCGCGAATATGCCCAATGTAACGGCAGCCTTTCTCCACCTCCTCCCCTCGGCCAGCAGCCCTGCCCCCACCTACCGGAACTTTCCCTCTGTGCCCTTGGCCTGGCGCTATGGCGAACTAGTTCCTCCCTGCAGCCTGTGCTTAGCTTCAGTGAGGGCTTCTAATCAGAGCTGCTTTTGTCTCTGACCAGTACCTTGCTGTGATTCTCAGGGATAAGATCATGGTGAAGTCCATGTGGGGCTGAGATGCCAGCACGGTGCTCCCCGCCAGCCCCAGGCTGTTGCTCTGGAAGTGTGGTCCTCACTAGCTGAAGGGACAGTCAGATAAACCCCTGCCTCGCTTCACACCCATGTCTCCCAAGAAGAGCTTGGTTGGAAGCAACACAAAGAAAATCCCTGCAGGCAACAGTGTGGTTTTATTTTTTAGTCAAGACTATACTAGCAAAGGAAACAAAATCTATGTGACAGAACACCCTACTACCCAGTTTTGCTTCTTGTAAGGTGGTTTGGGAGAAGGGAGAAGAGCTGAGGCGGTTCCTTTAGAATTCCTGGTTAATCCTTTACACCTTCAATGAAAAAAGAAAGCGATTCAACTAGATGAATTTCACTTTTCTTGCTTCTTGGACGTGAAGGGTGCAGGATCAAGCCACGTGATGGAATGAATGGCGTGGGCAAATTCAGCTGGTGGTGCAGTTGACAGGGCAGCAGGTGGGGAAAGACTGAGAAAGGAGAGACTCACTCTTAGCATTAGCCAAGGGGCGCAAGAGAGAGGGTCCCCGCCAGTTACTTCAGAGCTCACCACCATCCATTCTTCTGCAGAAAAGAAGGCTGGTGTCCAACAGGGGAAAGTACAGCTCTTGGGCTTTGCTGACAGTTTGGGGTAGTGGAGGCTCCCTGCCCTGCCCTTTATCCTCCATCCTCAAGGTGTACCCAGGACTTGCAGAGGGGTGGGGCGCAGGATGCCTTGATCTCAGGACTGTCTGCCTGAGAGCTGAATCTGGGGAAAGGACAGTGGGGCACAAGTGAGATTGCCCAAGTGGGGAGCACTTGGGGCTGCTTCAGGATACCTCAGAGGAGTGAGGTATGGAGTCCCAAAAGGTGGGGTGCTGTTGGGTCCATCAGGAAAGAGGTCCTATTTGGAGGTGTCCCTGAGTGAGCACTCTGCCATCTTATAGGTCACAAGAGGATGAGGCTGTGTCAAAAGGGTCCTTCTTTCTTCAGCCTCCCTCCTCTGCCAAGACTGCACCCGGCACCTTGGAAAAGCCCCTCTCCTCAGCTGAGCAGGGCTGAAAGGCGTATAAACTCTTCTCCCTGCCTTCCAGGAGCTTAAAGTGTCAGTCAGGAGGATTTCGACACAGAAAGCTGAAAGTGTAAGGTGATTCAGCTGAGCACTTGGTGAATTATCCCCATGGAAACAAGCTCCGTGTGAGCTCAGAGCAAGGAGAGCTGTGCTCAACACAGCATGGAGGCTTTGGGAGGAGGCGGGGCTTTGAAAGGAGGGTAGGACAGAGGAGTCCCTGAAAGGAGAAAGAGAATAACAAAGGCTCAGAGACAGGGACGCCTTCTCCACTTTGCTCAGCTCTTTGGAAATGGGCAGTGAGAATGCGGAAGGAGCTGACGCTTACCTGACAGGATTGGAAAGATAAGTGTTCTGTCTGAAGAAATAGTCTCTTAGTAGGCAGCTCCTATATAATTGAGACCACCAGGTCATCTACTTTATTCCTCCTGACAAACACATCAGAACTTCTCCAGCCACATGAGAGTTTGCCCCTTGGAGGTGGCTACCCTGGGCAGCTACATTCTTATGCTAATGATATGGTATTGCTTCAGCTGGCCAGTCTTCCTCAGAGCCTGCAGCATGGCCTTTGTCAGTGGTGCCAAACTTTGTGTTAGGGTGGACACCCTGGTCTTTCAAAGCTTGGCTTTGCAATGCCACCAGAGGTACAAAATGGCAAGAGGCACATGCCAGAGTGGGGCTGGTGGACTGGCTCTGAAAAGACCCCCCCAAAGAGGGACATCCCAGAGCACTGATCCATGGCACAGCCTCCTCAGGGGACTATTTGACTAAAAGAAAGAGATATGTTTAATGATTACATTTCTGTATAGTTACACTGTACTAATGCCACATGCTGTCAGTGCAGTTCAGCGAACTCCTGCGTACCTTCTGTGAGGGAGGCAGTGTGTAGACAAGCTTGCATGCAGCCTGGTCTTACTCTCAAGGATTATTAACTTTCAGAGAATGAAAAGGCAGTGTAACATAGTCCTCTGTCCTACCCTCTGAACAGAATTTAACTTTCTCTTATGATTCACATGCTTTCTGGAAGAACATTCTGCATGGACTAAGAACCCCCAGCTTTGAAATGCCAAACCTGTGAAAGGCTTTCCAATAAAATAACATCACGGGGACCCCATGATGACGACGGTTTGCATGGTGGAAAATGTCCGGCCTGTGGGCCGTATCATTTGGTCTGGCCCTGTCAAAGCAACTGCAGATGGGACTCGAAATTCAATAAATCTAGGAGCATAGATAATTTTTCATAGTAACATAATTTTTGAGTTAATAATTTCGTATGGTCCACAAATAATGTTATAAATATCCAAATGGCCCTTGGCAGAAAAAAGGTTCCTCAGGCCTGGTTTTGAGGGACAAGGAAGCATCCCCAAGTTAAGAAGGATTGATAAATTTTGCTGGAGTTATATAATACATTTCTAGGGCCCTACCTTTTTGAATTGACCTTTTTCAGAATCCTTGATTTTTTTCCCTCCTCTCAGATAGAAAGAAACCCAATATTTATTATAAAATTTGAAGCCTGGGAGGTCTGCCCCTAGGCAGAGGGGGAGTCCTCACCCTGTATCTATAAAACAAGAATGGTAATTACCTACCTCACAGTGTGTGATACTATTAGCACAAATGGGCTGAGAGACGGCATCTTTCCAGAGCACTGCCTGGCACCCAGTGAGCTCTGTGGACGTGTTGGCTGTTACCATTGTCATTAGCTGTTAGGAGATTTCACACAGAGCCCCATCTGACCAGGCTGTTTGCTCAGTTCTGGGAGGCAGGTGGGTTTAACCAACATATAATTCCAGTTGTTGAGATGCTGGCAGCTGGACAGATGACACTCGCTAGCAGATGCACATTCTCCAATTTCTTAGGCTCCTCAGAAGCCCAGATGGGACACAGCACTTCCTCAGAGCCTGACCTGCTGCACTAATGGGGGGAAAGGCATGTTCCCCTGAAAAGGGCCTCAGTGTGGCCTTAGTGAAAGCTCAGGCAAGATTGGAAAGGCATTCTGACTCTGCTGCCCTCCGTCCCCCAGCCTCTCTCAGCTTTGGGTCCCCTGAGGTGTTCTCAGTGCTAGGGTGAGGGTGCAGGGTAAGAAGGGAACAAAGCCCTGTGGCTACCCAGGACAAGCTACCCAGGCTGTTTGGTAGGAAAGCATGGGAAGCTGTTTGGAGTTTGGAATCAGGCAGAATCCTGTTGGGGGCCATCCTCAGGGCATGTGATACACATGATCTTGGTAAAATTAGCTTTTTACCAGGAATGAGGTTTCCTGGGCTGAATTCCAGGGACAGCATTGCAGGTGTGTGGGCAGCTGAGCTAACCCGAAGGTGTCTTGCCCACTGGTGAATAACGAGCCCCTGTGTTGAGAAGCCAGGGATGGGGTGAGGAAAGGGCTCAGTGCACGCTGTTCCTCCACTCTGACAAGGACTGAAAGCCCCTATGTCACCTGGTGTCCAAGACAGCAACACTGAAAGAAACTCCCATGAGGCCCCAAGATGCAGGGAATCCCACCCCACGCAGGCTGGCTGGCAGCCCCCCCCCCACCCCCCCGGACCTTTGCAGGCTGCCCTTGCATTTGGGAGTTCACGGACTCTGAAGGATCTGCTCACTCTAACTGGTCTTACTCCTGCATAATCTTTTCTTTTTCTCCTGCTCTGCTGCCTGTTTATTTTTTGTTATCAGAGGAAGAAGAAATGCTCGAACCAGGAACCAGGTACTTATTAGAAAGGTCCGTCAGCCCCCTTCAACTGGATGAAACCTGTCTATAGTGCTGACGTTAGAACAGGGCCCGCCTCGCCTGTCACCAGTGGGTCTGTGCTATTATTCCCTCCTTGAGCAGTCAGTCAAGGAAAGAGTTTCCAGGTGGGGTGCGGAGGAGCCACGAAAGCACCCGAATGCCCTTTACAAGAGCATATTGCAAATGCCTTACTGTTTCCTCCGTTTCTGAGGAGGCTGGTCATGTAATCTGACCCATTTTAAAGGGAATTTAAAAAATATTAAGTGCTCTTTCGTGACCTAAATAGCAGAGAGGCCAACCAATCACAGAATTCAAAAGAAAATTACCCCTTGCCCAGCCCTTGATGGCCATGGGCCAGTCTAGGGAGATTTAATTGAAAATACATTCACACCCTAAATGCCCATGTTTAGAATTGCATCTTAGTCAGCCTGTTTGACTAAAGTTGGCCACTCAGTGGTCAAGGGCTGACTTACTGTTTCTAGAACCTTTGTTTATAACACTGCTAAACAAGTATCTGTCTGGGTATTTAGGTTGTAACATCCTGAGTGGAACTGGTCTTCCTTTCTCAGAGCTCAAAAGGCCCCTGGGTCCAGCCTGGTGTCTCCCATAGTGTGTTCTTCTTAATTCCGGCATCGGGTACTGCAGTCCTGGGAGGAGACCTTGGCCCTGCTTTCTTATCCCTGAGCACTGGGAGAATAGCTTCAGTTGGGGCAAAGTGGAGTGGGAGGCAGAGAACCCTGCAAGAGCCGACTCCAGCCCCTCCACACAGTGGGTTCCCCCTCTCCAAATTGCCTATCAGGCCTCCTGGGCCCTGATTCCTTCCCAACAGAGTAAGAAGACAGAGCATTTCTTTAAAATTATCATAGCTATGCCTTTTTTTGCACATAACTGAAGACTTTCTAATTTAACTGTTTGTGGAGCCTGTAGGATTAGCAATTCCTTGCTTGTTTTCCTACTAATCTGATGGTACTAATATTCTGGCTTGAGTTTATAATCTGTGTTTGCAATGTCTGTTCTCCCATGGTGGTTGCCAAGCCCAATAAAACTCACAAATTTTTTTCTTAAGGATTCGGGACAAGCTATCCCATTGGTCGTTGAGAGCTGCATCCGATACATCAATTTATATGGTAAGCTCAATCATGGCACAGTGTTTTCAGCTCTTTCCAGAGTAGGAGCTAGGCTTTTCTCAAAGGAAATGGATTCTAATTCATCTGGAAGATTTCCTGTCACTGCTCTGCTTCCGAGGGGAGATGGTCCTCGGAACAGCTGCCTTTCTGAGTGCTATCTTTTGAGCCTTGTGTGTCAGGGGATAGAAAGACCCAGGAACTAGGAAAACAGAGGAGCAGCGAGGACATGGACTGGAGAACCATCTTAGCTCCTTCCTCACTCCCACCCGACCCCAGAGCTCTGTGCTTTGAGCACAGAATGCAGCTGGTGTCAGTCAGTTAATACTGCAAGTGTGTAGTAAGCTCCATGAAGGAAACACAGTGGCTGGGATTTGCTAACCACGGTATCCTCAGCACTTAACTCGTGCTTTCATCGATTTATTTATTCATTCCTCCAAATATATTTTTTTCAGAGTGCATAGTAGGCACTGTTTGGACAATGGGAATATAGGCTTGAACAAGATACCAGCCGATATAACATAGCTTATATTACCAATTAGAAGGTCAAGGAAATAAACAAGCAGAGAAATAAACAATGTAATTTCAAGCAGCAATAATGCCTAAAAACTAATGAAGAGGGAATAGAAATGACTGGAGCGGGGCAGGGCTGGTTTGGCTAAGGTGGTAAGCAGAGACCTCTCCCAGAGAGTAATTAAGAATCCAGGGCCCTTTAAGACTCCAGTGAGTAGAGGAAGCCAGCCATGCAGTTCAGGTGGAGAGAAAGACAAGTGTAAAGGCCTAATATGGGACAAAGGCCAATGTGACTACAAGAATGGGCCAGTGACATAGGTAGGGGGTAGAAAGTCAGTATGGGTTAACGAAAGAAATAAAGAAGCCCTGACCTTTTTGGCTCAGTGGATGGAGCATCGGCCTGCAGACTCAAGGGTCCCGGGTTCGATTCCAGTCAAGGGCATGTACCTTGGTTGCGGGCACATCCCCAGTAGAGGGTGTGCAGGAGGCAGCTGATCGATGTTGCTCTCTCATCGATGTTTCTAACTCTCTATCCCTCTCCCTTCCTCTCTGTAAAAAATCAATAAAATATATTTTTAAAAAAGAAAAAAACAAGCGTCTATCAAGCAAATGCTTTGTACAAACCAAACTTTGACAAAAGCCTACCTTTTAAGGGTAAACGCTTTCCTAAATTATAATGTGGAGATTTGGCTTATATAGGAAAACTGAATCCAGGAAAAGGATCAGCGTATCCTCCATTAATTCCCATTTAAAAGAAGGGAGGTCTTTAGATTCCCTCAACCCTATGGGTTGCTGTATGTCATTACTGTTAGGGCAGGTATTAGGGTCTCCTTTACCTGCCCTAACAGTACACTCACCCCCTCCCTAACTTGAGAAAAATGAGACTGTTTTTCTTTAATGGTTTAATTTCTTCTAAATTTCTCCATACCAGGGCAGCATGTACTTTAGAATCTAGCTTTTCTTGAAGGAAGGAAATGTCTGTGTTAGGGGAGGGAGGACTGAGGCAGTGGATTTGATCCTTGTTCAATATCTTTGTGGCTATTTCACTCAAATGGCATTTATGAACTCAGGCCAAGCTCCTTGGTGCCAATGCAACTGGTAAACTCAGTAGCCATGTGCACCAACCAGTTATTTGCCTGAGCTGACTTATTGGTTAAATTGGAAGTTATTCATTGATCCAGTCTTGATATAAACTTCTCGTGGCCTTTTCCTCCAAGCCCAAACAAGAGACACAGACATATGAAGCAGGATGTGTCTGAGTATTCTGGCCAGCCACACTTCATTGCAAAGGTTATTTTGGGTTTTTACCAGGACACCTTCATTGGGGGAATGACTCTCTTACAAAGGATGGTGGGAGAAAGAGACAAGCAGTGGGGTGAGTCATCAAAGTTCCCAGTGTTCTGATGAGCAAAGGCCTTATGGCATTTTTCTCTTTCTTTCTTTTTTGTTTATTTGTTTTTTTTCTTATAGGACTCCAGCAGCAAGGGATCTTCCGAGTGCCAGGATCTCAGGTTGAAGTAAATGACATCAAAAATTCCTTTGAGAGAGGTAGGTGCAGAGTGACCATTTCAAGGTTGTGGCCAGGGGAAGCCGAGGTGGGTGTTAGCACGTCTTAGAGCCAGTGGTGTGCAGTGACTTCACATTGGTAGCTTGAAATCAGCCATGGTGGGAGTATTTACACCACGGAAATTGGCAAACACAAAGATCTTTTATTTTTCTCCTCCAACAAGCTAGCTGTTAAGCATTTGCCAGCACCATGGGTGACTTTTTCTGGTGGGCCATACAGTGATTGCTGGGAAAGAGGGCTTTGTGAAGCTCTCTGGAATGATTATGTGAGTCTGCAAAGGCCGCTATGTTTTACAGACATTGGAGGAACATAGATAACACTGAGTGGCTTTTAGAATATACTAATTCTTAATTTTCTATGTAGTGTTTTTGGCAAAACTACACATTGGGAGGAAGAGACTATACACTCCTCCCACCCTCAGTAAGGTTACCTAGTTCTCACTTTGATTAATCAAGGGTGTAAAGCTTATTAGAAATGCAGTGACTATCACAACAGGAGCAAATGTGGCTTGTTTGGTGTAACCTCCCTTGGCCTCAGATTCCCTGATGAAGACAGATAGATGGCCAGTGACAGTGTCCATGCTAAGTGAGGATTCATTGGGTCAGGAGTTCAATTCTTAATCTACCTCTGCTTTTTATACTAGGTGCTTATCTTGCATCCTAAGTAATATCTTTGCCTCCAGTTCACCGCCATTTTGGAAGAATAACATCTCCACAGTCTACTCCTCTTAACTCTCACTTACTGCCTTTTTCTGTGAATGGTTCTGATATTAAGTTTGATCCAAGGCCCCCAATCCCAAACCCATTTCCCCACAATAGATCACATCCCAACTTTTTAAAAAATCCTCACCTGAGGATATGTTTATTGATATTTAGAGAGAAAGGAAGAGGGTGAGAGAGAGAGAGAAACATTGATCTGTTGCCTCCCTTACATACCCCAACCAGGGATTGAACCCACAACCTTTTTGGTGTGCAGGATGACGCTCCAACCACCTGAGCTACTCAATTTACAAAACACTTTCTTACCCATTGTCCTAACAGCCTTGGGAGATTTGCGGTTTATCCCTAATGGCTGTGCTTTGGACAGGCCTTCCTCTGGGGTTCCAGCTCTAGAATTCTCCCTACTTATTATGGGGCTTCCCCTGGAGGGGCTGCCTCCTGTGCACACTCACCCCCTCCCTAACTTCCCAGTTCTATCCTGAGGTCTAGCTCAGGGTGGAGAAACCATTCTGTCAGCGCCAGGTGGTCATCACCATAGCCTGCACACGTCCCTCTGGGGCCCTAGGCACTCCGACTTGGAGCCAGGGGATTCCATGACCCGGGAACAGCATGTACTGAGGCCACAAAACCAGAAGTCTCTCCCATCAGCATCCCTAATGGAAGTGTCATTCATCATTCCCTGAGCTTCTCTTGACCACACTGGAAAGCACAGTCCAGAGCTTTTTTTCTTCATTTCCCCAACTCCTTAGCACCCCTGCTGCCCTGCGTTCATTGTAAATAAATAGACATGGTCAGAAACCTTTGCTGGTCCCATCTTCCTGGGCTCATCCTTGAATTCCTTGAATCTCATAGGTAAACCCACTGCATTTTCCTGCTTCCCCATGTTCTATAAGTAACCTCTCTGTACCAGGCAGCCAGGCCCTATCCCCACCCCAGAAGCACTGCCTTCATTCCTTCTTGAATGTGGTTTTCTAAGTTTAACACCTTCTGTCATTTGCTTGGGTACTTTGCAGGGGTGATATGAAATTTATAAGGACTCTCTGCTCCTAACAAGCCTTAGACCACCCCAGGCAAAGCCCTGGAGGGCAGAGATCACCTGACCCAAATCTCAGCTGCAAAGAATACCTTCTGCTTTTCCTTTGTGTATGTGGTTAGCTCCTTTCCCTCTCTCCATCATTCCCAAGTGAATCTCATTCTCTCGCCAGCCTGTCCTGCTCCACCTAAGGCTACAGTGAAGCATGGCTAATTCTAGAAGAATCGTTCCTGGTATGTCTCTTTTAAGAAAAATCCATTCCTGGCTTCTTTGGGCTGGCTAGTGCCCAGATTTCTCACTTATTCTTTTCTCTTTCTTGACATTCACGAACCTGGGTTAGGTTCCACACTCAGCTGACCCTCAGGGGCACCCCCTCCCACCTCTCCTGAAAACCCACTATGTTTCTCCCCCCTCCCCCCACTCGCACCCCCGTCCTTTCACCCCCACCCCCAACAGCAGCCAGGTGGCCTGAGCTTGCTCCGGGCTCAGCATTTCTTTTCTCGCCCACTCCTCACGTCCTACATGTGCAAACGTGTGCCAGGACTTTCTTCCCAAACCAGGACATTGTGTGTTTTTCCTTTCTTTCTTTTATTTTGTAAAATTTCAATCCCCAGCGCCTGCAAGGGTGCCTGACCTTCACCACTTGCTCAGAGAGCTGGTCTTCCTTTCTCTGGAGCAGATGGTCTTGCCCACGTTTCCTGTATGGGACAGTTGAAAGCACCCGTCTCTTTTCCTTAATCTTCTGGATAGACATGCTTGGTTTACTATTTCTAAACCCATTTTCTTATTCTTCTGACACAAGTCAACTGGGGTTTTAGTTGAGGTTATTATTATTATCCTCTTCATTGCTGTCAATAAATCTTAGACTCACTTCTCCAGTGTTGAGATCTTCCTGTAATCTTCTGGCAAAATGAAGGCGAGAACATTAGAAAAAGATAGGACTGAGCAGCTTGGCCTGGGGGAGAGCTGAGACTTGCTGTTGTCTCCCAGGCCAGTTCTCCATCTCTGTTTTCCCCACAAACCAATCCACATCCTCTTTATACATCAAGGTGAGGGGGCTGCCAGGTCTCTCCCGTGTGGAGGGAAAGGGACCCAGTGACCCTTTCACCCTGCACCATCAAGACGGGGTTTGGACTCACAGCCTGTATGGGGTGACACATCCTGGCCTCAGCCTGGCCCTCCCAATACTATTTCCTGCACCAGGAGGAGGGGTATGACCAGGAGACATGGAAGGGGCTGTCGTGTTGAGGAGCCTCAGGAGAGGCATGTGTGGCCCTGTGGCCACAGAGAAATGCCCTGTGAGAGAGACTACCTGCACCTTCCTGCCGTGCCAGTCCTGCAGCAGGGCCCTCTGGAGCCTTAAGCACACACTGTGTGTTCATACCCTGCCCTGGACACAGTCCTGCCTTAACGTCCAGGTGACCTGGCTGAGAGTACGCTGTAGGCAGGGCCATTTTGTTAACCATTCTAGCTCCCCCAGGACATACGCTAGCCAAGTGTGAGCACAGCTTCTCCCGACCTGCCTGACATTTTAGCTGTCCTTGTCCTCCTGAGGAAGCCAGCATGCACACGAACCTGCTCATCTCGAGCTCTGGAATTCCATTCATTTCCGGAAGCAGAAGTGACTAGTGTTGTAGAGAGCGAAAGGCCTAGGCTAGGAGGGAGGAATTTTTGGATGGCTCCTTTTATGGACTGAGTTGTCTTCTGGGGGTCAGAGCAAGAGTGAATGGTGTGTGTGTATAAAGTCAATGCGTTAATACGCTTAACAAGGGGAGCAAATATGGAGACATGTTAGCTCACTTTTGCATCATGAGAACATAGGAGCAATGTGTGGTAAATATAAGGGAACAGCTTAATATAATGCAGAGTTTTAGAATGTGTATAGTCCTTCAGGGGACCCAAGGGCTGCTACTGGGAGAGGGAGGCTGAGGAGATAGGGCTTGGACCTCTCTCCCCAATTCAATTAAGACAGTTTTGTTCAATATGTTGAATACTCATAGGAACTGTTTTCTTGAAAGAAAGAAAAAGGTTGGGATTCTACTGTAGAGGAAGGAGGGAGGGATGAATAGAAAGAAGGAAGGAAAGAAGGGAGGGAGGGAGGGAGGGAAAGAAAAGAGAGAGAGGGAGAGGGAGGGAGACAGGTAGACAGAATTGAAAAGGTAGAGAAGAAGGGCTATCTCTCAGGCTAGTGTCTGGGAGTGGCTAGTGTCTGGTTTTGACTTCATGAGGGTGGGCAAGTTGTTTCACTTGCTGGGGCCTCAGCTTTCTCAGGGGAGAGAATGGTGGTGTTGGAACCATGCCTCCCTGGGTACCCTGCAATGCTGTTTGAGGATTAGAGATCACGTGTGCGAATGTGCTACATCCACAAAGGCAATGATTGTTTAATGCTTTTTCTCGTCCTTCCACATGAGAAAGTCTCGTGGGGGAGCATTCTCTCTCTTCCCATGGGGACATCTGAGAGATGGACCTGTGGAAGGAGCAGCAGTGTCCTGGCTGCCACATTTGGTCATGCAGGTTGGGCACTGCTCAGATAGGAGGGCAGGAGGGAGACAGCTCTGGCTCGTGCTCTATATACCACAGCCCTAGTCCAGGAAGGAAGGGGGGCTTTCTCTGAAGTGCACCAAAGCATGTTGGGGCTCGCAGAGGCCCTGCGGTGACACACATTCTCTTCCCACGGAGGCAGGGAAAAGAGAGCCAAGTATGAATTTCCAGTTCTGCTCCTCATGGCTTGCCAGTCTTAGAGTGCCCTAGGCTGTCCTGGGAGGAGGGCAAGACACCATTGTACAGACTTCTCACAGCACCTTCCAGAGGTGGCAGCTTGCTCCCTGCTTCCTCTCACCTCCCCCACAGAAGCCATCCTAGCTCAGCAGTCCCTGGTGTGAATTAGCGCAGCAGCCCCTGATTAAACTGGAAAGTGCTGCTCTCCTGAGAGATTATTTGCCCAGTCCAATTGGCAAAAATTCATAAGGTTGACACCTTTCCATGGGCAGGGCTGTGGGAAAAAAGAAGCATTCTCCTGGGTTGCTAGTAGGAGTGTAAACTGTACAGCCCCAGTGGAGAGAAAGTAGATATGGCAAAGTAAGTGTAAGTGAAGGGTGGTGGGTGGTCATTACTTCAATTTTACAACATTCCTATAGGTTTGAATATTTACAGAATCAGTTGCAGGGGGGACTCTAAACTTGCTGTGTTGAGGAGGTCCCATCTGCTGCTCCAGTTCAGGCTGGCTTGGGTCCTCTCTTCTGCCATCTGCATGGTCCCCACCTCCTTATCATCACCCCTGTTTCATCACAGGTGAAGACCCCCTTGTGGATGATCAAAATGAGCGAGATATCAATTCCGTCGCTGGTGTTTTAAAACTGTATTTCCGAGGATTGGAAAACCCACTCTTTCCTAAGGAAAGGTTTCAAGATTTGATATCTACTATTAGTAAGTATTTCCCAGGTGGGATGGTCATTTTCTTGACAAATCTTTATTGAGATTGCACTATGGGCTCATCACTGTGCTAGGCACACAGGGGGATACTGTGAAAGAAGCAGTATGGCCCTTGTCCTCATAGAGCTTAAAATCTAGTTGTAGAAATAACAAGGTGGATTATAAGGCAAGAGTTCATGGGCATGGTACACCTCTGGGTAAGGAAGGAGCTCAGAAGAGAAGAGAAGAAGACTTAGTTTCCAGATCATAGCTGAGAGTGATATACATAGTGCAAGAGGCTGGAAGGGTGCAATGGAGCAAGAGAAGCATACCTTGAATGCATTGCAAGGATTCCAGAGATTTTCCCTTTGGGTAATGGGGAGCCATGGAGGGCTTGGGAGCTCAGGTCAGCAATATGTTGAACAAGTGAAGTGCTGAAAATAGTTGACTAGGAGCATCCTCTGACTTGCTAGCCATCAGAGTCCTCCTTGACTGATATGTCTGTGGATGAAGTGAGGAGTCCTGTCCAGGAGCTTGAAGTAAAGGCGCCTTCACTGCAAGATGCCAAAGTCCAAGGCAACTTTTGGGGGATAATTTAAAATAAACGTTTAATATTAGAATATGGGAATTTTAGTATTTTGAAATAAACTCTTTGATATGATCTATAAAAAATTAGCCCACACCCACTTTCACTGGGGATGCTTCTCACAGTGCTCTGAGAGAGAAACAGAAGTAGTGTTTTAGAAGAAGCATGTTGACAGATGTGGAGGCTGGAGGGAGGGGCTACATGAGAAAAGAAAGTGTTTTCTGAAAAAGAAACTGACATGAATTTGTGTATCAGCCCTGCAGATGAACATCAGAGCTTCAGCAGCTGACTTCCTAACGCCAGCTTTCCCTTTCCACAAGGCAAAGTCTGCAAAGCACTTTTCTCTCCTTATCAAGCCCAATTTGCTGCTCCCTACCCACCCACCCCCAACCCCAGCCTGACTGATAAAAATACCAGTGTCTCCTAGGATTGACCTGAAAACAGGGATCAGAAACGAGATCCCAAGCATCTGCCAGGCTCTTTGGCCAATATATAGTTTGAGAGGTGGTTATTTATTCAACACTTTTCCTGAATACCTACTATGTGCTGCCTTATGTTGCAGCTAGTGTTTATAAAGAGTTTAATGAAACATGGGCTACCTGTATTCATCAGGACTCATGGGTTACAGGTGACAGAAATTCAACTTATACTGGCTTAATCCAGAAAAGGTAGTATCTTGGCTCACGTTCTTGGAAAGTTAGGCCCCACTGGATGCACATTTCACTTGGCATCAGCAGGAATCTGTCACCTTGTCTCTATGCTGTCTTCACTTTTAGGCAGGATCTTCTTCCCTGGGGTCCCTCAGCTGCTTCACACTCCCCTCTACCCAGTTTCAAGAAGGTGCCTCTCTCTAGGTTTCTCCAGTCCAAAGTCCCAAGGATCAACTGCTATTGGTTCTAATTAGATCATGTACCCCTCCCTAGACCTACTCAGGGGCCAGAAGAATATGATGCTTTGATTGGCCAGGCCAGGGTCATATTTCAGTCCCCAGAACTGAGTAGAACTGGCTCCTCTGAACTGAACTAGGAGGTGGGACTCACAAATGTTGACTGCTTGGCTCTCTGAGGATTATGGATAACCTGAAAGCCCCTTTATGTTGCAGAACTGGAGAGCCCAGCTGAGAGGGTGCACCAGATCCAACAAATCCTCATCACCCTTCCCCGTGTGGTCATCGTGGTCATGAGATATCTCTTTGCTTTCCTCAACCAGTGAGTTGTCCAGCCAGTGTGGGGGTGGGGGGAGAAGAAGGGGGTATGCCCCTTTTTGACTCAGCCTGGCCTCCTTTGGGAGGGGGTGGTCCTGAGACTTTTGCAGGTACAGCTGTTCTTAAAACATGGAACCTTCCCAGATTTGAGTGGAGTCTTCAAGAGAAAGAAATGACAGGGGGAGGCTTCGCCTTTCCCAGGTGACCGGTGGGTGCCTCCTCTCTTATAGCCTCTCGCAGTATAGTGATGAGAACATGATGGATCCCTACAACCTGGCCATCTGCTTCGGGCCCACCCTCATGCACATTCCTGATGGGCAGGACCCAGTGTCCTGCCAGGCACACGTCAATGAAGTCATCAAAACCATTATCATCCATCATGAAGCCATCTTTCCCAGCCCCCGGGAGCTAGAAGGACCCGTGTATGAAAAATGCATGGCTGGAGGGGAAGAATATTGGTAAGATTCCATTCCTCTTCATATTATTATTCCATTCCTCTTAATACTATTATTATCATGTTGTTACTGTTGAACAGGAACAGTAAGAAACCGTTTAACTTTCTTACTGCTTTATAGTCTGTACTCTCATTTGAGCTTCGCAGCAGGCTGACATGAGATAGATGCATCAGTCCAGACTCTATTGATTTATAAGGGACAGGAATACAACTCAAATTGGTTTAAACTAAATGGGATTTATTGGTTTACTTAAAAAGTCTGGATCATGGCATCAGGTATAGCTAGATCCAGGGGTTCGACTATTATCATCAGGACTCGGTCCTGCCATCCTCAGCCTGTAGCTCCTCTTTCTTCCATGTTGGCCTCATTCTCAGGCAGTCTTTTTCCTGGTGGTTTCAAGAAGGCGTTTGGTAACTCCAGATTTAGAGCCTATTCTCTCAGCATCCCCAGTGGAAAAAGAGCTTCTCCTTCCCAAATGTTCCAACACAAGCCCAAGAAAGATGTCTCCTTGCTGGGGCTTGAGTCTGGTGAACTAATCACATTGGTTAGCAGATTCAATGCTGTCTTTGGCCAGGTGAGTTGTAAGTCCATCTCAGGCAGCAGGGAAGTGGATAATCTCCACCTCAAATTTACGAACTGAGAGTGACATTTCCTGCTATTGTCCCCGTCCTCCAGGAGTTTTCTTTTCCAGCAAAGTGAATCCAGTCTTTGAGAGCTCCCCACCAGGTCAACAGTTGCTAGTTGGGCACTTACACTGGGTCAGGGGAGAAATATGTCAGAATCTTATCAAAATCAGAGCCACCTACCTTCCCCAGGCTGAGACCTTAAATGTGGTAAGACAGGAAATATTTTTTTAATGTGGAAAAGACAGGGGATTCAGAACACTGGCTGACAGAGACCAGTCAAAGGGTTCGCACTCTTTCTTTATCCCCAACCCAGGACAATGCACAGCTATATATTTAGCATTTCCTGCACTGCTCTGAGCCAGGTGCCTGCAGGAATTTGTCTTTTGATTGTCAAAGCATTCCTGGATTTTTGAACCGCTTTAGTTCTGAAGGCATATTTGGGCAACTGCTTCAAAGAAGGGAGCCGTTCCAGCCCATTTCCCCATTACATTTCCCTGCACAGAAAGACGGGTCCTGGTGTTATCTAATCACAGCTCTCTAATCTCCTTCTAGGCCCCAGGAGCAAGTCTGTCCCTGTTCTATTATAGATACATTGAAGAACCAACAAGCAGACTTTTGGACAGAGAAGCTTTTCAAGTTTTTGTACCATTACCAGTTCTCTGTTTTTGTTGCAATATATATATATATATATATATTTAGTGTTCTGGGAAGGGTCCTTATAAAGATTGTACTGTGCTTATCAAAGAACAATACACAATCACCACACTTTTCTTAATCCCATTCGCATCCCATGAGAAAGAAAAAATGTCAATTAATTACATGGTAATTTTGGAGACATTTTCAAAGCCCAAAAGGGGTATTTGACTGAGGGTCTCATCACAGTGGACAACATTCACTGATTCAACAAATGGTTACTGAACATCTGTCCTGGCTCAGGCCCTGGGCAGGGGGGTGAAGAAGGGGGAGGAATGTGCCCTGAACAGGATTAACCCCTGATGCAGGCAGCTCTGGTGGAGGAGGGAATAGTCAGTTCCAGAAGTGGGGTCCCCTGAGCCTATGTAGGGAGGTCAGGAAATGCCTCCTGAAGGAGACAGGGACTTAACTGAGACCTACAGAATGACCTGGAGTCAGTCAGGGGAGGAGCGGGCAAAGAATGCTCTACACACAGAGCATTCAATAACATGGACAGCAGCTCGTGTGTCCGTAGTGTTTCCTGTGACGAGGTGGTGAGGGAGGAAGCTCTGTGGGACAGCAGGGGCTGAGTTAGGACAGGTCTTAAGCCCTTGTGCAGAGTCTGGGCCTTATCCAGGAGGCAACAGAGAGTTTTCATAATAAAATCTATAGTCCTTTAAATGGTATTGCAAATGTCACCTACTCTGAGAAGCCTTCCCTGACCATCCTATGTAGCTTCCCTCTGCTGTTTTTGTCTCTGTTCATTTGTTCCTACAAAAAACATTTCCACTTGCAGTTTTATTTCCTGGCCCATGAGGGTGGGTCTGTGTCAATCTGACCCATCAATGCATCCCTTGTACCTAGCATAGTGTCAGGCAAATATTAGGACTCAATCGATGGCTCAGTAAAAAAAAAAAAAAAAAACAAACCTGACTGACCAGCTGTGTGCATGAACGCTGGCTTAATCTTGTGAGAGGGAAGCAGCTGGTGAAATTATGCCAGTGCGTTAAGGACTAAATTTGACCGGCCTGGATTTACTGTGTCACCCTGTCCATCCTGGGTGCTGGCCTGCTCACACCAGCTGGGCTGGTCTGGGCTTTTGCACACAGCATCCTAAGGCAGCACTGAGGATCCCTGCTCGTGAACATCACTCCACCTTGCTGGGTGTGTCACTTCTCACATAAGACAAGGAGCAGGGCTAAATGAATGACTCCCAGTACTTCCAAAAGTCCTTTCTACCCTGTGGTTCTTCTAAGGATAAAAGCCAGGGTTTTGCCACTGCCCTCTGGATCTTACAGAACACCTTGTTATTGACAACCTTTACCAAGAAAACAGCCTAACAAATTCCAGGGCTGAGTCATCTGGGGAAGATTGAGGGAGGCTAAGGGCAGCGTGAGGGTACAAAGCCCCCCAACAAGTCCCCTTTCCATGTTTCTTTGCAGTGATAGCCCACACAGTGAGCCAGGGACCATTGATGAAGTTGACCATGACAATGGCACTGAACTGCACACCAGTGATGAAGGTGAGTGGGGTTAAATCTGGGACCAAGGAACCCACCTGGGGCCTCACATGCTGGCCCAGGACTGCTCAAAGCTGGGCTGGCCACATAACCCCTCTAGCTTTGCAAATTAGCACATCGTCCCCAGAATAGATGGGGACTCAGAAAGACCTCGGAGGCTCGTGCATTCCATGTATCACATTCCTACCTGGCTGCCTCATCCCTCTCTGTGTCCTTGTTGATCCAAGTGCAAATCCTAAGTGACAAGAGTTTCCTAAGTAGGAAGCATGCTTTGTCCCTCTGTTCCTCCCCAACCAGGGATCTGTTCTGTGCCCAGCTGTGCTGGGACTTGAGGTATGTCGATGAACTAGACATGGATCACTGGGGACCTGCAGTCTCATCACTTGACAGGTTAGGAGCAGCTCCCCATGACACAGAGTGATAATGCCAGACTGCAGCTGCACCCCCAGAGCGGTGGGTGCCTGAATACAAAGCCTAACAGGGACGGCCCAGGGAAGTGGAGGGAGGGAGGGAAAGGCCAGCCCGGCTTCTGATGGCTCACTGGGCCCTTCCACCATTATAGACAAGGAGAAGAGAGTCAGGTTAGTCTCGCGGGAACCTGGACTGTGCAGATAAGCAACCTGGATAATACAGGCCCAGGGTCACATGTCCATTAGGCACAGTAGGCACAGTGTCCTGGGCCCACAACACTTGAAAATGTTCTAATTTCTTTTAAAGTAAGAAGGAAAAAATGAATATGGCCCAGCTTGAACCATATTTATCTTTATGCCAATACAGTTGTAAATATAATTTTAACTTTTTTTTAATGGAGGAAGAGACCCATGGAAATACAAGTGCAGAGTGCCTGTGAGAGTCATGGCGCAGCCACTACAGACCAAGCACAGCCCTCCTGCCTCCCTGCGAGACTTTTGCTTTTTTATAAATTACTATTTAGTGGTTCTCTTACTGACCTTGTGTTTCTATTGTGGGACATTTGGGTTTTGTTCCAAGCATAAAGGGAAGCCTTCCAAGGGATTTGAACAAGAGGGTTTCATGATCTAATTTATGATTTTTAATTGAATTCATTGGGCTGACATTGGTTAATAAAATTACATAGGTTTCAGATATTGTGTGTTTACCACCCCAAGTCTATTCTCCTTCCAACACCATTTATCCCCCCCTTTACCTTCTTCCACCTCTCCCCTCTCCTCCTCCCCCTTGCAATCACCATACTGTTGCCTATGTCCATGAGTCTCTCTCTTTTTTCTTTGCTTAATATCTTTACCCTTCTCAGCGAGCCCCCAACCCTCTCCCTTCTGACAACTGTTCTCTGTATCCAGAATCTGTCTCCATTATGTTTGTTAGTTTATTTTGTTCATCATATTCCATATATAACTGAAATAATATGGTACTTGTCTTTCCCTGACTGGCTTGTTTCACTTTGCATAATACTCTCCAGGTCTGGCTGACCTGGTCAGCTCCTGCCTTGCAGACCCTCTGGCCTTTCTGCTCTTGTGTGGAGAAATGGCTCCCCACACAAGAATAAGAGCCAGGAGGCCAGGTAGAGGGACAACAGTAGCAGTGGAGGTGGTCAGACTGGTCAGACTCAGGGGATAGCTGCAAGGGGCTGCTGATGGGTGAGATGCGGGACCCTCAAGAGCAACTGCAAGGCTTTGGCCTGAGCCAGTGAGCAAGGTGGTTCTATTTCCTAACTGGGAAGATGAGAGAGTTCAATAAGTTTGGTGAGGGGTGTGTGGGAGAATAGTGCAAGGGAGAATAACATACTTTATTTAGATATTGTACTAGTAGAACCAAATAATGGCTTTCTTAATAACTGGTAGCTGCTATTACTGTTCCCACCACACATTCTTACATAATGACATCTGCACATGTGTTCACGCTCAGCTGGGGCTCAGCTCAGCTCCTCCCATTTTCTTCTTTTCTTTCTCTTACATTTTCCATTCCTCCCTTGCCTCCTCACCCCCACACCCCAGCACCAGACTACCCCAGCTACCCAAGGCAGCTTCTATGTGCTGCTCCTAGCCGGAGCTAAGCTCTGCTCAGGCCAGCTTCTTTATCAGCTGAATGGGCTGGCTCAGAGGACGCCCTGGGGTGAAAGCCCAGAGCACTGCCAGCCAGCCAGCCAGCCGGGTTCAGCTCCTGCCTTGCAGACCCTCTGGCCTTTCTGCTCTCTGTAGCTGGGCTGCAGGCAGTGCTGGCACGTGGCTGGCTCAGAAAAGAGTCAAAGAGGCAGAAGAAGACAGAGATCTCTCCGTTCTGAAAAGGTGACTCTTGAGTCAGGATCTGAGGTATTTGACCCATTTAGCTGTGCTGTCATTCTGCATCAGTTGTGTTAGGATAGCATTTAAAGACATTTGTCAGGGAGCCAGCTGGGAAAAGCTGACTTAACTGTCCAACACCCGCTCCGCACAGAAGGCTGCCCCAGGCACTGAGGATTGTGTGCATCCAAAGACTTCTGTGTCTCATGGGATCACCAACACAGTCATCCGGGGCCAGCTGCTTACAGAGAGCCTGAGTACACGCTTATGGTGGGGATCAGTCGGGGGATGAACAAAGGGGTTTGTTCCCTCTGCTCTTTGATTTTCCATACTGCCTTAGCCCTTGAAAGTGCATCAGCTCTGGTGACAACTAACTCTCATATGAGTTTACCATATGCCCACACTATTGCAAGCACTTCATGTAGAGTAGCTCATTTAATCCTCACAACAACCCTAGAAGGTATAGGTACTGTTATTATTCATTCCCATTCTACAGATGAGGAAACTGAGGCTTAGAAAAGAGAAATAAGTTGCCTAAGGTCACACAGCTAAAAAGCAGCAAGGCCAGGTGTTCTGGCCTTTCCTCCACGGAGGACGGGTAGATGGCTGGATGGACAGATAATCCACCAGGAATGGAGCAGACAGGGAGTCCCATGGATGCTAAGCATAGGGAAGGTATCTGCAGGTTAGAGAGAGCAAGGGTCACTTTTGTTACTCTTGTTCTATTAGGATTAATATACCTACACATATTATTTGTATAATATTATTTGTATAAAGCTTTGAGGAAACATTTTTGTGCTTGTTTTATAAATACATTAATACCTATACACAGTTTTCTACCAAGTGTGGGCACTTCTTAGGGTATAAACTATAGTACAGGTTAAATCAATCATAGGCATAACTTTCCTGCCCCCTATACAGTCTCCTCCCCAGACATCATCAGCTGTACGGTCATAGGCAAACCAGTCAAACTCTTTGCAGCTTAGATTTCTTATCTAGACCTATCCCATAGGCTAAATCTATTAGTAATAATCATAATCATGAGAGCCATTATCAACTGAATACCTAATGTACGTCTGTACTATGTTGTCTTTCATGCATTACCTTTTAAACCTCCTAACAACCCTTACTGACAAGGCAGCTGAGGGGTACAGAGGTTAAGTAACCTCCTTGAGGTCCAGACAAGAGGTGACAGAGCTGAGTAGTAGGAATGCCTCAAGGACAAGGGCTATATCCTCATTGTTTAACCCAGTCCCAGCCTATCACTGTCCAGAGAAGATTAAATGTTTGATGGGTAAATATGTATGTGCAAAGAGATGTGCTGGAGCTATGGCCCCAGTAAGAATTCTTCCTCCCTCAACATTAAATCCATGAATGAGTGGGTTAGTCAGCTCCGGCTGCCATAACAGAAAACCACAGACCAGGTAGCTTAACCAACATAAATTATTCCCTCAGCATTCTGGAGGCTGTAGAAGTTCAAAGTCAAGATGCCATCAGGGTTGGCTTCTGGGGAAGTCTCTCTTCCTGGCTGGTAGACAGCTGCATGTGGAGAGTTTGAAATCTCTGATGCCTCTTCCTCTTCTTAGAGGGACGCCAGTTCTATCGGGTTAGGGCCCCACCCTTTTGATCTTATTTAACCTCAGTTACCTCCCAAGGGCCCCATCTCCAAACAACGTCACATTGGGGGTTAGGGCTTCCACATATGGGTTTTGGGGAGTGCCGTTCAGTGTAAAATGATGAGCTTTGAGGAAACCTTAAAGCAAGCATATCAAACTCAAAAGGCTAACACGGGCCAAATAAACAAGGCATGCAGCCCAAGGACCGAGTGTTTGACATGCTTGCCTTAAAGAATTCTTAAAAATGTGTGTAACATTTTGCATAGATGGGAGTCCATATACACTTCCTGTTTAACTTCCCCCAAAATAAGAATAACTAAAAGTATTGTAAGTGGACAAAAAGGGAAACAGTTCATGGAAAAATGGAAACAGAATTTGTTTTAAGGGGTAGAAGGAAAATAAACTTCTTACAATGTTGTTAAGTGTTTTTAAGATAGAGAACAAAAAGAGCAGTGGAAAATAAGGACATGTATGTCAGCCCTCTCTTTCCATTTTGAGAAGTTAGGTGGCCTGTCTGAGGTCACAGCCTGGGAGAGTGGATCTGAGCCTAGAACCCTGTGGTCCTGACCTGAGCCCACGCTGTTTGCACTGGGCTTGCTGTCTGTGCTGCCCCCTAGAGGCCAGGGCCGTCTGAGCAAGGCTCCTGGGCTGTCCTTCTGTTGACCTTATGGATGCTCTTCTCTTCCTTTCCTTCCAGAAGTGGAACAGATTGAAGCCATCGCCAAGTTTGACTACGTGGGGCGGTCCCCACGTGAGCTGTCCTTCAAGAAGGGGGCCTCGCTACTATTGTACCACCGCGCCTCGGAGGACTGGTGGGAAGGTCGTCACAATGGTGTGGATGGACTCATCCCACATCAGTACATAGTCGTACAGGACATGTGAGTGGGAGCTGGACCTTACTGTGAAGAATGCCATAATCGATTAGTGATGTCTAGAGTGGGCACAGGAAGGGGAGTGCTGGGTCATGTACCAGGGATGTGCTCTCACTGATATAATTACCCTTAGTCTTTTAAGAACAGATCCTCCTAAATGGTGATCTTGTCAACAAATAAGCAAACTGCTCACACTTCAGAGCACATGGAGCCAGCCTGGGTGCCCTTGGTCCCCTTCCTGACCCACCTGACAGCCTCCAGAGCACTCATCACCCACATGGCTCTCAGTGTCCTGTGATCTTGCCACATGCCTTCACTCTCTTGGCCTTCCCTGCAGCCAGTGGCCAGCCCACCACCCCCTAACTGCCCACCATCCTCCACCCCTGAGGTGGCGTTCTCAGGGGACAGCAGGAACAATCATCCCCTTGTTTCAAGTTAATAGGCTACTATTTTGTATTAAGGTATAATTGACATAAAACATTATATTAATTGCAGGTTTACAAGATAATGACTTGACATTTTTATATGATGCAAAATAATCACCACAATAAATTTAGTTAACATCCATCACCACACATAGTTATAATTTTTTCATATGAGATGAGAACTTTTAAGATCTCCTCTTTTAGCAACTTTCAAATATGCAATGCATAAATAATGTGCTTCATAAATATGCTGTACATCACATCCCCAGGACTTATTTATTTTGTAACTGAAATGTGTACCTTTTGACCCTCTTCACCTATATCACCTCTTCCCTCCCGCCCCCCCCCCCCTTCCCCACTGCCCACCTCTGACAGCCACCTATCTGTTCCCTGTATCTATAGGTATTATTTTCTTTTAAACAATTTCAGGCCTTAAAAAAGGCCCTGCATCCCAAATACTAGCCCTACCAGAGACACAGAAAGTCCACACCTTCCATTCTCTGAAAGCTTTTGAGGGTTCCTGCACACACACTCCCATTGAGCTCTGGTCAGCCTCAGTGGAACTGATTTATCAAGGAAGCAGCCACCAAGCTAGGCTTCAAGGGAAGGGGGCCAAAGGCAAAGTTTTGGTAGCAGAGGGAATGGTCTGAAGCCAGAGAAGTCTGGAATGGGCATATCCCACGAGGAATGCCACAGGGGAGGGCTCTCGGCACTCTGATGTCCCCAGGCCTCTGTGGAGAGGGACAGGGCACTGGAAGGGAGATGGTGTGGGATGAGGCTGGCAGGGAACTCCAACTAGCTCCAGCCACCTCACAGTTCAAGCCTTGGGTGAGGAGGGGAGCGATGGCGGCACCTTCTCCCTCCCTTGCTTAGCCCTGAAACACTCCTCATAGAGCCATGGGGAGAGTCGGCACTCAGTGCCCAGCTTGCAGGGTCCTCCCCCCATTTCTCCAACACACTGTCTGGCATTTAGCTTGTCCTCACCCCTGGGAGAGAAAAAGAACCTAGAGGAGGGGAGAGGAGAAGGTAGGCATGGGGTGGTGGGTCAGAGGAGGAAGTTCTGCTGGAGAAACTGACTTAGGAACGCTGGTGCATGGTGGTGAAACAGGGCTCTGGGAGGTGGCTCACCCAGAGCTGTGGGCGTACCTTAACCTTGAGGTGTATGTTGACCCAGCAGAGCCCAGCACATCCTCTGGAGCACTCCCAGCTAACACCTGTCCTTCTCCCCAGGGATGATGCCTTCTCTGACAGCCTAAGCCAGAAGGCGGACAGTGAGGCCAGCAGTGGGCCACTGCTGGATGACAAGGCCTCCTCCAAAAACGACCTCCAGTCCCCCACGGACCACATCTCGGATTACGGCTTTGGGGGGGTGATGGGCCGGTAGGAAACACGGATTCATTTTTTTTCTGCTAGTACCACGCCTGTTGGTATCTGATTTGGGAAAAACAAGGGGGCAGGAGGGAGAGAAGTAGGCTTTTGTGGCCCCTGTTCCCCACAGGTGATACTGAGCACACCTGGGTGGACAGGGGGTGTAGAGCAAGGAGGAAGAAAGACATATCTTGGCAAATCAGTGCTTTTTATTGAAAATAATAATAAATGGTGGGGAAAGAGTTACAAATTGGCAAGTATTTTTCCAACTTCTCTCTCTAGTCCTTGTGCCTCCTCCACTTTCTGTTGAAGATCCAAGTAGTTATATTTAAAATTTTAAAGCTCATATACTCCCTGAAGTGTGCTACATAAACAGAAGACTCACACCCCCTCAAGTGTGGGGAAAATTGACACTCGACTCCACCCACTTATCTGGTGGGAGCACATTTGCCAATTTCTTTACTCTCTATGTGTGGGCCAGGCTGTGTCACATGACCTTTCTGCCAAGAAGGGAGTTGTGCTCCTTATTCTGCATACAGGTGTGGTCCAACGTATGTGGTACTTTAAAAACTAATAATATTAAGGAAAAGAAAAGAAAGGACCAAAAACCTGACAGTTCTCACTGCTTTCCTAATCAGGTTCTCAAAATGTAATTTTCTTTGTTTACTCGGTGGGCAGGTCAGGGGACCAGCCTACACATGTGAGTATCTGCAAATAGAGCCAAAAAATTCCGTCACAATGGAAACATACATTTACGAATTTATTTCAGAAGTCCCAGTGCCTCCTTTAGCATATTCTGTTCAGTGGAGACAACAGTTCGGGTCCTGGGATAGATGATACAGTTGGGAGGGAAAGTGGAAAGCTGGGGTAGGTAGAGGACAAAGTCATGGTCCCTTGATTTCTAGGGGTAGGGGTCATTTCTATCTTCTCCTGCCTTAATTTTCCTCTCCCTCCCTCATCTACTTCCTCCTTGTTCTTTTTTCCTTAATACCTCTTCCTCTCCAGCGCCTCTGCTTTGGTCCTGTTGGGGTACCCACAGGCAGTGCTTAGCTTGGCTGATGGCATTAAGATCTAAAGCGCTGCTGACCACATTGAACTTGGTCACCTGGTTGAAATCCATTCCAACACTCTGTCCCTGCCCCCCACCCCCTGGGTACCGCAGCTTCCCTCCCTCTTTGGTGGCCTCCATGGGATGTAGCAAAATCTCCAGTAGGTGGAACCTTTTATCTTCAAAGTGCTTTCACACCCACTGAACCTCCTTCAAAGGTGGGCAAGGAATATTATGCCCATTTGAAAGATTAATAAAATGGGCCTCAGAGGGGACCCAGGGAAGTCTGTGACAGCAGGATAAGGACTCACCCTCATGTGTCCCTTTTGTCCACACGCATGGAAGACATGTTCAATGATGCACTTTTCCCTCCTGGATGACTTGTTTCCCAAGATCTGGAAAAGGCTCTTAGAAGTAGCCCTTTGCTGGGGAGGTTGGGGTGGGTAACAATACTGGGCTGTGTTCTGTTACCAGGGGGGCCCTCCTGTGCTTGCAGAGGAGCTGGTAACTTTGGGTACAGTAAAGCCTCAATACTTCAGACCAGTTAGAAGCCCTACAGCATGAGGGCGATGTCTGAATTGCTTAAGAACGTATCTCAAGCCCAACTAACCATCACCAGAGCAGTCTGAGGATGAAATCCTCTGGCCCTGACTTAACAGCTTCACTGTGGAATTAGCACCACCCTCTGCAGCTTGGAAACAATGCTCTGCTTCCCTCCTTGTGTGCGTGTGAAGCCTGTTCCCTGTCGGTGAGGTCTGTGCTCAGCCGGTGCTTTCATGTGGAATCACAGTCTGGCTGAAGGAGGCTTTACTATACCTTGGCTAGACTAGTGACTAGTGTGTAGTGCGTAGCCTGGGGGTTGACTGACTCATTCTGATTGCCAGGGTTGACCTCTGCCCCATGCCCCTGCCCCCTGGCTCCTTTGCAGAGTGCGGTTACGATCTGATGGAGCAGCCATTCCCAGGCGCCGAAGCGGGGGCGACACACACAGCCCGCCCCGGGGCCTGGGCCCCAGCATAGACACGCCGCCCCGGGCCGCCGCCTGCCCCAGCAGCCCCCACAAAATCCCCCTCACCCGTGGCAGGATCGAGAGCCCCGAGAAGCGGAGGATGGCGACGTTCGGGAGCGCTGGCAGCATCAACTACTCTGACAAGAAGGCGCTCTCAGAAGGGCACTCCATGAGGTCGACGTGCGGCTCCACCAGGCACAGCAGCCTGGGGGACCACAAGTCCCTGGAGGCCGAGGCCCTGGCAGAAGTAAGGGCCATCAGGAAGGCAGGCTGAGCCAGCGGAGACTCCCAGAGGGGGAGCAGGGTGGGGACTTGTGGACTGGGGGGCCACTTTGCCCTTAATGCCAGGCTTAAGGCTAAGCCAGAACACAAGATAGATAGGGAGCTGGCTTCCCACCTGCCTGCTGGCCTCCGCATGGGAATGGAAGTTGGATGGGTGCTGCTGCTGGCTAGGGTTCCTGTGCAGACTGAATCTCCTCCCCACCCTCCCCCCCCCCCCCCTTTAGTCTTCAGGAATGGAGGGAGAATTCCTGTCTAAGGGAAAGGCTGGAAGCTGGAGATGTAGGAATGGCAGGTGATTCCATGAGATGGCATAACTGAGTTATTCATTCATCTATCTGTTCATTCATTCATTTCATTCATTGACTAATATTGATTGAGCACCTGTTGTGTGACAATCACTGGGCTAGGCACTGAGAGTACAATGATAACCTAGAATGGACCCAGGCCCTGCCCAATTCAGAGAAGAGAGAGACATCAACCAATAGCACAGCTGTGAAATGGCAGTTGGGCCAGGTTCTTTGAAAGAGTGGTTCATGGTATTTTGAGAGCCTAAAATGTGAGGATTGCTCAGAGGAGGAGAGACTTCTTTGGGGGGTAGGGGTCTATGACCTGAGATACAGAGGATAAGTGGAATAAATGGCTGACGCTGGGGTGGGGGGTGGGGATATGACCTGATAAGAGCTGATGCTGGAAGGGAAGATGCAGCCAGAACCTTCTTGGCTGTGAGAATTGCTCCTTAGAGAGTGGCATTTGAATCCCGGGTACAAGGGGAAAGGGAAGGTTGTGGGCTTGCTCTAAAGGAGATCAGGAAAGGCTCCCCAGGGAAAACCAATGCAGAAACAACTCACCCAGCCGCTAGAACTCCTGCTCACACCCACAGGTCTAGCTTGGCCCTGTGTCCTGATACCCACTCCCGAGGAATACCTGAAGATCAGCACCTTGGCATGGTCCCACAGAGGAAGACCTGCTGGTCCTTCCATCCTGAAAGGCTGTCCTCTTGGGGAGCATCACCCTGGCATCCACCATTACCTGAAGCTCTAGTAAGAGCCAGGATGGAGAGTGGGCTCCCCAAGGCCCAGAGCCCTTAACATAAACAATGAAACAGTGCAGTCTAGGCCAGTGTTTCCAAAAGTAGCTCCCACAGCAGACTAGTTCCCAGGATGATAATGGGGAAAGAGGGGAAATGTGTTTTATTGTCAGCCAACTTTGGGGAATTCCTATCTGACAAAGTTGAATGACTTGTCTACAAGATTTCTTAGAACCTTTAAGTATGTTGAAGTATGTGTATTATGAATCTCCAAGAAAGAGAACAGGGCACACCCCATCACCCAGACTTCTTTGAGCTTTATTCACAGTGCATTCATAAGGCAAGCCTAAAGAATGAATACACTTAGGAAATGCTTTATGCATTTTTCTCCCTTCATAAACATATCTACACACTCTCTAATTTGATAGCTGCCATTCAAAAGCTCCTTTCAGGGACAGAGGTGAAATGGGAAAGCATGGTAGATAATATGTAAATAGCCAAAAGGGGGCGCTAAATGGCCTCCAGCCTGCTCAGCATTGGTGCTGATTTCTCAGACTACAAAAAGCAGCTGTGGCAAGGAAATACCAAGTGGTCAATGCAGTTACTCGAAATTCTCTGGTCTCAAAATACCCTTTAGGACTTAGATTTGAACCCAGTGAAAAGGCTGTTTGGGGAACTTGCTACAGTGCCATCCAAAGTGGGAAGATGTAATTTGAGAGGAGCTGGAAATACTCTTTTCCCACCCCCCCCCCCCCCAGAAGTACGTCATCCCTCAGCACCTTTCTGCAGCTCCTCTCTGGAGATTACAGCCTTACCCCTCAGACTAATGCCAGGCTCCTGCCTAAACTACTCAGCTGATCTTTCTCTGAGCTTTCTGTCTTTCTGGCTCACACTCTGCCAGGGTAGAGTGGTAGTGGTGGGAGGGATGGTGGTGGAGGGGTGATAATTGCACTTTATTTATTGAAGTTTTACCTTTCAGCTCACACTGGAGTAGAGCAAACAAAGAGTAGTGATGTCAATAGAGGAGTTAATTTAAGCAGAGTGGGGTGTTGAAAGCAGGCTTTATCCCTGTAGGGTTGGGAGAAGGCAAATATGGGGAGAAACTGCTCTCTCTCCCTCATGCAGAAAATCCCCCCACAGCTAATCCTGTAGGTAAAGGCCCAAAGACCCCTTCTTAAAGGAGCCAGTATTATGGGAAAGCCTAAAAGCTGATATTAGCTTTATGGTAATACTAGAGGCCCAGTGCATGGATTTGTGCACCGGTGGGGTCCCTCAGCTTGGCCTGCACCCTCTCGCAATCCAGAACCTCTTGGGGGATGTCAGAGAGCTGGTTTCGGCCCAATCTCTGCAGGCCAGGTTGAGGGACCCACTGGTACATGAATCCATGCACTTGGCCTTTAGTATGCATATAAGAGCTTTCATTAGTTCTTCCCCCCCTTCCCTCTGAGATCATCAGTTTGTTCCATGTTTCCTTGCCTGTGCATTGAGCATCTGCCCCCTGGTGGCCATTGCGTGTCATAGCTACTGGCCGGGCAGCTGGTTGCTTAAGCTTTTATATATATAGACTAGAGGCCTGGTGCACGAATTCGTGCACCAGTGGGGTGCCTCAGCCTGGCCTGCAGGATCGGGCCGAAACCAGCTCTCTGACATCCCCTGAGGGGTCCCAGATTGCAAGAGGGAGCAGGCCAGGCCAAGGCACCCCACTGGTGAATGATTGGGCCCAGGGATGGATGTAGGAGATTGGCCAGCCGGGGAGGGACCACAGGAGGGCTCCAGGGCATATCTGGCCCATCTCACTCAGTCCCAATCAGCTGGAGCTTCTGCCCCCTGATGGTCAGTGCACATCATAGTGACTGGTCAACCGATCAACTCTCTGCCCCCTGATGGTCAGTGCACATCATAGTGAGCGGTTGAGCAGCCTTAGCATATTATTAGCATATTATGCTTTAATTGGTTGAACAGCTGACTGGTCGACTGGACACTTAGCATATTAGGCTTTTATTATATAGGATTAGCTAATTATCAATAGCTCTTAATATATCCTAAAAAGGATGGCTGGGACCTTGACTGTGGCCAGACTGGAACCTGTCATAGGGGCCTAGGACAGGCATTAGGCCACCTGCTAATGGGAGGAGAGGTGGAGGTAAAAGAGGTGATTATGGAGAGGGGCAGCCAGGACATCCCCAGGATCCAACCCCATTAGTCTGACCAGACCTGTAGATTTTCCAGATTTGCCCCTAGGCAGAAAAGCAGTGAGTCTTAATAGTCATCATTGTTACTGAGGCTGTGCACAGACCTTCCAACAGTAATTTTAAGCAGTATCCTTAATTGTCCCCTCAGTGGCCCAGCCCATGGGGCTCTGGCCCAGCTCAGCCTGAGCAGCTCCTCTTATGTGGACTAAGGACTCTGGCTAAAGGGACTTTAAAAACCACTGTCTGGCAGTTTACAAAGCTTCATCACATCCATTGTCTCATTCCATCTTCACAATAATCTTATGGGCTTTCAACAGATGAACAAAGTATGGAGCTGAGCAACTGAGACTTGCAAATGGCAAAGGAGTCTTTGCTCAAAAGTCCCAGCTCTATATCCTAGCCTAGGGCTCCTAAGTTGAATGCTGACTTCCAGCTCCAGCTCCAGCACCCCCTACTGGCTGGAAGGGGAATGGAGGCCTTGGAAGAGGTAGCGATGAGCCCCAGGCTGAAGAAGAGCTCCTCTGCTCACAAGGCGGTCCTGAGCCATCCATGATCTCGCTCTATGTCATTCAAAACACTCTCATCCTTATGAGCTTAAATATTAAAACTTCCCAGGAAATTACGTAGGCAGATACAGATTTTTGTTGCTTTATAAGACCTCCATTTAAAAAAAAAAATCAAAAGTTTCTGATTATAACAGAGAAGAAAGTAAAAGTCCCATCACTTTGAAGTGAACATTCTGATATTTAACCTCCAAGGAATTTTTCTATGGGCAAGTATTTTTTAAAATAATAATAATGGTTAGTGGCATGAACTTTGGAGACAAACTGCCTGGGTTGAGACTTAGACTGTGCTAACTAGCTGTGTGACCTTGGGCAAGTTACTCAACCTGCCTGAGCTTCCACTTCCTCATGTGTGCAATGAGCTTAATGATAGTTCCTACCTTATACATGTGGGGATGGACTAAATTATTCGTGGCAGGGCTTGCTTGGTGCTTTGTGAGCGCTTATTGTATGCCAGGGGTCAGGCCGACATCTTCACAGGGACCATATCATTTCATACTCATCCAGCCCCGAGGTCTGTATTCTAATGATCTGTAATCTGAGGCTCAGGGAGCTGAGGTGACTTGTCCAAGTCATGCAGTAAAGAAGTGGCAGAACCAGAATTTGAACCCACGTCTGTCTGGCTGCAGAGCTTGCCTTTCTTAGCCAGTAGTCTGACTTGCCCTCCCTGTCAGCTTCCTGTTCAGACAGAGTGCAGGTCACAACCACGTGGGTTCCCCAACTGGCAACACCCTGGGGATTCAGTCTCCACCCCAGCGATTGGCCCCTGGGGAAACCTCCCTCAGATGCCCCCACGCTGCCCAGGAAGGACTGACCCCAGGCCTCCAGCCTGGGTGCTGACCAGAGTTCTCTCTGCCCCCAGGACATAGAGAAGACCATGAGCACGGCTCTGCACGAGTTGCGGGAACTCGAGAGGCAGAACACGGTCAAGCAGGCACCAGACGTGGTGCTGGACACCTTGGAGCCCCTGAAGAACCCGCCCGGCCCCGTCAGCTCGGAGCCCGCCAGCCCACTGCACACCATAGTCATCCGCGACCCGGACGCAGCCGTGCGCCGCGGCTGCAGCTCCTCCGCAGAGATGATGACCACCTTCAAGCCCGCGCTGTCCGCCCGCCTGGCAGGCGCCCAGCTGCGCCCGCCCCCGGTGCGACCCGTGAGGCCCGCGGTCCAGCACCGGTCCAGCAGCAGCAGCAGCTCAGGGGTGGGCAGCCCAGCCGTGACGCCCACCGAGAAGATGTTCCCCAACAGCTCAGCGGACAAGTCAGGCACCATGTGACCCGCAGGCTGGGGCGGCGCTGTCCTGGCCGCTGGGGCACACCATGGCGGGGGGGCCTCTGTGACTTCCACACCCTTCCCAGTGCCCCTGGCCAGGGGTCAGCCTGAAAGAATGTCTGTGCAGAGCTGAGGCCTAGCGCTGGCCGCAGCTCCAATCAGCTGGCGGGTGTGACAGAGGCCAGAGGAGCAGGAGCTGGAGCTGGAGCAGGCGCGAGAGCAGAGCAGCCCCAGCTAGAGCGTGTCCTCAGATTGTGGCAACATGTTAAACGGCTTCGCCCGCATATCGTCACTGGAAACGATTCTCTCGACATTCTCTCTACATACATAAATATGTGTGTATATATGTATATGTGTGCATATATACACATATATATGTATGTATGTGTCTGTAGGTGTGTGTACATATATATATTTATGCATCTATATACATATACTAGATCGGGACACATACTAAATGTATATAGGATCTCCTTTTTCTTTTTATGAAACTTAGATTTACCTCAGACCCATGCCACCAAACATCTCCCGCTGTTATTTGGTGGGATTTGCAGGGACTTTCCTGGGAGAACTTAGAGGCCCACAGTAACTGCGAATGAAGCAATATACCACTAAGCTGCAGAAAAACAAAAAGTCTCCCACTGTCTCCAGAAGTCGTGGCCTTCCAGAACAGTCTGCCCCTAATGAAGGGTGGGGCAGGCAGTCCCCAAGCAGGCTCCTCCTAGAGGTGGGGAATCCCCGTCCAACCCAGAGACCCTGCCTTTCCACCTGAAGGCCAAGGACCAACTGTACCGCCAAAGGCACGGGAGGACGTTGGCAGGAAGACCCCTGACCACAGCATCCACGTGTTTGTACGTAGAAAAGGGGGTAGTGAGAACCTAAGCCCCATCGTAGCACAGTATTATGTGTGGTTGGGAAAAGGGGGGAAAAAATAAAACCACAGTGGTATGGAACACTTCAAAACCTAGAAATGCTGTAGGAATAATTCTGGTAACTATAGAGGTTTAACTTACACAATTTTCAAAATATTTAATTTTTTTCCTTTCCTCTTTCTACTAATTATACTGTGTCAGATGTGGAACTAAACAGGCAAGGAGGCACTGAGTCACATCGTTTTCATTAAAAATCAGGCCATGACGCACTTTGGCTGGTGCCTCTTGCACGAAGTGCATGAACCGTAAGTGCCCAGGGCTGGGGTGGGGCGGTCCTTGGCACTTTCTGTCCCAGAGAATGCTTAGGTTGCATTTATGCAAGTGAAATAGCTTCCCTCTCGCCCATCCCTTCCCTTTCACCTACCTTCTCCAGAGCATTTAACGTAAGTGAAACATGATGAAAGAATTGGGGGGTGTGAACGTGAAGTATTATGAGCAAGGCTTTCACCTCTTGGCTGGGAAAAGGCCTCTGCATCACCCTCACTGAGTTCTATTTTGCTTCCTCTTTGCATCTCCTGGTTTTCCAGAGATGGCTATTTATGGGTAATGGAACACAGATGAATTAGATTCCAACGGGACCACTTTTATTCACCACCTTCGTGCCAAGCCAAGGGTTTCCTCCCTATTCTTCTCAAGCTTCATCTCTTTCTCAAGGCCTCTGAGTATGTCCATGGCTGTGGTTTGGAATAAAAAGTCCCGTGTGTCCCAGCGCCCACCACTTGGGAGCTGTGGGACTCTGGCATGTCCCTGCACCTCACTGAGTCTCAGTTTCCTGCTCCATAAAATGAAGATAATAAGGATAAAATGTAAATGAGTAAGCTGTTTAGAAAGCACTGTGCCAACACGATTATTCTTTTTATTGTCATTAATAAGGTAAGTCTTTTAGCTCAAAACCATCTGAGACCTTCTTTTTGAAACCTCCTAATGGCTTTTGAGAGTAGGCAGTGGAATTTTTCTACCAGCTTCATAAGATCCCCAAGCCCAGCCCTACAGATATCACCTACAGATGCTCGAAATTCCATCAATATCATTTCACCCCATTAGATGAATTTTGCCTTGTCCTCTGGTCTTCCGCAAAAAGGTGACTACCCCCAGAGGGAGGGACCTATTGAGTCACTAATCCCTGGGTGTGTGGGAATGGTAAGCCCTTCTGCCTCACCTGAGGATTGACATTGAGAGCACACAGTGGAAAGAAGAAGCAAGCAAGGGCCCCAAAAGAGAATTCCAGGGAGAGGCAATGGCAAGCTTGACCTTCCTTGTTTTGCCTAGAACCAACTGTTCTCTTAGCCCCTGGAAATGAAAGCACCTCAGAGCAAGCACCTCTGTGGGCAGTATGAAGATATCCCCATTTTACAGTTTAGAAAGAAAGCCAGGCCCTGGGATACGCCGTGCTCACAATTTAATAGGTGTCTGAGAGAGGGGGTCATGTCAGGCACGGAAGTCCTTTATTTGCAAGGATGCTATCCTGTCCAGCCAGGGTATAAGATATCCCATTTCTACCCCACATATACTCCCAGACCTTAAATGTAGTTGCCTCCTGAGCAAAATGTAGCATTATCTGCCAGGACTACTGGACACAAAGAGAAAATTTGAGTTGACAGACCTGGTGCCTGATCTACATAACACCAGTCCAACCATGTGGCTTTTCCTCTGAATTGACTAACTTCATTTTTCTTTCCTGAGAATGGACCTGCCTTTTACTGAATTATCTGAAGGCAGAGCTGTAGCTGAATTCTTTAAGCACCTGTTTTTCCATTGGGAAAAGGCTGATGAGTTCACATTTAGAGAAGCTCACACCTCACTCATCCAGCCCCAAATCTGAGCCTTGACGCAGAACCAAATGGAAAAATACTTTCTTGCATCCCCATTCTCCGCATCCCCCACCCCCCCCCCCCAACTTCCTCATCTGGCACTCTGCATGTCTCTGTCCCTCCACAGGCACCCGGCCCCACCCACAGTCACTGAGCACTGACATTCTCTTCCTGACTCCTGCCTGTGTTAGTCCACTATATATTGCTGTCTTTGCTTAAATGCTGGAAAGTAACTGTTAAAATGTGAAATCGTAATTTTTTAAAAGACGACAATTAAATTATAGCCAATGCCACTCACCAAATCTTTGCACCTAGTAGATAGTTCAATGTAAAAACAAATACGAGAAACCTAACTGTACAGTGAGTGTGGGGGAAATGTAGTAACCTAGTTCGTAGTCCTCAATATAACCAGTTGTACAAGGGGAAGTGGTGTTTACCTACTTGTTCATCACCATTACTGAAAGCTGTGCTGATCAGTTTGTCGATAACGGGCATTTTTTTAAAAATTAGTTTTTGCTTCACAGAATGATTTCTTAACCTTCGACCTGAGGTCAAGCCTTTTGTCTATGTGTAACCGAAGTTCAGTCTATTTTAGGAATGAACCAGCAAGATGTTCATTTAAAACTGACCAAAGACAATTCCTTCCTGGTCTAGTTTCCTGGGCCCCGGGGCCCAGTTGCCGATAAAGACCTTCCTCGGATAAAATTGAGAACAAGCCGTGCTTGCCCCACTCTCCCTCTCTCCTTTCTTCCCCCTTCCTCTTAACGAGCTGCTCTGAGCTGTGGGATTCTATGAAAAATTCTTGCCTTTCCTTGTTTTCAGTGCTAACGTTTTTTCACCTTGAAGCGCCTTTGAACCTGGACAGAGCACCCAATGGGAGGGATATGTAAGCTTGGGCATTAGACTTGGGAGTCTGTCCTCTGAGGTCACCAGGCCAAGGAGCAGGAGTGAAGTGGATTGCCAAGGGCTAACAGGTTTCTATTCAATGAAGGAAATCCGAGTGGGAAGAGACACAGGGAAATGGAGCCAACCTTTGGCCACGGCTGTAACCAGCAGTTCAGAGATCTGCCTTATAAACCCTTCAGAACTGGTTTGCGATACACAGAGGGAGCCAGCGTGGGGAAGGACCTTGACTTGGGGCTGGCTTCTCTGTTGGAGGCCCTTGGAGTGCCTTGGTGGGTATGTTTCTTTCTCATTCAGGAAGCATGAATGCAAGGGACTTCCTGTGACCTGGTCATTACCTGGCACTCGGCGCACATCCTCGGCTGATGGGAAACCACAAGAACTAATGTAATGGTTCTTCCTCTAGGTCTTCCTAGTCCTCACTTTTCACACATCCAGAAGGTTCCACACAAGAGCAAATGCCTCATTCTCCCGAGAAACCCAGAAAGAGGAGTGGTTGACTCACAACCATGGTGGGGGGCCCTGTTGGGCTTGGCGCTTGGCAGGGAGGAAAAGGCAGGAAGGGTGAGCCGAGGTGTTGCTTAGCTGATTTTCTGCTATGCAGAGCTAATGCTGACGTATCATGTCAACTTCCCCGGTTCTCTGGGGTCTCCTCTCTCGTGTAGAGAATTCCCCACATACCCAAACTGCCAGGGGAGCTGAGCGAAGGGACTTGCTGTCAGGTCGGAGTGCTCCTGGCCTCTCCGAGGTTGATCTGCCAGTGTCCCGCTGTCCCGTCCTCTGGGACTGGCCGAATGGCCAGCGCTGCCCCTTGCTGACACCTCCTTTCTGTGTGAACTGTCCCTAACAAAGCTGTTTCTTGGACCAGAACAAACAGAACGCACTCCGCCTTCCTTAGACGAAGGCTCTGCTGGAGTTCCTGCTGGGCTCTGGCTCCAGGCAGTGTGGCTGTTTACACGGTTTGGCAATAGGCTTGTTCTGATTGCTTCAGAGTGGCTGGTCTATTTTGTTTCCTTTGGTTTCCCTCCTCCCCAAACTGTGTCAGGAAAAAAAAAAATTGAAACCACCCTTGGAAATTGCTGGTTGCTTGTCCCCACGTGATGAGAAGTGCTGCCCTCTTCTAGATATTGTTTCTCTACCTTACAGCCAACGCCCGTCCTATAGAGTGTCTGATTAGATCCTCTGTCGCATATTCTGATGGTGCCTGCTGGTTTGATGTGGAGCTATCCTGTGAAATAAAACAGCTTAACTTTTCTCAAACACGCGCTCCGGTGGCTTTTTGAAAGGGTGAGGTGGCCCATGGCGGGTGGGGGGTCCCAGAGGGCTGTTCCTACCCTCCAGTTCACACTGTGTGCGTGCTTCTCCCAGGAACCATCCCTGAAATGTCCTTTTGCTCAGATCAAGGTTCCAAGGAGGACTGCTCCAACCATAGAGCTCATTGAAGGAGGCAACTGTGGGGTGAACCCTGCAAGCAGAGCTGTAAGTGCCAAAGCAAAGGCAAGTGGGCGGAGCTGTCTGCAGAGGCCTTCAAACATTCAAACATAACACACGAGGCCACCGGATACTGACTTCCAGTGTGAAGGCAAATGCAGTATTTCAGCATTTGTTATCTACACATGTGATTGAGCCCCTAAGACTATGTTGTTGTTTTTTAATGTGTGTGTGTGTGTGTGTGTGTGTGTGTGTGTGTGTGTGAGAGAGAGAGAGAGAGAGAGAGAGAGAGAGAGAGAGGTGTTTACTGATCACATTTCTGTCCCAGGTACTAGATTAACCCTTTTACATGCATTTTCTCATCAAATTCTCAAAACAGCTATTGAAGGTAAGTGCCCTTTTTATAAAATTTAAAAAAGACATTTTTATTGATTTCAGAGAGAAAGGGAGAGGGAGAGAGAGATGCAAGCATCAATGATGAAAGAGAATCATTGATAGGCTGCCTCCTGCACTCCTTTCACTGGAGATCGAGCCTGCAACCTGGGCACGTGCTCTGACCGGGATTGGAACCATGAGCTCCTGGTTCCTAGGTCGATGCTCAATCACTGAGCCACAATGACCAAGCTAAGTGCCCTTCTTAAACCCCAATCTGCAAATGAGGAAGCTGAGGCTCCGAGAGGTTTAGTGGCTCACCCAAGGTTAGGCTAGGACAGTGCTGGGCAAACTCATTAGTCAACAGAGCCAAATATCAACAGTACAACGACTGAAATTTCTTTTGAGAGCCAAATTTTTTAAACTTAAACTTCTTCTAATGCCACTTCTTCAAAATAGACTCACCCAGGCCATGGTATTTTGTGGAAGAGCCATACTCAAGGGGCCAAAGAGCCGCATGTGGCTCGCGAGCCGTGGTTTGCTGACCACTGGGCTAGGAGGTGAAGGAGCCAGAATTTGAGTCTAGTCTATCTGACTCCAAAGTCATGCTCTTTCCAAGTTCACTGTATTGCCTGTCACTGAGCATGCTCAATTCACCAGGGCTGGCAGCAGGATATCAGGATTTCTTACCTGCCACATCAAGGAAAGTTCCAGGGCCCTTCCCTTCTGGCAAACCCTCTGGTAGACCTTCATGCAGCCTCAGGGAACCCATTATTCCAACCATAATCACTTGATGCTCAACGGAGGCCTCTGGCTAATTTCAGGTTCCAATACTGTGTACCTACCCCAGAGCCTCTTCTTCTTTGTGAGACCTTACACTCAATGCCCCTACTCAGTGTCAATTGAGTGGGTGTCTGTTTCTTGTAGTAAAATGGAAAAAGAGGAAAGAATAGTAATAGTCAACATGTTTACTAGCTTCCAGGCATCCTTCAGAGCCCTTTCACATGTAAAAGCCAACTCACCAATCCTCTTGACCACCCTACAAAGTAGGACTTCCCAGTGTACATATGAGTGAATAGCACAGAGGTTAAGGAACTTGTCAAGGACACACTGCCAGGACGTTGGAGCTGGGGTCCCACGTAGACAGCCTCACTCTGAAGGCAGACCTTTGCCATTCTTCCCCACGCCCCAGGCCCGGACAGGCCCCTGGGCGTGATCTGGAGCAGAGGACAGGGTGGAACTGTGAGGTTCACTGGTCTGCGTGCGTGTGTTTGCCCCAAGACCCTTCCCTCGGGGGCCTTGTGCCAGGCACAGGGCAGCGGTGGTGGGGATGGGTGGTCTGCTGCTGCTCAGACGGTCTCTAAAGAAGGAGGCAGGATGGATTCAGTGTCCTGCCTCCGACACGAGTGAGCATTTCATATTGACACCCTAGAGAAAGGGGGTGTGCTTGGAGGGAGAAGCCTAGAAATGGCCCTGCCACTGCAGGCGCGGGGATTCACCCCTGGAGAGGCCATCAGAAAGGCTTTCCCAGTGGAAGGCTGTGGAGAGGATGGTGTGGGAGGTAGGCAGCGTACAGAAGAGACCAGCAGCAGCTACAGGAGTGGCAGCTTTCCTTTCGCTGCAACGAAGGTTGTGTTTAAATAAAGGATTGTAAGAAGAGTCAGGGAGGGGATGAGGGTGCCCCAGGCCTTTCCAGCCACTCCAGAACAGATGTCCAGCCTGGGTTCCAGAAGCAGATGCTAAAGGAAGGATGCCTTACAGAACCAGCGCTGGGCCTCACCAACAACCTTCCTCAGCCACCCCAGGGGCCTGGAATCAGATCTCTCAACCCCGCCCTGTGGCCCACCCTCTGCCCCAGGACCCAGCCCCTGCCCATCTCAGCTTATCTCCCTTCCCTCCTCAGCATTCTTCACCCGAGTCCTCCTCTCCTGAAACCCACTGAGGGCTTCCTACCTCAGGGCCTTGGTCCGCCCTCATCCTCTACCTGCCAGGCTCTTCCCAGCCTCTTTTCTTTGCCGCTTCCTTCCCTCCCGTGCAGTGTCTGTTCATATGTCTTTGCTTGGAGGGGCCTCCTCTGACTACCTTGTTTAGATCTGTCCCCGTCACCAGTCACCATTGGGCTTATTTGTTTTGTTTTCCTCATTGCATTTATCATCATTGAAATTTATTTTGTTTATTTGTTTACTTATACATTGTCTCTCTCCCCCAAACTAGAATGTAAGCTCCAGAAAATTGTTTTTGTTTCCTATCTATCTTGGTTACACTATCCAAGGTTAAGTATATGGCACCCAGCATAGGGTATGGCACCCAGCATAGTAAGTGCTCCATAAATTACGAACAAAATGAATATCCATCCACAACTCGGGGGAAATGGCATTTCTGAGTGGGGAGGGCTGAGTACTTAAACAAAATCACATTTTTGGGTGTCATTCATTCATTTAACAACTTATTCTTAAGCACCTACTGTGTGCCAAGCTTCTGGTGAGTACCAGAGTTGTAGCCATGAGCAAAGTGGACCAAGATCCCTGCGGAATTTTATGGTCAAACTCTGGAGATCAAACAATGACCACAACAAAACAGGAAGCACCAAGGGTGTGGGGAGGAAGGATATCAGCTCCTGTTTTAGACTAGGACAGTGGTCGGCAAACTCATTAGTCAACAGAGCCAAATATCAATAGTACAATGATTGAAATTTCTTTTGAGAGCCAAATTTTTTAAACTTAAACTTCTTCTAATGCCACTTCTTCAAAATAGATTTGCCCAGGCCGTGGTATTTTGTGGAAGAGCCACACTCAAGGGGCCAAAGAGCTGCATGTGACTTGCAAGCCACAGTTTGCCGACCGCGGGACTAGGAGGTTGGGAGAAGCTGAAATTGGGAACAGAAGCTTGAGAAGGAGCCCACCATGTGAAGCAGTGAAGGTGGGGCTGGAGAGGTGGCCAGGAGGGCAAACATCAAGGCAAAGGCTCTGGGGTGAGAAAGAGGTTGGTGTGTGAGACTGAAGAAGGCCAGTGTGGCTGGGCTGGGGGTGAGAGATGTGAAAACAGCTGGCAAGAAGGAAGGCATATGCAGCACCTTTTGAGCCATAGTGAGAATTTATTGTCAGAGCACTGAGAAGCCCTTGAAAGGTGTCCACAGGGGGCATTATTCAGTCCTGTTTGTTGCTGTTAAACAATGATCTCTGGCTTCTAGATTACAGCTACTTTTTAATGGTGGAGGGCTTGAGTGATGATTGAGGACTTAAATACTGTATGGGGCTATGATGCAGTGTCAAGAACCCTGGATTATAATTAACCTGCTTCTCTGTACCTGAGGGCTGATAAAGCAGATGGAGGCGTTTTATTATTATTTGGTCTCACACACCAACCTCTTTCTCACCCTAGAGACTTTGCCTTGATGTTTGCCCTCCTGGCCACCTCTCCAACCCCACCTTCGCCGTTTCACATGTTGGGCTCCTTCTCAAGCTTCTGTTCCCAGTTTCAGCTTCTCCCAACCTCCTAGTCCCGCGGTCGGCAAACTGTGGCTTGCGAGTCACATGCAGCTCTTTGGCCCCTTGAGTGTGGCTCTTCCACAAAATACCACGGCCTGGGCAAATCTATTTTGAAGAAGTACCCCCATGCCATTTTGTCTCTGGATTTCCAGCTCTGCTCACCCATACATCCACCCACCCCTACCCTCCAAGGGCTTATTGGAATTCTTCCTAATACGAAGATCATTGGCCCACGCATGGAGCCGACCTGCAGACCTTCTTTATAGGCAACTTACAGAGGCCTGTTATCTATGAAATAAGATTTTCCTTCTTCAAATACCTATTCTTTTAAGCAAACTTAGACCAGTGCTCATAGGTTTTTGATGTCCTGATAAATAACTTGTCTCTTTTTAGTTTACATCATGCTGTTGAGAATGCATTAAGTCACCTGACTCAGCTTGCCTTCAATGAAAGGAATACTTTTTGCTCCATCTGAATGAAAATAAAACGGGATTCAGGAAGGACCAGATCCAGGTGCTCAACAATGTCAACAAGCTTCTGTCTCTCCAGCTCCTTCCTTTTCAACAAAAGCTGTATGGTATGAACTATTATTAGCCCCACAAGGTTCAGAGAGGTAAAGTGACTTTTCCAAGATCACGCAGTTGATAAGTGTGTACATCTGAATGCACGTAGAAGAGGTCACCTCACACAAGTGGCAGCTTCCCTCTTCCCTGGGTTAAGTTCTTTGTTTCCGATACGTCCAGCCAAGGCCTCCATACCAGTGACCTCAAACATAGAGACACCCATGTCTACAGGGACCCAAGTTCCTGGTGACTGCTCCTTCTACTAGTAGATACACTATTTACACAGGTGGCTATAGGAGGGTAGGGCGGGGGTTAATTTGACTCTGTCCTCAATAGGCCCAGCTCAGGGCCCTTTAGGAAGTCAAATGCAAAGATGAGAAGAAATAAATGAATAAAGAGTGAATGGGGCGATTGCTCTTCCGCATTTCTTCCTCAAAGCTTGAGTCCACACCCAGCCCAATACTCTACTGTTGCCATGTGGCCATCTGTAAAATAGCAGGTGGGATGAGTTATCCCTGATTTTTATTGTGAAATATTTCACACTTACAGAAGAATACAGAGAATAGTATAATTAACCCATTATATCTATCATCTATACTTAACAATTATTTACATTTTTTCCAAATTTACTTTACCTTTTTAAAATTTCAAATAAACCACCTATATCATGACATTTTACCCTGAAATACATCAGCACACATCTCTAAAATGATGTTGTTCGACATGACAATCCCATGATCACATCTAAAGAATTAGTAATATTTTGTCAGTATAATGTCATACCTAATTCATATTAAAATTTCATGGATTGTTCCCAAAAATACCTTTTAAAGGTTGGTTTGTTTAAATCAGGATCCAAAGGCTGTAACAAGGTTATGTCTTTTAAATCCTTTTTGTTCCAGAACAGTGACCTCATGTCCTCTGGAAGAACTCTGGCTCATTATCTGGTACCAGCCCCACAGTCAGGTTTGTCTGGTGGCTTCCTTGAGCTGTCAACTCCCTGGTTGCTGTTGTCCATGAATGTCTTATAAACTGAAGTTGGATCTAAGCGTTTGATTTGATTCAGTTGTACCATTTTCGGCAAGAATGCTCCCTAGATGATGTGTCCTTCATCTAGGCACTCCCTGTTTGGTACCCACTTTTAGAGAACGTAAAATGAACCAATAGGTTAGGTGGGTTCACCCTCATCCCTCCATTAAAAAGCTGCATTTTCCCTGTGATCAGAAGCTAAACTGTGGTTTGATGATTTGGAACCTGGTGAATATCTGGTTCCTCAACAATCTCTCCCCATGGGTGATCATTGCCTGGAACACTAATGTTTCATTAGAAAATGCAAAATGGTCATTTTTCTAACTTTATCATTTCTTCTATATTTTTAAGGTAGAATTCTCATCTACAAGGGCTAGTATTTTCCTAAAGTATAGTTCTTTCTGGAAAAGAATACTGGTACATGGTTAATTCTTTCCCCTTCTTTATCAACTTTCAGAGTAAGAAGGTGATATAATGACTACCTCTAATGGTAGCAAATGAGGGATTTTCCTTCTTCTGCTGAGGCTCATTAGAAATCCCTGGATTTTAAAATATTTTGCGAGGTTCACTCAGACTATTGCAGCCAGTGGGCTTTCAGAGGCTGAAGTCAGTGGGAGCACCTCCAAGCTGGCTCTTGTGTTTTTGACATTGGTTTAGACAACTTCCTTATTTTGGGCACAATAAGATGCTCCAGGCTCATCTTTCACCTACTGTGCCCCAGGCTTAAGATCAGCCGTGTCTCCAAGGGGCCCTGGCTCCTCTTCATGGGGACCACAATCCGTGCACGAGTAAGTGGCAGAGCTGAGATTTGAACACCGGCAGTCTGACTTCAGAGCTAGAGCTCTTAACCTCCATGCCCTCTGGTTAATAATGTGTCCTAGAGATAATAACAGTAATAATTATAACTATTATTCCTACTGCCATAGCCAGCCACTCATTACGTGTTGGACACCCTGAGAGGTGCTTCCAAAAATTTAAAAATGTATTCATTACAACAGCCCTCGGATGTAGGCATTATTATTCTTATCTTACAGAAGGGGAAGTTGAGGTTCTGAAAGGTAAGTGGCTTATCCCAGATCACATGGAAAGTGGAAGAGCATGGATGCAAATTGAGGTCCATGTGACTCTAAGTCCTGTTCCCTTAGTCCCTATAGACCAGACTGGTTGGTGAGAATTCTGTCTTTGGTGATTTCCACAGTGTCTCCTTTCAAAGGTCTGTTGCCTTGCTCCCCTAGCTCCAGGCACTCTCTGTGTCTCAGGACCTGAGAGCCCTTGCCAGACATCATTTGGTGTCTTTCCAGGTGATCCACCCAGTGAGCATTGTGGGCCCCTGCTACCTTCACAGCTGTGCTAGGACACAGAGGGTCTAGTTGGGGAGACTAAGTAATTGCATACAGCGAGTGTGTTTGTGCTATAAGGGAACAGGTGCAATCTCCTTTAGCAACCCCAGAGGAACATTCAACTCTCCCACGGTGCTCTGGGGACCTAAATAGCCTCGAAGAGCCAAAGAATGGAGCTTGATATGGGGAGTGGTGTCCAGACACCATGACAAATGGTAGAGATTTCCTGGCACAGGAACTCAGCTGCACGCCCTTCGCTTTGTTCCAAGTAGATGGCTGCCTCCTTGTAAGGAGAAATGCCTGGAGCCTACAGAGACAAGGAGACTTGCACAGGACTTGCTCTTCACAAGAAGGATTGCCCTGCCCCTGGCACTCGTAAGTCAGCGCCAGATTGGAAGCAGAGTAGAGACAGGTGTTGGGAGCAAAGTGAGCAGGTGAAGATTGCTATGGGGGGAGGAGGGACCATCAGGACTGAGGCTCCAGCAATTCTGTATCTGGGGGGCTCCCAAACCCGCCCCAGGCAAGCAGAAGGCTCCTGTGGAGGGTCACTGTGGTTTTAGATCACTGTCACAGTTAGCTATTGCTGTATAACAAACCACCCCCAAATCTGGTGGCTTAAGATTATCAACATTGACCATGTCCTGTGAGTGTGTGGAGCAGTTTTCTGGTCGGGACAGGCTGAGCCGGTCTCTGTGGTAAGGAAGTGGGTGGTCTAGGATGGCCTCACTCACATGTGGCTCAATGTCATCTGGGTGATGAAGATGACTTGGCTAATTGTCTCTCATCATCCAGGAGGATTGTTAGGGTTTGTTCACATGGTGCTGGTTAGAAGGTTCCCAAGAGCAGCAAGAGCAGGGATAAGCTCCAGGGTACAGGCACTTTTCAACCCTATTTGCATCACCTTTGTTAATGTCATATTGACCAAAGTAAGACAGCAAAGTCCAGGTTCAGACAGAGGGATTGAAAAACAAGTCCACCTCTTGATGGAAGGACTCAGCTTGTAAAGAGGTGTGGATATAGGCAGGGGAATAATTTGCAACTATTTTTGCAATCTGCATGTTTATAGGCATTTATTCCCTCTTTTACAATATACAGCACTCCATTGTTCATTTGGGCATCACTGAGACCTAGACCAGCGGTCGGCAAACTCATTAGTCAACAGAGCCAAATATCAACAGTACAATGATTGAAATTTTTTTTTGAGAGCCAAATTTTTTAAACTTAAACTTCTTCTAACGCCACTTCTTCAAAATAGACTCGCCCAGGCCGTGGTATTTTGTGGAAGAGCCACACTCAAGGGGCCAAAGAGCCGCATGTGGCTTGTGAGCCATGGTTTGCCGACCACTGACCTAGACAATCTGAGGCACAGTGATTAGTTCAAAGATGGGACATGTGACCCAACTCTGGCCAATGAGATTCAGCCCTGGCACTTTTTCTGGGTTCTATTGGGAATGAGGTGCTTTCTTTTCCACTAGAGTAGGCATGGATCATTCTGGCTGGAGGCCATGTTTGCCACCACGTGTATGTGAGTGGGGGTGGCGGGGTGTGTGTGTGTGGGGAGACTGCTTGAGCATTATGCCGGCACTGAAGAAAACAGATACAAGACATCAGGAAAGAGAGATTGAGCCCAGCTGGTGTGGCTCAGCAGTTGAGTGTCAACCCATGAACCAGCAGGTCATTTGATTCCCGCTTGGGTTGCAGCCTGTATCCCAGTGTGGGGAGTGGGGGAGGCAGCCAATCAATGATTCTCTCTAATCATTGATGTTTCTATTTCTCCCTCTCCCTTCCTCTCTGAAATCAATGAAATATATTTTTAAAATATACATATATCATGTTCAATATTGGGGATGTACTAATATTAAAAAATTGCTTTCTATTCGTCTGAAATTCACATTTCCTTGACATTCTGTGTTTTATCTGGCAGCCCTATCCTGGGTTCTCATTTTGTGCTGAGTGTCATGGGAGATTCCACTGAGCACTAGCCTGCTTTTTTGTGTGGAACATTTTGTTTTTACTCCTGAATAAAGAAGTACAATCTCTTTCTTGATTTAACAGAAGGAGAATATCCGTGGAAATAGCAGCATGTTAGAGGAGATTGGCTCCCGAGGTGGATAAATACCACGGGAAGGCAAGACAGCTGCCTTGTGTGACTCAAGGTGGGCCTTCAGAACTGCTTGTGCCTGTGACTTTGTTTCCCAGGTCCAAGGTGGGCTTGAGTGGCTGCTGTTGCAGAGAGCAGGAACAGAACAGCTCAGCCTGAGAGGAAAAGATTTATGGAAATGTGGGCTTATTCTGGTGATTCACTCACTCATCCATTCAGTCTCACTGAGCAGCTGGTGGCTGGAACTTAGAGATGAATAGCATTGGGAGCTGCCCTGGAGGCCTCCAGACTCAGGGAGATGGCTCTGGACCCCAGGACCAACAAGTGATGCCTCCCAAATCTGTCTTCATGGTTGAACAGAAAGAATGTATTTCTTTCTCTTCTTTTCTCTCCTTCCTTTCCCATTAATATTTTTTCTTTTCTCATCTCCTCTTCCCTCACATCCCAGCTCTTTGTCATCTAATTACAAACCTAATTACTTTGTAACCAACTAGTACCATAAAGGAACAATTGCTGTTGCACTCAGGTGGGGAACCTGGTCTTTGTTTCAATTCCTTTGTCTCTCCAAGCCCACACCACTCTTCCAGCATCCAGATCTAGGTGGGCAAAGCCATCGAACTTAGCCTGGAGTTCATTTGCATACCCTTTTCTGGTTGGCTGGTACATATCCACTGCCGCCTCCCATTTCCCTGCTATTCCCACCTTCCTGTTGAAGCCCCACTAGGTCCAGCATACTGAGGTCCTCCAACCTCTGCCCTGCTGCTTTGTCTGCTCAATTAGTCCTCCATGTCAGTGGGTGATCCCTTCTGGTTTGAGGTTAAAAGACCTAGGTTCAAGGCTGGAAATTGCCACTGGCAACTTGAGTAATCTTGAATGAATTCCTTTGCCTCTCTGAGACTCAATTTCCATGTCTATAAAATAGAAATAGTTCTCATAATGAGGGCCTTATGAAAATATTCTGCAGTGGTTAATATGGACTCTTAAGCCCAGACTGCCCAAGTTCAAGTCCTTCCTCTTTCACTTACCAGCAGAGTGCCCTAAGTGAGTTTCCTGTTACTTCCCTTTTCTCATTTGGTTGGAGTCTGAAATAAGTCAACATGTGTAAAAATACCTAGAACAATGCTTTGCATACAAGTGCCTAATAAATGTCAGTTATTATTATAATGTCTATTAAAGTCCTTTGTCCAACTGCTATGAATATTATTATTGCCCAGTGAGTATTTGGGAAAAATCAGTGGAGTACAACTCTGGCTCTGGGGCCAGAGGTTCCTTAAGAAGAGAGGCCAAAGGAATGAAGCCTTAACCTCTTTGAGCCTCATTATCTGTGTCTATAAAATGGCAATAACAACCTCACCTCTCCCTACTTCACAGGGAAGCTTGAGTTCCAATGGTAAGCACTTAGAAAAATATCTGAATGAATGAATGAATACATGGATCAGGAGGGGTGGCAGTGGCAAGTTACCCTGAGCAACATAACTGTTGACTTGCTGCCCAGGAAACCTGACAATGGCCCACTTAGGGCCATGGATGAGTGCAGAGTTGAGCAGAGAGGCTGAGTGGCGTGCTGGTGAGTTTTGGACAACAGGTACTCTTATACTCACTTAGTGAGAGTGTAAATGTATTGGTATAGCCTTTTTGGAAAGTCACATAGCACAGTTTAAAAGTTTAAACAAATTAACCTAGTAGTTTCATTTATTGGAAGTCATCCACCAGATATTCAGGCTCAAATGTGCCAAGATTTATATAGTGTGTTCATTGCAACTCTTGGCAACAGTGAAAAATTGGAACCAACCTAAATGTTCCTCAGTATCAGAATAGATAAATAAATTATGGTATATCTATATAATGGACTACATAGCTATTAAAAAGAATGAGGTAAAGCTATATGTACTAACATCTAGAGGTCTCAAGATGTATTGTTAAGTAAACATAAAGAAAAACTCAAGTTGACAGAGCTTTGCATTTATAATAACACTAGAGGCCCGATGCACGAAACTCATACATGGGTAGGGTCCCTAGGCCTGGCTGGCGATCAGGGCCCATCTGTGGGGCAACTGGCAGGGTGATTGGGAGGGGCCCCCTCCCCCAGCCCTACCCCCCCCCCCCCGCCCCCCCCCCAAGCTGGCACCCGCCTTGGCTGGCCTGGGGCCTGCAGGCTGGGGGCAGCTCCTGCATTGAGCATCTGTCCCCTGGTGGTCAGTGCGTGTCCTAGTGACCGGTTGTATCACAGTTTGCTCAATTTGCATATTAGGCTTTCATTATAAAGGATTTGTGGAAAAACCTTATCTATGTATCAGCATAGGAAATATCTGAAAAGTTATACAAAGTTAAGGTGATTAAGAAAAGGAATAACTTAAAATTAAAATTTTAATTTGATAAAAGAGCACCTATTCAAAGTCCAGAGGTCCTGATTGTATAATCTGGACAATGACACTGTGTGAATCAAGAACACTCTATTCAATCCTGAAAAAACAACAACAAAAAGAACACGCTATTCAAGTTTTTAAGCGGAAGCTTCCTTTTGTGTAAACTGGCAATGATAATGCTTACCTCGCAGTATTGTGATGGGGTTAGATAAAATAATAGATATGAAAACCCTTGCTCACAGCAGTTATAGCAATCAGGGAAGGCAACCCGAAGGAGAAAGCATTAGCTTAGACCTTGAAAGATTTCGTGATGTGTGGATTTGGTTTGACTCCTGGATGTCTTCCCCCAACATTCAACAGACATTTATTTATTAAGGTTCAAAATATAAAGCGGATGCGGGCCCATTAACCATTTACTTCCGGCTGGAATCTGGCGCATGCGCAGTAATAGCATCCTGGCTGCGTTCGGCCCACGTACTACAACTCCCGGCAGGCTCCGCGCACGCAGCCGGCGCGTCGCGTCGCGAACTGCTGTCGTAGCGCGGTAGCGCGGGGAATTTCGAGTAGTAGTGGAGCGCGGGAGACCCGTGGACAGTGGAATCCCTAGCATCTTTTGGGGAGGCCATGGATGCCCTGGGCGATCCTCGGTGGCCTCCGGGCCTGGAAGTTATGAAGGTGAGTGCTGCGGCCAGGTTGGGGGCGCGCGGGTGTCAGCGGGAGGCCAGCCCCGCCTTGAGAGGACCCGGCGCGAGGGGCCGACTTGGGCCAGGGTACCCGGTTTTGCTTTGCCACTTGCCCACCGACCGCCCGCCTGGCTCTGGGCCTCAGTTTCCCGGGGACAGGCCTCGGTTCCTTTTTCTGAGCTGAGGTTGGCGGTCTTCAGGAACCGGGTATTCTGCAGTTCAGCCACAGCAATAACAGTGAACTCGAGAAAGAACGGTTAGCCTAAACAGTGAAAACGACAGCGGTTATTAACCCTTTCGGAGGGTTTACTACGTGCTAAGCATGATGTAAACTCTCCCCGTACCTCAGTTGAGAATTTCCGAAGTGACACTGGACATGATTTTGGGTAGAATTTGCATCAAAAAGCATTTAATCACTGAATGAAGCAGGTAGGCTCCTTTACGTTTTCTTTAATTTGTTCTGATTACCCTCAAGAAGCCTAGTGCTGGTTTGCCCTGACTCCTTTCTAACATGTCCTAACTCCTAACAGTTGTGCATGTGTCTCTTTTAAACAAAGAGATCAGGACTCAGGCTCAGCATTAGCCAGCCTTTCATTTAGTGGTATTATTTCGCCTAAATAACATTGATTTGGGTTTTGGCAAGGCATTTCAGTGGTGGTGAGCCCAGGATTCCTGCTCTGTTTGATCAAGAGCAAATACATTTTGCTGTGCTAAGAATCAGTTGCTTGGTTTTTCTCCTGGTGGGCAAGATCACTTTCTCATTCTCTTCCTCAGTTTTGTTTACTTGAGGATTATGGTGTCTGCCTCACTGACTCAGAAGGTGGATCTGAGGATTAAGTGAAGGGACTTGTGGGAGGTTAAAGTAAGTGTGAATCTTTTTTTTTTTTTTAAAGTTCTTTTTCTTCAGTACTGTGCCCTCCCATTTTTTAAAATATATATATTGATTTTTTTTTTTTTTTTTTTATAGAGAGGAAGGGAGAGGGATAGAGAGTTAGAAACATCCATGGGAGAGAAACATCGATCGGCTGCCTCTTGCACACTCCCCACTGGGGATGTGCCCTGCAACCAAGATACATGCCCTTGACCGGAATCGAACCTGGGACTCTTCAATCCGCAGGCTGACGCTCTATCCACTGAGCCAGACCAGTCAGGGCGTAAGTGTGAATCTTATTCTTCCTGTCATCATCAGTGTCATCTACAGTCCCTGGAGAGGGGAGATTAGCCCCATGGTGAAAGCTGACATTGTGGAGAGGAGCTAGGAAAGCTGTGGTTTTTCAGTTATGGTGGCTTTGGTATTCACGCACAGTGGAGAAGAGCACAGATTTGAGTTAAGGCAATTATGCCCATTCTCAAGAGCATAGCCCAAATATAAATGCTAAGAAATAGTTTTATAAATATTACATGGTGATCAATTTTTGTAATGCAAGCAGAACAACTAGAAAAAAAATCTTCAAGGTGGAAAGCAATTAGTCATCAAATTGGAGAGTAAACAAACACTTGAATTGCCATGGTTAACAGGACATGGTGCAAAAATGGTGGTCCTGGGTTAAGTCTGATCTCGGCCTCTCATTTAACTGTGTGACCTTGAGTTAGTTACTAAAACTCTGAGCCTGAACTTCCCTCAACTATAAACTGGAGGCTAAAATAAACAGCTTATAGGGTTGGTTAAATGAGTTGATGTGTGTGATAGTGAACCTGTCTGACTTTCTCACTGTACTTACTGTGTGGCACATAGTGGGTGCTCAAAAATTATTTGCCAGTTGATTGAAGGTATCTGGAAGTCAAACATTCAATTGATGCATCTTATTATTAGCACTTAACATATGTTAACTTTTCAACCCCTTTTTATTTGTTGTTGTGAAGATCTAATTGGATAAAGGAAGTGCAAGTTCTGTAACCTGTAAAGCTACCTTTTGTTTGTAAATTTAAGCATATCCTATATAATAAAAGCCCAGCCCTAGCCGGTTTGGCTCAGTGGATAGAGCGTTGGCCTTTGAACTGAAAGGTCCCAGGTTTGATTCTGGTCAAGGGCACATGCCCAGGTTGTGGACTCAATCCCCAGTGGGGGGCTTGCAGGAGGCAGCTGATCAATGATTCTCTCTTATCATTGATGTTTCTATCTCTCTCTCCCTCTTCCTTCCTCTCTGATATCAATAAAAATATATATATATTTAAAATAAAATAAAATAAAATAAAATAAAAGCCCAGCAACCATAACAGCAGAATGACCAGAACAACTGCTCGACCAATCACTATGAGGTGCAATGACCAACTCTCAGTTCCTTTCCCCAGCTAGCAGGCTCCGATCCCCGATGGCAAACAGGGACCCGGAGTGGGTGGCGGGGGGTGTGGGTGGCACCAGGCCAAGGCCCCTGCCCTGCTGGTTACCCCACACACAGGGGGCGACCTGCAGCAGGGGTGGTGCCAGCAAGCGGGCAGGAAAGGCCGACCTCTTGGTCCCTCCCTCGACCATCAGGCTCCCAACGCTGGATGGCGAACAGGGACCTGGGGTGGGTGGTGGTGGTGGGCGGGACCGGCTGGTGGTGGGCGGGACCGGCTGCTGGCAGCTGGGGAAGATGGCCCTGATCACAGGCTAGGCCTAGGAACTGTACCCACGCACGATTTTGTGCGCTGGTCCTCTAGTTTGTGTATTTCTGCAGTGGTCTTTAGAGGCAGGTTCCATGTTTTCTGTGGCTTTACTATCTCACCACAGCACTGAATTGAGTGTTCACCACCAGAGAGTGTTCAGTGATAGAGTTGATTGAGCCCATATTAGAATCATGAAATCTTAAGGTTGGGAAGCCAGACCCGTCAGTATTTTAATCCTTTTATAATGTATTCTGCCAATTTCTCATCTTGGGTTTTGTTTGAACTCTTCCAGGGACAAAGAATTAGCTGCTCCCAGAAGTAGCTCTGTTTAAAGTTCTTTCTTATATTGAATAGAAACCTTACTCTAGATCCATGGTTCCTAATCTAGGATCCATGGAAAGACTTTGATAACTGGATTATTTATAAAAAATTTTGTCTGTATGTGTGCTTTTCTGAGAATAGAGTCCATAGTTTTAATTCATTTTTCGAAGGGATCTGTGACCCCAAAAACTTAAGAACCTTTGCTCTGATTATTGTCTTTTCACCCATTCTCTACTTCCCCGTTCCACTTTCTCTAAGTTAAAGAAATCCGAGGGATCCACTTGATATGTTTGGGTTCAGGCACATCAGCATGCACGATACTCTCTTGAATTGGCATGACGGAAATTCATACCAGAACCTACACACACACACACACACACACACACACACACACACACACACGTATATATATATAAAAGGCTAATGTACTAATGTACTAAGTGTCCTTCCCACTGTCCAACCAGTCGCTATGATGCACACTGATCACCAGGGGGCAGACGCTCAATGCAGGAGCTGCCGTGACATACACACAGAAACGACATCGTGGATCTGGCACCGATAAAGCAACGCTCGGCTTCCCCCAAGGGGGACACAGGCCCCGCCACCACTCTGAAGTGACAGCCCACCTAATCGCAGCTGATGCTGCCATGGCGCAAAATGTGGCCCACAGCCCAGCCAGCCCACAAACGGTGGCTGTAGGCGCTAGGTAATGACGTCACATTTTTGTTGACATTCTGAAGCTGAAATTGTTGACAGAATATGTCCGCAGACTAACTATTGCCTCAACATACCTCTGAAGCCAAAAGAAAGCAACGTCGTCCACAGAATATGACTGAAGAACAGTCAGCGACAAGTACTACCTATACTGGTAGGAACTGCCTTCATGGCAAAAATCAGGTAAATGAGGATGTGGTTATCGAACACAGTTGTGGTGGAATGACTGTTACATGTCAATTTTGCCAATTCCTAAATTTCTCTGATGAAAAACTGTCTGAAGGAAAATTTACTCATTGTTGTAGCAAAGGCAAAGTTTGTCCAAATGATATAAATTTTTCAGAATACCCGGCATATTTAAAAAAATTAATGATAAACGAAGATTCTGACAGTAAAAATTTCATGGAAAATATTTGTTGTTATATCTTGTTGTTATTGTTTTTTATTCAATTTATATATTAATGTACATTTTACTAATTTTCTTTCATCTCTGACACTTCTATTATAGAGAAAGGGCAAATAGTGATATTAAAATATTTCTTCTAATTTCCTTTCAATATGCAAGAATTCATGCCCCAGGCCACTAGTGTTATATAACAGCTTGTTTGATGTGGTGTCATCTTCCACAGATCTTGCTCAGTAGACCTGTCAGAACCACTCCTCCACCGGAAGCGGATGTTTATATGGAAGAAATTACAATAGACTGGATGCCAGGGCTCTATCTTCCAGTTCTCTTCTGCTTTTTTTTTTTTTAATATATTTTATTGATTTTTTTTTTTTTACAGAGAGGAAGGGAGAGGGATAGAGAGTTAGAAACATCGATGAGAGAGAAACATCAATCAGCTGCCTCCTCCATACCCTCTACTGGGGATGTGCCCGCAACCAAGGTACATGCCCTTGACCGGAATTGAACCTGGGACCCTTCAGTCCGCAGGCTGATGCTCTATCCACTGAGCCAAACCAGTCAGGGTTCTTCTGCTCTGAATCGATTTTCAACGCAATCCGCTTGCTTTTTGAGTGAATGGTAGCTTACCATATAAAATGATGAAAGGTTTTGGTATTTTAATGTTTATTTCCCTGGTTTAACAGTAACAAAAATTTCTGGCTTTGACAGGTTATAAATGTATGTGTATATAGTAGAAAAAAATTAAACTTCAGGATAAGAGAAAGGACTAAATGAGTTACCCATTATCCTATCGTCTAGAGCAGTGGTTGGCAAACCACGGCTCGCGAGCCACATGCAGCTCTTTGGTCCCTTGAGTGTGGCTCTTCCACAAAATACCACGGCCTGGGCAAGTCTATTTTGAAGAAGTGGCGTTACAAGAAGTTTAAGTTTAAAAAATTTGGCTCTCAAAAGAAATTTCAATCGTTGTACTATTGATAATTTGGCTCTGTTGACCAATGAGTTTGCCGACCACTGGTCTAGAGCAGTGGTCGCCAACCGGTGGTCCATGGACCACTGGTGGTCTGTGAGGTCTGAAAGGTTGGCGACTGCTGGTCTAGAGATAACTACTGTTGGACATTTCTCTTATTTCTGGTCAGTTTACCTTGTATGTGCTCATGCCCGCACATGCCCATAATGTGTAAATGCATTTAAAATTTGGGATTACTTTGGGGTGAACTTCTTGTGTTTGATCCAACCGCTTTTAAGCTCTGTAGTCTGAGTCTGCAAGGCTGGGATTCAGATGCTATAGACCTCATTGGATAGTTACGGAGATTAAACTACATCAGTGGTCGGCAAACTCATTAGTCAACAGGGACCCACAGGTTGAGAACCGCTAGCAGGGTCGCCTAAGACCATCGGAAAACACAGATATTTACATTACGATTCATAACAGCAGCAAAATTACACTTATGAAGTAGCAACGAAAATAACTTTATGGTTGGGGGTCACCACAACATGAGGAACTGTATTAAAGGGTCGCGGCATTAGAAAGGTTGAGAACCACTGCCCTAGGGCTTCTTTGTTTGGCTCCATTGTGGAACCATGCAGAAGCCAGTAGGGAGACAGGAAGTTTAGTTCTGGCTGGACTCATGTCCCATATATGTGCCTGCTCTAGATACTGATTTCCTCATGTGTAAAGTAAGGGGTTTAACTAGATAATTTCTAATGTTTGGCTTTAATATTCTCTGATTTGGTTTTTAACCTGTGTGCTCACTGGCTACTGGTACCTTTCCCTTAGCAGTGACTGTAGGCCAGGGGATGTGGTCTGAAGAGGAGGTGGCTTGGAGTACAAACTGGGAATGTGTGGGAAGTGGAGCAGGAATAGAGTAGTAGTCCTTTTGTGAACAAGTAACAATATTGTGTAAAAATCTGTACACTGTCAGCTTGATCTGTCTAAAGTGTTTTGAATGTAAAAGTCACATGGGCGGAGGTTTTTCTCTGTTAAGTGGAGTTTGTATATTTGACAAATAAGTATTAATAAGTTATTTTTTTAGGGATGGAGAAAGAGTTCTGTGCTGGACATTCCAATGTGGGTGTCTTTCTGATACATATATGTATTATGTATACTGTTTGCATTTCAGACAGTAGATGACTTGCTGCGGTGTGGAATTTGCTTTGAATATTTCAACATTGCAATGATGATTCCTCAGTGTTCACATAACTGTAAGTATATACTGTTTCTGTGAATTAGTAAAAATGTGATTTTTATGTAAGTTAGTGTCAGGTTCGTGCCTCTCTACCAGTGACTGGACCTTCTTGAATGCTGGTTATTCAGAGACGGAGAAGCCATGAGAAGTTGTGGGTATATAAGAGAGTCTTTATTGCAGAAGCCAGTGGCCATGTAGCCATTGCTAACCAGGAGCCATTAGACAAAACAGTTCCTTCAAAGCAAAGTCCCATTCAGTAGCCACACACAAAGGCTAGGTAACAATACATCTTTCCCACACAGTAGCAGTAGTACCCACAGCAGCAGCCTGCTGGTCAGCAATGCAGCCCCATACAGCAGCAGCCTGCCTTACATGGGAGCAGCCTCACCAAGCAGCTGTACCCGAGCTGAGCCTCCTAAGCAGCCACCTGAGCTGGTCAGTGACATCCTTTCTGTTACTTCTTTCCAAATAGTGACCTCAGTCTTTTGGGTTATAGAAGGGCACGCTTGCGCAGTGTACATACAGATTACTGTGGCCTTGCTTGCACCTGTGTATAGTCCTTGGATACCATGATTAAGATTCTCATGCTCAGAGTGGCCTTGAACATCCAGCATACTCTGAATAGGGTCCCTACAAGTAGTATTAATTTAACATCAAAGATATGTATACATTTATTTCTCACTTTTAGCTCCATCTTGAAGTTTTCAGGTCTTTTCCACCATTTCCTCTTGAATATTGAAGTTTTTACAAAACCTCCTATATTTTCTATTACTTCCTGCTTGGATATTTTTATGCCTTTTATAATATTTATGGCAATAAAGATTTTGGTCACAAAATCTTAATTTTTGTTTTTAGCAGGATAACAGATAGTTAGTTCAACTAAGTAATAGTTTGTGTAGAGTTCCAAAGTTGAATAATCCTAGTGGGAGAATTCTGCCACTGAAGAGTATTATCGTTTTATCACTTAACTTGCTGTGTGATGCTGGACATAGTCTTATATTGAACTTCTCTTTATGAGTCTAGTATGTAAATGCTTTTTATACTTGAGGTATTTAGCACATGGGTAAGCCTGTCATTGTTCAGGAGCTGGCTATCCAGTTTATGGATTATCCAAGTTCATGATCTTTCTGTCCTCTGTTTTTCAAGTTGATTTGTCATGGAAAGTTAAAAAAAACAACAAGCAAGTTTGAGCCCTAGCCGGTTGGCTCAGTGGATACAGCGCTGGCCTGCGGACTGAAGGGTCCCTGGTTCTGTTCCGGTCAAAGGCCTGGGTTGTGGACTCAATTCCCAGTAGGGGGCATGCAGGAGGCAGCCGATCAGTAATCCTCTCTCATCATTGATGTTTCTGTCTCTCCCTCTCTCTTCCTCTCTAAAATAAAAAATATATTAAAAAACAAAACAAACACAAAACAAGTTTGACTTAAGAAAATGGTTTTAGTGGATAGTAAGTTTTGGTGGGGAAGTTTCTATAGAGAAGACATAGAGGATGCTGGTGGGAGTAACATGGGCATTAGAAACATACTTGGGCTTGACTTTTGACTCCCCACTTACTAGGATGATGAGTTTGCAAATGCCCAACATTTATTCAAAAGTAAAAATCTGGTGAGCATTTTCTATCTTAGAAAGAGGGTTGTGAGAATTAAATGTGCAAAGCCCAGTGTCTGGCACATGATAGGACTTTAGTAAATGTTAGTTTTCTTTCTAGGCCAGATTCACATTAATAACCAAGGTAAATTTTGGGGATGGTTTCTAATATGTATTAAAGGCATCTTTATTTAGGTATAATTTATATAAAATAAAATACATCCATTGTAAGTGCATAGTAAAGTGTACAGGTGTTAGTGAGTTTTGACAAATGCATATACCATGAAACCACTTCAGTTAAGATACAGAACATTTCACCTGATCAATTTCTCCCCATCTCAGTATGGTTGTAGGCAATCACGCATGGGCCTGTTTCTGGACTCTTCTTCTGTTCCATTGATCTACATGTCTGTTCTTGGGCCAGTACCACCTTGTCTTAATTTCTGTAACTTTTAGAAAGTCTTGAAGTCAGTCATTGTAAGTATTCCTACTTTGTTTTTCTTTGTCAGAATTATTTGGGTTCTTCTAGGATCTTTACATTTTACATGCAATGCATTTTCAGATAAGTTTTAGACTCAGATTGCAAATTTCTACAAAAAAAAGCCTACTGGGGTGTGCATTTGGATTGCCCTGAATCTAGAACTCCATATGGGGAGAGGTGTCATCTTAATAGTGTTGAGTCTTCGGTATAGGAATATGGCATATTCTCCAATTCTTTAGCTTTTCTTTCATCTCTCCCCACAACATTGTTTAGTTTCCATTGCACAGGCCTTGCACATAAAAATATAGTTTTTTATATTGGCCTTTTACCTTGTGATCTTGCTAAATTCACTTTTGTTGTTATTGTTAATCTTCACCCCAGGATAGGTTTTCCATTGATTTTTAGAGAGTGAAAGGGAGGGGGAGAGACAGAGAGAAACATCGATGTAAGAGAGACACATGGATCCCACACGGGCCCTGACTGGTGCCAGGGATTGAGCTTGCAACCAAGGTACGTGCCCTTTACTGGAATCGAGCCCAGGAGCCTTCAGTCTCAGTTTAAAGAAATGAGACTAGTTTATGACACAGCATTTTCTTTGTGTTCATGTTTCATGTATACTTAAATGTCTGTTCTGTAGATTGTTCTATAAATGTCAGTTAGGTCAAATATGTTGATAGTGCTCTTAAGAAGTTTTCTGTGTCTCTATGGTTTCTCTTCCTCTCTATTTTATCAATACTGAGAGAGGAGAGTTGAAATCTCCGATTATAATTGTGGATTTGTTTATCATCATTTCATTTCTATCACCTTTTGCTTTATGTATTTTGAAGTGTTTTTATTACGTGCATACCTATTTATGATTATTTTTCTACTTGATGAATTTTCCATTTTGTTATCATGAAATGGTCTTTTTTATCCCTAGTAATATTCCTTGTTCTGAAGTCTGCCTTTTTTTTCTGATATTCATGTAGCCACTTCCACTTCTTTAAGATTAGTATTTGCATGATTTAGCTTTTCCCATCTTTTACTTCTAACCTATGTGTTTCTTTATATTTAAATTGAGCTTTTTATAGACAATATATATTTGGGTGTTGCCTTGTAATACAGTTTGACAATATCTGTTTTTACTTAGACTATTTAGATCTATTCTGTTTAGTACCATAGCTAAATGTGGCTATTTACATTTTAATTACAACTAATTAAAGTTAAGTAAAAATTAAAACTGCTTTCTCAATTGCCACCTATCACAGATTTTACAAACTGCCTTCATTTAAGGAAAGACCTTCATTGGTCAGCCCAGCTAGAGATTCTGGAGGTGTCTTCAAACCTTTTCTGTGGATGTATAATCTCTGGACTTGTGAGTCTAAATTCCCAATGAGACATTTTGCTGTTCTTTTTTTCATTAGTTTGTAATCTCTTGCTTCCTCTCGCATCTGTGATGCTGCGGGACCTCTGGAACTATAATGAGCCACTCTGCTCTTTTCTGATCCTAGTGGCCCCCAGGCATCTGGAGTGTGCCCATCCTGTCAGCACTGCAGGTCGGGGGAGACAGAGGCCAATCCCTCAGGCAGCCCCTTGAAAAGCTGAACTATTGAATGCATGCTACCCTCTTTTCTTTTCCCCCAAAGGAGTAGCCACTGAGCTGGATTGGCTTCTGTCTGCTGTCCTGTGTGTTTTTTGGAGCAGCAGCAAGTTGCCCAGCTCTTTTTTTTGTTAATGCTCACAGCCCCTTTTGGTGCTGGTGAAATGGGATATATGTTTTCCACAGCAGGACATGGATTTTTGAGGACAAGTAGTACAATGTGTGGACTGAATTGTGTTTCCCCCAAATTCCTATGTTGAAGACCTAATTCCCGAAGTGATGGTATTTGGAGATGGGACTTTTGGGAGGTAATGTACTTATATTACCCATCTGTTCTGGATTGTTCATTAGAGCCCTTGGCATATTAATTATAGTTGTTCTACATCCCTGGCCTGATAATTCCAACATCCCTGCCATATTTGACTGGTTCTCTTGCTTGCAGTTCCTTCAAACTGTTTTGTGGGTTATTTCTGCCTTTTGGTATGCCTCATAATTTTTCCCTAATAGTGGGATGTGGTGTACTAGGTAAAAGAAACTTCAGTAAATAGTCCTTTAGTAATGTGGTGAGGTGTGTTCTGTAGGCCTGTGATTAGGTCTCAGCCTTTTGGTCAGCCTGTGCCCTTGGACTTTGCACTTCACATGCTTTTCAGGTCTCTCCTACCCCCCAATTTCAACTTCCCCAGGTGGACGGGACAGCTAGAAGTAGCTGGAGTTGGTTGTTTCTCTTCCCCAGGTCAGCTGGGCTCTGATAAACCCTAACAGAATAGGCCCTGGTAGAATAGTTTCTTGAGGGCAGGCCTTGTTAAGAAGAACCCAGTGCTCGGGTGCATTTCAAAAAACTACTTTCCCGCTCCTCCTGCAGAAGGACTAGGGGGATTTTTGTCTGATAGTCACTTTGAGAACCTGGTAGAACTCTTGGAATGAAAACACATAAGTGTGAGCCCCTCTTCACTCCCACCCCACTCCCCAGTATTTGTGTTGCCTTAGAATTTTTAAACTCAGACTGTCCATACCATTTGTCAGTTGCAGTTCAGGTTTTACCCCAGCTCAGGTTCCCATGCAAGTTTCTGAGTATGGGTTTCTACTCTGGTAAGTTGTGATTCTATTTCCAGCCTGATGTCTCCAATTTGGGGGGCAGTTTGCCCTATGACCTCACTTCTCTGGTGTATCCAAGAAGAGTTGTTGATTTTTCAGTCTGTATGGTCTTTTTCTTGTTGTTAGATAGAGTTATGACTTCTGAGCTCCTTACATGCCAGACCAGAAACCAGAAGTCCCCTTTATTCACCTTTGCTTCACAAAGAACTTAACTTGGCTTGTTTTATCTTTCTTATAACTCATTAGAGGCCTGGTGCACGAAATTCATGCACGGGGGGAGGGGGTGTGTCCCTCAGCCCAGCCAGCACCCTCTCCAATCTGGGACCTCCCTTTCACAATCCAGGACTGCTGGCTCCCAATTGCTCGCCTGCCTGCCTTCCTGATTGCCCCTAACTGCTTCTGCCTGCCAGCCTGATCACCCGCTAACCACTCGCCTGCCAGCCTGATTGATGCCTAATTGCTCCCCTGCCAGCCTGTTTGTCCCTAACTACCCTCCCCTACAGGCCTGGTCACTCCAAACTGCCCTCCTCTGCAGGCCTGGTACCCCCCAGCTGCCCTCCCCTGCAGGCTTGATTGCCCCCAACTGCCCTCCCTTGCAGGCCTGGTCCCTCCCAACTGCCCTCCCCTGCTGGCCATTTTGTGGTGGCCATCTTGTGTCCACATGGGGGCAGCCATCTTGTGTGTTGGAGTGATGGTCAATTTGCATATTACTATTTTATTAGATAGGATAGAGGCCTGGTGCATGGGTGGAGGCCGGCTGATTTGCCCTAAGAGTGACCCGGATCAGGATGGAGGTTCCCTTGGGGCATGGGGTGGCCTGGGTGAGGGGCCTATAGTGGTTTTCAGGCCAGCCACACCCCCCGGTGACCCAAATCGGAGGCCCTGGTATCTGGGACTTATTTATCTTCTATAATTGAAACTTCGTAGCCTTGAGCAGAGGCCAGGGCAGGCCAGGAAGCTTGGCTTCCTCCATCGTCAGGGAAACCCAAGCCTCCTGCTTGCTCCGTGGCTGCAGCCATTTTTGTTGGGATTTATTTATCTTCTGTAATTGAAACTTTGTAGCCTTTAGTGGAGGCCAGGGCCAGCCAGAGTGTGCGTAAAGCTTGGCTTCCTCCATTGCTGGGGAAACCCAAGCCTCGTTCTGTGGCCACAGCCGTCTTGGTTGGGTTAATTTGCATACTCACTCCTGATTGGCTGGTAGGCATGGCTTGTGGACATAGGGGAGGTACGGTCAATTTGCATGTTACTTTTTTATTAGTGTAGATGCTTCTCTCTCCTAAAAATGGTACTTAGTCACATTTGCAATTGTGCATAGGTAGGGTAGAGATACTAGAATTTTGATATTATAATGATACTAGAGGCCCGGTGCACGAATTTGTGCACGGGTGAGGGGGTCCCTCAGCCTGGCCAGTGATCGAGGTCTATCGGGCCAGCCGGTCAACCTTCTGTGGCCCCTCCCTTTGGCTGGTGCCCCCCCCCCCAAAAAAAAAATTGGGGTGTTGGGGGGGCTGGCCGGGCAGAGGGAGGGACCGGGAGAAGGGCTGTGGGAGTTTGGCTGGCCACGGGAGGTTGGCTGTGGGAGCGCACTGACCACCAGGGGGCAGCTCCTGCGTTGAGCATCTGCCCCCTTGTGGCCAGTGCTCATCATAGTGACTGGTCAACCAGTTGTTCTGGTTGTTTGGTCGTAATGGTCACTTAGGCTTTTATATATATAGATACCTTATCAGCAGTCGCCAACCTTTCAGACCTCATGGACCACCAGTGATCTGCGGACCACCAGTTGGCGATCACTGCCTTAGATGATGGAAATACTCTACATCTTAAGTCAGATTTTGTTAGAAGTTAGATTCCTGTATTATTAATATAGCTTAACTAATTTATGTTGCATTTATGTTTTTGCAGACTGTTCTCTCTGTATAAGAAAATTTTTGTCCTATAAAACACAATGTCCAACTTGTTGTGTGGTGAGTTCTTTCTTTTTTTGTTTTTAAAAAAACTTAATTCAGTGGTGCAAATCTTTCTGCTTCCTGTGTATGCAGAAGCACAAGGGAAGATGTGTAATTATCGAATTGAACTATAAAAAAGACATTTTGAGAGAAAGGACCTCTAAAACACATATATGGAGAACTGTGCATTGTTCAAGTTTTATGGGGACTTCTGATGACCTAAATATATTTTAGGAGAAAAAACTAATTTTAAGGCCAGAATGTAGCACTCATAAAATGTTAAGACCCATGTTTTTATGGCTTTTCACTTGTTATTCTCACATTGATAGGAAATCTAATGGTAGGATTATTTTTTGCAAGTGATTGGTATAAGTATTTGTGCAGAAGGCAAAGATTTATGGCCATTGGGCTGAACCCAGCCTAACTGGTTCCTTACCACTTTCCCAAAACAGACCTTCAGGGACAACACTAGGAAATTTGTTGTTAGTTTTGTTAGTGGTTTTTGAAGCTTTTCAAATAGTGAAAATAGATGAAAAGATAGGTTAAAAGGGAAAGTAGACATTAATAAGAGTAAAGAAAGAAGAAAAAGCGACAGTAAGGCTTAACAGCAAGGACACTTGGAATAGTTAAAGGGTTTGGGTTCTCGTTCTGTTAGGTTTATGGTATGAGGATGCCATTGAACTTCTCTGAGCTATTATGTAAAGACCCTATGTAAGAAATGATAGTTTGTTTCTCGAGTCTAAGCTCTTACAACATCAGGCATCCTGTCTTTGTCAAGATGGTATCATCACGGAGATGAACTGTATATCATTTATGCTAAATAACTACTGGATTTACCATTTTCATCTTGCATTCCTAAAAACTTATCTTGTTTTTAAGAGAGCATCTCTTCTGTTCTTTGGGAGAAATGTTTGGTAAAGCTGAGTGTTGGCATTCTCACTCATATTAAGTTTTACCTTAGAACAGAGTATATATGACTTTACCATATGCAATAGAGAACTTTTATCAGATTTCCAGTGGGCTGATACTGACTCAGTGTTTTTAAATATCATATTAGTATGAGATAAATAAACTTTATTTTGAGGCTTTCCTGGAAGACTTAATGGGATGGGGAGTCTTGGGAGGAGGGGTCACACATTTTAAAAAACAAGATCATGACAAGTAAATTATTGCTTATGACTTTTTTCCATCTGTTGTTTTTCTTTTTTAGACAGTCACGGAGCCAGACCTGAAAAATAACCGTGCATTGGATGAACTGGTAAAAAGCTTGAATTTTGCACGGTATGATTTGATTTTGTGACTAACCCCTAACTACTTTCGCCTTTATTGTGTCCCCTTTTTACTTTGCACTTTTGGGGATTAGAGAAGGCAGGGTTGTGTATTTGGGGTAAAGTAGGGAGGCAGCAACAGTTATTTATCAAGCATAGATAATTTAGTTGTAATGGAATTTTCTCCCTCTACTTAACAGAAATCCACCTGTTATGAAAAACAATAGTTAAAATGCAGATTTGAACATGTACTTACTTTTGGGTACTACAAAGATACTCCAGTTTCATTTTTTATTTTTCCTGCCCCAGGCCTAGAGTCAACCATTTCCCAAGGAACCCTGGTTCCTTTTATTGGAGACTAGAGGCCCAGTGCATGAAAATTCATGCACTGGAGGGGGGGGTCCCTCAGCCCGGCCTGTGCCCTCTTGCAGTCTGAGACCCCTTGGGGGATATCCACCTGCCAGCTTAGGCCCACTCCCTGAGGATGTCATTCAGACATCTTTAGCGCTGCCGAGGAGGCGGGAGAGGCTCCTGCCACTGCCTCTTCGCTCATAGCTGTCATCCTGGCTTGTGACTGAGTGGAGCTCCCCCTGTGGGAGTGCACTGACCACCAGGGGCAGCTCCTGCGTTGAGCGTCTGCCCCCTGGTGGTCAGTGCATATCATAGCGACTGGTTGTTTCACCGTTAGGGGAAATTTGCATATTACCTTTTATTATATAGGATGGTGTTTAGAAATCAGGATCTAGAATGGGCTATGCTCATTGTTACTGGGGTGTCATTGCTTCTAGGCCCTCTCCATGGACAGAGTTGGGCAACATGTGCATGTATATGTGTTTACTAACCCATGTATACACATACATCTATAATTGTTTCTGTGTCCATCACATATTAATCTATTCATTCTTAATCTGATTTTCTTAGCATGTATAAAATGATGTGCCGTGTGAAATATGTACTAGCCACTTTATTAAAGTCAGAAACATAGCTTTTCTTCTTAACTGATATGCATGATGGTGAAGGTGAGTTTGTTCACCTAAAGGGCTATAAAAAGGCACGTTTTACCAAACGGCATCTTGAATTATTTTTAGTTTAAATCATACAAGTCAAGTAGGAATTTTTATTAAGAATAAACTGTTTAGTTAACGGTAGGTGCCCATGTACTTAGTGTATGACTTCCAGGCTTTTGGAGCATTCTTGGATGTACATTGCATCTAAAAATGTAAAGAGATTTCTTCCAGTAGAATTGCACAATGATTGATCCTAAAAAAACGATCAAATTTAATATTCTGCACTTACAAATAAGACATTCTAGAAATGGGCTGGTTAGTTATTTCCCTAAGCAAAGTCATAAAAAGGTGGTAAGCTTTCCTAGATGAAGAAACTCTGAGATTCTCTGATTCTCATAATCAAAGTTACTGCTTTTTAAATTTTAAAGTCTTTCAGTCAGTTTGATTTTGAAGCCTGTGAGAAAAGATGGAGTCATATCTTAGGAAAGGAATTTTTGAGACAGTATAATTGTATCTCAGGCTTATTTTTTTCTCTTCAGCTGGTACTGAAAACATAACAACCTCCCGCTAAGAAAAAGGGAGTGTTATGGAAGAGAAGCGATCAGTATCTGTGGGTTCACAGACCTTTGGTAACTTAAAGGGAGGCCTTGGAATGACTGAACTCTCCCCTTCCTCCCTCCCAAAAGGAGTAGATTATTTAATTATTCATTACAGTGGATGTGGTGGAGTGGGAAGCATTCTCTGTAGATTTGGGGTGGTTTTTATCATTTACTTCTTTTGTTAGCCTTGGAGTTGCCTTATGGTGAACATTCCTCTGACATTTGTCATGTCTAAAGCACTGTGGTATCTCATTTGCAAAATTAGGAATGAAATTCAAGCTAATTTTATTATTTAAAATCTGGTTTAAGATTGACGAAGGAAGAGGTTTACTTTTATGACAAAAATGTAAGATATTTATATTGTTTGTTGATTTTGTTTCTTCCTATCTTTTCATTGCCATTTTATGACATAATTTTTAAAACTTTAATATTCTATATGGGATAACAAAAGTGTATTGGAAATAATTCTAGAGGTTTTCAGACACAGGCTGACATGCACATCTTACATTTTCTTCTAACTTTTGCCTTTTATTTTAAAGAACAGTGTTGTTGTTTTTCCCCAACTCAATTTTATTTAAAATAATGGCCTTAAGAAACTGTGTTGAACAAAATTTAATTAAGATATGTTTGTCTTAGTGGAATGTCATTCTTGACCTAAGTAAGAAAATACTGTTTCTGTATTTTTGCAGAGCAGCCAGTCTACATCTATATCATTATTTTCATGAATTGAGAGAGTAGAGCATAATTTAATACTTTGGTTTATTCACCATCGAGGTCTGAATTTTTCTCCATGTATTTATTCCACGCTTAAGAAGTTGAACATTTTAGATTATAACTGTGATAGATAATTCCCTTAGCATCTCACAGAAGTATGTAGAATATAATTTCACCTTTTCTTATGGTGAAATTTAAAGTAGAAGTAGATTCCAGTCTTGGCCCTGCTAGTTCTGTTGTGAATGTGATCGAGATGTTGAATCTTTTTGACCACTGTTCCACATCTGAAAAGTGGGAACAATATTGTTGATACTTTGAGAGATTGTTGTAAGAATTAGAAATGAAGAGCTATACAAAATGACACCCAGGATAGTACCTGGAACAAAGGCACTACAAACATTCCTATTATCATATATATTGTACCTCTGTTAATATACTGCTATCCTATTACATGTTTATGCCCTAAGGTGCTAATAAGAATTTGTGCTGTGGTGGGCCTCTGCCCATCTAACTAAATGGTCCTAGATTGCTGTTTGCATGTTTCAGATCAGAACAGGCACTTGCAGGGAGTTTCACTAGTTACTGAAGTCCATGGGCTTGATTGCATGGATTTCAGGATTGTCCTGTCCACCCAAAGACCTATTTTGATTCTTGATTCTTCTTAGCTGCATTCTGAAGAGGTAAGGTTATTGTATAGTTAACAAATGGGCAAGATTTAATATTCTAAAGTCCATAATTCATCCAAAAAATATGTGTTTATAACAAATGCCTTTAGGCATTGTAATACCAACTCACTTTAATATGTATTCATCACAGTTATGGAAATTATAGGAAAAATTACAAATTCAGTTTAAATCTAAATAACAGTATTGGAATTAATAGTTTTATATAGCTCATTTAAAAATATTTTTAAAAGCTTTCTTGAAATATAATTAACATACAATAAGCTGTACTTATTTAAAGTGTGCAATTGGATAAGTCTTGACATTGGTTCCTATGAAACTATCACAACCAAAGTAATGAGTCTATCCATCACCCACAAGTTTCTATGTGCCTCTTTGTGATCCCTCTCTCCTGACCCTCACAGCTCTATTCCCCAAGCAAACACCAATCTGTTAACTATAGTTGCATTTTCTAGGTTTTTATATAAGTAGAATCATATATCATTTTATATGTATTACAAGGTATGGGTTCAAGTTGATAATTTTTGCATATAGATATCCAATTGTTTTAGCAACATTTGCTGAAAAGGCTATTCTTCTACTATTTTTTAAATTATTATTTCAGAGAGGAAGGGAGAGGGAGAGAGATAGAAATATCAATGATGAGAGAGAATCATTGATCAGCTGCCTCCTGCATGGCCCCCACTGGGAATTGAGCCCACAACCTAGGCATGTGCCCTCACCTGGAATCGAACCAGGATCTCCTGATTCATAGGACGACATTCAACCATTGAGCCACACCGGCCAGGCTATCCTTCTATTCTTAATTTGCTGAGTGTCTTTGTCATGAGGGGTGTTGAAGTTTTGTCAGGTGCATCTATGGAGATGATCATATGGTGGTTCTCCTTAGTCCTATTAGTGCGTTGTATGTATACTTTGATTTCCCTGTGCTGAAACACCCTTGAATTTCTCGGGTAAATCCCATTTGGTCATAGTGTTTAATCCTTCTTAATGTGCCATCAGATATGGTTTAGTCGTATTTTGTTGAGGATTTTTGTATCTAAACTCATAAGGATATTGGTCTGTAGTTTTCTTATGGAATCTTTCTCTGGCTTTGATATCAGGATGCTGCTGGCCCTATAGAATGTTATGGAAAGTGTTCTCCTCTTATTTTTATTTTTATTTTTTTTTGAAGAGTTGGAATAGGATTGATGTTTTTTAAAACTTTTATTTTTTTAATTTATTGGGGTGACATTATTTAATAAAGTTATATAGGTTTCAAGTGTACCATTCTATAATATATCATCTATATATTGCATTGTGTGTTCACTACCCCAAGTCCAGTCTCCTTCCATCATTTTAAAGCTGTGTAAATTGCCATAAATCATCTCATGGTTTTAAATAACATTTGTACATACATGGCTTCCAAATTTATATCTTCAGCTAGATCTCTTCCCAAAACTTTAGCCTTATATATCCAACTGCTCATCTTACATCTCACATTGGTCCGCTTGAAAGCAACTCTTGACAGCATGGCCAAAACTAAACTCTAAACTCCCTATGTCACTCCCCAACCCCCACTCCACATCTGCTGCTCCCACAATCTTCCTCATCTCAGTAAATGGCAGCTCCATTCTTTCGGTTGCCCAGGCCCAAAACCTTGGAGTCATCCTTGACCTCTCTCTTTCACATTTATCTGTCATTCCACCAGTAAATCCTGTTGGCTGTGTGTTTAAAATACTTGCAGAATCTGACAGCTGTTCATCACCTTACCAATATTCTGTCCATGCCAGTGTCAGCCGAGATTATTGTGTTCATTTCCTAGTGATCTGATTTCTTCTTTACCCTCTTACAGTTCTTCTGAGGACAGCACCATGGTGACTCTTTACAATAAAAAGTCAGGTCACACTCAGTACCATACAGAGGTGGCTTCCCATCTCATTGGAAGCGAAAGCCTGAGTCCTCAGTGGTAGTCTTCTGCTTCCTACATAAATAGGATCCCTCTCTGACTTCATCTCTGATTTCTCTCCCCTCCCCCCCCACCTTTTTTTTCCAGCTCCAGTCGCACTGGCCTTCTTGCTGTTTCTCAAACATGTTATTCATACTCTGACCCTAGAGACTTTGACTTAGTAGTATTTCTAAGTAAAACAGTTTTCCCAGATATCCATGTGGTTTAGTCCTCCACTTGCTTTGGACTCTATTTTTCATGGGTCATCTTCTCGGTGAGGTCTTCTGTGACCATCCTGTGGAGTCTGAAGCTCATTTGTCTTCCATAGTACTTTTCACGTATGTTGGGTGTGTCTATTCTCCCTCCCTTTACTGTAGTGTAAGTTTCATGAAGACAGAGACTACTTTGGTATCAATTATATTTCCACTGTCTAGAGATGGGCACATAAAGAAATGAATGAATTTTAGCATGGGCCATAATTTTATCATTGCAGTATTGAAATTAGCAGATTCATAAAGTAAAATTCATCTCAACTGCTTGTATCAGTATTTATTATTTTTTATTGCTGAATAGTATTCATTGTGAATATACACAGTGTCATTATCTATTGATGAATTTGGATTGTTACCAGTTTATAGCTAGTGAGCAGTCTTTGTATAGGTATCTTTTTTCATTTCTTTTAGCTATATATCTAGGAATGAAATTGTTGGCTTACAGGGTAGATGGGTATTGAACTTCATAAGAAATTGTCAAACAGTGCTCTAATTGGGTTGGACTACACCCACTAGTAGTGTATGGAGTTTCGGTTGCTCCAAATCCTGTTTAGTATTTGGTACTGTTTGTCCTTTTAGTTGTAACTATTCTGTTGTGTGAAATGGTAGCATTGTGGTTTTAATAGCAGACAAAATAAACTTTAAGGCAAAAAGTATATGAGATCATAGATATCTCATTGTCATTTAATTTGCATTTCTCTCATAATACTTTTTGCCTTAAAGTCTATTTTGTCTGCTATTAATGTTGCCACATCAGCTTTCTTTTGGTTAGTGTTTGCATGGAACATCTTTTTCCATCTTTTTGGTTTCTTAGGATATATTCTCAGAAGTGGAATCAGTGGATAAGGCAGTTCCATTTTTAATTTTTTTGAGGTAACTCTATACTATGAAGTCAATGATATTTCTTCCTGTTGTTCCCTTGATGAATGGCTCTTACTTGAGAGTGATTTTGCCTTCCTTTTAGCCTCTCCCCAGGGGACATTTGGTAATGTAAGCATATGCACGGTGTCCTCCAAAAATGTATACACACTTGGAATAATTATGAAGGTAGTATTTTTTAAAATACATTTCATTTTCAAAATGTAATAGAATCTACAGACATTGTATACTTTTTGGGGGGACACCCTGCATTTTGGTTGTCTCAATCTAGTTGGGAGGAAGATATGCTACTGACATTTGGTGGGTGCTGTAGTTGCTTCTAATCTTCCTACAATGCACAGAACGGTTCCTTACAACAAAAAATTGTCTGACTCAAATGATCAATAGTGCCAAGATTGAGAAGCTGTGTCTGATTTTTTTCTGGTTACTTACAAAATTTCCTCATTTTTATTTTCCAGTGGTTTGATTATGATATGCCTTTTTCCTTCCTGGGATGGATTTTAATCCCCTCTTACAAGACACTATCTTTTTATCCATTTGCTTATGTTGTCATCTTTTTTTCTTGAACATATTCATCATAGTTACTTTGATGACATAGTTATTCTTTGAATGACTTCTGGATCTGCTTCCCTTGATTATTAGCTACTTGCTTCTTTGCATGTCTAGTAATTTTTAATTGTATGTTGAACATTGTGAGTGAAAATATAATAGGGGCTGTGAATTATTTTTCTTTGAAAGATGTTGAATTTTTTGTTCTGATAGGCAGTTAAATTACCAGCTCTTCACTTTTATCTTGTCTAGGCCTGGTTTAATGTTGTGTTAGGTTTGGTCTATTTTAGTTTTACTTACAGTTCTAGGGTGTGATCCTTCTTCCTAAGTGTGGCCTTTGTGGGGTTACAATTGAATGTCTGAGATCTTACACCGGGTCTCTCAGCTTTGGCTGGGCTCCAACTCCCAACAATTTTCTAGCACTGAACTTTAGAATCTCAGCTTTCCAGCATCTGTGTCCACTGACCTTTGGAACCTCAGCTTCCTGGCATCTGTTTCCTACAGTGTCTCTTGGTTTCCTCTTATGCTTGTGCAGTCTTGGAGATGATCAGGAATTGACAACATTTTCTAAGCAGACTTCTGGGGTTCCCTTTCCATGGCTAACCTCTATCTACCAGCCTATCCCTCCAATCCTAGCCACCTTTCCCTAGAACTGTGGTCTCTGTTCCCTCTACCCAGTGAGATCCCTGGTCTGTGTTTGACTCAGTTTAATATATAACTCCCAGGAAATGGTTCCAGGGGACATCCTTGGGGGAAATACCTCATGTTTCTCTTCTCGCAGGGATTCTAGCCTTATGTTGATTATAACCCATGCTTACAAACAGTTGTTTTATGTATTTTATCCAGATTTTAAAGTTAAAGTTAGATATATTATTTTTTATTTATTTTATTCTAGAAGAAACAGTTCAGTTTGGTTGTCATTATGGAGTAAGTTCTATATTTCATAGATATAAGTGTTAATTGGGAAAACAGCGTAGGTGAGTTAACTTACTACACATTACTTGGTATCTTAATTACCCGTTGTGTTTTTTGTGCTTAAAGGAATCATTTGTTGCAGTTTGCCTTAGAGTTACCACCCATTTCTCCTGCTTCCTCCTCTTCAAAGAATCTTGCTACCAAAGCCCACACTCCTGTAGCCTTCAAACAGTCTGTAAAGCAAGGAAGCAGGTTAATGGAGAATTTCTTGGTCAGAGAAACTAGTGGTTCTACATCAGAGTTGTTGATAAATGAGAATGAAAACAAATTCAGCCCTCAAAGAGAGGTGAGCAGTTCGGCAAAGACCAAAGAGACACCTTCTTTAGAAAGGACAGCTTCAAGCATCGCAGATGCTAATGTTCCTGAGGCACCCTCTACATCAACTTTGAAACAAGTTACTAAAGGTAGGAAATGATTTTCCCGTGTATTTTCTTACTCAGTGGGAATCTTCTCATCCCACATTCCAGATGAATAAATAAGCAGCATTTTAGACTCTATCCAGAGCCTAACCACTCTGGTTTTGTTAGAAAATATTAGCTCATATCACTAAAGTGTGACAGCACATGTTTTCTGGACTATTTGTGTAACTTGCTTAACTTTTTGATGAGTGGGTCAGCTTGTTTAACCTATTGCTTCATGTCTGTTCTTGCCAGTGAAGTTTAGAGGACACTGGGTCTTAGACATCTTTGGTACGCTCATAGCAGACACAGTGCAAGCTATTAGTTGTTATTAAATTTACATTGACATTAGTTTATTAATATGCAAGTATTTAAATTTCATAAAGGTATGTGAATTTTACCTGTGTTTCCTAGCATTCCTTATATTTGGTCAGTCTGTCAATTCACAGTTCTTATGGTAGTGTTATAGCTTGATAGTTAATTTTTTTCCTTTAGCAACATTATTTTTTCAAATGAAATCTTACAAGGTACCATAATTTGAAAAAGAGATAGAAGAGATACAATAGTCCCTGCTGCCTTAGAGATTTGCTGCTCCACCTGCTCTTCCCCTTCATCCCTACCTCTTACCCCGAGTGGCAGCTAGGCCCCCAGACACCGCCACACATCACCGTAATCCATGAAACAGTTGGAGAATGATTGCGTTTTCCTAATTTTAACTTAAAAGCGAGAGCTAACTTAAGCAATTTGTAACCATTGATAAATTGAGCAGTAATTGGCTTAAACCTGTAAATGCTTTGATCTAGCAGCACCATCACCCCTTCACCCTGCCCCCAGCCAAGTGTGTTTTCCTCAGGTATTATGATTGCTTTGGAGCTAACATGCAGGAATGCCTCCTAAGCGTTGGGAAAACCTAAGTTTAGTTTTCTAGTTTGGTCACATCTTGGTAGAAAAGATTTAACCAAAGCATTTTCTAATAAACACATTTCCACACTTTTCTGCAGTGTCTTCTTCTAGGCCCAGGATTGAATTATGTGACTTTCCCCAATTCAGTCATTACCCAGTAACCTGTCTGTCCCACTCCCATTGGCCGGAGATGTCATTCTTTTTCTCTTCTGTTTTTCTAAGTACACGTTAATGTTGGAATTCTGTTTATTATCTTAATCTCTGAAAGATCCATGTTATAATATTTTTGCCCATATTACAGGCAATAAAGTCTGTCTTTCTTTCTTTAAAAAAAAAATACAGTGGATTGTCCTGTTTGCGGGGTTAGTATTCTAGAAGATCACATCAATAAGCACTTGGATAGCTGTTTATCCCGTGAAGAGAAGAAGGAGAGCCTCAGAAGGTAAGAAAGTTAAGCATAACCATTGAGCTGCTTTAGCTGGGTGCTGCATGTGCTTTATAAATTTGGGGCAGAAAATATAATGTTCATTGTATCCTAGTGACCAGTTATCCAAGTCTCTCTCCCACATGCTCTTTCCTTTACTCCTGTTAGTTGACACTTCCATCCCTTTGCCAAATAGGATTAACAATTGAATTTAACTGCTAATACAGTTTGACTTAACAAGAAATTAGTGACTTAAGATTAAATTTTATTTTAACTTGTTTTCTTCCTTTAGAACTTTAGAACTACCATAAAGCCCCTTAGCCAAAGAAAGCAAGTTTAGACTCTGAATATAGAAGGGGGGAGGGTTCAAAAACAAAAATTGTTCTTTTCCAAATAGGCAATTATCTACCTATAACATTAAAAGGTACAAAAGGGTATGTGTGAAATGAAATGTCCTCCTGCCCCAGCCCCCAACCATCAGGGGGCATAGATCATAAGTAGTCAACTCATTGCACCCAAACTTTTGTTTTGCCTCCTTTATATATCAAAGTCACAGTAATTTATTGATGTAGGCTACTGTTGTTATACATACAAATTGGGAATGAAATTTTAGTCAAAGATATATTGCAAGGTGTTGGAATCAGAGGTTAATGAAGATAATAAGCAGAAGCTGCAAATTTGAGGAGTCCGGTGATGAAGCAAAGAATAGAGATGAGATGATAGTCTGAGAAAGGAGTAAACATCAAGATCAAGGAAGATTTTATTTTTTAAAATAGAAATTGGTTAAGCTTTCAGTCTCTCTCTTTTCACTGTCTCCAGGGAGAGAACAGATGATAGATGAAAGAGATTGGGAGCATAAGAGATGAAGAGTCCAGTCATGAAGTTGTCTTTGATGTATAGAAAGAACCCTTCTTCTTAAGGGGGTGAGGGGGTGGGTAGTAGGTGATAATTCAGAGAGATTTGGAAAAGGAGAGGAGGGGAACTGAAGAAATTGATGGTATCTTTGAGTGGGGTGAATAGAATGATTGGCTCTTACTGTTTGGTCTGTTTTAAAGGACTTGGAAGAGTATATTCCAAACACCATGTTAATAAGGCAGGACCATTTACTATTTTTTGTGATTAAAGATAAAATGGTGTCACAATTTTTATGAATAAATATGGAGTGAATTCAGGTTCCAGGGAACAAACTCATGCTGTTATAACTTACAAAAGTTAGCATATGCAGCATGATAATGCTTTATTAATTTACATTGGGGGCATTAATTGACAGTTCTTATTGTAGTGTTTTTAGTTTGAGAGTTAATAGCACTTTTTTCAAGTGAAATCTTGCAGTGAACTAAAACATATGAAATAGTTAAAATTGTCTGTGCTGCATTAAAGTAGAGATGGAGGGCCTTGGGTTGTATGTACTGCTTCACCTGACCTCCCTCTTCGTCCCTGCCTCTTACCCATGGTGGCCTTTAGGCCTCCAGGTCCCTCCACAAATTCCTACGCAGTCTTGTGTACACAGCACTCCCTCCTAGTGGGTAAATTTGTTGACGAGAATAAAATTTAGGTTTTTTTTTTTTTTTTTCAGGTTACTTTGTTAGTTGTGGTTTGGAATAAATGAAGCTGTGCCATCCCAAGGATTATTTCCTATAAGCCATGAGAATCTGATGACCTGCATTTCTCTTTAGAAATGTTTCTTCCTAAAGAAAGAGTTGGGAATATAGATGCTGACCATTTTCTCCTTGAAAAGTTAGGAATCAACACTGATACCTTGCTTAGACTGCTGTTTTACTAGATGCATCCATCATATTTCTTCTAACACATTTAACTCTTTGAATTAATCCAAAGACATACTCATCCATGTATAATTAGGTTCAAGTTCCACTAGTTGTTCCAACCCTGCTCCATAGGATGCTATAGTCCTGCCAGTTGCTCTGTTGTGCAGCTGAGAAGCACCGCAAACCGAATCTCTCCCTCAGGAAGACCATACAAGTTAGTGATTGAAGGCTCTGAGAAGTCTTACATTAAAGGTTATTGTTGGATTTTTCTTTAATCCAGTAACTTCTGAATCTATTTCACTCCCAAACCTATTTGTCCTCATAACTCATATATTGTGAAACTAGTGTTTGTGAAGATGCACTTAGGGAAATATTGAGCCACATTTCTAAAGAAGTTACATCTTGGCCCTGGGGTCTATTCACATAAAAGAGTCTCTGGCTTGTAAAAATTTTTCTCCACAACATCCTGACAGGCCATTCCTTGATGTGGATGACCACTCTTACCCATTTTGTGTAGATTCATATCAGAGTTGATTCAAAGAATGCTCTTTCTTTTGATGTCTTCAGATTCTCAGGACTCTTAATGCATTATTCCGTTTCACTAAATCATGGAAGAAAGATCAGTGTCATTTTCATGTTTTGGGAAACATTTATCAGGCTTCAGATTTAACATTCTTGGTAGAAATTGTTGGTTTCTGCTGGTGCTTTTCATTGTAAATACTAGCGAACAGTACAGTTTTTCATTAGATTTCATAGTCATAAGTTAATCATCTATCCTTGATAAAATAAATATTTTAGATATACAGACTTAGTGAATTGTTCCTCACAATGTGCTTTATAAACTCATACAGAATGTTTCAGCTGTGGCTACCTACTGAGATTTTATTTAGCCATAATCAGTGGTCGGCAAACTCATTAGTCAACAGAGCCAAATATCAACAGTACAACAATTGAAATTTCTTTTGAGAGCCAAATTTTTTAAACTTAAACTTTTTCTAATGCCACTTCTTCAAAATAGACTCGCCCAGGCCGTGGTATTTTGTGGAAGAGCCACACTCAAGGGGCCAAAGAGCCGTATGTGGCTCGCGAGCCACAGTTTGCCAACCACTGGCCATAATTGTATCAGTCTCATTGAGTTTGATAGGCTGTCTATTATAAGAAGTGCAATTTTCAGAAAAAAAAATGTAATCTGTTGAGGTTTTATAGGTTTTTCTGGAGTTAAATAGTTATCTCTGGCTTTTAGACTTTATTAGAACATAAAAGAAATAATTTATCCAGGGAATAATTTAGTAGAGAAATGTCTTTTTTTAGTCTGTATATCACTGTACCATAGCTCTCTATGTTCTTTACTATTTGGATCAGCTTTACCCTGTGAAACCTTATTAATATAGATTTAAGGCTCCACTTCAGGACTAAGTGAGTTGGGGGTGATGTGGAGAAGTGACTGAGAATCTGCATTCTAAATAAGCTCTCGGTGGGGATGTGGGGGGCTGTGAGATTTACCTGAATTTGGGTAGCATGATCTTTTGTTAATAGGTATATGGAAGTCTTGAATAATCTTGTAAGGTTTTTTTTTAAATAAACCTATTGCCTTCAAATTCCTATTAATTTATTCCTGAACCTTTGATAGTCTTGTTTAAAAATGATTTGTACCCACTGCCTTGAATACATATTTATTAAGCCCCTAAATGCGATAGTGTTGAGTCAGGTGATGTACTTGGAGAAACAGATTACAATCAGATTAAAACTCATTAACTTGTTCGTGTTTATAAAATTGCCTCAAGTTATTGATATCCATAGGTAGCTTGAATTCTGTTCTAATTTATTTTATTTTATTATTTTTTTAATTTTTCTGGACCTTTTAGACCACCTGGGGAAGTACTTGGTGCGAATTCTGTTCCATTTTAACAAATACTGTTTATTAACATATTTTGGAGGGAGTAAAAGAAAGTCATTTAATAGGGTTTGTTATATTTAAAATTATATCTTAGTGCTGATCAGTATATTAATTATGAAAATAGAATGAAGAGCCAAGTGGTAATTTTGCTAATATACTTCTTGCAATGCCTTATATACAGTATTTGTTAGTATAATTAATTTAAGTTGAAGAAAGCAAACCCCTGTTGTGTTTTTTGCTGTTGTTTTCAGTTGTGTTGTTTGAAGATGATACCACAAGAATATCAACTACCTGTCAATTTTCTGAATTCTCTTTTCATTTGTGGTAATGAGTTGGGCCAAGCTAATTGTCCCAACAGGTGTTCTTTTATTTCATCTACTCCTTTTGCAATATGATTGCCTTGAGTTTGAGGGCACTTTTGCCTGTGGATCAAACTTCTTCTAAAGAAGCTATCTATAATAATAAAAGCATTCTATGCTAATTAGACCAGACGTCCTTCCTGAGGAAGCTGCAGCGGGCGGAGGCCAAGGCAGAGGCAGCTGCTGTGGTGGTGGGGGTCAAGCCCCTTGCACGAATTTTGTGCTTCTGGCCTCTAGCACATGATAATAGTGTTAAATCCATAGCTTAATACTCAATAGCATTTGTACTCTAATCATCTGATATAACTGGCTTTTATAGAGATTTTGCATGGAAACCATAGGCACATTTTAGGAAAAGCATGCTATAAAGAGATAGAGAATTGCATAAGTCTGTGTAAGTGTGGTTCTCAGTGAAGTTCTCATAGCATTTAGTTCACAAGCCTTCTATGTGAGGCCCAGGTCTGCATATTTAGGACTGACCTCTTTCTGACACCTAAGTTTCTCTAAGTTTGCTGTCACCTGACCCTTCAATCTGAATGTCCCACGGGCACCTCAGATCGGTGATAATGAACACATTTAACTTTATTTGTAAATTTCATCCTTCTTTTTCCCATTTTTATCTTAATGATTGTGTTCTCTCAGTCAACTGGTATTGAGTCAAAAGGTAAATTACTATTTTACATGCAAAGCGTTTGATGATTCACAGTAACCCTTAGTGATCTCTTTTTTCCCCTTTTCAGTTCTGTTCACAAAAGGAAGCCGCTGCCCAAAACTGTATATAGTTTGCTATCAGATCGTGATTTAAAGAAAAAGCTAAAACAGCATGGATTATCTATTCAAGGAAATAAACAACAGCTCATTAAAAGGCACCAAGAATTTGTTCACATGTATAATGCCCAGTGTGATGCTTTGCATCCTAAATCAGGTAAAGCAATAAAACAATGAGTTATGCGTGTCCTGGATAAAGCTGTTTGTGTAGCTCAAGGATTATAAACCATAGAAAAAACTTTTTAACAGATACATTTTTGAAAATAGGTAAGATATGCAAATGTATTCCTTCAGAAGGTACTAGATATACTATGATAGCCAGCCTTTCTCTCAGCCAGTCTCAGTCCCCATTCCCTTCTCAGAAGCAGTTATTGATGCCAGTGTCTTATGTGTCTTTCCAGAGATAGTGTGGGATAGAGTTGATCTAGAGAACCTGGGTTGTAGTCCCATCTTTGCAGCTCTAAGACTGTGTGACTTTGGGCAAGCGCCGTAAGTTCCTTATCTCAGTTTTCGCATCCATAAAATAAGGGTTATGACACTACCTACTTCGTAGTGTTTTTGAGAGGAATTAATGAAAGAAATGTATATAAAATGCCTAGCATAGTGCCTTAGTAAGTATTTAGTGTTCAGTAAATGTTACCATTATGATTATTGTAGGTAAACATATGTTCGTGATCATTATTGTTTTATAAAATTGTTAGTATTTTATAGTCAAGACACCACATAACAACATTTTGGTTAGCGATGGGTCGCAGATAGGACAGTGGTTTCTTAAGATTGTAATGGAGGTGAAAAGTTCCTATGGCCCAGTGATGTTGTAGTTGTTGAAATGTCATATTATAACCTAATAATGTAATGCATTACACAAATACTTACCATTATGTTACAGTTGCCTAGTAACATGTACAAGCTTGTAGCCTAGGAGCAGTAGGCTATACCCTTTAGCCTAGGTGTGCAGCAGGCTTTACCATCTAGGTTTGTGTAAGTGCACTCTGTGATATTTGCACAACAAAATCGCCTAATGGCACATTTCTCACAGTGTATCCCTGTTAAGCAGTGCATGACTGTACACACTATTTAATCATTTGTTCCTTCCACTTAACCACACACATATTTCAGAGTTCCTTCAATTATGAGCATATATAGAATTGTCAATTTAAAAAAATTAAAGTATACTATGCGAACAGAAAAATATACAAATTATAAGTGTATTGTTTGGTGAATTATTATGAAATAAGTTTCACAAAGGGCAAATGTCTTTGTAACCACTTCTCAAATTACCATCAGCATCCCAGAAGTCCCTATCCTCCCCTCCCAATCACTGTCACCTTTGTTCTCACAGATGACCACTATCTTGACATCTAACACAATACATTTTGCCTATGTTAGCCTATAATTTATCCTTATAAATGGAATAATAGATAGCTTATATAAATTATTTGAATCTGTATTTGTGCAACATTATGTTTATACGTTTCATCCATGTTTTTGTGTACATTTGTGATTTTGTTGTTGCTGTCGAGTATTCTAATGTATCTCACTATCCATTCATTGGTTGATGGATATTTGGATTTTGCCACTCTTCGGCTCATCAAAATTATGCTGCTATGAATAATCTCTGTGTATCTCTGTATATTCAGGCACACAATTTTTTTTTTAATATATATACCTAGGAATGGAATAGTATGTTTTTGCAGATGTTCAACTTTTGTGGATACAGCCAAGAACTCAGTACCAATGTACATTCTCATCAGGAGGATGTGAGAGTTCCAGTTTTTCCACATTCTTAACATTAGTATAGTCAGTTTTCCATTTTGGCTCTTCTAATGGATCCATTTGAATCTTTCATTATGGTTTTAATTCACATTTCCCTAATGATTTATAATGTTCAGCACATTTTTATATGGTTATTGGCCATCTGGATATCCTCTTTGGTAAAATATCCATTTAGGTCTTATGCCCAATTTTCCTATGCTGTGGATCTATTTTTTTTTTTTTTTTACTTATTTGTGGGAGTACATGAAATTTTCTGGATACAAATCTTGCTAAATGTATATATATTAATCCCTTCTTCCATTTCACCTTTTCACTGATATTGGTTTCAGTTGAGAAGTTCTTAATTTCAATATAATCCAAATGGTAGCATTTTTATTTTTGCTGTATGCTTTTTATATCCTTGCCTACCACAAGATCATGGGGATCTTCTTTTGTTTTCTTCTAAAAGTTTTATTGTTACCGCTTTTACATTTTGACCTACAGTTTATCTGAGAGGACTTTTGCATATGTTGTGAATTATGGAGCAAGATTCTTTTGTGTGTGTTTTTTCCATGTAGATAGCCATTTGGCACAGCATCATTTATTGAAGAACCATTCTTTCCCCAGTGAACTGTCAGTATGTCTTCGTTGACAATCAGCTAACTATATGTGTCTCTGGACATTGTTTATTCAGTCATTTATTTATCAGCAGTGTGCTGTCTTAATTTTAATTTATAATAGATCTTGCTGTCTGATAATGTACTTCCTCCAGCTTTGCTATTTATTGAGACTGCCTCAGTTTTTCTAGGCCCTTTGCATTTCCATATAAATTTTAGAATAAGTTTGCAAATTTCCATCAAGAAAAAACCTGCTTGGATTGGGATTACATTGAGTCTATAGATCAATTTGGGGGAAGTTGCTAGCTGTACAGTATCTTCCAATTCATGAATTTAGTTTATCTCCAACCAACAGAGCCACCTGGCCAGGACTTTGTGTGTATTTTAAAAATTGAGATATAATTTACTTATGATGTAATGAATCATTTTAAAATGTATAGTTTAATAAATTTTGACAAATGTATATATAGTCATTTAGCCATCACTTCAGTTAAAATTATGCACCCCCAAAAGTTCTTCCTCTTTGCAGTAAATTTCCTCTCCCTTACCCTAGACCCTAGGAAATACTGATTCTTTTTTTTTTTTTATTTTTTACAGAGAGTAAGCGAGAGGGATAGAGAGTTAGAAACATCGATGAGAGAGAAACATTGATCAGCTGTCTCCTGCACACTCCCTACTGGGTATGTGCCTGCAACCAAAGTACATGCCCTTAACCGGAATCGAATCTGGGACCCTTGAGTCTGCAGGCCGATGCTCTATCCACTGAGCCAAACCCAGTAGGGCAATACTGATTCTTTTATGTCCCTGAAGTTTTGCCTTTTCTAAAATGCCAGATAAATGGCATTACTACAAATGGCACAGCATATCATTTTTTTGTATCTGGCTTCTTTCACTCAGCACAGTGCTTTTGAGGTTTGTCCCTGTCGTTGCATTTGTTGTATGGCTGTATTGCGTATTAATAGATGCCTAGACTGTCTCCAGTTTTTGGCTGTTATGGGTAAAGCTGTCATGAACATGGGCTTACAGATTTTTGCATTTCTCTGGGATAAATATCCAGGAGTAGAATTGTTGCGTCACATGGGCTATGTATACTTAAAAATCTAAGAAATTGCCAGCCTGTTTTTCAATGGCTACATTTTTTTGTCTTCTGTGAGTGGATCATTAGCTTTTTTCAGCCTTTAACTTTTTTTAGGACTGAGTGGCGACTTCCAGGCTTTTTACAAAAAAAGCCTGGAAACTGGACGTTCATTTCATTTAAATGAAATCATAAAATAGGTGGCTTTCTGTGACTGACTGCTTTCACTTAACATCTTTTCAAGATTTACCCATGGTCAATACCTCATTTGTTTTTATTGCTGAATAATATTTCATTGTATAGATATGCCACATTTTTTGCCCATTTATCAATTGATTGACATCTGGGATTTTTCCACATTTTGGCTGTTATGACTAATCCTGTTGTGAACATTGTTGTACACGCTTTTATGTGGACATATGTTTTTATTTCTCTTGGATATGTACCTAGGAGTGGAATTGCTGTGTCAGCTGGTAACTCCCTGAACATTTTGAGGAATTGCCAGACTGTTTTCCAGTGTGGCTACATTTTACATCCCACTAGTGGTGGGTGAGGGTTCCAGTTTCTTTACATAGTTGCTACCACTTGTTATTCTGTCTTTTCTATTATAGCCATCCTAGTGGGTGTGAAGTGGTATGTAATTATGGTTTTGATTTGCATTACACTGACTTTTGAATATTAAGCACACCATTTATCTTTTTTTAAAAAAAATAAATCTTTATTCAGATTATTACAGTTGTTTCTCCTTTTCCCCCCATAGCTCCCCTCCACCTGGTTCCCACCTCACCTTCTGCCCTTACCTCCCCTCCACTGTCCTCATCCATAGGTGAACGATTTTTGTCCAGTTCTTCCTGCACCTCCCCCCATACCCCTTTCCCCCTAGAATTATCAGTCCACTCCCTTTCTATGCCCCTGATTCTATTACATTCACTAGATTATTCTGTTCATCAGATTTTTAATTCACTTGATTATTAGGTTCACTTGTTGATAGATATGTATTTGTTGTTCATAATTTTTATCTTTACTTTTTTCTTCCTCTTCTTAAAGAATACCTTTTAGCATTTCATATAATACTGGTTTGGTGGTGATGAACTCCTTTAGCTTTTTCTTATCTGTGAAGCTCTTTATCTGCCCTTCAATTCTGAATGATAGCTTTGCTGGGTAGAGTAATCTTGGTTCTAGGTTCTTGCTATTCATCACTTTGAAAATTACTTGCCACTCCTGTCTGGCCTGCATAGTTTCTGTTAAGAAATCAGCTGACAGTCATATGGGTGTTCCCTTGTAGGTAACTAACTGTTTTTCTCTTGCTGCTTTTAATATTCTCTCTTTGTCTTTTGCTCTTGGCATTTTACTTATGATGTGTCTTGGTGTGGTCCTCTTTGGATTCCTTTTGTTTGGGGTTCTGTGTGCTTCCTGGACTTGTAAGTCTATTTCTTTCACCAGGTGGGGGAAGTTTTCGGTCATTATTTCTTCAAATAGGTTTTCAGTATCTTGCTCTCTCTCTTCTTCTGGCACCCCCATAATTCTGATGTTGGTACGCTTGAAGTTGTCCCAGAGGCTTCTTACACTATCTTCAACTTTTTGGATTTTTTTTTGCTTTTTCGGTTGAGTGTTTTTTACTTCTTTGTATTTCAATTCTTTGACTTGCTTCTTGCGTTCCTCTGTTGTTGGGTCTCTGTATAATATTTTTAATTTCAGTCAGTGTATGCTTAATTTCTAGTTGATCCTTTTTCATATCTTTGAGGGTCTCATTATATTTATTGGCCTTTTCTAGGATATTCTTGAAACGCCTTATAACCATGGTTTTGAATTCTATATCCAGTCGTTTGTTTTCCTCCACTTCTTTCATTTGTGATCTGTTTCTTTGTCTACACATTTTCGCTGCTTCCCTGAGTTGGTAGGGTAGCTTTGTGTGCTAGGCGTCCTATATGGCCCAGTGGGTCGGCCTCCCAGTTAACCTGAGGTGGACACTCTTGGTGCACCCCTTTGTGGACTGTGTGTACAGCCTTGTTGTAGTTAAGTCTTGATTGTTGTTGGTATCACTGGGAGGAATTGACCTCCAGGCCAGTTGGCCATGAGGATCACCTCTGTACGCTGGGAGAAGTTCAGTGCTGGAGACAGCCCAATAGGATTAGACTTGCCACATTGCAAAAGCCTCTGTGCTCAGCTTGGATGGGGTGGATTCTCAGGGCGGAGCAGACAGTCTTGGCTTCCTGTCAGCCCTGCCCTTGTGCGCGCGCCCGCCTCCAGACCTCTACCTTCCCTGGCTCCCGAGACTCCACCCGAGAGTCCAGATTCCCCCCGCAAGAGCCCACGCTGGAACTCGCCTGGAACTGGGTTTCAGTGCAGTCAGAACTGGGGTTCAGTGCAGTCAGGAGCTTCCGACTCCCTTCTACTAGGGAAAGCCTGTGGCAGCCTCCTCAGTGTTTGTGCGCACTGGTGCGCGAGCCTCCAGACCCCCTCCCTTGGGTCTCCGAGTCTCCAGGTGCCTTTCTCTCTACCTGATAGTCCAGACTCCCCCTGTATGAGCCTGGGTCCATGGGGTTTCGCCCAGGACTGGGGTTCAGTGCAGTCGGAATGGGGTTCAGTGCAGTCGGGGGCTTCCTTCTCCCGCTAGAGAAAGTCAGCCACGCTCTCAGTCGCCCTTCCTCTCTGTGTGCACAAAGACCCTTCACCGTACCTCAAACCCTTTGCCATTCCTCCGAATCTCCGTGAGCCTTTCTCTTTCCTTCTAGTTGTAGAATTTCCACTCAGCCAGCTTTCCTGTGGTTCTGGATGGTGTCCATTCTGTCTTTTAGTTGTAGTTTTGAAATTGTTGTGCGAGGCAGCGGTTTAGGTGCTTACCTATGCCGCCATCTTGGTTTCTCCCCCATTTATCTTTAGCAAGTAATTTATCCATTTTATCTAAGTTGATGAATTTATAATTTACCAACTTTAAAAAAAATAATATTCCTTCATTAGCCTTATAATGTCTGTGGGATCTGTGGTAATGTCCTGTCTTTCATTTTTGATATTAGAAATGTGTCTTCCTTTTGTTTTGTTTTTTCTTCTTGATTGGATTACTTATAGGTTAACATTTTCATTGATCTTTTCAAAGAACCAACTATCAATTTCATTTTTTTTCTCATTTTTTGTCTGTTTTGTATTTCATTGAATTCCACTTTTTTCTTTTTTGTATTTCATTGAATTGAACTGTGACCTTCTGGTTCCATAGATCGACACTCAACCACTGAGCACACTAGCTGGGCCACATATTTTTTTTTTAGTCTGAGAGTAAGTTGTATAATCTTGACTTTTTTGTTGTTGTTGTTGATCCTTACTTGAGGATATTTTTTTCCATTGAGTTTTAGAGAGAGTGGAATGGAGGGAAGAAGGGTGGGGAAGTGGGGAGAGAGAGAAACATTGACTGATTGGTTGCCTCCTGTATGTGTCCCAACCAGGCCTTGTATTGAACCTGCAACCTATGTACGTGCCCTTGACCGAGAATGGAACCTGAGACCCTTTGGTGATCTGGCGAATGCTCTAACCACTGACTGGGACCCACGGTCCAGGGCTAATCTTGACTCTTTATCCCTAAATATTTATTGCGTATTTCCTAAGAAAAAGGATATTCTCTCTTATATAGTTATCAATCTCAGTAAATTAAACTTTATTACAGTACTTTATTTTCTCTATTCTGGTTTCAGCAGTGGACCCAAAAATGGCCTTTGTAGATTTTCTTTCCCTGCAGTGCATGATCTGGTTTTGGATCACATACTGCATTCAGTTGTAATATCTGTTCAATCTTTTTCACTTTGGAACAATTCCTCAGCCTTTCTTTGTCTTTTTATGACATTGGCGTTTTAAAAGAATATAGTCTTTGTGTGTTTTTTTTTCTCCCTCAAATAAATGTTTCTCATTTTGACTTTGTCTAATATTTTCTTATAATAACATTCAGGTTGCACATTCCTGAATGTTGATGAACTGCTGGCTACTCCTTCCTGTATTTGATTTGTTTCAATACTCTATGAACACGATATAAGTAATTTTCTGTTCTTTACAGAACATCAGTCTCAGCCAGAGGTTTTCAACATCTTTGTGCCCCTCAATGTGATTGCAGGTTTGATCACATTGTCAATTTTTCCATTGTATAGTCTCCCCCTTGATACTAATAAGAAGTCTGTATAAAACATTTTAATACTATATAAATATTCTATATATCATTAAAATTTTACCCCAGTATTTAGCATTCATTAGTAATTTTATCTTCTCTATGATAGTTGCAAAATGATGATTTTCTAACTTCAGCACTCCTTTCACATTTGCCGGTTGCCACTTGCCATGATTCTGAAAACAAGAGCTCTCTTGTTTTTCTTTCTTTGTCTACAATCAATGTAGATTCCCATATTTATAACTTACTGTAACCCTTTTATTGGTTTTATGTTTTTTCAGATTTGGCTAGTGGGAGCTTCTTTATTTTATGTATATGTATTTTATATATGTGTGTGTGTATTTGTCTGTGTGTTTATGTATACATATATATAATTAGACTGGACGTCCTTCCGGGTGACCTTCTGGATGAAGCCGGGGCTGTGAGGGAAGCCCGGGTCCTGAGTGCCAGAAGGAAGCTGGTGCCAGCCGGGGAAAGGAAGGCCTACTCTTTCTTGCACGAAATTTGTGCATCGAGCCTTTAATATATAAATATGGTGTGTGTATACACACACACACACACACACACACACACACACACACTAAAGGCTTATATATATATATATGGTATCAGCCATTTCCCTGAAGACCTTTGCTTCTTATTTTTTTGCAAACCAAGATATGTTGCCTTTGCTTCTAGGTGCTTTCAACATATGGAACTCAGAAATATATTCATACATAAACATATGCATACATGTGTATACACACATTTAAGTCCACTTGAAATCAAGAGAACATACTAATACCTCTACTTTGAATCCAACCTCACAGGATTCTTTATTAACTTTCTTCCATATTTGTATTTCTCTTTTTTCCACAGGGAGAATCTTCCTTCCCAGTAGCATCAGGACATTTACTAATTATTCAAGTCTATAATACATCTAAAATACTTTCACAATTGTTCCATCTGTACTACTACACACCTACAAAACAGACTTACCTATATGAAAGAATTCCAGATTTTTTTAAAATAATTTTTTTTACTCCTCTCTATCTAGCCTTCCTTCTTCCCTCCTCCTTGGCCTTTCAGTACAAGAAATTAATAACTTAAATGTAACTTTTAAAAGATGTATTTTTTTAATCAGCTGTATTTTTTTTTAATTTAATAAATCTATTTTGTTCAGATTATTACAATTGTTCCTCTTTTTTCCCCATAGCTCCCCTCCACCTGGTTCCCACCCCACCCTCTGCCCTGACCCCCCCTCCCCCACTGTCCTCATCCATAGGAGTACGATTTTTGTCCAGTCTCTTCCCACACCCCCCACACCGCTTTCCCCCTGAGAATTGTCAGTCCACTCCCTTTCTATGCCACTGATTCTATTATATTCTCCAGATTATTCTGTTCATCAGATTTTTTATTCACTTGACTTTTAGATTCACTTGTTGATAGATATGTATTTGTTGCTCATAATTTTTATCTTTTTCTTCTTCCTCTTCTTAAAGAATACCTTTCAGCATTTCATATAATACTGGTTTGGTGGTGATGAACTCCTTTAGCTTTTTCTTATCTGTGAAGCTCTTTATCTGCCCTTCAATTCTGAATGATAGCTTTGCTGGGTAGAGTAATCTTGGTTGTAGGTTCTTGCTATTCATCACTTTGAATATTTCTTGCCACCTCTGTCTGGCCTGCATAGTTTCTGTTGAGAAATGAGCTGACAGTCGTATGGGTGCTCCCTTATAGGTAACTAACTGTTTTTCTCTTGCTGCTTTTAATATTCTCTCTTTGTCTTTTGCTCTTGGCATTTTACTTATGATATGTCTTGGTGTGGTCCTCTTTGGATTCCTTTTGTTTGGGGTTCTGTGTGCTTCCTGGACTTGTAAGTCTATTTCTTTCACCAGGTGGGGAAGTTTTCGGTCATTATTTCTTCAAATAGGTTTTCAGTATCTTGCTCTCTCTCTTCTTCTGGCACCCCCATAATTCTGATGTTGGTACGCTTGAAGTTGTCCCACAGGCTCCTTACATTATCTTCATATTTTTGGATTCTTTTTTCTTTTTGCTTTTTCGGTTGGGTGTTTTTTGCTTCTTTGTATTTCAAATCTTTGACTTGATTCTTGCGATCCTGTAGTCTCCTGTTGGATCTCTGTATATTATTTTTCATTTCAGTCAGTGTATGCTTAATTTCTAGTTGACCCTTTTTCATATCCTCGAGGGTCTCGCTAAATTTATCGGCCTTTTCGAGAAAATTCTTGAAAACCTTATAACCATGGTTTTGAACTCTATATCCAGTCGTTTGCTTTCCTCCATTTCTTTCATTTGTGACCTGTTTCTTTGTCTCCGCATTTTGGCTGCTTCCCTGAGTTGGTAGAGTGTCTTTGTGTGCTAGGTGTCCTATAGGTCCCAGTGGCTCAGCCTCTCCAGTTATCTGAGGTGGACTCTCTTGGTGCACCCCTTTGTGGGCTGTGTGCACAGTCTTGTTGTAGTTAAGCCTTGATCGTTGTTGGTATCACTGGGAGGAATTGACCTGCAGGCCAATTGGCTCTGAGGATCAGCCGTGTCTACGCTGGGAGAATTTCTGTGCTGGAGACACCCTTATGGGAGAAGACTTGCAAAAGTCTCTGTGCTCAGCTTGAATGGGGCAGAGTCTCAGGGCGGAGCAGACAGCATTGGTTTCCTGTCAGCCCTGCCCTAATAGGCCCCTTTGTCTCAGTGTCCCGTGGTAATCGCAGCAAGCACCTCTGAGAGAAAGCAGCCCTTGAGTTCCGCTCACTGCCAGACAGTTCAGTTTTTCCCCTAATGAGTTTGGGTCCCCAGAATCTTGCCCGGAACTGGAGTTCAGTGAAGTCAGGAGCTTTTGTCTCCCTCCTGCTTGAGAAAGCCAGCTGCGTACTCAGTTGCCAGCCCTTTCCGTGCGTGTGCCTCGGTACCTCTGCCTTCCACAGTTCCTCTGAGTCTCAGTGTGCTTTTCTCTTTCCTGACAGTCCAGTTTCACCCCGTATGAGTCTGGGTCCCCAGAGTCTCACCCGGAACTGGAGTTCAGTGCAGTCGGGAGCTTTTGTCTCCCTCCTGCTTGAGAAAGCCAGCTGCACACTCAGTTGCCAGTCCTCTCCACACACGCGTGTATGTGCACGTGTCTCAGTACCTCTGCCTCCTGCAGCTCCTCTGAGTCTCAGTGTGCTTTTCTCTTTCCTTCTATTTGTAGAATTTCCACTCAGCCAGCCTTCCTGTGGTTCTGGATGATGTCCGTTTTGTCTTTTAGTTGTAGTTTTGAAATTGTTGTGCGAGGCAGCGGTTTAGGTCTTTACCTATGCCGCCATCTTGGTTTCTAAAAGATGTATTTTTATAATATACCTATGGCTGTCATAAAAGTATTACATACAATAATAGTTTTGTCAGCTTTTGTTTCAGGAGTGTTGCTAGTTGCTTGTTGAAGCATTTTTATGATGGTAGCTTTAAAATTCTTGTTAGATAATTCCAACTTCTGAGTCATCTTTAGTGTTGTCATCTGTTGATTATCTTTTCTCATTTAAGTTGTGATTTTCCTGCTTCTTAGTATGTTGTATCCTGGACATTTTGAGTATAATGTTATGAGAGTCTAGAACCTATATAAATAATTCTGTTTTAGCAGGCAGTCACCCTGGTTTTGGTTAGCATGCAGATCCTGGCCTACTTTTGTGGGCTATGGTTCTAATGACAATTTAGTTTTCAGAGCTCATGTAGGGTTATTTTGGTTTATATGCTGTCATTGCTACCTGGAGGCCACTCTGAAATCTGGAATTCCATACTGTGGTTCAGTTTTCAAACCTTTTGCCATATTCTAGACTTTTAGTTAGGGTTGTGTCTAGGGCTTCCTGTGCAGGTTTAAAGAATGCTTTTCTCCAGGTTTTTCATGGGGCTTTTCCCATCCTTGTGCCTGTTGGTGGTTCTGGGTTGCACGCTTCACCAAACAATAGTCTTAGATATATAGAAGATAAAAGAAAAATCTGAGACCCCATAGTGGTGTTGTTCCTCAAATTATTAGATCCTTAGTTCATTTTCCTCCTTCCACTTTTCAGGGTTCTCTTATTGTGTTATATTTAGGATGTTTGGTTATGCATAATGGGGGAGAATATGAGAACTGAGAAGGCAGTGAGTGAGTCTAGTCCATCTTGTTTAAATCCAGAAGTTCTTGTTTATATATTTTAAATTTCTGTTTCAGGTGCAAACAGATTGGAGATTATGTTGGTGAATTGACCCCTTCATATAATTTCCCTCATTATTCCTATTAACATTCATTGTTCTGAAGTCACTTTTGCCTTATGTTAATCTAGCTATTTCAAGTTTTTTAAAATTTGTATTTATATGATACATCTCTTTCCATACTTTATTTTGACCTATCTATGCCTTTTATTTAAAACTAGAGGCCCGGTGCACGAAAATTCGTGCATTTGCAGGGGGTCCCTCAGCCTGGCCTATACCCCCTCACAGTCCGGGAGCCCTTGGGGGATGTCCAACTGACAGCTTAGACCCGCTCCCCACGGGCCTCCCTCTGCGGGAGGTGACTGGCAGGCTGATCAGGGAACAGTGTGGCTGGCTGGCTAGTGGCTGACCCCACACCCCAATCGCCCCTCTGCCACCGCTGGTTGCCGCTGCCCCTCAATTGCCATCCCTCCCTCTGCCCGTAGGCACCTGCCTTGGCTGGCTTGGTGCCTCCCACTCGCTGGCCCTGCTCCCCTGCTGACTGGTTGTTCTGCTGTTCGGTCGATTTGCATATTAGGCTTTTATTATGTAGGATGGGTTCTCTATTGAAAGCATATAGTGTGGCCTTTCTCTCTTTATCTGATCTTCATTCTCTGTCTCTTATTGGTGCTTTTGAACATTTACATTTAATGTCATTATATACAGTCGGTTTTAACCTTAACATATTGCCAATTGTTTTGTTTGTTTTATATACTTTTTGTTTCTTTCACCCTTTTTTGCTGTCTTTTGGATTGAGTATTTTTATTACATCTTATTTTTACTATTGGCTTATTGTTATTATTTTGTTGTTGTTAATGCTCACCTGAGGGTATTTTTTTATTGATATTTAGAGAGAATGAAAATGAGGGAGGGAAAGAGAGAGGGAGGGAGAGACATAATTAACATTGGCTATATGTGTTTATTTTAACAGCTGCTGAAATAGTTCAAGAACTTGAAAATATGGAGAAGACTAGGATGCGTCTTGAAGCTAGTAAACTCAATGAAAGAGTATGTTATGGGCTAGTTCAGTATCTGGGTAGAAATTAAAGAAAGGAAGGTTGAATATTCTCCTAAAATTGAAGCAAGCCAGAATGTACTAGAACACATTTCCACTTAATATATTATGATTTACCTACAGCTCATTTTTAGCACAAAATTCTATCATATTTAGCAGTCTTCTAGCACACAGTGCAATCTAGAGTTTATTAATGGGTTATAGTCCTTAGAAAAAACATATGCCTACATATCAGGTAGCCTTTATATTGGCCCTTTCTCTGCTCGTTGTATTTGGTAAGCTATTTAACCTCTGCTGCCCTTACCATCTTCATCTGTAAAATTTCGGGATTTAACTCTATGATCTCTAAGATCCCTTTTTAGCTCTGGCATTCTGCAATTCCATGATTGTCCTGATTGAGAAATTAAGTAATTGTAGGAGTTATAGAATATCTGTTGAGCTTATTGAGGGCATCAGAAACCTAAAATGTTTCACTATTGCTTTCCTCTAGCGTGAAGGCCCAAAACTTGAGAAAAGAATGTCAAGGAAGAAAATAGTCATGTGTCCTATCACATTGTAGGCAGTGTTTTGGGCTTTCCCAAGTAGACTTTTTTCCCTAGACCATCTATAATGTGTTTGTAGGGGGGAATGAGCTTATAATCAGTAGTAGGAAAAAATGAGATTTGCATTAACTTTATTACTACCCGAGTGCTAACTCTAAGATGGAGACGGTAGTGAGTCATGTAAGTACACTTGATTTTTTAAGTCTCAGATGTGAAAAAGCGGAACTATAAATGTAACATTTCTTGTATTTTTCCTATATATTACGTTTCTTATAGATTTGGGGAAGTTAGGCTGGAGAAGATAGAAGGCAGACAAGAAAATCTGCCTTATTAATGATCTGCTGAATGTCTCCAGTCTTGTAGTTTCAAGTGTTTTGTAGTTTGTTGTATTAATGAATGTGAAAAAATGAACTATTGAAAATAGGAAAGTTAATTGTATTAATACTTTATGTATTCTAGTGGAATTCATATTGCATTTTCTACATGAATGAGAAATAAGTAATGAGTAAAATATATATTACTTATGATATTCAAGGGAAATACTCAGGAGTTACTTTTCCTAGGTCTGTGTGAAAAAGAAATGAGTGATTATTTTATTCTATTTAAACATCCACATTTGAGATTTTAAAGTTTATAGTACTGATTTCTATTTTTGTCATTTAATGAATTTTTAATGAAGAATTTTTTATTATTTTAGATAATGGTTTTTACGAAGGACCAAACAGAAAAGGAAATAGACGAAATCCACAGTAAATACCGTAAGTTGTAGGAGGTTTTCTTTATTTGCAAAGAATTTGGGTTGCAGTTTTTTATCTTAAAGTTTTAAAATAAATTTTTTATATTAATGTTTGGTACACACTTATCTTGTTAATATTACTTAAGAGACTGAATTTTAGTTGTGCTCACTGAGACGGACTTTTTTTATAAGTCAGTGTGCCTGCTTTTTCATTTGTGACTAGCATACTTCGAGCTTCTCACTAAGCACTTTGCAAATATTAATTAGTTGCTCTCAAAGCATCTTTGTGAGAAGAAAATAGGATTAAAATGGAAACATTTCTGACTTTCCTGTCCTCAAGCCACTCAATGACAATACTGTAAAGAATTTCAGCACTAATAGCTTGCAAATTTGTGCCAAAAAGAGTTTTCATTTTATTAGGTATTAACAACTTTCTAACTTTATCACTTCCTTTTTCTTAAATGGCCTTTGTATATATCTTTCCTAGGGCTAACACATTACTGTTTTATCTGTTAGGAAGCTGTTATCCTTTGTTAGATTAGTTTGTTTTTAGCTTAAATTTAAGTGCTTGGCAAACAGTAGATAGTTAATAAATATTTGTTGAATGAATGTACCGCACATACGATGTTTTGGTTGTGCTAAGAGAATGTTGTCTTCTTTTTTCAGTTCTTAAGTTTTGAAGGGACAGATTCCGCAGTGGTCTATTTGGGGAGGGAGGATGCAGTAGTACACAGACACTAGATGTAGGTGTGATGGCCTGTGCTGAACAACAAAAGTCATTTCTCTGTTGCTAGAAAGATAAGTATGGTGTGATTTCTTTTTTTTCAAATCAACTTTTGGGAAGCCAAAGTGATTTTTCTTGAGACAGGAGGTAGAGACAACCAAATGGTCACTGATTTGGCAAAATTAAGGCCTGTAACAATAAGGAAAACAGAAAATATGCATGAAGAAAAAGTAACTTAAATCACTAAAAGAGTGGTATCTAACAAATATGCCTCACTAAGAAAGAAGTGGATTAGATGCAGGCAAGACAATATACAAATATATATTGCCCACTATTAAGTATCTAAAAAAAGCTTTACTTTACTAAATAGGTCATGTTAAACTAATTGGTTTAGCCCTAAAACACCTCAGTATATACTTGAAAAAACCCAAAAACACTAATTTCAGGCTCTTGTAAAGCTTAAGTTCTGATTATGTAGTCATACATTTTGATTTAGTATTGGGCTCTAAATGTACTATTGATTTCTTTTAAACATTTTAATTAATGTTTTACATGCATGTAGTTTTTTTTTTTAAATTTGATTTTAAAGAGGGAGGAAGGGAGAGAGAGAAGGAGAGAGGAGCTGGGGCGGGGGGAGCACTCTAGGAATCTGCAGAAGGTTCACCTTGTGTATTCAATCAGCATACAAAGTATATTTTTCTGACTGTTACTAAAGAAGGACCAGGACCCAGTGGGTCTGCCCTGGCATGGTCTGGAAATAGGATTCTTCTGAGGTGTTTCAGGAAAAGAATTTAAGACTGGCACATAGGAGGAATTTAAGTGGCAAGATTTATTAGAGTGAGAGAGGTCGTACACCCTTGGAAAGGCCTAGAGCCGGTTGGCTATAGTAGTGGCCTCGTGGACAGAGGCAAAAGGAGAGTACTCTGCCATTGCTTGCTGCTCCCCTGGTGGCAAGTCTGGTGGGGATCCTTAGAGTTTAGGAGAAAAGAAGGCAAAAAGTACGTGTCCGAAAGAAGGGCATGAACGCTCCAAGGAGGGCGTGCACTGGTTTTTTTGTTTAGCTTCTATATATTTCCTTGAGTTCAGAAAAGAGAAGTCTTTCTTTTTAACTATTCAGTCTTCAGTCTCTCTCCTGACTTTTTCCCAGGCAGTGCCCATGCCCTCCCCTATCCAATCTCTTTCCTGGATCTTCTGGATTTTGTGGCCTTACCCTATTAGATCTTTCCCCCAGACTTCCCCAAGTTAGTCCCCTCCCCCTTTCTGATTGCCATTTTGGCTTCTAATGCTCATGCACTCAGTGAAAGGACTCCCCCGACCCCCTTCTTTCTCCCTCCCTGCTCAATCAAGTGGAATGGTGCAGGTTGCTCCTGGGGTGACTGAAAAGTATCTGCTTGGAGTGACTGAAACTGTCTTTTTCTAGTTAATCTGGCTTAATTAGGTATCTGGTTCTGTTTGCTCCCTTCCTTTTTGTTAATGTCTAACAAACTGCCTACTGTAACATGATCACAATAGAATTAAATTGGAAATCAGTAACAAAGCCTCCTGGAAATCTGCCAAATATTTGGAAACTAAGCAACACATTTCCAAATAACTCATGGATCAAAGGAAAATTAAAACCAAGAAATTTCAAAATTATTTATTAACTCATTTAAAAATAACAAATCCATTACATATTAACATAACCTGATAGAAAATAATGTTCCCAAAACAAAAAAAATATATCAAAATAAATGGAATTTTCTACTAGCCCAGATAGCATAACAGAGACTATATTTACTTCATTAATAAACCAGAAAACCAGATTAAATGTATGAAACAGTGGTTTTTTAGATCCTGGGGGAAAGTAGCACAGGATTGTGATTCCTGAAGGAAGGAAAACAAATCGGAGAGCTCTCCAGTTCCAGAGCTTACTGCCTAGTGTTTAGGCATTGGGTAGGAGAACCCCAAAATAATCTGGTGGATCACTGAGTAGGTAAACCAGAAATGAAAGGTGTGGGAGGCCAAGATGGCTAGAATTTGTGGGACAGCTTACCAGAGAGGAGAGAACCTCAGAGAGGTGAGAGCTCTATATGATGCATAGAAGATCCTGTTAAGCTTTTTGCTGTCTAGACATTTGCATGTGAAGGAAAGGAAAGTGCCTGAGGCTAGGGAAAGGCTAATTGAAAGGATTAGCTCCAGAACAATTTCTGGAGCTCACATAGGGTCTGGAACAATTTGAATCCATCACAAGCCCTCATACAAAAAACAAAAACACAATGCACATGCCTCACAATATTTGGGGACATCAGACAGAATCCTCAGAAAGGTATTATTCCTTTAGCAGCTGGGCTAATCTAATCTACCTTAGGGCCAGATAATAAATATTTTAGGCTTTGCAGACTATATATGGTCTTTGTCAAATGTTGTATTTGTTAACACATCTTTATAAAATTATAAAAGGCATTCTTAGCTAGAGAGCCATACAAAAATATGCCATAGATTGGATTTGGCCTTTGGGCAGTTATTTGTTGTCTTTACACTAATGGTTGTACTAATTTTCTCTAATGAAAATTTTTTGTTTTTTTAAATTTAATAAATCTTTATTGTTCAGATTATTACAGTTGTTCCTCTTTTTTCCTCCCATAGCTCCCCTCCACTAGGTTCCTACCCCACCCTCTGCCCTTACCTCCCCCCACTGTCCTCATCCATAGGTGTACGTTTTTTACCTAGTCTCTTCCCGCACCCCCCATTCCCCTTTTCCACAAAGAATTGTCAGTCCACTCCCTTTGTATGCCCCGAATTCTATTATATTCACCAGTTAATACTGTTCATCATATTTTTTATTCCCTTGGGTTTTAGATTCACTTGTTGATAGATACGTATTTGTTGTTCATAATTTTTATCTTTATCTTTTTTTCTTCCTCTTCTTAAAGAATACCCTTCAGCATTTCAGATAATTCTGGTTTGGTGGTAATGAACTCCTTTAGCTTTTTCTTATCTGTGAAGCTCTTTATCTGCTCTTCAATTCTGAATGATAGCTTTGCTGGGTAGAGTAATCTTGGTTGTAGGTTCTTGCTATCCATCACTTGGAATATTTCTTGCTATTGCCGTCTGGCCTGCATAGTTTCTGTTGAGAAATGAGCTGACAGTCGTATGGGTGCTCCCTTGTAGGTAAATGTTTTTCTCTTGCTGCTTTTAATATTCTCTCTTTGTCTTTTGCTCTTGGCATTTTACTTATGATGTGTCTTGGTGTGGTCCTCTTTGGATTCCTTTTGTTTGGGGTTCTGTGTGCTTCCTGGACTTGTAAGTCTATTTCTTTCACCAGGTGGGGGAAGTTTTCGGTCACTATTTCTTCAAATAGGTTTTCAGTATCTTGCTCTTTCTCTTCTTCTGGGACCCCCATAATTCTGATGTTGGTATGCTTGAAGTTATCCCAGAGTCTTCTTACACTATCTTCAACTTTTTGGATTCTTTTTTCTTTTCCGGGTGGGTGTTTTTTGCTTCTTTATATTCCAAATCTTTGACTTGGTTCTTGCAATCCTCTAGTCTGCTTTTAGGTCTCTGTATAATATTTTTAATTTCAGTCAGTGTATGCTTAATTTCTAGTTGATCCTTTTTCATATCCTCGAGGATCTCATTAAATTTATCAGCCTTTTCTAGGAAATTCTTGAAAAACTTTATAACTGTGGTTTTGAACTTTATATCCAGTCATTTACTTTCCTCCATTTCCTTCATTTGTGACCTGCTTCTTTGTCTCCGCATTTCAGCTGCTTTCCTGAGCTGATGGAGTGGCTTTGTGTGCTAGGTGTCCTAGTAGGGCCCAGTGGCTCAGCCTCCCCAGTTACCTGAGGTGGACACTCTTGGTGTGCCCCTTTGTGGGCTGTGTGTGCAGTCTTGTTGTAGTTAAGCCTAAATTGTTGTTAGTATCACTGGGGGGAGTTGACCTCCAGGCCAATTGGCTGTGAGGATCAGCTGTGTCTCCGCTGGGAGAGCCTCTGTGCTCAGCTTGGATGGGGCGGAGTCTCAGGGTGGAGCAGACAGCCTTGGTTTCCTGTCAGCCCTGCCCTAAGAGGTCCCTGTGTCTCAGTGTCCCGTGGCAGTGGCTGCATGCACCTCTGAGAGAAGGCTGCCCTCGAGTTTCGCCCACTGCCAGACAGTCCAGTTTTTCCCCGAATGAGTCTGGGTACCCATAAGTCTCACCGGAACTGGATTTCAGTGTGGCTGGGAGGTTTTGTTTCCCTCCCGAACAAGACAGCTAGCCGTGCGCTTGCTGCCCGCCCTCTTCGCACGCGGCAGTAAGCCAGCCACGTATTCAGCCGCCCACCCTTTCCGTGTGTGCCAGTCTCTGCACCTCTGTCCGCCACAGCTCCTCTGGGTCTCAATGTCCTTTTCTCTTTCCTTCTAGTTGTAGAATTTCCACTCAGCCAGCTTTCCGGTGGTTCTGGATGATGTTCGCTTTGTCTTCCAGTAGCAGTTTTGAAATTGTTGTGCTAGGCAGCAGTATAGGTGTTTACCTATGCCACCATCTTGGTTTCTCTCCCGAAAAGTTTTTTTTTTAAAATAGACTTTATGTTTTAGAGTAAAACGTAATATTCAGGGGGAAATGCAGTGACTTCCTATATCTCCCCTGTTGCACAGATGCACCATCTCTCCTGCCATCAATATCTCTCACCAGAGTGGTATACTGACACGTCATTATCACAAAGTGCATAGTTTACAGTAGGGTTCACTCTTGGTGGTATATATTCTATGGGTTTTAACAAATACATAATGACATGTATCTATCATTATCTTATCACACAGAATACTCACTGTGCTTCATTTATTGATCCCTCCTTTCTTCCTAGCCCCTGACAACCACTTACCTTTTCACTGTCTTTATAGTTTTTTTCTTTTCCAGAATGTCATATAATTGGAATTATACAGTATATAGCCTTTTCAGATTGTCTTCTTTCTCAGTAATTTGCATTTCAGGTTCCTCTATGTCTTTACCTGACTTGATAGCACATTTCTTTTTAGCCTTGAACAATATTCCATTTTCTGGATGTACTATAGTTTATCAATTTACCTAATACCTAATAATCAACTTACCTATTGCTTCTTTAGGCAGTTATTTTAAAAGTTCCTTACATTCTTGTGCAGGTTTTTGTGTGAACATAAGTTTCAATATATTTGGATAAATACTAAGGCATGTGAGTGCTAGATCATAAGGTATCTTTAGTTTTGTAAGAACTTGTATTTTAAATCTCTTGTGTCATTTTGCATTCCCACTAGCAAAGAATAAGAGTTACTGTTGCTTTTTATCCTTACCTGCATATGTGTTGTTAGTGATTTGGATTTTTGCCATTCTAATACAATTATCTACTGATATATGATGTTGAGCATTTTTTCATATGGTTATTTGCCATCTGTATATCTTTTTCCAGGAAGTGTCTGTTCAGATCTTTGGCCATTTTTTTTAATTGGGTCATTCATTTTCTTCTTGACTCTTGGAAGTTCTTTGTATATTTTGGATAACAGTCCTTTATCAGATATGTCTTTTGCAAATATTTTTTCCTGGTCTGTGGCTTGTCTTCTTATTATCTTCATAATCTGCCCTATTAAATATTGAAAGCAAGCCTTGGAATGACTCAGTTGATTCCAAGTAGCTTGATATTCTTCAGAACAAAATATAATACAATTTAAGGATAGAACAAAATCTAGCAACCAAGAGAATAAAATTAATAGTATTTAGTATCCTATTGAAATTACCAGGAATTCAAAGAAGCAGAAAAATAAGATTCATGGAAAGGAGAAATTTTATCATATATTTTTTTTATTGTTTTAAGTATTACAAATAGTAGTACATATGTCTCCTTTTTTCCCCCCCATTGACCTCCCCCGACCTCCCCTACCCCCCAGTACATGCCTTCACCTGCCTGCCCTCCCCCCCGCCCCAGTGTCTTGTATCCATTGGTTGTGCTTATATGCACGCGTACAAGTCCTTTGGTTGGTCTCTTACAGCCCCCCTCGCCCAAACTCCCCTGTCTTCCCAATGTAGTTTGACAGTCTGTTCAATGCTTCTTTGCCTCTGTATCTTTTTCCCACCATTTCTTTCCTTTAAAAAGTTTTGCCTTTGCAGACTAGAAATAAACATATAATAACAAAACAAAACAAAAAAATGTTTGAGTCCCAATTTCAATGTCCAACAGTTCTGAGTCCCCGTTTTAATGTCTAAGAGTTCCTTATGTGTACATGTCAGCAATGATATCTGGATGGTGGGCACATGGTAGCAATGCAGGTCCGACCCTCTCTGGTTTGGTCCTAGGTACCCTGCAGCGGTGCACAGCTGCTGACTGCTCGCGAAAGGAGAAATTTTAATAGAACCAAACCCAGGAATGACAGATGATGAGACTAGTTGACTGAAATGCTAAAACAGCATGTATAAATAAATATGTTCCATATGTCAAGAAGGAAGAATTAAGTGGGGTCCTGCTGAGGTGAGAAATGGATGATATAAAAAAACTCAAATGGAATTCATTTTATGATAATATACCTGAATTGAAATATACACTAGATGAAGTAAAAACAGATTAAGATATATATATATATATATATATATATATATATATGTATATAAATATATATATATAAAACTGAATGAAAATACTTCACATCAATGTGGAATGGAGCTAAAGCAGTGCTCAGAGGGAAATGTATAACATTAAATACTTGTATTAGAAAAGAGAAGAGGTTTTAAATTAGATATCTATGCTTTCATCTTAAACTAGGAAAAGAAGAGCAGATTCCACCCAAAGTAAACAGAAGGCTGGTAATATTAAAGGAAAGAGCAGAAACCAATGAAAGTGAAGATAGAAAAATGATTGAGAAAGCCTGTGAAACCAAAAGTTGGTTCTTTGTAAAGCTTAATAAAATTAAAAACCTCTAGCAAGACTGTTCAGGACAAAAACAGAAAATAGAAATTACCAATCCTATCTAATAAGGAGGGAATATGCTAATTGCCCACCCTCAAAGATGGCGGTGACCATAGCCAATAAGGAGGGATTATGCTAATTAAATGCCACACCCTCAAAGATGGCAGTGCCCGGTCCCCTCAGCCCCGCTGGGGCAGCAGGCGCGGCAAGGCTGGGCCTGCCCCCAGGCTGGCCCGGCCACTCTGCGCACCTGCCTCCAGAGTCCCCTAGTCCCCTCAGCCCCCCAGATGCCCAGGGCCGGCCTGAGGCACAGGCAGTTCTCGGATGGCGGCTGCCCAGCTGACACCTGAGGTACAGACAAGCCTCAGGTGGCGGCTGCCCAGCCGCCCAGAGCTGCCCAAGGCTCAGGTAACCAGGGCTGGCTGAGGCTTGCGCTGCCAGCAGTAGCGGCAGCAGAGGGGTGATGGGGACGTCGCCTTCCCCTGATTGCCGGGTTGCCTCCTACCCCTGAGGGTTCCCAGACTGTGAGAGGGGGCAGGCTGGGCTCAGCCCCCCTCCCCCCCCCCCCGCTCCAGTGCATGAATTTTCATGCATCAGGCCTCGTCTATATAATAAAAGCCTAAGTGACCATTACAGTGGAACGACCAGAACAACTGGTCACTATGATGCGCACTGACCACCAGGGGGCAGACGCTCAACACAGGAGCTGTCCGCTGGTGGTCAGTGTGCTCCCACAGGGGGAGCACTGCTCAGTCAGAAGGTGGGCTTATGGCTGTCAAGTGCAGCATGGTGGTGGGACCACAGCAGCACTAAGGAGCAGTGAGCAGGTGGGTGGTAAGGAGCGAGGGGTCCTGGACTACAAGAGGGATGTCTGCCACTCCCCATGGAGAGCGGGCCTAAGCCGGCAGGTGGGCATCCCCCAAGAGGTCCCAGACTGTAAGAAGGCGCAGGCCGGGCTGAGGGACCCCCGCCCCCTCCAGTGCACAAATTTCATGCACCAGGCATCTAGTATCAGGAATAAAAGAGGGGAGACTACTAAGTATCCTACTGATATTAAAGGAATAATAAAGGGAATATTGTTAATAACTTTTTACCATTAAATATGAGAACACAAGAAATGGATGAATTACTTGAAAGACACAAATTACCAAGTCTTACTTAAGAAGAAATAGATAAGCTAACTAGTCCTATATCCTGTATCTATTAAGTAAATTGAATTTGCATTTCTAATGAAAACTCCAGGTCCAAATGGCTTCACTAGTGAATTCTATGAAACACATAAGGAAAGAAATAATACCAACTCTACACAAATTCTTCTAGAAAGTTGAAACGGAAGAAATACTTTTGACTTCATTTTAGTAGGCCCAGTTTCCATGAAACAAAACCAGACGAAGACAGTATCATAAATGTTCTGGCCAATATTCCTTATGAACATAGATGCAAAAATCCTTTACAAAATTTTAGTAAATGAAATCTAGCAGTACGTAGAAAGGATAATACATTATAAACAAGTGGGATTTATCTTAAGAATACAAGATTGGTTTAATGTTAAAAAAATGATATAATTCTATTAACATACTAAAAAACAGTATGTTATTCTCTAAGTAGATGCAGAATAAGCATTTGATAAAATTGATCATCCACTTATAATAAAACTTTCACTAAACTAGAATTTCTTCAATCTGATAAAGTATATTTATGAAAAAGTTACACCTAACAGCATATGTAATGGTGAAATATTAAATGGTTTTCCTCTGACTTGGAAAAAAGTAGAGATGTTTATTCTTATCACTTTATTCAATATTGCACTATAAATCCTAGCCTGTGATAAGGCAAGAAAGAAAAATAATATGTGACTTGAAAGGAAGAAATAAAACTTTTTATTCACAGTCAATATGGTTATCTTTTTCAAATAGTATAAATCATAAAAGAAAAAGATGAAAGAAAATATAAATATTATTAAAATTAAAAACACCTTTTCAGAAGACAAATATGAAAATGAAAAAGCAAGCCACAGATTACAAGAAAATAAAATTTATATTTAACCAAGTTCTGGCATTTATAATATATAAAGAACTCTTTTTTTAATTTTTAATCCTCACTGGAGGATATTTTCTCCATTGATTTTTTTAGAGAGAGCGGAAGTGGGGGTAGGGGGGGCGGGCGAGAAACATCGATTGGTTGCCTCCTACGCAGGAATTGAACCCTCAACCCTTTGATATATGGGCTAATGCTCCACCACTGAACCACACAGGCCAGGACTACATAAAGAGCTCTTACAGCCCTAGCTGGTTTGGCTCAGTGGATAGAGCATTGGCTTGTGGACTGAAGGGTCCCGGGTTCGATTCTGGTCAAGGGCACATGCCCAAATTGAGGGCTTGGTTCCCACTGGGGGGCGTGCAGTAGGCAGCTGATCAGTGATTCTCTCTCATCACTGATGTTTCTATCTCTCCCTCTCCCTTCCTCTCTGAAATCAATAAAAATATATTTTAAAAAAGGACTCTTACAATTCAATAATAAGGCATATGTCATATTTTTAAAAAGGGCAAAGATTTAAACAGATTCTTCAGCAAAGGAGATACTCAAACACCAAATAACCACATAAGAAGATAAGGTTAGTTTTACTAGTCATTAGTTTTTAGGAAAATATAAATTAAAATGACAATGAAATAATGCTATAATACTACACACTTATTTTAATTGAAAAAGGACAGTATTAAGTGCTGACAGGATGTATAGCAAATGGAACTCTCATACATTGCTGGTGATAATGCAAAATTATACATTCACTTAGGTAAACAGTTTAGCATTTTGTTATAAAGTCAAACATGCACCTACCATATATTCTATATTCCTAGCTATTTACCCAAGGCCAATGAAAGCATATGTCTATAAAGATTTTTACAATCAGATTTATTGAGATATAATTTACAAAAAATTTTATCAGTTGTAAATGAACAGTTTGAGTGTTATAGATAAATGTTATAGCAGTTTATTCATATTATCCTAAAATGAAAACAACCTACATATTCATAAACACTGTGGTACATGCATATAAAAGAATTAACCCCTTATACATGGATGTATCTCAGAAACATTATGCTAAGAGAAAATCAAATTAAAATGGAGAATACTGTATGATTCCACTTATATAAAGTCTAGAAAAGGCAAAAATATAGAACAGAGAGCAATTTGGTACTGCCAGAGGCTGTGGGTGGAGAAAAAAGGGGGGGACTGATTACAAAGGGTCATGAAGAACTCTTTAGGGTGATTTAAATCTTTGGTTTCATGATTGTATTGGTAGTTACATGACCATATATTTTTTTAAAAACATATCAGTGTTCACTTAAAATTGATTAATTTTTGTGTAAAGTATTTCTCAAGTCTGATTTTAAAAATTTAGTGAGAAGAATGGCATTCTTTTCTGTTTTTTCCACATCTCCTTAATGTCTTGCTTAATAAAAGACATCTCAATTCTTATACTAGCTTCTGCATTTAAACTGTCACCCTGTGTTATTTCGCTTAAAGTATATGAAAAATATCCAGTCTGTGAGATAGGTTATTGAAAAGAGCAAGAGTGTTTTAATGAATATTTTAGATAATTGTGGATATTCTTTGATACTACACTAAAATACGTCAGTATTATTTCAGAAAGGTTAATTACAATAGAATTTGAAAATATATTAATGAAGTTTTTGTACTTTAATTACATTAAAATCCTCTGTCAGGCACTTTGAATGGACCTTTTATCTGTGAAATTATAACATCATTTGTTGGTTATTTGGAAAATACTGGTTTATTGAGGTCCAAATGTTTGCATATTTCATTTATATATTATAATACTAAAAAATAGCATTCTTGCCCAGCTGGTATGGCTTAGTGTTTGAGTATTAAACGATGCACCAAAAGGTTGCTGCTTCGATTCCCAGTCAGGACGCATGCCCAGGCTCAATCCCCATGAGGGGTATGCAGGAGGCAGTTAATCAATGTTCTCTCTCATCAATGTTTCTCTCTCTCTCCCTTTCCCTTTCTCTCTCCAAAAAATTAATTAAAAACATATTTTTAAAACATAGCATTCCTTAATATCACGACCCATCTCATCAGCAAAGTATTGGTTAGCTGGCAAGCTCACAGGGGTGGATGCAGCAGTATCTCAGTGGTGTCACTGGAGAGGGGGTGAGCCTGTCCAATCTTGGAAGAGCTTGGTTTTGGTCTTATACACCCCTGGGTTTACAGGCAGTCTCAGAAACATCTGGCTATAAAAGCTGGTCTAAAAAAGAGTAATTTAGGTGGTCAGAGAGTGAAGGGCTTGACTTGGCACTAGAAAGATTATGGTATTTCAACTTGAAGAGGCAGAAAGGGTGGTATGATTCAGGTATTAAAAATCTTGAAGAATATGATTTGGTTGAATGTGGGCTTATTCATCAGTTCCCACAGCTATCTGAGCCACTTAAGACTTTTAAGAGGTAAATGCAGGGCATCTAACCAGCAGAATGGAGATTTTAAACTATAAAGTACTCCTTGCCAAATGGCAGAACTTCTAAAATGAGGTGAAGGATGAGTTTGAACAGGTTTATTGGTCACTAGAGGCCTGGTGCACAAAATTCATGCATGGCGGGCGGGGGGGGGGGTTGTCCCTCAGCCCAGCCTGTGCCCTCTTACAGTCCAGGAGCCCTCGGGGAATGTCCAACTGACAGCTTAGGGAACCCCCCTGCCCCCCCCCCCGCCCCCCCCCCCGGCAGTCAGACATCCTTAGCGCTGCCGTGGGAGGCGGGAGGCTCCCACCACTGCCACTGCACTGGCCAGTTGTGATCCCGGCTTCTGGCTGAGTGGTGCTTCCCCTGTGGGAGCACACTGATCACCAGGGGCAGCTCCTACGTTGAGCATCTGCCCTCTGGTGGTCAGTGCACATTATAGCAACCGGTCATTCCACCATTTGGTCGATTTGTATATTAGCCTTTTATTACATAGGATAGTCTCTTGGCATTTTTTTTCCTTTTTTGATTAAAGTATAGTTAACATACACATACAATATTATATTAGTTTCAGATGTACAACCTAGTGATTCAACATTTATATATCTTATGAAATTGTTTTTTGAGCAGTGATTATTGGACTTCTTGGGCCAAAACCAGAGCAGTGGCTGCCATTTACTTTTTGGTTTCCAGCATAGGTGTAGGAGTAATTAGATTTAAAAAAGAAAATCTCTTTTAATCCTGGGACTTTATAGCTTCAGAAGATGAAGTCATTAAGCCTCCTTGGCTGTTAATGAGATTACTTTAGCAAGTTTCTTGTGTAATTCTTAAACCCACAATCCACAGGTACACAATAGAGTGGCCTTACTAGGAAAATGGCCTACACCTGTTCTAAATAAATTCCAGAGACCACATGGTGCTGTTTCCCTAACAAAAACTACCATGGTGTGAGCCCATTTGTATTTTTTATTCTGGGGAGATGAAGAAGTACAAAATAATTATCCTTAAATACATAGAGTTCAATAGGACTTGAAAGATCACCTAGCTTGTAATCTTAGGATCTCACCTGTTTCTAAAAAGCTAACTTTCCAGTAACCTTTATGGCTAACATATTTCTTTTGCTGAAATTTTAGCCAGTATCTTATTTAAAACTTACCAGACACTTTATAACCCAGCACCTTGATTTTAGTGGGAGTTTTCCTACAGATACCATACACACAAATGTATTAAAATTAGGAGCAGTCTCTCCCTAGTGGCTAAACAACAGTACATTTATTTGTCAGGAATATTAAAATAAATGTGCAAATGGAGGTAAACCTGGCTCCTTCCACAGCGCGGGAGGGAAGTCATTTGAGCCTTCCTCAACCAGGATTTTGCTTGTGTGGACAAGAATTTTCCATTGCCATCAGTTACCTACATTTACAGAGCCGTAGCATAGCTCAAAGGCAGTGAATGGCTGGAATCAGGGAAGGGTAGCCCTAGGAAATGCAGTTTCCCCTACACCCAGGTATTCTTAGTATTTGCTTGAGGGAAAATATAGGTTACTGTATGAAACAGTTTCAAAACTTTGTTTTAAAAGAATCATTTGCAGTATGATTATTTCTGAAATGAATTTTTTCAGGATTTATGACATTTTGAATCATGGCTTCGGTGTTTACAGATGCTAGATAAGTAAAGTGCAACCTCAGCTATTTGAACCACGGTTCAGATCACAAATAGATGTCCTCAAGTCATGCTCTAACAATGACTGGCTACTCTTTATTGAGTAAATTAACTCATATTACTAATGGTGACCTAGAGGTCAGGCTTAAATTATTTTCAGAGGTGTAACGAGGTAGATTGGTGGAGGAAATGTCTTCGATTGCTAAGGGGGTGCTGATAGGAAATAGGCAAGAAGTGTAAAGGGGAAGAAAACGGACTTGAAATGGATATTCTTTGTTTTTATATCCCAACTTTCCTAGAGGCTTCTGGTTTTATATTTAATTGATATTCATCTTAGTATTCTGTTGTGTCTTTGAAATTAGAATGGTGTCTTAGAAATTAGGTGCCTTTTAGATATATTTAAGAAAGCATGCTCTGGCCGGTGTTTATCGGTGGTTAGAGCATCAGCTCACGGACCTAAGGGTCATGGATTCAATTCCTGGTCAAAGACACGCACCTGGGTTGCAAGTTTGATCACCGACCCCCGTCAGGGCTAGTGTGGGATGGAACCAATCAATGTTTCTCTCTACTCTCCCCCTCCCTTCCTCTAGTGTACTCTTTAAAAATGAAAGGGAAAAATATCCTCCAATGAGGATGAACAACAACAAAAAAGAAAGCGATATCTTTCATGTTCTATCAAAAGCCTTTCTGGAGTATGGGGTTTGGGAAGAAACCTACAGTAACGAACTAGGACTGTCATGTTTCCGTGTTTGTAGCTGAGGAAGGGAGGAGATAGATAGGAAAGGCTTCCACAGTCTCCCAGCACCTTGTATTCTTGTGCTTGCCAGCTTTTTCATTTATTGCAAGTGATTCCCAAGAGTGCTATTCTTGAGCGAGCTTGTACACTTCTTGATGGTTATAGATGTATAACTTTTATAGTCTTTGCTTTGCTGAGAAAATCTTTTTAATTTCAGGTAAAAAACATCAGAATGAATTTCAGCTTCTGGTGGATCAGGCCAAAAAAGGATATAAGAAAACTGTTGAAATTTCAAAAAAGGATACAAGAAAACTGTTAAAATGTCAAAAAGAAGATGAATCTACAAAAATGCTATTCCCTGTATGCCTGGGTAAGAGACTTTAATTAAAAACAGAAGTAATGTTGAGTTTCACTATTTATTTTAATATAAAAAGAAAATTAAACCAAAGGAATTTACTTTGTACTTAATAGATATTTGAAATGGGGAAAGGTATTTTTAGACTTAAAGCAGTTGTTGAATATCAATTAGGTTTATAACTCTGGGAAAAATGACTGGGAGGATGACCTGAGATACAGTTTCTAAAAGCTTCCTTTGCCCTGGCTGGTGGCTCAGTGGTTAGAGCATCGGCCTGTGCACTGATGGCTCTCGGGTTTGATTCCTGGTCAAGGGCACCTACCTGAGTTGCAGATTCAATCCCTAGCCCCAGTCCTGACGAGTGGGGGAGGCAACCAAGCCCTCACATGGATGTTTCTCTCTCGCTCCCCTTTACCCTCTCTCCCTTCCACTCTCTAAAATATCTACATATGGTTATTGGCCTTTTGTTTGTTAAAGTCCTTTGCCCATTTTTTAATTGGGTTGTTTGGTGTGGGTTGTTTTTTTTTTCCTCATTCTTGAGTTTTAGGAGTTCTTTATACTGGATATTAATGCTTTATTATATATGTGATTTGCAAATATTTGTAAGCATTGCATGTAGTCTTTTTGCTTTCTTAATAGTATCTTTTGATGCATCTAGGTACTTGATTTTGAAGAATTCAATTATCAAATATTTTTGTTGCCTATACTTTTGGTGTTATATTCATGAAGTTGTCAAATCAGTGTCATGAAGATTTTCTTTTATATTTTTTCCTAAGAGTTTTATAGTTTTAGCTTTCACATTTAAGTTTTGATCCATTTTGAGTTAATTTCTAAGTATGGTGTAAGGTAAGAGTTCAACTCATTCTTTCAGATGTAGATAATTGTTTTCTGAGCACCATTTGTTAAAAAGACTGTCCAAAAGACTGTCCTTTTCCCATTGAATACTCTTGGCATCCTTGTTGAAAATCAGTTGATCATATATGTGAGGGTTTATTTCTGTAATCTCTATTCTGTTGGTCTATATGTCTATCATTATGCTGGTAGTATACTTTTTAAATTATATTAGCTTTGTAATAAATTTTGAAATTGATATGAGTCCTACAGCTTTCTTATTCCTTTTCAAGGTTATTTTGAGTCCCTTGAGATTCCATGTGAATTTTAGGTTGGATTTTTCTGCTTGTAAAAGTTGCTATAGGGTTTACATTGAATCTAGAGATTGCTTTGGTTAGTTTTGACATCTTAACAATATTGTCTTTCAATCATGAATGCAGGATAATCTTTCATTTATGTATCTCTTCTTAATTTCTTTCAACAATGTTTTGTGTTTCCAGTATGCCAAGTCTTTTACCTTTTTAGTTAGATTTATTTGTAAGTATTTTATTTGTCCTAAATTCTGGTGTCATTTATAGGTTGCTGCCTGAGTATATACCTCATGGTCTTGGTGAACAACTTGGATTTGTTCATGCGGTTATTAAAGGATAGTCTTAGAAAGTACTTGAGCTCCTGAGAAAATCTGGCTTATTATCTCAGATTTGGAGAAAAATTTGGTTTATTGGTTGAATCTCTTTGAAAGTGATTGATTGCTTGTACTCAGGGGTTATGTATTATACAGGGTGGGGGAAAAGTAGGTTTACAGTAAGTATGCAAAAATTCTTGTATTATTTCTTCATTGTATTCTCCATACGAACAGCTGTAAACCTACTTTGCCCTACCCGTATGTGTATTGCACTTAAATACTGCTCTCTCTGGGCTTCACAGATGAGTGCTACTGGTAGGTTGCTATGCATGAATGCACAGGTCTGAGAGAGGTGGGGAGTGAGAAAGAGAGGAAGACAGAATCACAGACTGACTGAAAGGCTGTGCTTTGTACGGCATCACACAACTTGCATGTACTGTGTAATTTTCACTCTTTAGAATAAACTTGCTCATTGCCGTACCAGTATACGTTTAAAAAGATGTGTGTTCTATCAAGTAAAACCTTCCTTTATTTTGTTGAGAGTTTTTGGGGAAGTTGGATGTTGGAGCCTCATATTTTGGGGCTCTAATTTGAAGTCCTCTTCGGACATCTATGGACCGATATGAAGAATAACTGACTTTCAAAGCCCACAAATTGTTGTATGATGTTTGTCCCCAAGAGTGAATTTACCTGGTAGAAGCTTATTAAACAGAGGAAGAAGTAAGAGGAGATTGTAACACAGGTGCAAAAATAAAAGATAGTTTTAAGTTGAATAGGATTCTGTTCACTCGTTTGCCAGTGTGATTGCATTCTCCTGGCCAGTTGAGTGACAGGATTGCCTGGGTTTACTGGGTATTGATTCCTCTTAACATGATCTTGGGTATCTCTTTACAAGGGGTTGTCCTGGTTAGCTTCTTTCTTCCTTTTCCCAGATAAACGTTAGAGGGTAATGATTAGACTTATTGAAGGTCAGACAACATCAGGAGCTTAGTTTTAGAAACTGCACTCTTGTGATACATGATCTCTAGTATAACAAAAACTTATATAATAATTTCTGGAAAAATCCTGACTGTATGGACTTTGAAAGGTTGTGGATTTTTGGGGGGAAGAATTTGTCTTATTCTTTTTCCATAATTTTTCTCCTTTTAATAAAACCTTGACAGTTCTTTTTAGTGTCCTTTGTGAAAGGCCGCTTGCCCCTAAAGTGCACTGGAGGAGCGATGTGCGAAATCTCTGCTCTCTGTGAAACTCATGAAAGGGGGCACTATACTGTTAGCACTCACGGCTTACACTTGAAGTATAGTGCTGCCTCAGGTCCTGAATCTAAAAGGGCACAATTGAAATCCCAGCAGAGTTCTGAAACAGGCTGTGAGGGGGAGTCCTGAGCATTGAAGAATTCGCCACTGGCATTATTTTCTGCACTCACATTTGTAGATATTTGGTTACTAGTATACCTACTGGTGACATTTTTGCAAACCTTTTGTGTTTCTATCTGTAATAAGAGACCTCAGAAATTGAGATTATGAGAAGAGGTGCATAGAAATGTGACAAAATATTTTTTTTGATCCGAAAGTATTGGATCAAACCAAAATATTGTATATGTCTGATTAGTTTTTCTTTTCCATGGTATTCACTGTAACAGATTCATTGTAACAGATTTAGTTAAATGTCCAGGTAGATTCACTACCCTATAGTAGTCAGTGACAAATATTGTGATTGTTTTATTACTTGAATCTTTAATCCTTTTTTGTTATGCTTCTTATGTTTATCAGTATTTTCTGGTCTGTAAATATGCTGGAATTCTTTAGTAATACTGTAAATAGAAGCTACATTAGAATTACAAGGTTCTCCCCTCTCCTGGTTTAAATTTTGTTTTTAAATTAATTAATTTGGTAATATATGGTGCGGACAGTATAATTAGATGGCACCATTTTGTAGTGTTGATTCTGATTCTCTGGCTGTTACTACAGTTTTGGAATCAATGTTAAATAAACTTCTATTTTACTAAGTACAAATGACAATATTAAGTTTGTGGAAATAATAATTATGCAGAGGTTGTAGATTTTAAGGTACTCTTAACTGTTTCCTTTTTTCATTTTAGAACAGGAAGATAATAAAATGAAATTACCAGATATGCCCTCAGTAATAAACCACTTCCCTCAGCCAAAGTTGGACTCCCCAGGGATATGTGAGCCCGATGGACCTGATGATTCTTCTAGCTGTACTGATATTCAAGAAGATGCTCTTTCTTCATCCGAATCAGATACATTCAATAGGTAAGAAACTCGTAGTCGTTATTTTAAATCTCTATTTCCTGTGCATGCTAAGATAGGCACACATAATTAGAAAATAACATTGAGGCATAATGCAGTTTCTCAGTTGCCTTTTACTGCGTGGTACCTTTCACAGTGACAGCGAGGCAGTACGTGGGAGTTTATGTGCAGCAACCCTAGGGAGGCTTTGTTTTCTACTCCGTAGACTTTATAACCCTATTTTTCCTGGGGTTGGATAAGAGAGTATTATAGGAAATGAAATTTTTGTCAAGACAATGAGTGAAGGAGGTAAAGATAACTACACTAGAAAATAGTGATGACCAGAAGGACAGTGCACAGAGAGTAAAACAAAAAAAGAATTTGTCCCCAAGAGGACAAATTGAGCAAGTAGAATCAATGGGGAAACTTTAAAAATGAGAAATTTGGAGGGAAGTCATTTTCCAAATGATTTTTAAAATCATTAGTCCTAGCCGGTTTGGCTCAGTGAATAGAGCCTCACCCTGAGGACCAAAGGGTCCCGGGTTTGATTCTGGCCAAGGGCATGTAACTTGGTTGTAGGCTCCTCCCCGGCCCGGGCCCTGGTTGGGGGGTGTGCAGGAGGCAACCAATCGATGTGTTTCTCTCACATTGATGTTTCTCTATGTCTTTCCCTCTCTTCCACTCTCTTTAAAAATCAATGGGAAAATATCCTCTAGTGAGGATAAAAAAAAAAAAAAAGCTATTTTAAAAAGATGAATTTGTTGTTCCACATATTTATGCATTTAGTGGTTGAATCTTTATTTTTCTTTCTTATTGTTGAAAGTTTTACATATATCCCCTTTTTTTCTCATTGACCCCTTATAGCCCACCTCCACCCCTGCCCCCGCCTTTCACCACCCTATTTCCTGTGTCCATGGGTTATGTATATAAAAGATGAATTTTTAAAGGAGGACGGAGTGTTAATGTGTGTGTGTGTGTGTGTGTGTGTGTGTTCACACCACTTTGTTCTGACATTTTACTTTGTATGATAAATACTATTCATGTTTCTACCTCACTTTATATGTATCTTTTTTCCCCCCAATTGATGCAATGTTCTGTTCTGTTTCTGTACCATAATTGACCAAACTCTTCAATTTCAGTTGGATATCTACATTTTCCCTAATGTTCTACCTATATACCCACTGCTGTGGTAAAGCTCTCCCTAGGTAATTTTTGATATTTGTTTAATATTCAAAAATTGTTAAGAGTGCTCTAGAAAAGCAATTTTCAACCTTTTCCATCTCATATTACATATGAGATGTGATGTGTCTTATAATCAATAAGACAGGTTTAATCACAACTATAGTCCATGTGTCAAGTAGTTGTCTCAGAGGGTTGTTGTTGTGATGTACTTGCCTGTGTGTGTGCATCTTGGCTCTCCTCATTTCATTTGAGTTACATGTATTGTTAGCATTACGTTAATTTTTCAACAAAATGTCTTCAACAAAATAATGAAACAAAAAAGTTACTGTGTATGACAAAGTCACAGACAGTGCAGCAAGGCATAAGTTTGATGTTAGCAAAGTAGTATTCATCATTGGATGAATGACCGCAATTCCATAGTTTCTTAGAAAACAAGGGATTTATAGGAAAGAGAGATACCCATGAGTAGATTTTTGAAATGCAGCATCTGAATATAAAGTCCCTGATTCACTTCAAACATAATTTTATACCCTAGTTAAAAGTTTCTGAAGTAGATGATAATACTGGCTGGTGCTAACCCAGCAGAAGCCTGTCACAAAGTATAGCCATGTTAGTGCCAGTGTTATTTAGTGATTCTAAAACCTAGTCAAAAGAGGTACACACTTGATTGCAGTAATTAACAAAGGGTAGGGTTTGGTACAGAATCCATTGTCAGAAAGAGAATTCAAAGTGAAAAGGGACCAAATGCTGTTAGTCAGATCAGCATATCAGAGATAAGTTATCTTTATTTATCTGGTCCATCTTATTAATAGTATTTAGGCATGCAACGGCAGGGAGATGGGCACTACACTTAGTGGGTTTGTTGAGATCTTTTTCAACTCTAAAATTGGTTAAGAGTATAACGTGTTTGTGAGTATGTACTAGTACTCTCTATATATGTGCTATACCACACACGTATATTCAGAGAGAGAGAAAGAGAAAGAGAAAATCTGGGGGAATGATATGAGTCATTTTTTGTAGATTTGACATTAAAATTTTAAAAAATATTGGAGAGGCATTGTCCATAATCAAAGGAAATTGTTTATACTAGGAGATTTTCTAAAAGAAAGATTTATACTTACGATTTATTGACCAAAAAGATGGTAGCCAGAGGTGTACATGGTGTGGTGAATATGGGTCTCATTTATTTCAGTCAGTTAGTTTAGGGTCAACACAATTATCTCTGCTGTGGTGTGTTAGAGAACATGGCCTCATGAAGTGAAATCACAAAGAACAGATAATTCTACTGCTTGGTAACTGTGATGCTTCCTGCAGATGCCAAGTGTTGGTCATAAAAGAACCTGAGCCAGAAAAGGTGAGAATGAATGCATTTTGACTCTTCAGAATTCCTGGCATAAACAATCACCTCTTCTCTGATGCTAAGTTATAGCAGCAACTTTGTGTAGGAAGTCCAGCATGGGAGCAGGCACAGAACACCAGACACTTGGACAGAAAGGCAAATTACCTATTGGTCATGTGTTTGATATATTTTGGTACAATCTTTTCTTCACTTTTAGTATTTTTGGAAGCACTCTGTCCAGAATTCTTTTTTTAAAAAATTTTTTTATTGATTAAGGTATCACATATTTGTCCTCAATCCCCCATTCCCATCCCAAACCCCTCCCCATGCATGCCCCCACCCCCCTGTTGTCTGTGACCACTGGTTAGGTTTGTATGCATGCACACAAGTCCTTTGGTTGATCTCTCCCCCTTACCCCCATCCTCCCCTGCCTTCCCTCTGAGGTTTGACAGTCTGATCAATGCTTCCCTGTCTCCGAGTCTGTTTTTGTTCATCAGTTTATGTTGTTCATTATTTCCCCTAGATGAGTGAGATCATGTGATACTAGAAATACACTTATAAGAACCGAAAATGAGACAAGCAATAATGTTTATGCTGAGAGGCAAATGAATCAGTCTGTAGTGAGTTTCTTTTTGGGCCAACAGTTCTTTTGAGTCCCAATTTCAATGTCAAACAGTTCCTTATGTGTACATGTCAGCAATGCTATTTCAGTTCTGGATGGTGGACAAATGGTGGTAATGCAGGTCTGACCCTCTCTGGTTTGGTTCTGGGCAACCTGCAGCAACGCACAGCTGCTGACTGCTAGTATGACAAGGCGTCGTCAGCATCTTCCACCTCTGGACTGTTTCTCTTTTGTCTTCATGGCTGGAACGGTCCTGTCAATTCCTCTCTGTTGCGGGAATCCACATGGTCTTGGAGTTGTTTTCTGAAAATATACAAACATATTCTCAACCAAAAGTTAATAAAGGAATCTTTTCTATAAATTTGACTTGGGATCCTTTTTCATTTTTTGCCCAAACGATTTTCCTTTGGCTTGTTTTGACACCATGTGTGTTTTTTATGGGTGTCTTGCTGTTAGCATTACACATATAAGTTAATTTTCTAAAGTAAAAATTTTCTAGATGTAATTTACTTACAGGATATTTTTCCTTACATCCTATTCTTCTACTATCCCCCCTTTTTTGATTTAAATATTAGGAGGCTCTTGGAAATTTTATAATGTAGTCTTGATAGCTTTTCAATTTTAATTTTTTGCACTAAAATATGACTGCTTTAGGTTCATTACATGTTACGCACTTTTACCATGAGATGAACTACCAATAAAAATTTTAGTTAACACTTTAGGAACAGCTTTTTGTCCAGTACCATTAATTTTTCTAGAATATTCACTTATTTCAATTAGCCAATTTAAATTAGTCTGAGAACTTGACTACTATTTTACTGTTAAATTTAATACTCTAACAACAATCTTATTTTACCCTGTAAATATTAGTGGAAAGGATTATTTGCCTTCTTGAGTAGGCCCTGAGCATTCCTGGTGCTAGGCTGGATTTAGATATCAAAAACCCACTTCCCCACACCATGGGTACAAGACAACTCAAACAAGTCTTGTTGCACTGAGAGGACAGCTGCTGTCGGCCAAGTCTCTCTGTTACCTGGGTCCCGATTTGAGTTGGACATGGGAAGCGAAGAAGCCATGGTGGCAGGAGACCTCCCTCAGAAGGAGTGAGGGTTTAGGCCCCTGCAAAGTTGGGGGAGTGAAGGTCTGTGCCCCACTTCTGTTGACCCCCAAGTTCTCTCCTGGTGGCCCCTCTGTGACTGTGCCTGTCTTAGGTTGTTCCTTCCCTGAGGAATTTTACCCATCTCTGGCTAACTAGCCTCCTCCAGGGCCAAGCAGGGTGGTGTGAGGTTCAGTTCTGTCTCCTTGGTAGCCTATGCCCGTGTGGCCTCCACGCTCAGCACCTGCTTTGGGATCCCCTGGCCTGCTGGCGGGGCCCCGGCAATGATCACATATCTTGGAGAACCCAGGTTTCTTCTCCAGGGAGAGCCCAGCTCACCCCACTGGGCGAGAGACAGATCCATGGTACCAGCCACCACAAGGCTTCAACCTCAGCATGAACAGAAATCTCAGGCAACAGCTGTGGGCAATTGGATTGTGAGAAGAGGGTCCCTCTGGCCAAAAGGGCAAGAGGGGCCAATATAGAATGCTCAGGTGCCTTCCCAGGGGGCCCTCTACACAGTGAAAGGGATTAAATCCTTTTATGTCCTTTTTAAATTGCTGCTAGACATTCAAAGAATTAGTTTGTAAGTTTGTTTGGGATAATTGTACATTGTGCTGTTGTAATTCTAAAATATCAAGAGATGTGTTATCTTTGTCTCCAAGCACCAAAAAGATGATTTTTTATTGATTCCCAAGGGTGCGAGGTACTGTTATAGGTAATGGGGGTAATACAAATCTGGGAAAAATTATAATAACATTGTAGAATAATATCAAGTAAGGATATTCTTTGCTCTAGGCCATGGCAATTCCATCTCAAACTGGCTGTCAATTTCTTTTTGTATAGACAAGGTCTTAGTTACATTTTCTGCTCCTCTCCCAGGAGCAAGTAGTGATAGTCCCTTCCTTTGGTTTCCACGCAAGCCAAAAACCTCTCTTTAAATTTATACACAAAGGAGCAGTGGTTTGATTTTGTGTCATACAAAAGGGAAGCTGGGTGGCGACCCCTGTGTAATTATACTTCCTTGCCCCACCCATGGTCCTCCTGGATGACCAAGGTGTTTGGTATTATTGGTGACTACATTAGGCGGGGGATCAGCCCATGTAAGGGCTTTTACCCACGAAGGGTCAGGAACATAAGTCCAAAATACTTCCCCATTTGCCCCAGGTAATATTGCCGTATAGCTGATGACTGCTAGCATGGCAAGAAAGACATTCTCAGGCGTTCTTGGGGTCTGGTTACCTCACAATTTCTTTTCTATTTTTAATTTTTATTATTTTATTTTATTACTATTTTTTTTTTACATATGTGTCCTTCTTCCCCCATTTCCCCCCACCCCCCACTTATGCCCCACACCCCTGTTGTCTGTGTCCATTGATTAGGCTCATATGCATGCACACAAGTCCCTTGGTTGATCTCTCCCCCTTACTCCCACCGACCCCCTCCTTCCCTGAGGTTTAAGGTTCTGATCGACATTTCTCAGTTTCTGCATGTGTTCTTGTTCATCAGTCTATGCCGTTCATTATATTCCACAAATGAGTGAGATCATATGATATTTATCTTCCTCTGCCTGGCTTATTTCACTCCTTTTTTACCTCAGTGTAGTATTCCATTGTGTAGATGTACCACAGTTTTTTAATCCATTCATCTGCTCATGGGATTTAGACAGTTTCCAAATCTTAGCTATGGTGAATTGTGCAGCTATGAACATAGGGGTGCATATATCCTTTCTGATTCATGTTTCTAGTTTCTTGGGATATATTCCTAGAAGTGGGATCACTGCGTCAAATGGGAGTTCCATTTTTAGTTTTTTGAGGAAACTCCATATTGTTCTCCACAATGGCTGCACCAGTCTGCATTCCCACCAGCAGTGCAAAAGAGTTCCTTTTTCTCCACATCCTCTCCAGCACTTGTCGTTTGTTGATTTGTTGATGATAGCCATTCTGACAGGTGTAAGATGGTACCGCATGGTTGTTTTGATTTGCATCTCTCTGATGGTTAATGACTGTGAGCATGTTTTCATATGTCTCTTGGCCTTCCTTCTGTCTTCTTTCAAAAAGTGTCTATTTAGATCAGTTGCCCATTTTTTGATTGGGTTGTTTATCTTCTTTTTGTTAAGTTGTATGAGTTCTCTGTAAATGTTGGAGATTAAACCCTTATTGTTGATATCATTGGCAAATATGTTCTCTCATGCAGTGGGCTTTCTTGTTTTATTGATGGTTTCCTTTGCTGTTCAAAAGCCTTTTATTTTGATGTAGTCCCATTTGTTTATTTTCTCTTCGGTTTCCATTGCCCTAGGTGCAGTATCAGTGAAGAAGTTCCTTTGTCATATGTCTGAGATTTTGCTGCCTGTGGATTCCTCTAGTATTTTTCTGGTTTCCCATCTTATGTTTAAGTCCTTTATCCATTTTGAGTTTATTTTTGTGTATGGTGTAAGTTGGTGATCTAGTTTCATTTTTTTGCATCTATCTGTCCAATTTTTCCAACACTATTTGTTGAAGAGACTATCTTGACTCCATTGTATGTTCATGCCTCCTTTGTCAAATATTAATTGGGCATAGTGGTTTGGGTCGATTTCTGGGTTCTCTATTCTATCCCATTGATCTATATGTCTGTTCTTGTGCCAGTACCAGGCTGTTTTAACAACAGTGGCTTTGTAATACAGCTTGATATCTGGGTATTGAGATTCCCCCTACTTTGTTTTTCTTTCTCATGATTGCTGTGGCTATTCGGGGTCTTTTTTTATTCCAGATAAATTTTTGGAGAGTTCTTTCTAGGTCTGTGAAATATGCCGTTGGTATTTTAATGGGAAGTGCATTGAATCTATAGATTGCTTTGGGTAGTATGGACATTTTAATGATGTTGATTCTACCAATCCATGAACATGGTATGTTCTTCCATCTGTTTATGTCTTCCTCTATCTCTTTTTTCAGTGTCGTGTAGTTTTCCATGTATAGGTCTTTTACCTCCTTAGTTAAGTTTATTCCTAGGTATCTTAATTTTTTTGGTGTGATGGTAAATGGGATTGCTTTTTTAGTCTCTCTTTCTGTAAGTTCATTATTGCTGTATAGAAATGCCATAGATTTCTTGGTGTTAATTTTGTATCCTGCTACAATGCCAAATTCATTTATTAAGTCTAATAATTTTTTGATGGAGTCTTTAGGGTTTTCTATGTACAGTATCATGTCATCTGTGAATAAGGACAGTTTTACTTCTTCTTTTCCAATTTGGATGCTTTTTATTTCTTCTTCTTATCTGATCTCAATGGCTAGTACTTCCAGCACTATGTTGAACAGGAGTGGTGAGAGTGGGCATCCCTGTCTTGTTCCTGTTCTTAGGGGAAATGGTTTCAGTTTTTGCCCATTGAGTATGATGTTGGCTGTAGGTTTGTCATATATGGCTTTTATTATGTTGAGGTATGATTCTTCTATTCCCACCTTGCTGAGAGTTTTTATCAAGAAAGGGTGTTGGATTTTGTCAAATGCTTTTTCTGCATCAATTGATATGACTGTGGTTTTTATCTCTCAATTTGTTTATGTGATGTATCACGTTTATTGATTTGCGGATATTGTACCATCCTTGCATTCCTGGGATAAATCCTACTTGGTCATGGTGTATGATCTTTCTGATGTACTGCTGGATTCAATTTGGTAGAATTTTGTTGAGGATTTTGGCATCTATGTTCATGAGGGATATTGGCCTGTAATTCTCTTTCATTGTGTTATCTTTATCTGGTTTTGGTATTAGGGTGATGGTGGCTTCATAGAAGGAGCTTGGAAGTGTTCCTTCCTCTTAAATTGTTTGGAATAGTCTGAGGAGGATAGGTTTTAGTTCTTCCTTGAATGTTTTGTAAAACTCCCCTGTGAAGCCGTCTGTCCCCGGGCTTTTGTTTGCTGGAAACTTTTGATGACTGTGCTTCAATTTCTTCCATAGTTATCGGCCTATTGAGATTTTTAGAATCTTCCTGAGTAAGTTTTGGAAGGTTGTATTTTTCTAGGAATGTCCCATTTCCTCTAGGTTGTCTAGTTTGTTAGAATAGAGTTGTTCATAGTATTTTTTAACAATCCTTTGTATTTCGGTGGGGTCTGTTGTTATTTCACCTCTTTCATTTCTGATTTTGTTTATTTGGGTCCTGTCTCTTTGTTTCTTGGTGAGCCTGGCTAGAGGTTCATCAATCTTGTTTATCCTTTCGAAGAACCAGCTCTTGGCTTTGTTGATCTTTTGTATTGTTTTTTTGGTTTCTATGTCATTCATTTTTGCTCTGATCTTTATTATTTCCTTCCTTCTGCTCACTGTGGGCTTTTCTTGTTGCTCTCTTTCTAATTCTTTGAGTTGTTGAGTTAGATGATTTATTACCATTTTTTCTTGTTTTTTGACGTAGGCCTGTAGAGCTATAAACTTCCCTCTGAGGCCTGCTTTCATTGTGTCCCATAGGATTTGCAATGTTGTGTTTTTATTGTCATTAGTCTCCAGGATGTTTTTAATTTCTTCTTTGATCTCATTGATAACCCAATCATTGTTTAGTAGCATGCTATTCAACTTCCAAGTGTTTGAATTTTTTGGAATGTTTTTATTGTAGTTTATTTCTAATATTATGCCATTGTGGTCTGAGAAAAAGCTTGATATGATTTCAGTCTCTTTGAATTTGGGGAGACTTTGCTTGTGACCCAATATGTGGTCTATTTTTGAAAATGTCCCATGTGCACTTCGAGAAGTGGCTTTGGGGTGAAAGGCTCTGAAGATGTCAATTAGGTCCATTTGATCTAGTGTGTCATTTAGAATTGCTGTTTCTTTGCTGATTTTTTGTCTAGAGGATTTATCCAGTGATGTCACTGGTGTATTAAAGTCTCCTATTATGATGGTATTGTTGTCGATCTCTCCCTTGATATCTTCCAGGAGATTTTTTATTTGGGTGCTCCTGTATTGGGTGCGCATATGTTTACCAGAATTATATCTTCTTATTGAATTGCTCCCTTTAGTATTATGTAGTGGCCTTCCTTATCTCTTGTTATGGCCTTTACTTTGAGGTCTATTTTATCAGATATAAGTATCGCAACTCCAGCTTTTTTCTCATTTCCATTTGCCTGAAAAATGTTTTTCCATCCCTTTGCTCTCAGTCTGTGTGAATCCTTTGCTCTGAGGTGGGTCTCTTGTAGACAGCAAATATATGGGTCATGTTTTCTTATCCATTCAGCTACCCTATATCTTTTGATTGGTGCATTTAATCCATTTACGTTTAATATTATTATTGACAAGTACATGTTTGTTGTCATATTTTTCCTGTGTTTGTGCTTCTTCTTGCCTTTCTCTTTCTTCTTTTTACAGCATTCCCTTTAGCATTTCTTGCATTGCTGGCTTGGTAGTGATAAACTCACTGAGCCCTTTTTTGTCTGTGAAGCTCCTGATTCCACCATCAATTTTGAATGATAGACTTGCTGGGTATAGTATTCTTGGATTCAGTCCCTTGCTTTGCATGACTTTGTATATTTCATTCCATTCCCTTCTGGCCTGGTGTGTTTCTGTTGAGAAATCAGTTGATATTCTAATAGGAGATCCCTTGTAGGTAACTTCCTGTCTCTCTCTGGCAGCCTTTAAGATTCTTACTTTGTCGTTGGTGTTCGCCAATCTAATTATGATGTGTCTTGGTGTCGATCTTTTGGGGTTCAACTTTTTTGGGACTCTATGTACTTCTTGGACTTGCATAGTTTTTTTCTTGCCAATATCAGGGAAGTTTTCTGTCATTATTTCTTCAAACAGGTTTTCTATTCCTTGCTTCTCTTTCTCTCCTTCTGGTATCCCTATTAAGTGAATGTTCTTTCGTTTTGCATTGTCCCAAAGCTCCCTTAGGCTCTCCTCTTGCTTTTTAAGTCTTCTTTCCAGTTGCTGCTGTGTTTGTGTGCTTTTTCCTACCTTGTCTTCTAATTCGCTGATGCGGTCCTCAGCCTCTTCTAGTCTACTGTTTAATCCTTCCATTGTGTTCTTTATTGCAGCTATGTCGTTCTTCATCTCCTCTTGGTTTCTTTTCATGTTGGTGACATTCTCATTCAGCTCCTTATAGTTCTCATTGAGTTGTGTGTAGTTGTCATCCATCTGTTTAAACATCCTTATAACCATTACTTTGAATTCTATCTCTGATAAGCTGCTAGCATCGAATTCATTTAACTCCCTTTATGATGGTTCCTCTTTTTCTTTCCTTTGGGAATTGCTTTTTTGTCTTCCCATGTTTTCCTGTAATGTTTTAATTGTAAATCCAATTGCTTTGCTACCCAGGTTCTTTTGGGGTGGTGCTACTGGCGTAATCTCTCAGTTCTCCTGGGCTTGTTAATCTAGTGTAGTTCCCTACTTGAGCTATTTGGGTTCTCTTGATGTAGGCCTGCGAGCTTGAGAGGCACAACTGTGGTGTCTATAAGTCAGCCACTGTGGAGGGGAGTGTCCCAATTTTTGCTGTCTTGCACCCTTAATTGAAATCACGCGTACCCAGCAGGGACTCACAGTGGCACCCAGGAATCGTCTGTTGGGGTGATGGGTCTCAGGGGGCCTGCTCTCTGGAAAGGAGTGACTTTGGTGCCCAGAGTTCTGCAGTTGTGGGGTGGGCAGACCCAGCTTTTGCTGTTGCACCTGTGGTGGATAGGTGCTTACTCCCTGTGGCGGCTCACAGGAGCACCCGCGGTACATTTGCCAGTGAGGCGCACTGAAGGACTCTGAAGGGCCCTGGCAGTGTAGCCACGCTGTTGAGGCACCTGTGGGCCAGTATCCAGGATGAGTGAATTTAAAACTTCTACTGCTGGCGGGGAGTGTGCCCCCGCTTGTTCAAGATCGCACCCAGGGAGAGCTCATAGTGGCTCCCACTAGCGCCCTGTGGGTAGATGGGCTCAGGGTACCTTCCTGTTGGAACTTTGCCTCTGTGGAGGTGTGCTTGCCATGCTCAGGGTTCTGATGCACTCTGAGGGGTCCTGGCACCTCGGTTGAGCCGCTGGGGTGAATGTGGGCAGTTATCCAGGAAGAGGGAATTCAGAATTTCTACTGCATGGCTGCGTGCCCTTGTCTGTGCAGAGTCACACCTTCAGGGGCTCTCAGCGACTTCCAAGTGCTGCCTAAGGAGTGGAGTGTCCTGGCTGCTGGCTGGAAATGCATGAATCCAGCTGGAAATGCGCGAATCTGGAGTGGAGTGTGCTGGCTGCCTGTGGGGCTGGATACTCGCGAATCCGGAGTGAGTGCCCTGGCTGCCTGCGAGGCTGGATACTCGCGAATCCCGAGTGGAGTGCCCTGGCTGCCTGCGGGACTGGATACTCGCGAATCTGGAGTTCTGCCGCTGGGGAGGGCAAGGTTGCACTTACTGCTGCCGAGCGGTGCACCTTTGGAGGTGGAGGTCCCAGGGTCCACGGGTCTGTAGCTGGGGTAGCAGGATTTTGGCTGGAGTGGCTGCTGGGTCGCGGGGCAGTTCCAAGGCCTGTCTAATTGGTAGTGGTGATGAGTTGCTAAAAAAGGCCGTTCTCCCCTTCAAGATGGCTTGGGCTCTGTGCTGGAGTCCCCCTGTCCAGAATTCTTAAGAGCAAGAGAGCAAAAAACAAAAACATGTGAAGAAATCTTAGCGCTGGGGGTCTTGATCCAGCATCTAGGAGGGTTCAGCAATCTGGAGAAGGTTTGTGTGTAAATTAAATTTAAGAGTCCAGAGATGAAACATAATTTTGGAAGGCATTTAGGGAGTCAGAGAAGACTTAGCTAAAAGGAACTAAGTTGTCCTCGTTTCAGGACCCCTTGCTTTTTATTAACACAAATTGTCCTAAGGCGAGGTAGATACACATCAAAGGGTAGGGTTTCTCGCAGAATCCATTATCAGATTGGGGAGTTACCTCCAGCTTTTCAGGTGTTTGGCAAGGAGGAGGCAATAACATGTAGATTAAGATACTCTGAGCTGTCTGGCAGCAAGCAATCATCCTTTTCAGGTTTCGAGAAATGCCTTTAGCCATTCCCAACAGACAATAACATATGTGACTTAGCCCTTGTTGAGTCCCCAAGTTCCATCAACCTTTCGATGAAACTCTTGCAATTATGACATGCTGGAATTGGCTTCCGGCAAAATCTTATTACTATATGTTGGAAAATTTAAGTAGTTAAATTTTAGCCTTTCCTGAGTTCTGAGAATATTGAAGAATGATGGGGAAATCTTAAGAGAAAAAGTGCCATTGTTAACATTCACCTAAAGAATATTGAGGTACTAGTACCACCACCAGCCTACTAAGACCAAGCTCAATTTGTCGATTACTGAAGGAACGGGAAACACTACCTTTATCATCAGAGTAGCCTCTGAGAGCCAGAGGGCAAAGTTGAGATGTGTTGCGATTTTGAAGTTTGGTTTCAGACAGGTCTTTTAGAGCAGTCTTGGTGAGGATTGTGTAAGCCTCGTAGATCAGAATTGGTGGATACAGCAAAATGAGGATTTTGAGATGAGGAGTTCAAAAAGTCCTGTGGTTATGTCCTTTGATGCTTTCTCTTGAAAAGCTGATGGATCTTTCAGGAAGCTTTTGTCTTAACAGTTATATTCTTGACAAGAGTGTCCTGGATTAGTAGTTATATTGATGAAACAGTGGATGGTAAAGTCTTGCTATTGTAGACAGAATGGTGTGTGTTTTCTACAAACACTATTGGAGTGCTACGAGTGCTATGTGTATTATGTCATTCAGTCCACAGGCAAACCCCACTTTAGAAAGGTAGAAATAAAAGGTCAAAGGAGTTGAATAAGTTGCATGGTATGTGTCAATACAAGGATTTGAACCTAGGTCTAGTTCTATTTTGAACCTCAGAACCCAAGTTTGTTCTCCTGACTGATAATGATGCTGTGGCCCAGTGGTCGGCAAACTCATTAGTCAACAGAGCCAAATATCAACAGTACAACGATTGAAATTTCTTTTGAGAGCCAAATTTTTTAAACTTAAACTTCTTCTAACGCCACTTCTTCAAAATAGACTCACCCAGGCCGTGGTATTTTGTGGAAGAGCCACACTCAAGGGGCCAAAGAGGCACATGTGGCTCGCAAGCCACAGTTTGCCAACCATGGCTATGGCCAACCTGCCTTGCTCTTAACATTCTTAAAAGAGTAGAAATATACAGTTCTTGAAATGGTTTGGTTTCTTTAGAAGCAGATCTGAGACAAGGATTGAGTGGACGTGGTTAATTTGGAAGGTGAAGGAACCACTGTAGGGCGTGGGGATGTGAGACAGGAAAAGGAAGATAGCATTTAAAGGGGCCATGTTTTTAAACCAGATGTCACTGTGAGCAACTGGAGTTTAATTCTCCTGGGAACTGGGAGCTGGTTTAAAACATACCTGAATCACCCCATGCAAGGGTCAAAGGGCAAATGAGTCAGTTATTTGGTTGGGGCTGCTCTCTGCTGCTTCGGCCTCCTGTGCTGGCAACAGAGCCAGCAGTGAGAGGACAGCTCAGACAAAGACACTGACAGTTGGAAGTCAGGCCTGCTACACTGAGGGGTAAGGACTCAGGGATAGGAGCAGGGCACCCAAGGGATCTGCCAAGGCAGTGATTCCAACTGAAGATGGGAAAATGGTTTGGTTTTGCATATGCTTTATTAATACAAATGTGTTGCTGTAGGCTTTTGCCTGTATCTCTAGCCCAAGAGAATGCAGGAATGTATGCGGGCATTACAGAGCTCAGTGCACCTCTGTGTGCCTGCCAGGAAGGGAAAAGATAAGGACGTCTAGGGCTGTTGAAGAAGTGATAGCTGAGCAAATGTCAGGAATGGGGCAAAGGAGAAAAGGACAGATTATCCAGAAAGCTCTGAGGCAAATGGCTCCAAAAACCGATGGAAGGAAATGTGCTTGTTGATGAAAAACAATTTAGTTTTAAGCCTTGTGTGACGACAAACCAAAGTGTGAAATAATTCATCATCAAACTGAAGTTTATCGACACACTAAATGAAAATATCTTGGCCTTGTGCAGAAAATCACAAGCATAGAACTACCCATAGTTCTTTGGTTGTCAGTAATGTGTTTTTATTATCCTGCTTTGTTTCTCTTTCACAGAGATAAGAGCACTATTAATGGGCTTTGTGTATGTGGACATCCTCTCCCACTTCTAGAGTTACTCTGTTGGGTATGGCAGATAGGCCTGCTGATTTTGTTTGTTTTTGGGTTTCTTTGGAAAGTCTTAAGTACCTTATTACTGGGCGACTTTTAACCCTCCTTGGACATAATTTTTAAAAGGCCAGCTCTGCCCTGGGTTGGTTGGAGAGTTGTCCTGTACTTCAAGAGGTTGCGGGTTTGATTCCTGGTCAGAGCACATAACTTGGTTGCGAGTTCATCCCCGGTTGGGGTTCATGACGTTCGGGAAACAACCGATTGATGTTTCTCTCTCTCTTTCCCTCCCTTCCTCTTTCTCTAAAATTAATTTAAAAAACCCAAAACATATCCTTAGGTGAGGATTTTTTTAAAAAGAAAAAGAAAGCCAGCCTTCTATATGGCACATCTAAGGGTAATTATTTTTAAATGTGTGGTTTTTTGTTTGTTCTTTTTTTTTTTTCACACAGAATTGCTTCCTTATGCTTAAGAATTAGAAAGTAGTGTTTTGAAGTGTATCTGTCTATACTATTTGATTTGTACTGATGTGTAGACCTTAAATATTTCTTTAATATATATTTGCTGAAGTTTCTCACTGATTTATTTCAGATGACTTTTCTCTATTCCTAAACATCTGTAGTTTAGCATCATTTTGTCTGTTATGTTATGTGTTCAGTCTGGCAGATAAGAATCAGGTTTCTCACTGTTGCAGTGGGAGATTACAGACAAGTAAGATGAACACTATCCGTGTGGTACTAGATTGGAGACATTCATATGAACTGATGTTCAGCTTAAAAGAGATTCAGATGGCTACATACGGGAATATTGATAGATCTGTGTGTGTAAGTTAGCTAGTATGCACACATGTAGTCCCTTACCCTGTCAGCTGCCAGGGCCAAGCAGCAAGGGTGCCACAGCTGCACTGGGCACACCTGGGGGGGCACTGATCTTGGTCTCTGACAGCTTTCTCCAATATACGGAGCCAGCGCTTCTTGGAGAAAGGCTGATTCCATGGCTGGGGCCCGAAGCAAGGAAGTGCTAGAAAAAGTAAGAGAGACAGAGATGGGAGGGGGAAGGTATAAGGAAATGGAAGGAAAGGGAAAGGAACGAAAAAGAAAACAAAAGCACCACAGCCTCTGGAGATAACATCAACAGCAGTGCCATGTTGATGCATGTTGTCCTGAGCTGTGATGGGAATGATACTTTCCCGCTGTGGTCTTCCTCCCCCAAACTCAGTAACTTCAGTCAAATTGTGAGAAAAACATCAAACTCCGATGAGGGTCATTCTACAAACTACCTGACTAGCATTTCTCAAAATTGTCAGGGTGATCAAAAACAAGGCGTGTCTGAGAAACTGTCACATCCTAGAGGAGCCTAAGGCGATACCACAGCGATACCACGACTACATGTCATGTATCCTGGGTGGGATCCTGGCACAGAAGAAGGCTCTAAGGAGACTGAAGAAACACCAATAAAGTGTGGCATTTTGTTGATAATAATGTCTTGCTTATGCTTCACTGGTTGTGACTAATGTGTCAGACATTAGTCTGAGGTGGGATGTTAACAGTGGAAGAAACTGGGTGCAGGGCATATGGGTACTTTCTGGAGTATCTGTCACTTCTCTGTATTTTTATTCTGTTTTAAAATAAAAACTTCATTTTTAAAAAAAATATATTACAACATCAAAATAAAGAGGGATATTACTGTGAAAATATTTAAAGAATGTACTGAATGTTGGAAAATCAAAGTCATCAAAATGTTATTTTCTGGGGTGGTAAATTGGGTACTGTTTCTGGGTTGTAGTAAATTTAGTTATTAAATATTCTTTTTTTTCCTTTCACTTATTATTAGATGTTACATTTAGTCATATAGATTAATTGATAAACCCTGTTTATTGCATTCTATAAGAATTCTATTTTCTTCCCTATTGTCTTACTTCTTTTAAATCAGTTTCGCTTTTTTTGCTAATGTTTTTGCTTTATAGAATGATTTCACTTCAGAGGATGTGACCCAGACTTTGCATTTCATAAGAGACAGTTTACAATGTGCCTCATCCTCGTCAGTTAGCATGTTTTTATTAGTGAATTTATACTTGCAAAAGTGATCCTCCAAGAACAAGGTGAAAGTACAGATAGTTTTATCTTTTCTCCAGAACCCATTGCCAAAGGATATTTGCTGTTAATAAGGTTTTCTTTTACTCGTAGGCAGTTTGTGTTGGCACCTTCGGGGTTTTTTTTTATTGTGCCGTATGCTGGGTAATCTGATTATCTTCGCAATAGCTTTTTGTTATTGTTTTATAATTCTTGATTTTTCTACTCTGAGTCAATCCTAGGTGGCAGATATTTTTGTTTTACCAAGTTTATGAACTGCTATGATGTAAAAGATCCCCTGTACAATTACTCTGAGCCCTTCAATTTCCTGTATCAGAAAAGAGTTTTAAAATTTCAGTGGGTTATTACTTGTGTATCTAAAGTGCTTTGTAGAATTTAGTAGTTCCTTCCAGGGTCCACTGTTACTAAATGATACCTTCTTGTCATGGCTCGTACCCATGTCTGATCGTCACCCAAGATGTGATGTTCAGAGTTTTGACTGGCATGACATGCTAATACTTGCTTAAGGTTGAGTTTTTTAAAGTATGTTTTCCCTTTTTAATTTTCAGACATTTTGTAAACTACATAGGAATTCTTGTTCCATATGCTTCTGCATATATTTGGCTTATATTCATGAAACAGATATAATCTTGACTGGTTTAGAATTCAATTCTTCAATTAAAAAAAAAAAAAGGAGTAGGCAAGAGTGTATTTTTCAGGATACTTTGAGAACAGTAAGTATGAGACCTTGAAGGAACTACCAGTTTCTTCTAAATGTTAGACATAAAATCAATAATTATTTTGTATCAACACTCCCAGACCCCCAAATGTGGGCAGCCAAGTTAAGAGCTTTCTCTAGTTTTTTGTTTTTTAAAAGGCCAAAACCAAAATTCCTTTGACTTTGTTTAGGAGAATGGAATAGAAATTACATATAATTGATTTATCATGCTATTGGGATTTTGTATTTTTAATCAGTTGATCAAGTTTATAATTTGTTATAGTTATCTTGGAAGTTAAAATCAGAGCTTTTTTTTTGCTTTCTCACTTTGTACTCCTTTGCTTTTAAATCAGAGGAACAGATGTTCTGAGGTCTCTTTGGAGACATTTAGAACCTGAGAAAGGATGTTAGGATACAAACATTTTCAGGTTGTAGGGTACCTCAAGAAGTCACTAAATATAGTAACTTCATATCACAGGTAAGGAAATGGAGGCTTAGAGAGGTGATGTGTCATTCAGTGAATACAGTTTGAAAGCAATACATTTCAGCCCAGGTCTTTCCCCGTTGCAATGTGAGTTACATCAGAATGCTTGTATCAGGCGCCATTGCTTCCTTTATTAGCAGCATTTTATTTTATTTTTTCAGTTTATCTTTATTGTTGAAAGTATTGCAGATGTCCCCCTTTTATCCCCCATTGACCCCCTCTACCCCACTGGAGTTATTCAAAATATCAATTAGACATGGAATTGCCATATGTTCTGGTTTCCCTGGGGTAGGCTGGTTTCCATATCTTGTCTTGGCATCATTAGCCACAGCTTCCTGTGGTACTCTCCAGAGCGCCTGGGTTTAGATGGTAGATTTTACGGTTGCCTTACTGGAAGGACAAGCAGTGTTAGTTTGCACATCTTCTCTGGTCTCTTTACTCCCACACAGATGGTCACATTCTGGAACATGGATACATATTAGATCACTGACTTTGCTTACTCTATTGATTTTACCACATAACGTAGTGCAAACTGTTCTTGTACCTAAGAGAGACTCAAGTATTAAAGCATGATAGGCCTCAAATGCAGAGGTTTATTATTTTTTTAAGTAATTTTGTAGAAGTCAGTTGTCGAACCCTTTAAGATTTCATTAATGTGTGCTTAAGTATGTTTCTGTTGCTCTAGACAACTACATTTTATTAGCCATTTATAACCGGTGTAGGTAATAATACAAATAAAAAATTAAAAATATGTATCAGAATATGAAAAGTTGGGGTAAATATAGTTTGGGAGGGATAATTATTTTTTATACCCTAAACCATTTAGTCAAGCACTTCATTACTGTGGAAACTGAGTCACAGGGAGGCTCAGTGTCCACTGCCTAACATGCAGCAAGATAAGGTGGTTTTAAAGTTCTTCTTGAATAGATGGTAAGACCCGAGTTTTGTGGTCTGAATTTTGACTTGATATTAGGTTTCTGTGGTTGGTGGCGAGCACCACATTTGCAGAGCTGAATGTTCACTGCATAGATGATATAGAAGTTGGCTGGCTGTGCAGAAGACATGCCAAGCTCATCATGACTTTCATGCCTAGCCTCTCGATCCCTGATATCAAAGAAAACGATAATCAAATGAAAGCTTCTTAAGTGGTTCAGGACATTTCCATCACTGAGATGTTTCTTGTCTTTTGTTTCTCATTATGGGGCTGCATATTTGTAACCTGTTAATAGGATCTTGTTATCTTTTAGTATTTGGGTTTTATTTGTACTGCTGACAGTCTAAAGAATAAAACAAAATGAAGCATCATGATTTTGTCCCTCTGGCCATTTAACTTGAGAACTTGATTCAGTATCTAGTTCTAGCTGTGACAATTTAGCTATCCTCCTATCTAATAAAAGAGTAATATGCAAATTGACCATCACTCCAAGCCACAAGATGGCTGCCCCATGTAGTCAAAGATGGCTGCCCCTATGTGGACACAAGATGGCCACCACAAGATGGCCAGCAGGGGAGGGCAGTTGGGAGGGACCAGGCCTGCAAGGGAGGGCAGTTGTGGGTGACCAGGCCGGCAGAGGAGGGCAGTTGGGAGAGACCAGGCCAGCAGGGCAGGGCAGTTGGGGGCAACCAGTCCTGCAGGGGAGGACAGTTAGAGGCGACAGACTGGCAGGGGAGGGCAATTAGAGGTGACCAGGCCGGCAGGGGAGGGTAGTTAGGGGCAATTGGGCCAGCCGGGGAGCAGTTGGGCGTCGATCATGCTGGCAGGGGAGTGGTTAGGGGGTGATCAGCCTGGCAGGCAGAAGCGGTTGGGGCAATCCAGCAGAGGCAGGCGAGCGGTTGGGAGCCAGCATTCCTGGATTGTGAGAGGGATGTCCCAGATTGGAGAGTGTGCAGGCTGGGCTGTGAGGGGCACACACCCCTGCCCCCGTGCATTTCGTGCACCAGGCCTCTAGTCTATAATAAAAGCGTAATATGCTAATTAGACGGGACAGCCGAATGACCTTCCGGACGACCTTCCGAAGCTGGGCCTGCGAGGGCTGGGGCAAGCTGTCACGGCTGTGAGGGCCATATCTCCTTATATGAATTTTGTGCATCAGACCTCTCGTTAAAAGTAATTTTTCCTTACATTACACTCTCAGAGTTGATAATACTTTTTGTTTCTCAAATGTGTCTGTTAATCATAAACATAAACATTTAATTATATCTCGAAATTGAATTTTTCCAGAGAACCAAGACTTGACTGTTTGGAGTTCACCTAGTGTCCTTTTATTTCTCTTTCTTAAAAAAAAAAACCACCACAACACATAATACATATTCTTAACTTTTTGTAAGAATTTAAAGTGATTGACCTAAAAGGTATGCTTCTCTTTAATACAGTGTTTCCCAACCCTTTTCCTTGGCACATAGAAAATGATAGTATTTGTGTGTTATAAAGAAATGATGCTGGAGGCCAGAGGTGCCTGCCCAGGGAAGTCAGTTGGGATTTGTGGCGATCCATTCCAGGGGTTATGGTGGAGTGGGTCAGGATAATAATAGAAAAGAGAGAAATGGGGGAGGGGGAAGGGATTGAGGATATATTTTGGAAGTAGGATTGGCAGAATTTGCAGATGGTTTGGCTATGGTGTGCAAGGAAAAGCTCAACTTCAAGGATGAGTCCTAAAGCTTTGGCTTTAGCAACTGGGTAAATGGTGGTACTGCTTACTAATAAGATGGGGAAATTTGAGAAGGTCATTAGAAAGTTTGGTCAGGGATTGGGGGTGAGTCGTATAGGTAATCAAGGGTTTGTTTTGGGCCTATGAGGTAACCAAGTAGAGGTGTCAAACAAGGAGGTGGAGGGGAGGTAAGGGGAGAAAGTAGGGCCAGAGATACTCATTAAAGGCATGGTGCTGGCAGAGATCGTGTAGCATGGGTGTGTAGAAGAGGGAAGGGCATCTAGGACTGTACCCTCTCTTCCTCCAACACTTAGAACAGACTGAGCAAAGGAAGTAAAGTACTGGAAAATGAGGGAAAGCAAGACATTGCCATATCATGGAAGCTGACAGAAAAAAACAGGTGAAGAGGTCAAATAAGATAAAGCTAGAGAAGGGACTGTAGATTTCAGCAATAAACAGGTCATAGCAGGTGTGGTCCTGAGTGGGTTTTGGGTAGAAGACTGAGTAGCGCCAGTTGAGGGGGTAATGTTAAGGGAGAAAGGAGAAACAGCAACTACTGACAACTCTCAGTAACTTTTGCTGTGAAGGATAGTGGCGATTAGGTCCATATCTGGAGGGACTCAGGGAACTAAGGGAGGAAGTAGATGGGGAAAGTGATTAGGATGGGGAGCTAATTGAATGAGGAGGCATCAAGTGTATCAAGTGGAAGAATTGGCCTTTGCTAAGAGCATGCTTGATTCATCCATAGTAATGGCAAGTAAAGACAAAGGAGTTAGTATGACTGCAGGTGGGAGGTCTAATGCAGGCTTGTTTCTGCCTCGTTGCTTTTGGTTTTTTTTAATGTAGTTAAGGCCTGATTACCAGCTGAGAATAGGCAGTTTGAGAAAGTGTTTTTGAGAGTGGGAAACGGAACAGGCCAGATGAGTCTTGAAGGATCATCTGGTAGTGAGGGTTGCCTGTTTGAGATTTGCCATCAAGAATTTTAAATGAGATTAGTCTGTAGATGAAGTCAGATAAATAGATGCTTGGTTTTTTTCCCCCAGCATGTTTTTCCCCAGTGTGTTCCTGGTGTACAGCTCAGAATAGGTAGTTAATTGGGGTTAGCTGGGGTTCCTGCATTGATTACAAGAGTACTAGAAATATGATTTTGGATTGCAGCCAGAATTAAAATTAAAATGTAATAGATGCTTGCTTTGGAATTCTTTTTTGTCAACTGAGAAAATTTTCAATATGTAGCTTTAAAAAATGTTTAAGTTTTTGATATAACAGTACAAATGTTTGACAATGAAAAAAGATCATACTAATGCATTCTTCTCCTGTATAGCAGTTTAATAGAACCTTTTAAAAACATTCAAGAATAGATATTCTTTTTGTGCACCTAGAGACAGAAGGAAGGACCCCCAAACCCAATAGAAAAATGGGCAAAAGTCATGAAAAAGAAATGCAAATTAAATCCTTTTTTCACCTGTTGAGATTGGCAAACAACACCGTGGAAACACTCTCATTTATTGCTGGTTGGAGTGCTACCTGATAAATCCCTAAGGAGGGCAATGTGATGAGATCAACCGAAAGTACTATTGTTTTGTCTTTTACCCAGTATTCCGATGAATTTTGTCATACAGATAGATACACCTGTGCTGCACACATACAGAAATGACCTATATCCAGGGCTGTTCACTGAATTTATAAAGCAAAAGCATGGAAACTACTCAAGTTTTCATGTTCAGGGGCTGGTTGATTAAACTACAGTATATGCACACAATGAAATACTATGCGATTATTAAAAGAGGAAAATTTCTATGTACTTACAAGGAGGGATTTTCAGCATCCTACCAGGTATATAATAAAAGGCTAATATGCAAATCGACCAAATGGTGGAAAGATGGGTCACTATGACGTGCACTGACCACCAGGGGGCAGAGGCTCAACGCCGGAGCTGTCCCCTGGTGGTCAGTGAGCTCCCACAGGGGGAGTGCCACTCAGCCAGAAGCCAGGCTCATGGCTGGTGAGTTCTGCAGTGGTGGCAGGAGCCTCTCCCACCTTTGTGGCAGCACTAAGGATGTCTGACTGCCAGCTTTGGAGCAGGCCTAAATCATCCGTCAGACATCCCCTGAGGGCTCCTGGACTGCGAGAGGGCGCAGGCCAAGCTGAGGGAACCCCCTTCGCCCCTCATCCTCCTCTTCTGAGTGCACTAATTTCATGCACTGGGCCTCTAGTTTGCTTATAAGTGAAAAGAGCAAAATTCAGAATAGCATAGTCTTTTTTTTTTTCCTAAAAAGGGAGGAATGACGTATACTTATATGTTTAGTTTTGCATAAAGAAGAATAAGCAAATTCTTAAGTGATTACTTGTTGGAGACCTGGGGGAAATGGTTGAAATGAAAGTTCTCAGTATACATCTTTAAATTATATTTTTATTGATTTGAGAAAGAATGATGAGAGAGAATCACTAATCCCCTGCCTCCTGCACACTGACACCCCCCACTTCCCACCCACCCCCACCCCCTGCACTCCCCTGGAGCCCGCAATCCGGGCATGTGCCTGGGAGCCATGACCTCCTGGTTCATAGGTTGATGCTCAACCACTGAGCCACACCAGCCAGGCTCAGTGTACATCTTTTTATGTCATTTTGGTTTTGAATCATGTAAATGTATTAATCTACTTCATACAAAAAAGAGATGCTTTAAACTGTTTTGGAAATCATCACTCTCTTCACCAATGTCATTGTTATAAATTGGTTAATAAAGTTTGCTGATGCAGGCAGAAAGGTGAGACAAATATATTAGTGTGGTTTTGTAATTTTAAAAAAACCATTATAATTGCTTTTGGAAGGTTAACACATTATACTCGTTTTTTTAACTGTTAAGAATGTGACATTTAATGAATTCAATGTTGCCACAAACCCTTTTTCTATTAATACACACTCCTGTTTTGAATTTTATTATAACCTTTTGTCTGGGAACATTTATGAACTTCAAATTACTTCTGAAAGCTAAATGATTCATCTTGTTTCAGGTGGTAAATTTTATTGGTTGAAATTTTTTAGAGAAAATGTGGGAACACGAAATAGTTCTTCTATCTCTTTTGCTCTTTTAAAGTGGTATTTTGGATGAATGGGACATTGTTCTGAGGGGATGTATCTTCACCTAAGATACTATGACATCAAATCCATGAAATGGTCTGTATCCACGAGATCCAAGTACCTCGAGTCATCTTTGCTCCACTGTGCCAATTCAGCTCAGCATACCTTTGTGCTTGTTTGTGGAATTCATTTCCCTGGGCTACAGTTTCCTCATTGATAAAATACAATGATAGTTTTGTGTTGTTGTTTTTATTTTTTTCCTATAAGGGTGAATCTAAAAAGCAAATGAGATGATCATATATTGTTAATGAATAGAATATAAACTAAGTTGGTTTTCTGGTTTCATCTCTTTTTGAGGACTTAGTATGTATTACTTGATAAATAAGTTCTTTCTTATATTTTTCTCATATTTGAAGATTTCTTCATTTACCTTTTCTTAGATCTAGCGGAGAGCAGGGAAGTGCTTAGCCTTGCTTTATTCATGAACCTTGTCCATTTGTCTGACCTTACTGGTGAATTCATAGGAGAAGGAGGTACTCTTAACTTGGCGGATTAGTAGCATTTTTTGCTACCACTACTTGAAGCAACATGAAGTTATAAGAAGAAGATGAGCTGTGCATTCACTTCCCTGTTTGTTTGTTTTTTATTTAAATTTCTCCAAGCCTTTGTTGATCTGTCAAGTGGGGCTAGAACCTAGGGTCCTCATATGAAGTAAAGGTAGCACATAAGCTGATTATCACAGTTTGTGGAATTAGGTGCTCACAAAATGGTCATTTCTTGCATTGTCGTCATTGAGTGATTTTTTTTTTAAACCTAGGATGTTTACTATCCTAGTATGTTATTGTTAGCCTACTAGTAAAATTTTGGCATACAAGCTTTTGCTTATCCTGCAGAACAGATTACTAAAAAGGGGGGCTGAGGAAGGATTTGTGGTAGCCAGCAGCATTTAAGTACCATTATCTGGTGGATATATGTGAACCCCACCAAGCCTCCAGGGAGCTGTCCCAAAGGAGCTTTTTTTTAAGTGGGGTATTCTCAACCACATTCAAATTAATGCCACAATTAAGAAAATAGTCGGGGCGGGGGTGGGGGGCTAACTACTAGATAACAGAAAATTTTCACTTGTAAGTAGTCTTTAATCCACAGGATTTTTATAGCAGATGTTTGCATTTTTCCTACCCCACAGTACCCTGTGTACCTGCCATGCTGGATAAATAACAAATTCTGATGAATTTGCACCCTGGTGCCATAGAAACAGTGGAAATCAAAGATTAAAATAGAGCTCACTAGTGACCAGGTTTCCTAGGCCAAATTGAAGCTTAGTGCTGAGGCAGTTATTCAGGTAATTCAGACCCAAATGGGTTTTCTGAAAATGGAGCTGACATTTATTGAACAATTATTATGTGCTGAGCTATTTCGTGAACATTCTAGGTGTTCTATTGACTATTCCTAAAAGTATCCTCATGAACTACATGGGCTGTTATCCTGTTAGGTAAGGCTGTTGAAACTTTGAAAGATGAAATAACTTGTCCAGGGTTATTCAGTAAGTGACAGAAACAGTGCTGAAACCTTAACTTTGACCGTGGAGTTTTGCTTTCACCCTCTGGATAGTATTAGCAGTCATACCTTTGCCAGAGGTATTTGGCATATAACTTTTCCTCTTTGTTGGTAAAATCTTGACTAGTGGAATGAAATGAGATGCCACAAAAGTGTTTTCCTTCCTTTGCCTGATAAGATGTGCTACACTTTTGGTCAGAATGACGAAAGTAAAACATTTTATGAAGACCAATGAGGACAAAGACCAATCAACAACAAAAACCAGTGTATCTTATGCTTCTGAAACCTTGAGCTGCAAATAAGGTCTAAATGGTATGAAATATTAAGTGTGGTGGAATTAGGAGACTCTTCCTGAGCAGAGGTTGGGAATTTTATAGACTTCAGAATTCATATTTTTTTTGCTGTTGAGTCTTTCTCACATGTATTTAATCTGTATAATAATATCCACTGTAGCTAGGGAGCACGATAAGAACACCCTTCCATGGGTACCAGACCTCATGTCCATCCAGCTTCTTAAATCCTGGTCTGTAAAATGTTCTAAACCAAAAGAGAGAAGCTAAGTATACTCTGAAAACATTCCTTGTCCAAGAATTAAAAGCTACAGCTGTGAGGGTTTGTGATGCTCTTACCTAGGTTGACCAGAGTGAATATTTTCTCCTGTGGAGGACTTTTTAGATGTCTTGTAAGTATATTAAAGGAATTGTTTTATCTCTGATGTATATTGAAATGACTAAGGCTTCAAAAATATTAATTACTTTTGTTTACAAGGAAGAGATCTGAGTGATAATTTTAGTACCACTGACTGTTATGCCCCATAGTCTTAAGTCTCTGTAAAATCCTGTTTGTGAAACTGTATGTTTAATTTCAGGAATGAAGCTTTTGAGTAGAAAGAATATAAGTATACAACTTTAAAAAGGATGCAACAGTTCTGTTTAGTATTTCAATTGTATTAGTATAAATGCTTCATTTCTCAGCGGTGACTAGAATTGGAGCAGCAGATACAGCAGATAATCCTGAAACTTCATTTTTGGTAAACTTGAAACTTCCCAGACTTTTATCATTCACTTTCTTGGTTTGGTTGTCAGTCAGGTTAGTGGTGAGCTAGAGGAGAAGGAATGGTATTGAGAATCGAGGCAGTCCTGGGGCTGCGTAGTCTGGGGGGTCAGTGGCATTGAAGTCTCAGGAAGGGGAGGTTACAGGCAACTTGTGAGATGTGCTTTTTGTCAGCCTCCTGTGCCATCTGTTTTCACTGAGGTAGCATAGCAAAAACCTCTTAGATTTATGTCATTAATGTACCGCAAATATTTTCCTTTAACAATCCAGTGATTTGTACTGGAGATTTGAAAGCTGCTAGGCAAATTGGTCACAGATTACTAAGTTAGTTGACAGGCTTGACCATTCTGCTTACTTAGCTGGAATAGTAGGAATGCTTTGTAACCTTCCTGTTTAAAAAAAAAAAAAAATTGCATGCGTGTGTTTGGGGGTATCAGCCAGAAGCTGACTTGACTATTTCTCTAGCTGTGTGACACCTACCAGGACCCAGAGCCTCATGACCACCCCTGCTCCCAGTTCTCCTAAGTCATGGGTTCTCAGCAGGAGCAGTTTTGTCCCCTGGGGGTTCGAAGTTGGAGATGGCCCAAATATCTTCCTCTTTTTATGTATAAAGCTCAGTATATACACAATACATAAGTAGATATACGTTGTATTTGTGGCGTTAAAATTTCATGGAGTGGTAATTAGGAAAAATGTCTAAAAAGGTAAGCTGCATGGGGGAAATAATGAAAAATAATTGAAAAGCACTGCTGTTGCTCTAGCCCAGTGATTTTCAACCTTTTTCATCTCATGGCACACAAAAACTAACCAATAAAACTGCAGCACACTAAAAAATTTATTTTTTGCCAATCTGACAAAAAAAAGTAGGTATAGTTTTGATTCATTCACATTGGACAGCTATTGTCATTTTTTTGTTTGGCAGTTTAAGGGAAAAGAGGTCAGTGCCCCTGACTAAATAGTCAGGTATTGCGTAATTTAACAATTTTTGTGGGGCACAGGCTGAAAATCACTGCTCTATCTAGATAAAGAATGGATGAGGGCATCCATATAACTTGAGTAGAGAGAGGGAACAAAATAGTTACATTAAAAGAACTAAGTTGGAGTAATTATCACCACGGTAAGGAATAACAAAGCTTGGGATCAGAAGGTGTTAGACGGCCTCAGTGGGAATGGGGTAGCAGTGGATCTAAGCCCTCCTTAGTGAGTGGCTGTCTGGGTCTGTCTCTCAGGAAAATAATAAAGTTTGTAAACTCTGCCTTTGATCTCCTTAAAGCCTCTTGCTAATAAAAATTCCATTTAGCTAGCTGTTTAATGGAAAAGCTTGTTATGAGCCAGTTTTCACGAAGGTGAAAATGACCTGGTGATAAATTAACGTGTTATTATTTTCAGGGGCACTTGCATTTGAGCAGTGGGCCCTCCTCAGTGTGAGAAAGTAGGAGAGGCTTAGGTACTCTGACAGGCCTGGCCCGTGGTTCCCACAGGGGCCCGAGGGAATGACTGCACTGGGTCTACAGAAGCAAATGCCCAGCAAGTATCACTTATAGCCATAGTAAAGAGTGCCTTGCCCTGGCTGGTTTGGCTCAGTGGATAGAGAGTCGGCCTGCGGACTAAGGGTCCCAGGTTCGATTCTGGTCAAGGGCATGTACCTTGGTTGCGGGCACATACCCAGTAGGGCGTGTGCAGGAGGCGGCTGATTGATGTTTCTCTCTATCCCTCTCCCTTTCTCTCTGTAGAAAATTAATAAAATATATATTTTTAAAAAAGAGTGCCTCACAAATGCATGCACAACTGTTTTAAAAAGGTGTGCAGGGGCATATATAATGAACAAAATATAAACAAAATATTACTGAATATATAATGCTTCATTATTATTACCTATTTTGTCAAGCCACCCATGCTAAAAGCTGCTACCAATAAGAATCCTTTTTCTGAAAAGCCGGAGAACTATGGTGCTAGTTCCATCAGAGGGTCACCAGACCTGAGGTGCAATGGGAGTCCCCACATAGGCCATTATATAGCACATGGACCCCCGTCAGAGGGGGCCTCCAGAGAGCTCCTTGAGAGTTTTTGGGAATTCGGGCGGAAATCCTGTGAGTAAAACATTTGCTACAGAACTGCATTTGCTTCAAAGTGATTGTCAGAAGCGGTTGAGAATGGTTCATTGGAACTTTAAATTTATAATTTTTAAACTCTTTGGTCTACTAGAGTGTCATTAGAAATAGGATTGACACTAACATTTCCAAATCTGTTGTTTCTTACCTGAGAATGAGCCTCTTACTCTAACCTTTTCCATCCTGTGGTAGTGACTGCTACTTCTGAGTTCTCCTATACAGTGCCTCTGATATTCTGTGTCTTTGGGTGTCTAAAGAAATGCTTTTTAGATAATTGCTGTACATGTCCTTTTTAAAAAATATATATTTATTTGGTGGGGATTTATTTGGGTAAGAACAAGATGCTAAAGCCTTAAATAGTTTTTTCTTATAACAAAATAAATACAGGAGCCCTGGTTGGTGTGGCTCAGTTAGGTGGGCGTCATCCCATGCACCAAAGGTCACTGGTTCGATTCCTGGTCAGGGAACATGCCTGGGTTGTGGGCTCAGGCCGCAGTAGGGGGCGTGCAGGAGGCAGCCAATTGTTTCTTTCTCCCTCCTTTTCTAAAATCAGTAAAAACATATTTTTAAAAAGAAATAATACATGCCCTCTATAATTTTCTTTACCCTGCACAGATAGGCCAGAAATAAATAGTATTTTAAGCCAGGTTACACTATAACAAATTCCATTATTAGCACAATTAAAATTAATTTAATTTTACTTTACTTTGTTTACAGAGTGAGTAAAAGCCATGTCAGAACTTAGTATTTCTTGTGAATCTCATGACTAGAGTGCAGTTTCTAAGACACAATTTGAGCCCTGGCTGGGTGGCTTAGTTGATTGAAGCATCATGCCATACACCAAAAAGGTTGCAGGTCAATTCCCGGTCAGGGACCGTACATAGGTTTTGGGTTCTATCCCTGTCGCATATAGGAGGCAACTGATGGATGTTTCTCTCTAAAACAACAACAACAAAAATCATCATGATTTGATCTTGGGTTATCATAGGAAATTGAAAAGGCCTTTGACTATATTCCATTTAAATCCAGATTTTATATTGAAAGATTTATTTAAGCCTTTGTATGTTTTTCATTATTATTGCTAACTTATAAAGGTTTCTTTAAAAAGTAGCTTCAATATTTAAAGCACATAATTGGATGAATTTTGACATGTATATATATGTATACAGTTATGAAACCATACCTACAATCAGGATGGTGAACCTTCCCCTCACTCCCAAAGTCCTTTGCCATAGTGTAACCCCTCCTTGCCTACCCTGTGCCCCTTACAGGTAACCACTGGTCTGCTAATTTGCTTTCTGTCACTATAGATTACTTTGCCTTTTTTTAGAATTTTATATAAATAGAACCATACTGTCTTTTTGTTGTCTGGCAATATTGACATATATCCTTTTAGTTCCAGTTCGGACATCATAAGAGATATTCTCGAAGAGGAGGAAGCCTGGGAAGCATCACATAAGTGAGTTCTCGTAATTATTAAGTGTCCATTTTGACTTGAGAAATTATAATTCTGTACAGTTGATTTTCAAACAAAAGAATGTTTGTGCTCTCTGATTTAAGAAAGTAATAATTCATACACCTCCAGGTAAAGATTTCTAGTTTATTACTTGTTTCTATATATTTCTGCTTATAAATGGAAACCCAGTGTAATAACTCTGAATATTTGTCAGGAGTTGTTTTTCTAAAGACAAATTGTTCCAATAGGTGATTATAGTTTGGCCTTAAGCACTGGCTCCATAGCCTTTAGAAATTTCTAATCCTTTTCTAGATGTTCCTAGCCATAAGTTGTGTTTAATATAGAATAAATGCACTTTTACTTCTCCTGTACCACTTATGAATCAGTCTGGGAAATGAGACTTTGGGGTGGGGGTGGGGGACTATTCCAGTTCCCACTGGTAGGTAAGCAGGAAAGGAACAGTGCCAAAAAATAATACATTTTCATTAATCTCCACCTACAGGAGTGACCTGTAGTACAACAGGGAAAATATACGATAATTTCATGATCACATACCTCCCATAGTCTATTAGAATTGCCTAGCAACAGTTCTACTCGGCCTGCAATCTCTTCTTTGTCCTCTTCTTCACAAGGATTAATTGAAAACTCAGCTTTTTCAGCGGCTCCATCCCCCCAGCTGAAGACCTGGTTCTTTATAGAGAAAACCGAAGCCATTATAATGGGATCTTCATCTTTCCAAACATATAAATCTGCCTGCATTTGTACAGATTTAATCCTCATTTCCTCTTTTTATAATAAAGGGATGTCCTAACTCCTGTTGGAGGCTAATTCCTTCTCCCTCATCCTACTCTTTTGTCAGGAACTTTGCTTATCCCTTCTCTCAAAGGCAACCTTTCCTTCTCAACTGTAATTTTTTGTTGGGTTTCCTGCATGCTCAAATCTTTCCCATCCTAAAACCAGCCAACCACACAGCCAGCTGACAAAAACACCTTACTCAGCCTCTTATCTCACTCATTCTCATCCTCCAGCTGCTATTGTATCTCTCCTTCCTTTCCTAATAGATTATCTCTACTTGCAGTCTCCGTTTCCTTATTTCCCACTTACTTGCTCTTCAACATACTCACCCAGTCCCATCATTCTGATAGAGCTTTCACTCAGGCCATTGAAGACTGCCATGTTGCTAAATCCAGAGCACATTTTTTAGACCTTATCTCTCTTGATTTATTAGCAATGTTTGACTTCTTCACCTTTCTTTTTTTTTTTTAAATATATTTTTATTGATTTCAGAGAGGGAGAGAGAGATAGAAACATCAATGATGGGAGAGAATCATTGATTGGCTGCCTCCTACACGCCCCCGCTGGGGATGGATCCCACAACCCAGGCATGTGCCCTTGACCGGAATTGAACCTGGGACCCTTCAGTCTGCAGGCCGATTCTCTATCCACAGAGCTAAACCAGCTAGGGCTTCTTCACTTTTCTTAAAAGCCTCTCTTCTTTGGTTTATGAGACACAGTAAACTGTTTTCCTTTTGCTCAACTAGATCATTAGTTGTTGATGTTGATCAAGATTAAATTGATCTCCTAATAAATTTATCTCTCCTGCCAGTACCTCTCCTGAGCCCCAGATACATATATCAGCTACCTACTTGATGTCTCTTCTTAGATATTTTTAAGACTCTTTAAAAAATCAGCATGTGCAAAGCTGAACACTTTGACCTTATCTACTCTCCTACACCCCCCAAAATAATTTTTAAAGCAAAATAAAAGCATGATCCTCTTCAGGTATTCCTTTTCAGCCAATTTCTTACACCTTCCCCTTGCCCCAACAAAATCTGTCATTCTTGGCGTCTTGTTTTATAGTGCCTCTGTGATCACTCTTATAGATTTTACTTCTTAAATATCTCTGGGATCCATTCATTTCTTTCTACCCCTCTCATCACCCTAGTGCATACTACCATTGTATCTTGATTGGGCAATAAATTGTGCCTTAATTTGTCTATCCTTATTTTCTGTCTTCTTTACAATCTAATCTCCATATTGCAGCTAGAGTGACCTTTGTAAAATGAAAATCTGATCACTGTTACTCATCTCTCTACTTTAAAAATAGCAGTAGCTTCTTATTCCTTTTAGGATTGAGAAGGGACTCTTTAATATTCCTGAAAGGTCCTGCATGATCTGGTCTTCTCCAGTCTTGTGTCTTATCACACACCTGTGCTTTCTCTTTGCTCCTTTGATACAGGCGTCTCTTCATGTCACATGCCCACTCCACTGCAGGGCCTTTGAACACGCTTGTCTCTACCCAGAATGTTCTTCTCATCTTTCTTCTCATTTACTCTTAACCCTTCAGGCCTAAACTCGAGACCTGCTTCTCATGGATGTCCTCTCTGGCCTTACCTTCTGGATCATGTCCTTATGGCTATTTGTCCATTTCCCCTACCAGGTTCAACATTGGAGCAGTGTCAACACAACTCCACCCACAGTAAATACTTTACATGTGTGCTCTTATTGAAATAGCATAACAATACTATGATGTATGATTATTCCTTTTTATAATGAGGTAACTGAAGCTGAAAGAGGCAAGTCTCCAGCCCATTGTCACTTAGCAGTAAGTGATGAGTGATGGAGCTGAGAGTAGCTTAATGTGTCAAAGTCAACACTTTCAACCTTTAAGCTATACTATCTTTCCAAAGGAGAGGTTTGCTGTGCTATTGACATTTTGTAGGTTCATAGCTGAGTCGCTAGGAAAATGGAAAAGTGTGGTGTATCCCAGGAACACAACATGAGTAGGTTTATCAGACTAATGAGATATTTGATGGCTCAAACTAGTGTTGCATGAACGTTTGAGATTTTGGCTGCATTGCTTTCAGCTAAGCATTCTGGGAGAGGAGTCCACTCCTTCACTAATCATGTTCTCTTTTATTGGGAATCATCCTGACACCAACGGCTATGACAAGCTGTAGCCCAGAATTCCTAAGCCCATGTCCATTTTTAACAATGATGACCTCTTAAATTCATTATTGATAAGAAAACAGTTAGCAAACAAACCCCATCACTTGATAATAAATGTTAAAGCTGGAAAAATGTAAGCGCTCCTCTAGTCCAGTCCCCTCATTATGTGGAGAAGGAAGCTGGGTTCCAGAGAGGTAAATTGACTAGGTCTAGGTCCACAGCTAGTTAGTGGCACTACCAGGATCAGAATCCAGGACTCTTGATTTCAGCTGAGTGCACAATAGTGTAAATAAGCTTATGCTATAATGTAGCTTTATTTATTTATTTATTTTGGATTTTTTCTTTAGAGGAGGGGAGAGAGAAACATTGATTTGTTGTTCCATTTATTTATGCATTCATTGGTTGCTTCTTGTATGTGCCCTGACTTGGAATTGAACCTGCAACCTTGGGACGATGCTCTGACGACTGAGGTACCTGGCCAGGGCTCCATGTGTGTAACTTTAGAGGCAGAATCAGAAAAGGCCTCCACAGCTTTACTTTTCAACAAATTGTAGCAGTTCTATAAGTATCTATGTTATCCTTCTAGGCATATTTTGTTATAAATTAATATGTTAATTATATTCCCCAGGGCAACCACTAAGAAATTTAAAATAGAATAAAAGAAATGCAGTGGGATTAAAGTGGTACACTAGAAATTATTTAACACCAAAGAAGACAGAGAATAGAGGAACCAAAAAATTGACATAAGCACTATAGAAAACAAATAGCAAATGACATTCATAAATCCTGCCTTGTCAGTAAATACACTAAGCATAAAAGGATTAAACATTCTATTAAAAGGCAGAGATTGGCCCTAGCTGGTTTGGCTCAGTGGATAGAGCATTGGCCTGCTGACTCAAGGGTCACAGGTTCGATTCCAGTCAAGGGCATGTACCTTGGTTGCAGGCACATACTCAGTAGGGGGTGTGCAGGAGGCAGCTGATTGATGTTTCTCTCTCATTGATGTCTCTAACTCTCTATCCCTCTCTTCCCCTCTGTAAAAAATCAATATATATATATATATATATATATATATATATATATATATGCAGAGATTGGCAGAGTGGATTTTTTTTTTTAAGAAAAAACATGATTCAACTATATGCTTTCTACATGAGATGCACTCTAGATTCAAAGATAAATAAATTGAAAGTAAAAGGATAGAAAAAGATATGCCATGCAACAATAACCAGAAGAAAGCTGCCATGGCTGTATTAATATTAGACAAAATAGACCTTAAGACAAAAATGTAACTAAACACAGAGATATTTTATAATGATAAAATGATCAATCCATCAGGAAGACATAGTAATTATAAGCATACATAAACCTCAGTATATATCAAAAAGCAAAAAAGATGAAAAAAACAAATCCCAAGAAACCCTTACAAGTTAGAAGAGAAAAAACCATGGAAAGGGAAACCACCCAGGAGCAGCAAGGAGCAAAAGCCCATCAAAAAAAATTATTGCTGATGGGCCTGGCCTCCCTGTTTGTGGGTGTAGAGCCAGGCAAGCTAAACGCAGAGTGGGCCTGTGCACTTGCCTCCAGACAATGATCTGATTCATCAGAGGCCTGGCCTATAATGGAAAGAAGGATGATTCCTTGAGACAAAAGAACCTGGGAAGCTCCCTGCCTCTGCAAGTCTCAGGCATGTATACAGGCTCCAGTCTGTCTGTTCATGTTCCCTTTAAAGTGTTGTGCCAAGAACTGTATGCAGTAAAGGTTACAGTGCAGAACTCATCCAGAGTCGTCACTCTGATTGTTTTGTCTTGCTTATTTGACTTCACAAAATCTTAAGTTTAATCTGTTTGCTTATTGACCGTCTTTCACTGTTCATTCCTTTTGAACCTAGTGTCCCTCTATTGCCATTAAACCATGACTTCCTGTTCTGAATCTGGGAAATCATCTCTGGACACACTTATTATCCTTCCTACTTTTCCTCTTCTAAGATTCAGCTTGAAATCTCTGTCTTGAATCTCTTGTCTATGAAGAACTTTTTGGATGCAAGTTCTGTCATAGCACATATTGAGTCACCCTTCTATTTAAGCAGAAAGAAACCAAAGAGTTTTCTATCATCTGGTGACAAAACCAGAGACCCATCCTTCTTAATAGACCTTTATCCAGAGACAGAAATAGGTTTATCCCAAGGAAGTTGGCATGTCGGCTGATAGGTTTTTCTTTCCTTTGTTCCATTATTTTCTAGGAAGTAAGTACTAATAAAATCAGCAAGAATTACGTCTGAGTATTAGAGAAGATAAATATCATTTAACTAATATCTCTCAAATTCCTAATATGTGCTACATTGTTATAAATTAATATAACAATGGTACTTGTTATATTAGGTACTTTCATTTTCATTTTATTATTTAATCCCTCTGATTGCATGGAAGAGAAGAAACTTTACTCACTGTGTTTTGTGAGAAATCTGAGCCCAGAAGGATGGTGAATTGTCTTGAATCTCCTATCTTGAATCTCCTAAGCCTAAGTCTAGTGCTTCTCCCACTGTGCTACAGCTGTGAGCTGGCACTACATAGTCATTCTCTGGACTGAGTTCTTCATCAGTTACACCCTGTAATTAGGAGTCTGGTTCCATAATTTTGTTGTTTGCTGGCAGCTTTTAGGTCTTAGCCCTTCCTCTTCCTCTTCTGTCCCACATCTGGACAAGCTGATAGGAAATCCTGGGTGCTCCCTCCTTTGGTCCTGGCAAACCATGCAGGTCCCTATCTGTATATGGGAACCCACTCTTATCCCACCCAAGGCAGTTTCCATTTTCAGACCAACTTGGGAAGCCTGCCCTGCTCTCCCCAGAAAAGCCTCTGATTCGGGAGGAGAGGGCAGAGGTGGTGTTTTCCCAAACCAAAAGCAATTCTAGAATGCCAGCTGGGTGTCCTATAATTCACCTCAATTTTTTAAAATACGTTTTTATTGATTTTTAGTGAGAGGGTAGAGAGATAGAAACATCAATGAGAGCGAAATATCGACCTAGGAGTGGCATTCATTACAGGCTTGTATAGCAAGTGTAAGTTCAGCCTGTAAGAAACTGCCTAATTGTGTTCCACCAGCCATGTATGCGAGTTCTAGTTGCTTCATATCTTGGCCAGTACTTGGTTATTGTTTTACTTTTTATTTTATTAAGCCATTCTATTAGATATACAGTAGTATTTTATTGTCATTTTAATTTGCATTTCCCTAAGGATTAATGATGTTGAACTTCCTTTCATGAATGCCAAATCATGGAGGCTGGTATTTTATCCTTGGGTTTTTGATGAAATGCCTCCTCAAATCTTTTGCCTTTTTTGTGGGTTCTCTTCAGTCTTCCTGCCCTGCTCCCCACCTTTCTCCTGAGCACCTGGAGGAAGCGCCTGGAAGAGAGTATCTGTCAACCCCTGTGGCAGGGCCTTCAGTACTAGCCCATATCTCAGGATCATTCAAATGAACTAACAAGAAAATAGTGACCGACTCCTAGACAGAGAACAGGCTGACAGCTCTCAGGGGAGGGGGGTGGAGTGGAGGGATTGAGAAAAACAAAACAAAACAGAAAAACTCATGGACAGGGACAACAGTGTGGTGATTGCCTGCCGGGTAGAGGGCAGGAATGGAGAGAAGTGAAGGAGGGGATAAATGGTGATGGACGGATGGAGACTTGACTGGGTGGTGAACACACAATACAGCGTCAGATGATGTGTTGTACAACTGTGCACCTGATACCTGAATATTTTTGTTAACCAGTATCACCCAGATAAATTCAATAAAAAGGAAATAATGTCAGCTGACAGCCACCTTTTTCTCAGTGCTTTGTCAGCAGTGAGTGAATTCACGTGGCTCATCTCTTTGGAGGGGCTTATCTTTCTTTGGAAATTTGTTTTCTTGCCTAACAGTCTCAGCTCTCTGATAGGATCAAGAAAAGTTATGATTATTTTGGACTATCTGGCTTTGTTTGTTATTAGGATGGGGGCAGTTTTGTTTTTGCAGCTTTCTAACATGTTATGTAGAAGCTTAAACTGTTAGATTTTGATTCAGAAGAAAGGGGTTCAGTTTCTGGCTCTGTCACTTATGTCCGTGATCTTTGTTAATCACTGTTTTCTCAGTTGTAAAGTGGGAATAATAATAATAATAATTATAATTATAATATTATTTTAACAGACTGGTCAGTGGAGTAGAGGACTGTTTGGGGGTTTAAATGAAAAGATGTCTATGAAAGCACTTGTAAACTAGAAACTGCTATAAATAATAACGGTCATTATTTTCTAAGATGCCAGTTCCATTTTACTGTTTTCAGAAATGATCTTCAAGACACAGAAACAAGTCCAACACAGAATCGTCGGACAAGACCAGAAGGTGCTGAGATGGAGCCGAGAAATAAGCGGAATAGGAACTAGCGTGGCTTTGGCGAGTTTCCCAGGGTAGTGATCCGAATATGGTACTTTCTGTTGCCATATAGATTTCATATTCATAATACCCATATAAGGGTGTAAATTCTAAATATTTTTAACCAACTTCTCATTCTTTTCTGTCTTTTTCAGGTTGGGGGAGGGGTGAGTTACAAAACATCCTCACTTAGTTACCTTTTGCTGGGATATATTTTTCTCAAATACCGACTTCACATGTTCACCAGGTTTGCATAGTACACAGGCTTTTTTTGCAAAGGTTTTTTGTTTGGCTTTGTTTCTACATTTCAGAATGTACTTAACCCATTCTCCTCTTCCATGGAGAAACCCACTTCAGAAAGGATTCTTCAGCCTTTTACTACAGGAGCAGTCAAGGCGTTAAGGCCTCTATTTCTAGAAAGGCAGGATGTCATAACTCACATCCTTGGTGTCAGCATCCTCGGTGTGCGTGCGTGCGTGCGTGTGTGTGTGTGTGTGTGTGTGTGTGTGTGTGTGTGTGTACATGCATGCGCATGTTAGTCTGAGTGCCATCATGCCCGTTATAGCAGTTAGTGATGTTTGTTGCCTGAGTTTAGGGTAGTCAGTTGTTAGACCCGTGTCTTACACGTTATTCAGATGTTAGTCACAAACAATAAATTAAAAACATTGGGCACAGTCTTCAGAAATGGCAATGACAAATGGTTATTGTTAGTCTTTCTTTCACTTGGATAAATGGAATTTTTAAAACTGAATTCTAGCCATTAAAAAGAATGCTGCAATAAATGGATTTTGTAAATGACTAGACTCTACATCAATTTAAAATCATGTGCTTGAAACAGTATTTTGAGTATAAGCTACAAATCATCGAAGGGATTGGTCAGAAATGATCTCTGTGTGAAATGTGCACCAGTCCCCGTCGCTTCCAGAGTCCCTCATGCCTCCATGGTGTCTCAGTCAGTCTTCACCCTCTGCCACCGCCCAGCCCAGATACATCATCTTTTCAGTGACAAGCTAGCGAATGTGGCAGTGTTAAGACAACAAATGTATGAATGTTCCAGGATGTTTGTGACTTCCGCTTTCCAGACAGTGTCTCCCTGGATTTTGGCATTTTGGTGTGCTCTCGGGTTTCTGGGTAATGTGTGGAGTCTCATTATAACTTAGAGTTAAGTGTTTTAACATTTAAATGGCCTTTTGTTTTCTTTATGAGTTCACTGAGCTTCAAATGATTGCATAATAATTTGTCATAATCATTTAATCTAAAAATGGGGATGGGGAATGTCCGACCCTGCCAAGGCATTATGGGTGAGTAAATTAAATGTTTGCTCAAATAATAGGCTAATTTTTAAGTTGATAATTGTGTATGGCCCGAGAATGATGTTATAAATATCCAAATGGCCTTTGGTAGAAACAAAGTTCCCCACCCCTGACCTAAAATCACGAGTGTGCACTAGGGAAACTAAAGGCGGCAGCACCCACTGAATGCATTGAAGGATCCGAGGGGCAGTGTGTGAGCAATGTCAGACAGTGTGGGGCTTAACATAGATGTGATATTTACATCTGAGTTGCCAGAAATTATGCTAAAAGGAAAAGTGCTTGCATCATTAAAAAGTACACAGTCTGCTATAAATTAAACTGCAAATAATTACTACACTGTTTGCAGCAAAATGAGTTTGCAAGGGAGCAGTGAGAGCCAAGTCACAGAGGCAGGCAAGTGAATTCACTCAGGTAATATTTAACAATCTACGCAGTGAGGTAGCAGGCACTGTGCTGAGCACTGGCAGTGCAGAGGTGACAGCGGCCGTCTGAAACTGTTCTCAGTGGGGAACGGAGGACGAATTTGCTCCCCAGGGGACATTGGGCAATGTGTGGAGATATTTGGCTGTCACGACTGGGGTTGGGGAATTGCCACTAGTATCATGGGTAGAGGCCGGGAATGCTGCTAAATAGCCTACAACACACAGGCCAACCCCCATGGAGTGTTTGCTGGGCTGCCCTAACAAAGTGCTACAGGCCGTGTGGCTGAAACAAGAGAATTTTTTTCCTCTCACAGTTCTGGAGGGTAGCAATCTAAGACCAGGTTGTCAGTAGGGTTGGTTTCTTCTGGAAGCTCTCCCCTTGGTTCTCACTGGGTCCTCACGTGATCTTTCTTTTTGTTCTCACATCTGTGTCCTAATCTCCTCCTATAAGGATACCAGTCAAACTGGACCAGGGCCCATTTGTATAAACTTGTTTTTTCCCAATTACCACTTTAAAGACCCTACCTCCAAATACATTCACATCTGAGGGACTGGGGGTTAGGATTTCAATATATGAGTGGCAATGGGGGCAGGGACCCACAACTTAGCCCGCAATAAAGAATTATCCACTTCATAAAAACGTGGTGCATATATACAATGGAATATTACTCCACTATAAAAAAGGATGAAATCTTAGCCATTTGCGACAATGTGGATGGACCTGGAAGCTTTTATGCTAAATAAAATAAGTCAGAGAAAGACAAATACCATGTGATTCTACTTATAGGTAGAGTCTAAATGACTAAATAAAAGAACAAAACAGATGCAATGGACAAACTAATGGTTGCCAGAGGGGAGGGGATAGAGGGACCCAGGTGAAAAAGGTGAAGGGATGAAGTACAAGTTGGTAGTTACAAAATAGTTAATGGGGATGTGAAGTACACCATAGGGAATACAGACAATAATATTGTAATAACTGTATGGTGCCAGGTGGGTACTTGAATTATCGAGGGGATCATTTTGTAAATTTATTTAATTGTCTAATCAGTATGCTGTATATCTGAAACTAATATAAAATAATATTTACTATCAACTGTAATAAAAAAATTTTAAAAATCTGGTTCAAAATGTCATTGGTGCTGAGATTGAGAAACCTCCCAATGTCAAGGACCTCCCAAGTCTGCTTGAAAAATAAAGATTAAAGGGCATTTACTGAGCTCTGGTTGTTAACACTTAGCATACATTTAACATTTACACATTGAAAGGAAGGTATTTTTATATTTATTTGAGAATAAGGAATTTAAAGTAAGTGTTAAATCCAGGATTAAAACTGATAAGCTTCTGATTTCACCTTTTAGTGAAAATACGATCCTAATCACTAGTTGTTTTTTTATTTTTTTATTTTTACCTCCTCACTCCCCCTTTATGGTATAACAGCTACTGTGAGTGTGTCACCTCACAACAGGATGCTTATGGTTTGAGGGCACAGGTAAGCTGCTGTATGTAATTTAGAAAGGATGGGTCTAGATGATTCTGAGTGTCAGCCCATCCTTTCAGCCTCCAATCCCTTCTCTTCTTTATACCCCTCATTGAGAAACACTGGTCTAATTGAAAAAGTAATTCACACACATAGGACAATGTGGGTTATTTAGGGAGGGTGGTATGGGTTTAAAAACTAACTTGTATGGTAAAGATTCACGTCAACAGGAGTAAACAAATAGTGAGTAGAGGACTTTTTTCCTTGTGGCCCTTGGCCCTGTAGAATGAAGAGAAAGCAGCTGTCTAGACCATTCCACTGATAGAGCGACTGTGGATGAACAGGAAATTGCACTCTAAGTTTTCTTAGAGCCAGGGAAAAGGCAGAAACAGTAGGTTACAAAATCCTTAGCACTGATAAAATAACAATTCTTTAAATGAGGCACATTTTTTCTTATTTTATGTTTTTATTATAAAAGTAATCTATATATATTAAAGCCTAAGCGACCAAACAACTGGTCTCTATGATGCACACTGACCACGAGGGGGCAGACACAACGCAGGAGCTGCCTCCTGGTGGTCAGTGCACTCCCACAGTGGGAGCACTGCTCAGCTGACCGGTGGGCGCCAGATGCAGGCCTCATGGCTGGCCGCTGCAGCCTGAAGACCATAGCAGAACGGCAGCGAGACTACTGAGTGGCAGCAGCAGGCGCAACGGGGCCGGGATGAACAGGAGTGGCAGGTGGCGTTGGACTGCCGGTCGGGCAGATCCCCGCAAGCTACGCTGAGGGACCCCACTAGTGCACGGATCCGTCCACTGGTCCTCTAGTATATATAAAAGCCTAAGCAACCACTTGACCGGTCGTTATGACGTGCACTGACCACCAGGGGGCAGGCGTTCAACACAGCTGCCACAGCGGGAGCACCGCTTAGCTGACCAATGGGCGCCAGCTGTGGCAGCATGAGCCTCTCCCCACTACTGAGTGGTGCTGGCAGCAGGCACAGCAGGGCCAGGATGAGTGGGACCGGCGTGGCCACCTGCCAGTTTGTGTACTACCACATCCCTTGGGGGATGTTGGATGGCCTGGCCTGCGGGGATCTGGCCAAAACTGGCAGTGTGACATCCCCCAAGGGGTCCCGGATTGCAAGAGGGTGCAGGCCAGGCTGAGGGACCCCACTGGTGCACGAATCTGTGCACCAGGCCTCTAGTTAATTATGAAATTAGAGGGGGAAATATCACAGCCATTAAATTTACTACCATTTTGATAACCTTTGTTTCATTTTAGTCTTACAGTGTGGAAACAATGAGACTACTATCCCAATTTACAGTGCCCCTCATAAAAATTTACTCCTTTCTCCTTCCTTTTTATCCTGCCCCCCCATTTATCCCTTTTACCTTACCTTTCCTTTGCTCTCTCCCTTCCCTGCTCTCTCATGACTTCCTGTCAAGTAGTGTGCAAAATAAAGATGAGCCTTGCCCTAATGGAACTTGTAGACCAGAAAGGGAGATGGACATTAACCACATAATTACACAAATTACAGTTGTGGTAAGTGCAATAAAGCAGAGGTATGTGGCCCTATGAAAACATGCAGGAAAGAGATTTCATTTTTGACCGTTCTCTCTAGGGAGCTTGAAAATCAATCCAAAGTGGTAAGGTTAATCGCCATATTCCCTCCATATCCTCTGTGCCCCCCATCCTTAGGAACCTATGCATCTATCCTCTTTTGGTCCAAAAGACAAAACATTAAAATGCTCATGCAAATAGCTGACTGTGTTCACTAACGTCACAGCTATGTCAAACAATCTGGACCATCCACACAAAATACAGTGCCTTCTGCATTTCATCACATAGCACTTTCACAGCATTATCAGTGGCTGTTAATGAGCACCACCAATCCTTCTGGATTCTGTACCACATTAGCACAAAGTCTCCTGTTCTTGGACATTTAGGTTACTTCCAATTTTAAATAATAATAGAATTACATTCTTAGGTTAGGTTTACAGAAATTGAATTGTTGAACATTATCGCAATAAAATATATGGACAGGTTTTCAAAATAGAGGACACAGGATATTAAACTCTAAATGGAAGTTGTTCCTTGGATTTTTAAATAATGGTCATTAAGAAATTTATTGCACAGAGAGAAACCAAGATGGTGGCATAGGTAAGCACCTAAACTGCTGCCTCGCACAACAATTTCAAAACTACAACTAAAAGACAGAATGGACATCATCCAGAACCACAGGAAAGCTGGCTGAGTGGAAATTCTACGCCTAGAAGGAAAGAGAAAAGCTCACAGAGAATCAGAGGAGCTGCAAAGGGCTGAGGTACGGAGACGTGTGCAGAGAGGAAGGGCGGCTGAGTGCCTGGCTGGCTTTCTCTGGTGGGAGGGAGAAGGAAGCTCCCAACTGCTCTGAACCCCAGTTCCGGGTGAGACTCTGTGGACCCAGGCTCATATGGGGGAAGTCTGGACTGTCAGGTAGAGAGAAAGGCACACGGAGACTCAGGAGCCGTGGAGGGCAGGGGTCTGGAGGCATGCATGTGAGTGCGCATAGAGATGACTGACTGCTGAGGTTGCCGCTGGCTTTCCCTAGCAGGAGGTAGTCGGAAACTCCTGATTGCACTGAACCCCAGTTCCGGTTGATCCCCTGGGGACACAGGCTCTTGTGGGGGGAGTCTAGACTGTCAGGTGGAGACTCAGGGAGCTGCAAAAGGCAGAGGTCTGGAGGTGCACGCACAAGTGTGTGCAGAGAGGACTGACTGCTGAGGGTGCTGCTGGCTTTCTCTAGCTGGAGGGAACCGGAAACTCCTGACTGCAATGAACTCCAGTTCCGGGTGAGAATCTGGGAATCCAGAGTCATTGGGGGAGAAACTGGACTGTCTGGCAGCGGGCAAAACTCAAGGGTGGCTTTCTCTCAGAGGTGCTTGCAGTGATTACCGATTACCGAGGAACACTGAGACCCAGGGGCCTCAGAGGGCAGGACTGATGGGAAGCCAAAACTGCTCAGCCCTGAGACTCCGCCCCATTCAAGCTGAACACAGAAGCTTTTGCAATTTTGCAAGTCTTGTCTCATAAGGCTGTCTCCAGCACAGAAGTTCTCCCAGTGTAGACACAGCTGATCCTCACAGCCAACTGGCCTGGAGGTCAATTCCTCCCAGTGATACCGAAAACAATCAAGACTTAACCACAACAAGGCTGTACACACAGTCCACAAAGGGGTGCACCAAGAGTGTCCACCTCAGGTAACTGGGGAGGCTGAGCCACTGGGCCATATAGGACACCTAGCACACAAAGCTACCCTACCAACTCAGGGAAGCAGCGAAAATGTGTAGACAGAAACAGATCACAAACGAAAGAAATAGACAAAAAGCAAAACAAAACAAAAACGACTGGATATAGAGTTCAAAACCACGGTTAGACAGTTTTTCAAGAGTCCCAGAAAAGGCCGATAAATTTAGCGAGACCCTTGAAGATATGAAAAAGGACCAACTAGAAATTAAACATACACTGACTGAAATAAAAAATATACAGAAATCCAGTAGCAGACTAGAGGACTGCAAGAATCAAGTCAAAGAATTGAAATACAAAGAAGCAAAAAGCACTCAACCGGAAGAGCAAAAAGAATCCAAAAATTTGAAGATCGTGTAAGAAGCCTCTGGGACAACTTCAAGCATACCAACATCAGAATTATGGCGGTGCCAGAAGAAGAGAGAGAGCAAGGTACTGAAAAACTATTTGAAGAAATAATGACTGAAAACTTCCCCCACCTGGTGAAAGAAATAGACTTACAAGTCCAGGAAGCGCATAGAACCCCAAACAAAAGGAATCCAAAGAGGACCACACCAAGACACATCATAATTAAAATGCCAAGGGCAAAAGACAAAAAATATTAAAAGCAGCAAGAGAAAAACAGTTAATTACCTACAAGGGAGCACCCATACGACTGTCAGCTGATTTCTCAACAGAAACTATGCAGGCCAGATGGGAGTGGCAAGAAATACTCAAAGTGATGAATAGCAAGAACCTACAACCATGATTATCCAGCAAAGCTATCATTCAGAATTGAAGGTCAGATAAAGAGCTTCACGGATAAGGAAAAGCTAAAGGAGTTCATCACCACCAAACCAGTATTATATGAAATGCTGAAAGGTATTTAAGAAGAGGAAGAAGAAAAAGGTAAAGATAAAAATTATGAACAAATAGATATTAACAACAAATGAATCTAAAAATCAAGTGAATAAAAAATCTGATGAACAGAATAAACTGGTGAACATAATAGAATCAGGGGCATAGAAAGGGAGTGGACTGATAATTCTCAGGGGGAAAGGGGTGTAGGGGGGTGTGGAAAGAGACTGGACTAAAAGTGTACACCTATGGATGAGGACAGTGAGGGGGAAGTAAGGGCAGAGGGTGGGGTGGGAACTGGGTGGAGGGGAGCTATAGGGGAGGAAAGGAGAAACAGCTGTAATAATCTAAACAATAAAGATTTATTAAATTAAAAAAGTAACTTCTCAACAACTACAAAAAATTTATTGCAACTCTTCAGTGGGAATCTCAGCAAGTGGAAAAGCTTTCATATGGCTGTTACTTCTGTTAACTATCAAAGCTGACAGTCTAAATTTGAAGGAGACTGAGAAAGACACTTGTAGTGTTATTAGCAAACAAAGACCAAATGTACTTGGGTGTTTTAATTTTATTGTATTTAGGAGCTCTGAAGGCAATGGATAGCTGGAAATCCTTTATAGCAGGGGTCACCAACTGGTGGTCCGCGGATCACTGGTGGTCTGTGAGGTCTGAAAGGTTGTTGACTGCTGCTTTATAGAATTTCACCAGATAAGGAAACAGGTAAAAAGACATACTCCAAGAACACACAGTATGTGTGAGAGTGTGTCTCAGGTTGGATTTTTAGAAAATGGACAATCTAGCTTTGTGCAGTTTACAAGAAATGGTCATACAGAAAGTAAAAAGGTAGGAGAAATTCCCAGCAAAGCTAATTAAATGTAGCAATGATTATAACACATTAGCCATGTGCTTTTTTTTTTTTTAATTTCACATCAACTAGTGAAAACTTGTTATGAGAAATGGATTTTGTTTGGACTAGCTTTTAAGAAGGGATACAATTTGTATTAGCAGGAAGGAGGAGGGAGAATGCCCTCGCTGCCACCCCTGCATTTCCTAAGGGTACTGTGGGCTCCTCTCTGGGTGTTTGGCATGTTGGGGACAACGCCCCGCCCTGCCTCCACTCATGGTCCTATGATCGCAATAAAATATATGGGCAGTTTTTTAAAATAGAGGACACCAGGATATTAAATTCTAAACGGAAGTTGTTCCCTGGATTTTTAAATAATGGTCATTAAGAAAGTAATTGCAACTCTTCAGGACACCAGGACATTAAATTCCTATCACAGGCAGCCATGGATCAGGCTGGGCAGATGGGCTCCCCTGTGTGGAACAGGCAGGCACCCTTCCCTGCAATCTTGGAGACAACACAACTCTTCCAGATGCCTGGCCATGGGAAAGGAGGGGCATGTCCTTGGCCAGTCTCCGAGAACCCTGCTCAGCTGTGGGGTGGAGGGAAAGCCGCTGTGCTGTGAGGGCAGCCTTGGCAAGTTCCTTCTTCTCACTGAAGGCTGGTGAAGCTGCCATTGCCTCCTCGCCTTCTCGAGGGCTCAGGTGTTGGGTTACTAGTACCTAGACTTAGGAGGCTTGCAGGGGAGGGAACAGGAGGGATGGAGAGATTGGAAGGAGTAGTAAACATCAAAGGGGGCTCATCCTTGGGGTCTATGGAGATTCATACAAGGACCAGGACCAATCCTTGGGCATCCAAACCCCTGGAGACCACAGTGACTGTTTGTTTTAACAGCTTCATTGAGATAGAATTCACTCGACCTACAATTCACCCATTTTAAACATACTGTTCAATGGCTTTTAGTATTTCAGAGTTGTGTGATCATCATTACAATTAATTTTAGAACATTTTCATTATCCCTGCACCCTTTATCCTTCCCCCTCAACTCTCCTACCCTTTCCAGCCCTAGGATACAACCAATCTGCGTTTCCTTTCTGTATTTCCTTTTTCTGTGCATTTCATGTCAATAGCACCATGAAGAACTGCTTTCTTCACTCAGCATCATGTTCTCGGGGCTCATTCATATTGTACATAACACCACTTCCTTTTAGTGCTGAGTAATATCCCATTATATGGGATAAACCACGTTTTGTTTATCCATCAGCTGATGGATATCTGGGTTATTTCTATTCATTATGACTACTTTGAATAATGTGCCTAAGCACTTGCATACACGTTTTTGTGTGAACATGTGTTTTTACCCCTCCTGGGTATGTACATAGGAATGGCATTTGGAGATCATATGGTAACTGTGTGTTTAATATTTTGAGGAACTGCCAAACTTTTCCAAAGCGGCTGCACAATTTTAACTTCCCACTAGCAGTGTATCAGGGTTCCTATTTCTCCACATCCTTTCCAATGCTTATGATTAATCTGCCCTGTTTATCAGAGCAGTGCTAGTGGGTGTGAAGTGGTATTTCATGGTTTTGATTTGCATTTCCCCAACAGCTAATGATATTGAACATCTTTTTATTTTATTTTTTTCTACAAAAAGTATAAAGGGCTTTTATTATTTGTAACATAGGCACAATTTTTTAAGGTTAATAAATTACTTAAGGAATTTCACATGTTCTGAGTTCCCCACTGCCTTAGTTCCTCCTGAGTTTGAGTCTTAATCATTTTATTCCCTTTTTTGCTCAATCCTGATGTCATTTCAGTCAGTCCTATATGATAGGAATAGAGATTATCATGATCACAAACTGAGGATTAGCTAGGCAAAGGCCATCGAGGCCCCAGACATCTAAGAGGCTATCATAGAATCTCAATGATTACCAATGGCTATTACAAAAATCTCATAGAGATTGTGTTATATTTATAGTGGACAGTGATCTAGGCAATGTAAATTAAGGTTAGTAAAATGTTCCCAGTAGGCTGAATGCTATGCTACCAACATAGCAGGGGGAAAAACCTATTGGCGAAATGTTCTGTGGTCATGCCCACAGCAAATGAGAAACTGCATTCTACTTAGCATCTTTTTATGTGTGTATCTGCCATTTCGGTGTCTTCTTTGAAAAACATGATTATTCCGTTTCTTCGCCCATTTTTAAGTTAGAGTATCTTTTTATTGAGTTCAAGATATTTTTAAATTTCCCTTTTGATTTCTAATTTGAGACATGAGTTAGATATAGAGGATTAGTTTAGTTTCAAATAGTTCTGTCCCAGGTTCTAGTAGTTCCCTCACAGGTCCTAATCAATATTCTGCTGAAGACTCAGGTGGACCTGAGGGCCTCCAGGGTTTGCTCTGTGCAGAAACCTCCCCGTGTCTCTGACTAACTGGTCTCTCTGGACTCCCAGCTCCTTCTGCTCAATTCAGGGAGCTCGTCATGTTCCACCTGGTGCCACCCTCGCTGGGACCTGGGGGCGCAAGGCAGGATTCTGGAGCAGTTCCAGGCTCACTGTCCTTAGTGGTTTCCATCCCTTGGGGGTCACAGTCCTCCACTGCCTGGTGACCAATTTCTTAAAAACTGCTGGTTTTAAAACCTTCCCCCCACCCCCCACCCCCCCCACCCAGGCATGGGGAGTAAATCTGATCCCTGTTTTGTCTGGAAGTTTCCCATTGCTATGTTATTTAAATTGCAAAATAAAAATAATCTCAAGGTCACCCATAAGGAAATAAATAATGGTACATTCATGTGATGAATGGTACATTCATGTGATGTACTTAAAGCTATTAAATGTTTTGGAAGAATACTTGTAGACATAACTTGATAATATAATAAAGAGATTGCAAACCTATAGTAAATTCCAGGGTTTAAAATGTATTATTATGTATTCATATGTCATGTGTATGCATAAAGAAGTAAAAGAAAATGCCCCAAAATATTACATCATTTGTGAATTTAGGATGATTTTAATCTTCTTTTCTACATCTTCTAAATTGTCTCTAATGCATTCATTGAGACTCCTATATAGGTGTATATGTCTGTATATATGTATAATATATGTATGTGTGTATACACACACACAGACATATTGTGGGTGGGGTAAGGAAGAAATATGGAAGGTGTGATTATAGGAGACAGCTGGGCTGTAAGCCAGGCTCTGCTACACTTTGCCGATGATTCAGGGAAACTCATTTCCTTCTTTCAGCCTCAGTCTTCTCAGCAAAGGCAAAGTGACCTCAGAGGCCCCTGCTAGGACAGCCGAGGAGCCCATGCCTGCTCTAAGGTGAACAGCGCCTTTCCTGTTCTGCCCTTTTCCTTAGAGCTAAAGTGAGATCTCCCTGGGTGCTCCGTAACTCCAGATGGGATGGCAGTTCTCTTCTGGTTGGTTTTTCTAGGTCAAGGAGGTCTGGAGCAGGGAATTGTAGGGAATTTATAATTTTGAAGGCACCTCTCTCGTGGCTGCTTGCTGCCCATCTGAAGTGAGCAGGGTGCAGTGAACACTGGGTCAGGGAGGGGCTAAGGCGTCATCCACAGTCTGCAGTACTGTGGGTGGGGATCCCCGCCCCCTGCTGCCCCTTGCCATCTGGTGCATTTCCCTGCTCACTTCCAGGGCTGCTATTCTCAGCTTCCCTGGACACCTCCCTGTTGCTGCCAGATGTGAAAGCACAGCTTGTCCCAGCTTCTGTACCTACATATCCACAGTGTTCCTTAGTCCTGAAAAATGGAGGTGACAGCAGGAATAGGCAAGGATAGGACAGGCAGTTTCTGCACAGAGCAAGGGACGTCTCTTCAGGATCCAGGATGGTGAGGGGCCCGAGAACATGACATGAACCAGGGATATTTAACCTAGAAGAGAATGTTCTTCAGGACATTGGTATCTTTGAATAATAAAAGCTAGCATTTACCGGACACTGTGTGCTGGGCACGGCGCTACATTTTCCTTTAAAAATTCTCACAGGTGCCATTTACAGATGTGGAGACTGAAGCACAGAGAAATAGAAAATCAACATTAATCGACCACAGTGCTAATTCCCTCAGGCAAGATCCACCAATGAATGGTACAATGATTGGGTGAAGAGCTAAGGCACAGAGCTGGGAGTGGCAGGGGTTAGATCTGAACCTGGGTTTACCTGACTTCAATTTCTGCAGCCACCAAATCTGAGGAATCTGATATGGGTTTGGCCACAGCTTGGGCTGCAGGTCAGCTGCTGGGGTTCCCATTAGTCCTTGTTCTCCCTTAACTTCACATCCAGCTCTCCTTCCTGACCACCAGCTGGCTGACCTCTCATGCCTGCAGGCCCAGCACCAGAAACAAAGAGCACAGCTTTGCATAGTCTTAAACCCACTGTCACAGTTATGCAAGGCCCAGTCCTGTTATCAGACTCTGTATTCTATGTCACTTGCTGTAATTCTGCTTTTCCGTGGAACCCTTTCCTAAGTCACACATATCTGCCAAATGCTCAAGGTTCTATCCCACCCTCACATCTCACTGGCATTTATCAGTGGTTCGCCATTATCCAGAAAATCAAGTCCAGATCCCTAAGGATGGCTCTCAAAGCACCAAAACCTGCGCTCTTGGCTTCTATACTAAACTGCTCGCCAGGAAACCTTGGACTGGATCTGGCTCTGCCGCTACTAGCTATGAAGTCTTGGGCTAGTCAACTTCCACTGAATGTCAGTTTCCACATCTGTAAAATGGGCATTACAAAACTTCCTTCCAAGGCTAATATTCTGCCCACACCACCTGCTTGCCGCCTGTGTCCACTCTGATTGGTTGGTGCCTATGTCCTGCTGGTTCTTAAATATTTTGAATATCACCTTGTATTTTCTATCGCTGCATAGCAAATTACTGCACACTTAGAGACTTACCACCTATTCCCACAGGTCAGAAGTCTGGGCACAGTGTAGCTGGCTTTTCTGCTCAGCCTCTTGCAGGGTTAACGTCAAGGTGTCAGCTGGGACTCATTCTTATCTGGGGTTTGGGGTCCTCTATGACAGAGTCCTATATAATGTGACCTACTCAAGAGAGCAATACCTCATTATCTTCACAGATCCTGCTCACACTCCAGGGGAGGGACCTTGCAGAGTATGTGCACCAGGGATTGGGAATTTAGTCCATTTTAGGGTTCTGTCTACCACAAATACCGTCTACTTCTCAGTGCTGAGTTAAATAAAATATGAAGTGCCTAGCACAGGGCCTGGCATATTGTTGGTCTCATCTCTATTCAGTAAATCTTTTTCTTTGACTCGTTTGTGATTATATGTGGGCAAAGGAGCCCACTTTAGTGTTTTCTCTTTATCGCCATCACCCAACACACGCAGGCCAAGGACGTGTTCTTCTGTAAGAGGACAGGAGACTACCAGTACATGGGAAAGCAGGTTTTGGTTGGAGGTGAGGGACTCTGAGAAGAGCCAGAGAGCAGGGTAGGGGGAGGCTCCGAAATGAATGAGCAGAGGATGTCTGTGGGCATGGAGGACAGGGTTTGCTGCCATCACCTCTCTCGGGCCCTGTTTCACTCCCAGACGTGGTAGCTGCTGCTGCTAATAAATGTGTTTATGCCGCCCCACATGAGCATCTGCAAACATTCCTGGAAGAGCTGCTTCAGAAGCAAGGGGAGGTGCTAGGTACCTGCCCAATTATCTGGCTAAACTCTGATGCAGAGGCTGTGTCCTCTCATTCTGCTCCTTCCTCCAGAGGGGCCCAATGGGACAGACCTGCAAATGCAGCTTACAAATGCTAGCTGAGGTGCCTTCTGGAATTCAGGGCTCCAGCTGTGCCTCATTTAAAGAATTGTTACTTTTATCAGTGCTGAAGGTCCTATACGCCTAACTTTGCTCATGCACTTTCCCCAAAGCACAGCTGTAGGCTCACCTCCTCAATGAGGCATTCCCCATCACTTTAATTTTTTAAAAATTGATTTTAGAGAGAGAGAGAAACATCGATTTGTTTTTCCACTTATTGATGCATTCATTGATTGATTCTTGTATGTGCACTGACCGGAGATAAAAACCACAGCCTTGGCTCTAACCAACTGAGCTCCCCTGCCAGGGCTCCCCATCACTTTTAAATGAGAGCAGCCAGCTCCTTCCTTCTTGTTCAGGGGCAGTAGGTTTCAGTAAAGGACAAGGAATGAGGATAACTGGGTCTCACTTTGTCACGTAACATGCTATGGGAACGTGGGCATGTCAGTGACCTCCCCTGGGAACCACGTTTTCTTACCCTTTAAATGAGACGGACGCATACGGTTTCTGTATGGTTACAGAATGGCCTTACATTATTTTGGTATTTTGCTCTTGCCCTTCATTGGCCTTGAGTTTAGGGCGGTGTGTGGCCCCCAAGACTTCTACATGGGTAAAAACACAGGTGGGACTCAGACCATGAACGCTGGCTCTAGGAACACCATGCTTGCACCACGGGTTCCACTTTTAGGAGTGTGCCCCAATGCCTAACAAGGCTGTGAGCTTCCTGCCGTTAGGTACTGGAGTGTCTCCCTTTCAGTACCCACAATTAGCTGAAAAGGACCCAGAAGGGTTTGGGGGTTGGACACACACACACACACACACACACACACACACACACACACACACACACGGTGCCTCAGGCACCAGTTGCACACCCAGACCACACTTCTGTAACCAAGTTGCAAAAGTCAGCCAATCAGCAACAGCTTCCAGTGCCATGTAGCCTCATGCCAGTGACCACGCTGCTAACCGTGAGGCAGCAAAGTGGGCGACGTCCAGGGATATATTACCAGATTTCCACAGCAAAAATCGAGCGGCGGCCCCTAAACTCTTCAACTTCTGAGAGTCCCTGCGCCCCTGAACTCAGCTCCCGGAACCCTTTACTACCAGCTCGTGTTTGTGCAGTGGGCGCCGACAGCAGGGCTCTCCCATCGCTTAGCAAACAGTGCGGCCTCTGGTGTGAGAGAGCGAGTGCGGGAGGGTAGAGGGTCCGCCGCAGGAAGAGCTGCCTGCGGGCTCATGATGGGCAGGTGCTAGGAGGGCAGGTGCCAGTCTGCTCCCCCCCCTCCCCCCCCGCCCCGCTGTTATTTCTCCAACCCGCATAGTCCGGTTCGGAGTTGCGCACAGGTGGGACTCAGACCATGAACGCCTGTGGGCAGCGCTTGGGTTCTGTAATGTCCACCGGGCCTCTGACTGGTGCTGGGCTGAGGCAGCCGTCGGGTCCCGGAGCGCAGCGATGTTAGATGTTCTGTAGGAAACAGCCGGTGGAAGAAGCACTTACTCCCGTACTCCGGGGACAGCAGCAGGCAGCCGGCACCAGGAGGCTCTGGGCCCGCAGGAGTGGTAAGTAGACCCTCTGTTCCTGCCACCTTAGAACGTTCCCCATCCTTCTTGCCGGTCGCTGCCCCTCACACAAACCTTCCAAGCCTTGTCCTGCCTGCACAGGGGAGGGCTGGGAGAGGGCCCGGAGGACAAGCCAATCACACATGCTGCTGGAAGGGACTGTGGCTGACAGAACCAGCGTCCCCACGATATTCTATCTGAAGCACTGGGCTGATGTGGCCGTATGAAATGGGAAAAGACCATGGAGAACCACGTCACCTTTCCTGGCCTCGTGTTCTCCCCTGTAAAGTAAGGAGACTAAGAAACCATAGATGTCCACACTCTGTCCCCAGAGAAACTGATTTAATTGGTCTACGGTTGGGCCTGTGAAATGATATTTTTTGAAAGCTCCCACATGATTCAGGCGGGGTTGAGAACCACTGAGTTAAGTTGGTATCTGAGAGCACTTCCACCTCGGACATTCTGTGAATCTGGAAATCACCGCCCGTGCTGTTGGCACAGGACAGAGGTGCAGTATGTGGAAAAGCAACTTTGGGGTTAATGTGGTAATAGGAGTCCTGGCTTCCATTAATTGAGCTCATATTCCATGCTTGGTTCTTTGATTGCATTCTCTTTTAATTAAATCGCCACATCAACACTATGAGATCAATATCATGATTGCCATTTTAGAGATGAGGGAACCTAAGCTCAGAGAGGTGATTTGATCGGGTCATACAGCAAACCGATGAGTGACTGAGCTGGGACTTCATCTCTGTCTGACTTCAGAGTTGGTGCTCTTTTCAAACTGGTAGCTTCGACATAAATGGCCTGTTAAGTAGTTGCTTGGATAATTAATGCAATTTTGGGTTACTTTAGCACCCAATTAGGTGGAAGTCCCCCTCTTTTCTGCTTTGGCTATACACCATCACTGGAGTGTTGGAGTGCTTTTGGATGAGTGAGTCCAGCCAGTCTCCACTGTCACCTGGAGAACCATGAAGGAGTTATGGCCTTCATGGGCCTTCAGTGGCAGAGATGGGAGATAGGAGACTTAAATGGAGGACACAGCCGAGGAGACCTGTCTTTGATTGCATCATAGGCTGTTGTTTGCAAGAAGGGAGAGGAATTCTGAGGCAAAGGGTCTGGCAGCCTTGAAGACTGGCAGGATAGCACTCACCAAATAAGAGTGAACAGTAACTGATTTTTAAGATGAAGTCACTGTTAATGAACTGGCCCATTTCCTACATGCTTAGTGTGTTCCTGAGACATTTCCTATGGGGGTGACACTGGCCCTCTTTGCCTGGGGGCTAGAGAGGAAGCTGCAGGGGATGCTTGCTACGGCCCATGTGACTTTGCCTGTTACTAACATTTCAAGGATGCATTCTGTCCACATGTACTTGAAATAAGCAAGCAAATGGAGGACACAGCCTCCTGCCTGGCTTGGCACATGTTTCACATTTCCTTAGACAGATTTTAACTAGGAGCCTAGGCATTGGCCTTGAGTAACAGGATGTAGATGTGCTAGATGGGTTCTTGGATCTCAGCTATTTGATGCAAAGCTCTGGTGTTTCCTGTGAACAAACACAAAGCTGGGCACTGCGGGCACTGTGGGCACTGAGATATAAATGAGGCATAGTGTCTGTGCCCTGGAAGCTCATGGTCTAGTTTGGGGAAGAAAGAAGTTGCATAACTGACTAAAGTGGAACACTGACCATGGTGAGTATAAGGACAGTGATGTGGGACGCAGGGAGAAAGGAGTTTTGATTGAGTGTGGAGCTCCCAGCAAGGTCCACAGAAGCCATGATGCTCTCCAAGTGAGACCTATCTGGGAAGAGCATTTCCAGTTGCTGGGCAGATTAGAAAACGGGCCTGTGAAAAAGAGACTGTAGCAGCCAGGGAGGTGGTTTTTGGTTGCAGGGGAAGGGAGTAATGTCAACAGAATGGGGTACCGAGGTATAGCAATGCTTTGGTTTATACCTTATATGCCTTCCTCCCACTTTCTAATAGAATTCTGTTTCCATTGGTGCATCTACCCTTCACACGGCCATGACCTTCACTACATTAGGCTATCTCATTCCCCTTGCTGGTATTTGGTTTAGGTGTAAGCATTTGGTGCAGCTATGGTCACGACAATGTGAGAAAAAGTGTAGTAAGGTCTTCTGGGAAAGCCTTCCTTGTCAAAAGGAGACACAGGAACGGAAGGTCTCCTTTTCTTCCTCTGGATGTTATTGTGTCTGGATGTGATGCTGCACTGGGCCCACCATCTTGCTACCATAAAGGGAGTGAGTATGAAGGCAAAACCCAGGCCAAAAACTGGAACAGGAAGATGAGGAGACCCACATCCTGCATTAGCTCTCCTAGCTCTGGACTTCTTCTGCTAAGTAATATATGTCTTTAGTATTGGCATTTTAAGATGGGATTGTATATTACAGGCAGCTGATAACAGTCCACAAAGGAAATAAGGACAGACAGCACTCTGATGGATCTCACATCTGGCACAAATCCAGGGCTTTCCTGAATGGATGACTCTCTTAAGAATGGATTATTATTGCCAGTCCCAGCCAGCCATCTTCTTTCTTTCAAGCCTTTCCTAAGCCTGTGTCCAGATAGGGGCAATCAATTCTGTTTTAGACAAAACCCTTTTTGTTCTAAGACCAGCTGGAGTTGTCCAGGGGAAGTATTAACTATCACTATATGTAATTTATATCTACTGCTGCTCTATGTGAGGTCTTGCTACACAGAATTACCCAAGTGAGAACCAGCACTTACAAGCAAAGTATCTCCCCTTGAGACTTCATTTAGATTCCGTGTTGGTTTTCAAAACTGCTATTTGTCTCTCTCATTGAGTAGCACACAGGCCTCAGTCTGAGTTGCTCTGGAAGATAAGCACCTCTCTTCCAGTTCCCTCTGGGTGCCTGTATTTAATGTCAGTGTGCCCACCCAAAACATATCTTTCACATGTAGTTTAAATTCATCAAGCTTTCCTTTTTTACATGCTTTAATGAAAACAAAAGACAAACATTTCATTTAGAGAGGTGCCAGATGCTCAGAATTTCACCTTGAGGAATCATTTTCTCAACACAGCACCTGGCTCTCAGAAGAATCTGAGCCCTGACTAGGGTAAAATATCCTCTCACTCTGTTTGCTTTTCAATATCTCGACCATACTTAAGTTCAGCTGATGGCTTTTTTTTGTTTGATTAATTATTCAAATTATGACAATTATTAACTAATATTTTCTAATATTACAGGATGTTTGAGAAATTGAAAAATGAAGTTAATACTAATCTATTCATCTAATATGTCATTGAATTAATTTGATTCAGGAACATGATTTTTCAGTGTTGTCCACATTCAGACATATTTGTAGCTTACAATCCTGTTTTTTTAAAATCTTATTCAATTATAATATTTTGCCTATCTCACTATATCATTTTAAAACTAGAGTCCCGGTGCACAAAATTCGTGCACAGGGGATGTGTGTCCCTCAGCCCAGCCTGCACCCTCTCCAATCTGGGACCTCTCGAGGGACATCCCTCTCACAATCCAGGACTGCTGGCTCCCAACTGCTCACCTGTCTGCCTTCCTGATTGCCCCTAACCACTTCTGCCTGCCAGCCTGATCACCCCCTAACCACTCCCCTGCCAGCTTGATTGATATCTAACTGCTCCCCTGCCAGCCTGTTTGCCCCCAACTTCCCTCCTCTGCTGGCCTCGTCACCCCTAACTGCTCTCCCCTGCAGGCTTGATTGCCCCCAACTGCCCTCCCTTGCAGGCCTGGTCCCTCCCGACTGCCCTCCCCTGCTGGCCATCTTCTGGTGGCCATCTTGTGTCCACATGGGGGCAGGACCTTTGACCACATGGGGGCAGCCATCTTGTGTGTTGGAGTGGTGGTCAATCTGCATATTACTCTTTTATTAGATAGGATAGAGGTCTGGTACATGGGTGGGGGCCAGCTGGTTTGCTCTGAAGGGTTTCCCAGATCAGGGTGGGGGTTCCCTTGGGGCATAGGGTGGCCTGGGCTAGGGGCCTGTGGTGGTTTGCAGGCCAGCCATGCCCCTCGGTGACCCAAGCAGAGGCCCTGGAATCTGGGATTTATTTATCTTCTACAATTGAATCTTTGTAGCCTGGAGTGGAGCCAAGCTTTCTGCTTGCTCGGAGGCGGCAACCATTTCTGTTGGGATTTATGTATCTTCTGTAATTGAAACTTTGTAGCCTTAAGTGGAGGCCTGGGCCAGCCAGAATGTGCAGAAAGCTTGGCTTCCTCGGAAACCCAAGCCTCCCTTCTGCTCTCTCCATGGCCGCAGCCATCTTGGTTGGGTTAATTTGCATACTCGCTCCTGATTGGCTTGTGGATGTAGCAGAGTGATGGTTAATTTGCATATTACTCTTTTATTAGATAGGATTATTTTAATGGTTGCATAATTGGATCAGCAAGTAGTGGAATAACATAACTTTGTATGAGACACTGGTGGTAGCTTAGAGGACTGTTGTTCTCCTTCTCCACCTTCTCCTCCTTTGCTTCAATGTCCATCTCTCCCCCAGGGATGAGGATTTGGAGTGAGTAAGCTCAGCTCCAAGGGCAAATCCTGATTGGTCTAAGTCAATCATGAGGGCCCACTGGTTTAGGCACCTGCATGTGTTGCTGTTCTGTGAAGGGATGAGAAGGATGTGTGCTGGGGAGTTTCTAGCACATGTGTACTTCCCAGGAAGAGATGTCCCTTCCTTCTATTGGGTGCTGTTTTATTTGTATGTCATTCCTGAAAATGACATACAAATAGCATGAAATGTACCCCACTGATTCAACCTCTCTCTCCCACTGGTAAACGTGAACGCCTCCTTTAGGGTGCAACCCTGAAACCTATTATTAGGAGCCTATTATTAGGCATTGGGGTGTGCAGACCTGGGGGTGTTTCATGGATGGTCAGATTTCTCACCTTAGCCAGTATCCTCTGTGGCATTCTCCAGGGTCTTGTGATGAATGTCCTCCTCCTCACTGATGTGAAAGTTTGGGGACTAAACTAGGTCAGCCAAGTTCTCTCTTCTGTTTCCCCAAGTGAGTCAGAGCACAAACAGCCAACAGATCATGGGGAACTAGCTGACAAGTGTAACTCAAAGCTGGGCAGGGGGAGGCAAAATGTTGGGCTCTTAAAGATGCCCTAGAAAGACCATTGTCCTTCAAGGCCAGGAGCCTGTAGGAAATACTTGTAATTCTCTTGGGTCTTCTCAGATGAGGGGTCCTCACTGGAGACAGTGGGCTACGGACTTGGCATCCTCTCCTTCTTTAGTTGACTGATCTTTTGGATATGCTCTGTTTAGACTGGGTCCACACCCCTAGACTTTTGCAAGATTATAGGATTTAATTAAGAAGACTTGGGTTAAGAGTCTGATTTTATTCCTGGCTCCACTGTAGGCAAATTATAATTTGGTTCATCATCTACCCTTTCAGATTCTCAGTTTCCGTAACTACAAAATGTAGTTAATGGCAATATCTTTGTCATAGAATTATTGGGAGTATTAAGTGACATATAAGAAATTGAGCGAAACAACAGTAATTTATGAGTCACCTACTATGTGTCAGGCTTTAGAAATAAAAAGACAAATAAGAATTGTTTCTGGTCCTTAACAAGCTTACAATTTAATGGAGAAAATTATTTATAAAATATTGGTTATTATCACTACTACCCAGGATCCATATATTTGTATTTCAAGTAAGGGTTTTCCAACACGTGTTACACCATTGCTGCCATGGCCGGGCAAACAAGAACATTGCGGGCTGGTATGACCTCTAGAGGCTGGGACCTTATCTGCAAGGCCATGTGGGCATTCCTTCCATGATACTTTTCATGACCAACCACTGGTCAGTTTGAGCTGAGGAGTGATGACATCATGTTTCTTATTCCCAAAGTCTCATATCTGGATTGACAAGAGCAGGAATTGATGAGGATGTAGGAATCTGGAATGTCTGAGAGAGGTCTCAGATCCTTTTTCTTGGACCGAGAGAATCTTCAATGACATATAGCACCAAATAGAAGCGTCCCTCTGGATGGTGTCTTGGTGTCAGCGCCTCTCCTTCCCACCAGTTGGAAGATAAGCTCTCAGACTTGATGAAGGAAGTATAAGGTTTTCTTGTTTAGCAAAACAATCTAGGTCAAGTTGTTTCAAACATTTTTTAAAAAAGCAAAATCCTTTCAATGGACGCTTACTTGGAGCTGATTACGTAAAACAGGTAACCATGGAGTGCTCCTGGTTGATGCTGGGTTGAGGGGCAGGGTGTCCTGTCCATTCAACCCCATCCTTTCCAGGGAGGCCCTTAAGGATCTTGGTGAGAGCCACAGGTCTCTGCAGAGCACAGCTTGAAGCCCCCAAATTAGGTAAACTCTAGCTAGTTGTCTACATCTCTCTATGTGTCTACATCCTCAAGCTCCCAGATGATTCTGAGATGCACCCAAGTTGGAAAACCACTGGGGTCAGAGCTTGTCCCAGTGGGAGGGAGTGGAATGATTGGGGCCAAGGGCAGCTCACAAATCCACGATTCCCTGGCCCCAGAGCCAGAAAGGAAAATAAAAATTTCTGTATAGGTTTTGTGACTTTGAAGCTCTACCTCCTACATTACTATGTTAGACCTTCACACCCCATGAGTTGGTATTGCCTCCGTTCTACAGATGAGGAAACATTCAAAGGTAGGAAGCAGTTTCCTCAATGCCACATGGGATTTGAACCCCAGATATGCTTGCCTCCAGATTCTGGAGGCACAGAAGAAAAACCATGACCATCTCCACACCCAGAATCAAGAAAACACGTTCATTCATGCTCTCCTGTTCGTTCTCCTCTTGTGCTGTCGAAGACCCTTCCTTTCCTGGAACCCTGTACACGTGATGAGCAGAATTTTAGTGCAGTTTGGTGGAACTATGTACATACACTTTCTTCAGACTACACTCATTTACCCCTTTTCCAGCACCTTTGCAATTGCAAGAACTTTACATTGACCTCAGGGATGACATAGTATTTGCTTTCAGTTTGAAAATCTACATGATGGTTGCCTTTTCACAACTATCTGTGACAATCTGAACTAAAAAATGGGGTAAAAGAGTGGGAGATTGTCCTCATTAAAGAATACATTGTCTTCCCATTTAACTTGGGCAAAATAAGTATGTTTCTTACACTTTTTAAAATATATTTTATTGATTTTTTATAGAGGAAGGGAGAGGGATAGAAAGCTAGAAACATCAATGAGAGAGAAACATTGATCAGCTGCCTTCTGCACACCACCTACTGGGGATGTGCCCACAACCAGGGACTGGAATCGAACCCTGGACCCTTCAGTGCGCAGGCTGACGCTCCATCCACTGAGCCAAACCAGTTAGGGCTGTTTCTTACACTTTTAATGCATATTTTCAGAGCCACATTTATTGTGTGCAGCAAAGTTCAGCGCTGTTTTGTTCCTGCCCATATAAGTATCTAAGAAAGAGTCATTCCTAGCTCTTGACAAACATGAAATTGCTTTCAAGAAAATGCATGCAAAAACAATTACCATTATGAATGGCTTTGGCAACCACCACCCTACATGATTAATTTTGTAATATAGTCAACCTCCTCTTCATTCATATTTGATGGGAAGCCTGTGTAGTCAAGAGGGAAGCCCAGCACAGCAATTGTAACATTGTGTGTGAGGTTTCAGAGGCTGGTGGTGCTTTGCCTGCACTCAGGGTTGTACACTTCCTTCCCTCAAAGACCTTTCTGAGTTTTGAAATCTGCTCTAATCTTGCCTTTGAGACAGTGACGGCTCTTTGGGAAGTAACCAGCAGGGTGTATAGATTTCTAAAGGAAAGGAAATGAGCATCATTTGGAACCTGCCATGTTTCCCCAAGGTGCTTGGAGTCTGTGATGAATCAGTGGGAAAGGGTCCCTCCAGTCCTCTCTGAGGAGGGGGAAGTGTGTGAACTGCAATACCCTGCACTTGTTCCAAGCTTTACAGTGTGCGAAGCATTCTCAATTCGTGGTCTCATTTGAACTCATGGCGATCCTTAAAGGAGGTGGGATGTGGCTAGGATTCGATCTCTTTGACCACCCGGGAAAGAGAGTCTCAGAGAGGTTCTATGGTATTTAGCCTCTTCTGGCCACCATCACGCCTTCATTCCCTCCCTCACTCCCCAAACAGCTCCCTGGCCCCCTGCATCCCCCAGGCCCCTGCCTTGTATTGCATTATCAAAGGACCTGGCATTTGTCTGCTGCTGACTGTGGGAACTGCAGAGGTACCTGCCAACGTGTACCTCTGCAGTTCCCACACTGCACCAAGGTATTTGGCCAGTAACTGGAATTTTGAGGGAAATAACAGTATGTGACCCATGTGAAAGGGATAAGGATCACTCTGCATTCCTTTCTTTTTAAAAAAAATAAATTTTAATGATTTCAGAGAGGAAGGGAGAGTGATCAGTGATGAGAGAGAATCATTGATCGGCTGCCTCCTACATGCCACCTTCTGGGGATCAAGCCTGCAACCCGGGCGTGTGCCCTTGACCCTGCAGTCTGCAGGCCAATGCTCTATCCACTGAGCCAAACCAGCTAGGGATGTATTCCTTTCTTTAGATGATGACATATCTTTGCAAAGTTGGGTTTTCAGTGTTTGCCGTGACGGAAAGTGAGTGCCAGTGAAAATAAGTGTGGGATGGGACTTGAAGGCAGTGGCGGCCAGTTGGACCCAAGGTTTGAGATGCTGTACAGTGTCCAACAGGCGCACGTGTCCCTGAGGGAGTAATTAGTGTTATTTAGGAATGAAATTAAAAGAGATTATTCTTTTATTTTTGTGTATGATTATTTGTTGCTAGGACATAAATACTTGTTCAGTTGCTTGGACCTAACTATGCAATAAAAGGGACTGTTAGGTATTTCTTTCAGCCTCGGGGCCTTGTGAAAAGAGGCTGGTGCCCGCCAAGGACATTGTGAACCTAGAATGTTTGGAAGTCTCTAGTATGACTGGAAAGCCTAAAGGTGTTGCTCCTCTTTTTCTCAGAGGACTCTGAGCATTTGGAAATCTTTTAAACCCCAAGATTGGATGCTACCTGAAGGATTTCACTGTTCTGACAAGACACAGGGGAGACAACTTTAGGTGGAGGTCTTCCTAGCCCTGCTGGGCCACATCTGGTCAACAGATGGGGTCTGTTCAGCGTGTGCACAGCCTGGCATAAGCAGTACTACAGGGCCACTGGAGGGTAATTTAGACGTCTGTCATCCTCAGGTGCTCCACAGTCAGCTCTCTCCAGTGGAGAGCTCAGAGCATCAATCTCTGTTCAGTATTTTTCCTCCGTGTCCCTTCATACCTCAACCCAAAGGAAAAAATGTGGGCATCCTGGAGTAGCAGCCTGGAATCTGTGCCAAATGTGCACTGAACCCTCAGTGACTCCGGGCCCTGCTCCCTACTGCACCCTGGCACTGCCCCAGCCAGCTTTGCCCCTGCTCCCTCCTGGCTGGTTCCCATACCGGGCAATGAGAAGGGTGGAGACAACAGCAGCTACCTGGTGTTAAAGAAAGGTATGGAAGGCAGAATTGGAACCAAGGGAGACACTTTGCTTTGCACCTCAGGAATTCTTAAATACCCGTAATCTCCACATTTCCTTGGCAGCCTGTGAGTGTTGCCTGATCCTGGCACCCTGCCCATGCTGGTAGGACTCATTATCAGCTACTTTCTCAGGCCTCATACTGGGTAGGACTAGAACCAACATTTTCCATCAACCTTGAGCTCTAAAACCAGACACTCCTGTTCAAATTCTGGCTCTACCACCTATTATCTGTGTGACTTTGGGACAGTCATCTAACCTGTCTAAGATGTGGTTTCCTCATCTGTAAAATGGAAATAATAATAAAACACCTTCTAAGATTATTGTGATGGTTCATTGAAACACCTTATGTTAGAGACTAAGCATGATGCCTGAAAGAGAAGTCTTCAGTATATGGTAGCAATTTATCGTCTTCATTCTCCTCCTCACCATCTTCATCATACTCTTATTTTTTATATTTTTGATGCTTTGACATATTGGGGCCTTGCAGACGCTGGGGGGACTGCCCCTACCCAGGTTGGCTGATTCCTGGAGACAGTAAATCACTCTCTCTGCAAGGGCATGCCTTTCATGTGCAAACTGACTAACCCAGGCTTCTTTAAGAGCGCTGGCACTCTGGGTCACTCTCCCCCTGCCCTGATCACCCAGGGCAGGCGCCAGGTAACTGGGACAGCCTCGATGCCCTACCTTCCCATTCCTGCCCATGTTTTCCACTGGCTCCCTCTGCTCCCTGACTGACCCTGGTGCTTCCCCGTGCGGCCCTCCTGTCTCCTGTGGTGTGGTGTGACCCCTCCCCTTGGGGGTTGTAAGAAACTATCTTTGTAATGGCAGTTGGCCTCACCATACCTGAATCATAATAAAACCTACATTTTAAAACAGATAGCAGCTGAGATGGCACTCGTCTCTCTCTCTCTCTCTCTCTCTCTCTCTCTCTCTCTCTCTCTCTCTCTCTCTCTCCCTCCCTCCCCCTCTCTCATCTCATCCTACAGGAGGTTAGCCTAGGCCCGTGGTCGGCAAACTGTGGCTTGTGAGCCACATGCAGCTTTTTGGCCCCTTGAGTGTGGCTCTTCCACAAAATACCACGGCCTGGGCGAGTCTATTTTGAAGAAGTGGCATTAGAAGAAGTTTAAGTTTAACAAATTTGGCTCTCAAAAGAAATTTCAATCGTTGTACTGTTGATATTTGGCTCTGTCGACTAATGAGTTTGCCGACCACTGGCCTAGGCTTACTCCCATGGGATCTCAGTGGTCCCAGCAGCAAGAGAGGACAAACTTCAGTGTGCAAGCACTTTCAAACTTCTGCCTTGGTCACACTTGCTAAGGTCCTACTGGACAGAGCATGTCACATGGTCAAGTTGAGCTTCAAAGGGTGGAAAGGAATAGACATCTCTTAAAGTGGGGAGCAGCAAAGTCATATAGCAAGGCGGTATGCATACAGGGATGGTAAGAATTTGTTGCCATAAAAAAAAGAAATCTACCATAGACTCTGCTCTCTGTGCCTTTGGGGAAGTGGCTTCCTTTTCCTTAACCCTTTATAATGGGATCTAAAGCCATGTCTTTCACAGGGCGGCTGAGAGGGCCAAACACTGAAGATTATAATGTGTCATGGAAATGTAAGGGTTGTTGTTACCTGACATCCCTACCATGGGTGTCACATTTTGAGTTGGGAAGGATCCAGGTGTTTGGATATAAGGAAATAATTTTGTTATCATGCAGCTTGGAGAGAAGAACAGTTTCCTGAGACTTAGGCTGATAAGTGCCTGACAAGATGCCACCCCATTCTTCCTGTATAAAATACGTATTATTTACAGTCTTAGTTGAGGTTCCCGATTCCATCTATCAGGATCCCAGTTCTGGATTCTGGGAGGGAAAATCTGGTTGACCAAGTTTGGATCAGGTGTACACCCGTGATCCAACCAGGCCAATCAAAGGGGCGTGGTCACGGGTGCAGAATGCTGGTTATGTTTGTCTTGACTCTGACCCTTTAAACTAACTGGGCACACTAATCCTTGACAACCAATGGATCACAAAAGCAAGTTATGAACTCCCGCCCACTGATTCTTGCCCCAGACTTTTCTTGCTTGTTTTCCCAACTTGTTTCCACTTCCCTCTGGTTCCTGTATAATGCCTGACTTTTGGCTCTATTGCATTTACTACCTTGCTCTTGTACTTTTCCATTTGTTTTTCATCTGATATTGTCAGCCCCTGCATCTCAACTCTTCCAAAAGGTCTTTTACTTGGACAGACCTTCCGATCCGGAGCAACACCCAAAAATGGATGTAATTGAGATTTAGTTCTTCTGGTTTGATTTGAGGCTTGGGTTGCTTTGCCATCCTGGCTGACTCCCTGGGACTCAACTTGCAGCCTTGCTTCACCCATTCCACTATAAGATGTATGACTTAGACAGTTTATGTGTCTGTTTCTCTGTCTAGACCATAATCCCTCGAGGGCGCTGTGTTTCCAGATACTATTTGTGATTTTGCCTCTACAGGACTAAAGGAATTGAGTGAGGGTGTAGAATCAAGATAGATTTGGGCTGGACCCTTGTAACGGACCTGTATTCGTATTTGGAGAGAAGCCTGCATTGGTGATAGGTATAATTCTATTTCCCTAGTCAGAGTTTTAAGGGGACCAGATATTCCCTTTCCCCAGTCTCTGGCCCCTTGGGCAAATGTGACCAACAAGGCTTGGCCAACTAGATGCCCCCACCTTGAACTTTGAAACTTGAGGGAATCTCACAATAACAATGGTAACACGAGAAATAATTCATACAGGAGGAGTGGACAAGCTGAGAGCATAGCAGAAGTCACGGCTGGTCTCTAGTGGCAGCTGTGCAGAGGAAGTGATACAGGGCCCTGACCTGGGCTGTGCTTTTACCATCTGCCCTCCTGGTTTCTGCCTATTTTTTTTTTTAGCTCAATTCTCCATTTTTGTGTGTGTTAGATTCAGAGAACTGTGCAGTATTTCATCAGTAAATTCCTTCTTTTGCTTTGGTCAATCAGAATAAATTTTTAAAAATTTGATTTGAGAGAGAGAGAGAGAGAGAGAGAGAGAGAGAGAGAGAGAGAGAGAGAGAGAGAGAGAAACATTGAATTGTTGCTCATTGTTTGATTCTTGTATGTGCCCTGACCAGGGATCAAACCTGTAACCTTGGTGTATTGGGACAACACTAACCAACTGAGTTACCCAGCCAGGGCCACAGTAAACTTTTGTGTTTTTGCAATTGAAAGTCTGACTATGCCACCCACAAGTAATAATAAACAATGGCTTCCATTGACCAAGGTGCCAGGTGCCAGGCAGGGTGCTAAGCACTTTGTATAGATGATATTTAATCCTACAACAATCCTGAGGGGAGTTATTATTTTCCTCATTTTGTAAATTAGATTCAGAGAGGCTTTTGTGAATAATGCTGCTGTAAACATTCTTGTGTATATGTCTTCCTGGCACACACATTCTGTGAAGTATATATCTGGGAATGGAATTGCTGGGTCATAAAGTTCAGATATGTTTGTCTTCATTAAAGTGCTTTTACAAATTTATATTTCTTCCTTTACTTACATGAGACTCTGGTTTCAGTATGTGACTAGATCTTGGCCAGCATCTGATATTATGTCTTTTTTATATTAGTCCTTCTGGCAGATTTTTAGTGGTATCTCATTATAGCTTAATTTGCATTTTCATCATGTTCAATGAGGTTGAGCACATTTTTAAAAGAATTTTTATTTTTTAAATATATTGAGCAAATAGTGCAGAGTTCCCATATACCACCTCTGTCTCACACACACACACACACACACACACACACACACACACACAGTGTTTCTCCTATTATTGACATTTTTTGTATTATAGTGTGGTATATGTGTTACAACTAATGCATTAATACTAATGCGTTATTATTAACTAAAGTCCATAGTTTACATTAAGGTTCACTCTTTGTGTTGTATAATCCTGTGGGTTTTGGCAAATGTATAATGTCGTGAATCCACCATTACAGTATCATGCAGAATAGTTTCACTGCCCTAAAAATCTGTGCACCTTCCACGCATCTTACCCCACTTCCTCAAACCTCTGACAACCATTGATCTTTTGATGGTCTCCATTGTTTTGCTTTTTTCAGAATGTGATATAGTTGGAATCATACAGTATGTAGACTTTTCAGATTGGCTTCTTCACTTAGAATTTGTATTTAGGATTCTTATATGTCTTTTTGTGGTTTGGTAACTAAATTTCTTTTTATTGCTGAATAATATCCCACTGTTTGGATTAGTAACCAAAATACCCACAGTTATCCATTCACATATTGAAGAACATCTTGGTTGCTGTCACGTTTTAGCAGTTTTTGCATAAAGTGTCTACAAACATCTATATGCAGGTTTTTGTGTGGAAATACGTTTTCAATTAATTTGGATAAACATCAAAAAGCACGACTGCTATGTAAGAGTATGTTTAGTTTTATAAGAAACTACCAAACGGTCTTCCAAAGTGGTTGTTTTTCATTCCCATCAGCAATGAATGAGACTTCCTGTTACTTCACATCCTCATCAGCATTTAGTATTGTCAGTTTTTGGATTTTAGACATTCTAATATGTGGGTAGTGGTATCTCATTTTAATTTGCAGTTCACTAATGACATATAAATTTGAGCATCTTTTCATGTGCTTATTTGCCATCTGTGTATATTCACTGATAATTGTCTCTTCAGATCTTTCTCTGTATTTAAATTGGTTTCTTTGTTTTCTTATTGAGTTTAAGAGTTCTTTGTATATTTTGGATACTGGATCTTTATCAGATTGTTTTGCAAATACATTTTTTTCCAGTCTCTGTTTGTCTATTAATTCTTTTAACAGTGTCTTTCACAGAGCAGAAAATTTTAATTTTAATGGAGTCCAATTTACCAGTTTTTCTTTCATATGTCAAATTTTTGGTATCTAAAAACTCATCACCAAATCTAGATTTTTCTCATGTTATCTTCTAGAAATTTTATAGTTTTGCATTTTACATTTAGGTCTGATTCCTTTTGAGTTAAATTTTGTGAAAGGTATGGGTCTACATTTAGATTTATTTATTTTTTTGCATGTGGATGTCCAGTTATTTTAGCACCATTTGTTGAAAAGCTATCCTTTCTGCATTGAATTTTCTTTGCTTCTTTGTCAAATGTTGGTTAACTATTTGTGTGGGTCTATTTTTGAGCTCTCTATGCTGTTCCATTAATCTACTTGCTTATTCTTTTACTGATACCACACTGTCTCGACTTCTGTAACTCTATAGTGAGTCTTAAAGTTTGGAAGTGTGTCAGCCCTCTGATTTTGTTCTTTTTAAATGTTGTGTTGGCTATTCTGAGTCTTTCACCTCTCCATATGAACTTTAGAATCAGTTTGTTGATACCTCAGCATAACTTGCTGGGAGTTTGGGATTGAGTTGAAGCAGTAGACTAAATTGGGAAGAATTGACATTCTTTAAAAAAATATAGTTTTCAGAGCTATTGTTATTATTTTTTATGGCATTTATTGTTGACTCTATTACAGATATACTCCCCCCGCCCCCGCCACCCTCTTTGCCTTCCTCCACCATGTCCCCACCACCCTTAGGCCTTTACCCCATTATTGTCTGTGTCCATGGGTTATGCATATATATGTATATATTCTTTGGTTGAGTTCTTCCCATCCTCTGAGATCTGTCAGTCTGTTCCATGTATCCATGCCTCTGGTCCTATTTTGTTTGTAATAAGTTGTTAATAATATCTCACGATTTTTCATGTTTCTGGTGGGTCTGTATTGATGATCTCTTTCATATTCCCCAAATTGATTCTTTATATCTTTGCCCTTTTTCTTAATTTTTCATCCTAGGATTTTTTCAAAGACCCAGCTAATTTTCTATGGTGTGCATTTGTTTTCTATTTCATTAAGTACTGGTCTTATTATTATTATTATTATTTTCTTCTATTTTATTTGCACTTGATTTTTTTTACTACTTATATATTGAAGTATAGTATAATGTATATAAAGAAAAATGCACAAATTATACAGTTAATGCATTTTCACAAAATTAACACACCTGTTTAAGAAATAGAATTTAGCCCTAGCCAGTTTTGTTCAGTGGGTAGAGCTGTAAGAACATTTGCCTGCTAGCAGTATATGAAGTTCACGTTTTTCCATGTCCTTGCCAAGATAGTATTGCCAGTCTTTTTAATTTTAGTCATTCTGGGGGTAGAATAGGGGTATCTCATCATAGTTTTAATTTGCTTTTCAAAATTACTAATGAGACTGAGCATCTTTTTATAAATTTATTGGTCATTTATATATCTTCATTTATGAAGTTCAAGTCTATTGCCAATGGGTTGGTTTTTTTTTTTTTTTAATGGCTTGTATAGGTTCTTTATATACTTTGGCTAAGAGTCCTTGGATTTTTATGTATATTGCAAATATCTTCTACTCTTTACTCCTTCATAGTAGCTTTTGAACAGAAGTTCTTAATGTAGTTTATTTTACCAATATTTCCTTTCATTGTTGATGCTTTGGGTTTTCTGTTTAATTAGTCTTTATCTATTTCAAGGTCAAGGATATATTATCCTGTATTATCTAGAAGTGTTTTTGCTTTAATTTAATTAATTAATTAATTAATTTTTTTAGATTTTCAAATTTACTTTTCCCCTTTATATCTACAGGACATCTAGAGTTGATTTAACATAGGCATTTTCAACCTCAGCACTATGGGCATTTTAGACCAGATGACTCCTTGTTTTGAAGGGCTGTCCTGAGCAATGTTGGGTATTTAGCAGTGTACCTAGCCTCTACTCCCTCCTACATTCTAATTGCACAGCCCCTCTCCAGTCATGACAATCAGTGTCTCAAGAATTGTTAAATGTTCCAGAGCGGGGCAAAATTACCCTCACTTGAAAACCACTGGTTTAAAATATGGTGTGAAGTAGGAGTTAAATTTCATTTATTTTCTCATATTCTGTTCACTTGATTTTATTTCTTCCTTTACAATTTTTATAGTTTTTATTTATTTTTCTTTCCTTGTTGTACTGGCTTGAACCTAAAGTATAATGTTGAATAGAAGTGATGATAGCATGGGGAAACGTTCAATATTTCACCATTAGTATAATTTTTATAGTAGGTTTGTTGAGAATATCTGTTACCTGATTCAGAAAATTCCCTATTTCCTTATGTTATTAGAAGTTTTAAAAATTATTAATGGTTGTTGATGTTTTTATTAAATACATATTTTGTATCTATGTAGATAATACAGATTTTCCTTAATTATGTTAAAATTACATCACATAATTGATTTTTCCATTGTTAAACCAACTTTGCATTTTTATTTACTTTGTCTTTTTATTTTTTGCATGTGATAAATTAAAAATTTATATGTAATTTCTGTGGAAGGCACCAAAAATGCACATTAAAACGGAACACATAAAATATCAAAAAGAAACAAATCACAACTATAAAAGCATAGAGGTGTCCATTATAAGAACCAAATAAATGAACTAATTTCTATTAATGTTTCATTTACCTTATAAAACTCTGTTGGTTAAATTTGGAAGGGGAATTTCTGAGAATTTAAAGGGTAATAAAATAATAACAAATATACATCATTTCTTTGTTAACAAGTTATACGCACGAATCAGGTTACTTTTTCTATATGATTACAAAGTTAACAGACATTATATCTGCGTTTAAAGCAGCAACATAAAATTTTATTATGAAGAAATTCTGTATCTGGGCCAAAGGACTGTAACATGGATTGGGAATCTAATGACAAGATAGAACTGGCAACAATGGCTCAAGTATTGCAAGAAGTTTATTTTCCATGTTTTTAATAATAAGCAGCTCTCCAAAAAGGGTAATGCATGAAGGGGATGATGTAGCCAAAAAAGGGACGCCAAAGAAAATCATATGAACTTGAATCAGTACAAAAGGTGCTCAGGGGCCATGAAAACTTGAGGAGGTGTAAAAACCACGCACTGATCTGTCACCTCCCTGGAGTGCACCAACCCTAGAGTAATGCGTCTGTTTCTCACTGAAATTGGTGCTCTTTGGTAGGGTTTGGCTGGTGACAAGGGCTGTGAAAGAATTCACAACTGAAAGAAGAGATAGATACAGAGAGAAAGTTTATTTTTACTTTCCCTAAAGGGAAGGGACCAAGGTCAAGAACAAAAGTCCCCCCACCCCACCCCCCTTAAAGCCTTGGCTAGGTGACAAGGAAGGGAGGAGGATTTGGGGGCTGAAACTGAACAGACATCAGGGGGATCATCTTTGAAAAGTTTGTTAGTTCTTCGGGAGACAGTCCTGGCAGATGTCCTAGGGAGGTGTCTTATCAGTATTTTTGCAAAGCCTGCAAAACATTTTTGGAGCAAAAGTTATGAAGAGTTCAAAAGAGGCTTCTTTGAAGGGGAAGGGGGCAAGGAACTTTCTACTTCTAATTTCCCTGAGTTGTAAACAAACAAACTAGCAGGGAGGAGGGACATGTATGCAAGAGAGTACCTTGTCTTGCAGTTTAAACAGAGGCTGGCTGTTTGAATCAGAGGAGCTAACAATCTTGGAGTTTAATTACCAGGTGCTTCTCATAAATTGTGTAAGGCCGCAGCAAAGAAAAAGAAATGCCTTTTTTCTGTCCTTACACTCTTCATCTGGGCCCTTCAGCTTGAGAATCAGATTAGTCATTTTACAAAAAGGGGATGAAAATAGAGACAGCCCGGCTGGTGTGGCTCAGTGGTTGAGCATTGGCCATGCACCGGTTTGATTCCCAGTCAGGACACATGCCCAGGATTGAGGTTGGATCCCCAGTAGGGGGCATATAGGAGGCAGCCAATTGATGTTGATGTTTCTCTCATATCGATGTTTTTCTCTCTCCCTCTCCTTTCCTCTCTAAAATCAATAAAAACATTTTATTTAAAGTAGAGACAGCTTAGGGAGAGAAAGTATTAACTCTTGAGAACTCAAAAAGTATTTAGGAAGCCAAATGAAGTGAAAGAACGTATAAAATTTGGATGAAAATGTTTCTCTAAGGGTAAAATTCAGTTTTCTGAGGGCTTTAAAATCAAACACACACTATAAGACAGTGGTTTTCAAAGTGGGGCTCAGGTCTCTCCTCTTAACCTCTTCCCCTTGCTTAAATTCAAACATTTTCTAATTCTGTTTCGCCTTTTGTGGTTTCAGGAAAGATTTCCCTTTAAAAAAGTGAAATATTTCCTTTTTAAAAAATGAAAGAGGAAATCTGATGCCCTCCATATCTCTTGCTATTTGCTTTTTCTTTAAATATGATCAGAGATCTAAAACATATTTTCTTGGTCACTTACTAAAATCTGAGAAGTTTCAACAATATTATTCTTTAAAGCAAATAAGCAAAATAAGTTCTTAAGAACAAATTAAACTTTGTTATTTCCACATCCCCTAAATTTGTGCTTCACCATATCCAAGCTCTCAATATTTCTGGACAGTATGAACAAAATTCTGACAAACATTCCAGCCACCTTACTTTAAAAACATTTCCTTTAATGGCTGCATGTAATTTCTTTTTTGAGAAGGCAAGCCTGAAATTTATAGAAGTCTGTAGAATGAGAATGTTCAATTACCAAAAATAACACACATTATGTCAGGGTAGAATCTGGATAGTGTTCTTCAGCATACTCACTAATAAAGAGCAGCCAGACCCTAGACCTTCTCTCTGCATTCGGGAGCAAACAATATCAAAGTGAAAATGACAACCAGGGGAAAAATGGGTGACACAAAGGCCATTTTCCTTTGATGGGGTCAGGAGGAAGTGTGGAACCCAAGCTCTGGCCACTTATCAAGACTTCATCAGTTCAACAAAATAGGACAAATCTCTGTGGAAAGGACTCATTTGGTAAACATAGCTTCTTTCTATATATTTTTTTCTATCACATCAGGTCAAATAAAAGTTGCTGTCATTTTAGAATCATTGATTACACCTTTTTTTAAATAGAAAAATGTTCACTGAACATATACATAATCTTATTGCTATTTATTACAACAAAAAATTATTGAACTGATTTGTAGAATCCATCTAGTAACATGAAATTGAAATCCATCCCCCAAGAAGATACAGTTATGGCTGAATACATCCGATGATCAGAGTTCAGCATGAATAAGACAAATCCTGTGTGCCATTTGGTCCTTGCTGCCGTTTGTGTTCATCTCTCAGAAAGCAAAAGTATCCACTTGATATTTCAATAAATATCAAAGTAATTGTTACAAAAAAACAAAAATAGCTTCACCGGGCCACAGATTTAAGAAAGAGCAGTTTTGATGAATGATTCCCAGCATCGAGTGAGTCCTCCTTTAGTCCAAATGAGTCGATGTCAGGAATGTTCCTTCCACGGCTGGCTTTGACCTGGTCTCACTCCTGCTGCTGCATGAACTGCATGAGGACTGCTTTCATGGGGGCTGGTGGTGGTGACAGACGTACTGCCTGCTCCTAAGGGTGAGGTGAGACCGGGGATCCACTGGAATAAGGGAAAGAAAATCCAAATCTGGCAAATCTGATGACGTGCTTGATATTTGCATGTGGTGGAATGGTACTATGTAGTCTGTTCATGGAAGTGGAATAGCAGCAGGATCAACGATCACACTGGGCACCCTCATACATGAGAACCCCTTTGGTTGGGCTGCCTTGTGTTTCTGACATAGAAATGCACTTCCTTTTGGCAGGAGGGTCTACCTCTTCATCGGAAGAGCTTTCTGTTGTTCAGTCAATAACATCCACTTTCTTCTTGCTGCCTCATTGTCTAGTCACTGATCAAACTTACTGAGGACACTTGAACTTTCTATTTTTGTACACGGCTGGCTGGATACTTTCATAGTTTCTTTCTTTGTCTCATTGGATACCAAGAGCCGTCTTCTTGGAATTTGATCTCATTCACATCAGAACAGTCACTGAGAATTTCCATAAAAGCCCATCTAAAATTAGACTTTCGTAGGCAGTTTTTTTTGTCACACACAAGACAAATCCAGGTGGGCTCCTTCTCATGCATTTGCAGATAAAAAGCAGCATCAAAACACTATAGGTGTGTACAAATCACTGCTCAGTGTGGGATTGTCAGCCTCATGTTCCCTAAAGGGCACATCAAGGATACCTGAAGGCTAACTGTGGCAATTTCACTATCAGGATCTGCAGTAAGTTTTTCTTTAATTTCTGATGCTCAAGAAATGGAACTCTGGTTTGGCACAGGTGAAAATAACCTAACTAAACATGTAATGTTCAAAGGGCATCCAGGGTGCCTCTGTTCGATCTCATTTTTAGGTGGTGGTGTGTAGCCAGGTAAAGTAAAAAGCTTCCCATTTACTTTTATACATAGACTGTTGAGATAGTTACCTTCCTGAGGACAACTTATTTCTGCCAAGCAAAGTCTCTGCTGAACTTGGACTGTATAATCTCTCCTACCACCTGGCAAAAAAATCTCTGGATATGCTATCTCTCTAACTAGTTGAAATGTCAGACCCAAAATAAAAACTTCCCTTGGCATTGGGGGGATGGCTGCTGCATCTCATATGTGCGCTTAGTAGGTATCTGGATGCGACACAGAACAAACAGGGGTACAGTGAGTGAGGTGTAACTGAAGTGGATTCCAGCTACAGCCTACTCAGGCTCTACAGCTGATGGGCTACCATCCAAATTGAAAACTGATGCTTTGATTGTGGATACATTAGAAAGTCCTTCAAGAGTCCGTGGGTGTCCGTGTCTGTACAGTTCTCAGATTTCAGTCTGAGCCGCAGGGCTGCAGCCGCCCTTCAATAAATGCAGCACCCTCATCAGGAGGTCATGCTTGCGCCTACTTTTATTTCATCCAGCAAAGCCTAGTAGCACTTGTAGCCCAAAAACCATATTCCTCAATGCCATTCCATACCACCCGTGGGCACCACTGCCACTACAGCACCCCATCCCACTACCACCAATGACTCTTCCACCACTAGGGCAGCCACCTCCAGCACATCTCGCACTGGGTGCTGCTGAAGACACCACTGCCAGGCCCAGTCCAAGCTGTGCATTCTTAGAATAAACCCAATGACATAGGCCTTGGATCATGTTGCCTTCCTCTTCAGGGAGCCTTTATGTATGCCCTTTGAAGGCATCAAAGGCTTTAGAAATTCAGGATGAGCTTGAGCCAGTTTTAGGCACTGAGATGATTGAAAGTTGGTTTGCAGAGCCTTCCAGGGCTGCTCTACTTTCTATTCATTCTTATTCCTAAGGCAGCCATTCAGGGTTTCTAGGTCCACATGGCAAGGAAGTGGTCCCTGAACTTTAACTTTGGTCCACTCCCTTGGCAAAAATGTATGGCATATTATTATTATTTTTAAAATACATTTTATTGATTTTTTACAGAGAGGAAGGGAGAGGGATAGGAAGTTAAAAACATCGATCAGCTGCCTCCTGCACACTCTTTACTGGATATGTGCCCGCAACCAAGGTACATGCCCTTGACTGGAATCAAACCTGGGACCCTTGCGTCCGCAGGCCGACGCTCTATACACTGAGCCAAACCAGTTACGGCTCTGGAGTATTATTAACACTCTCAGCCTCTTAGCTCTCTCTCTTCCAGAACTAGCAAATTGCCCCTGGAGAAAGTAGCCCCAAACACTCAGCTTTCTGCATTATATTTTCTTCCAAATCATGACCTGGTCATTCTTTCCTGCCTTATTAATCCCCAAAAGAAACCTATTATTGTTATCATCATTATTTTATTCAGCTTTTGTAGCTTTTCACACTGAGAGGGTTGATATGAATTACCTAATCTGTCATTACCAGAAGTAGAAGTTTGTATGTTCTCAGTGAGAAAAATAAATAACAAGTATAGAAAGATAAAACATATTTATGTTAAAACAACCCATGGGTCACCACGTTGGTAAAGAAATAAAACATCCTTTTCTCCCTCTGTGATAATTAACCCCTACCTTGATTTTCATGTTAACCTTTACTTGCTTTACTTTAGTATTAGCATCTATGTATGCATTCCCAATTTTAATGCTTAGTGTTGCCTGTTTGAATATTATATACATGGAATCTTATTAAATACTAGTAGCCCTGTGCATGAATCCGTTTGCCATTAGCTCGCTGCTGCCCTCCTGTAGCTCCCTCTGCCCCCGTCCCCCCTCATAGCTTGCTGCCCTGCCCCCTCCTGTAGCTCTCTGCCGCCTGCTTGTAGCTTGCTGCCCCACCCTCCTGCCCATCCGTGATCCGGTAGTTACACGGTCCGTCATTACGCTTCACGGTGTAATGACCATTTGCATATTACATCTTCATTATATAGGATATTTTTTGGTGTCTCACTTTTGTTGTTATTAATCCTCACCTAAGGATATTTCTCCCTCATTTATTTTTAGAGAGAGTAGAAGGGAAGGAGAGAGATAGAGAGAGAAACATTGATGCGAGAGAGACACATCAATTAGTTGCCTCCTGCATGTGCCCCTACCGGTGCTGGAGATTGAGCCTGCAACCAAGGCACGTGTTGTTGACCGGAATCGAATCTGCAGCCCTTCAGTCTGTGGGTAGACGCACTAGCCACTGAGCAACCGGCTAGTCTCACTTCTTTTGCTCAAGGTTATGTTTTTGAAATTTATCCATGCCTTAGTTGGCTTGGTTCAGTGTATAGAGCGTCAGCCTGCGGACTGAAGGGTCCTGGGTTCGATTCCAGTCAAGGGCACATGCCCAGGTTGCTGGCTCGATCCCCTGTGGGGGCGTGCAGGAGGCAGCTGGTCAGTGATTCTCTCTCATCATTGATGTTTCTGTCTGTCTCTCCCTCTCCCTTCCTCTCTGAAATCAATAAAAATATATTTAAAAAAAGAAATTTATCCAAGATTATTTTTTCTGCTCTAGTTTTCCAGTGATACACAGTGTATTTTTCCACATGGGACCATACTAGAGGCCCAATGCAAGAAATTCGTGCAAGAGTAGGCCTTCGCAGCTGCGGCAGCTGCCTCGATCCCGTCCTTGCAGCTGCAGCCCCAGCTTCATCCGGAAGGTCATCTGGAAGGACGTCTGGATGGCCATTCAGTCGATTTGCATATTATGCTTTTATTATTATACATACCTTTACTTTTCTCTGAAATACCTGTTCCTGTGTCTTGCTCTTTGTTTTGTTTGGGCTGGTTTTTTTCTTATTGATTCTTAGGAGTCTTTCTATATTCTAGATCATGCCCAAGCACTAGAACTTGCTATGATGATAAAAATGCTCTATATCTGCACTGTCCAATATAGTAGTTACTAGCAACATGTGACTGTTGAAGCACTTACAATGTGACTAGTGCAACAGAGGAGCTACATAAAATGCATTGGTGAGACAGGCAAAGATAAATATATTGGAGATGCTTATTCAAAAGGGGAAAGAATGGGGAGCAAATACCAGTCACTGGTTCATGGCAGTGCTGAAATCCAGCTGGTCTGTTGTTAACAGGTCCTCCACCAGGAAAGTAGGGGTTATTCCTTGATTAGGTCTAGGTCCTGCTCCCTGGATGTAGTAGTTCCCCAGTTTATTTTTTATGTGGCTCTTGGGTCTACCCTCTTGGACATCTAGGAAATGGCCTGCATTTGCAGCAAGGTAGCTTTCTCAGTCTGCTTCCTGTCTATAGAAAATTGGGGACCTAAATTTAAACAATTTCCGATTCCAGTTCCTTTTAATCCAGGCAGGCAGCACTTTCTCAAATTGAGTTCTCTTAAAAACTGTGTGGGTTTCCTATGAATAGAAGGATTTTGCTCAATCCATTTGACAAAAGTCATACCCACAGTTGTTTTTGAGATATGACTCTTTTAGATTTATTCGCAGCTACTTTGGGCTTGTCAGGCAGCCATGGGACAATGTCCTTAAAATTCCTAGGATTCCTTTTGTCTAGATGACAGTGACAGTTGCTATGGTCATGGTGTTCAAAGTAGACTCCTTCTATGGATAGAGAATGTAAGTATTGCCAATAAAGTGTGCTAAAAGAGGCACCAGGAAGATTCTATTCTCAGACTAAAAAAATTGTTTTGATTTCTACCATGCCTTAATTCCTTCCACAGAGACTTGTTGCTGTGGGTTAAGCATTAGCCTGTCAAGGGGATCAGCCATGTATGGCCATTGTCATGGATAATGTACATCAACCTGGTTCAGGGCCTGTCCCTCAGAAAGTGCTCTGCACATCTTAGTCCCCTCCTCCCAGTCCACTCCTGCTTTCCCTAAGGATCCTCTCTTACAGTTTATATTACAACATGGGAGAGAACATGGTAAGGCTCTACTGCCTCAGTGTAAGTGAGTTGGTTGGTTGGTTCCTTGAACAAATATTTATTGAGCACATACTGTGTACCAAATACTGTTTTAGGCATGGGGACATAGCCCTTTTTGGAGTGTACAACCCAGTGGGGGCAGATACATGGAAAATAAGTAAACAACCCATCAAATAATGACACGTTGTGCTAACCCCATGATGGAAACAGGTGAGGGGGGTGAGCTGAGGTGGCTGGGGAGCCCTGTTGTCTGCTGAGAGAAGAGAATGGGGAGGAGGGCAGGGAGGCTGAGGACAGTCCTGTGCCTCCTCCACAATTTTGACCAATGAGTGCAGAAAGGACACTCTAGTTCAAATAAACAAATAAATCTGGAGAAATATGACCTGTCATAGCAAACTCAACACCATTAGTCACAATTCCCTCAAGGATCAGAACATTGGACTTTGGTATTAGGAGCCCTCGGTTGTAATTCCAGCATAACTCTCAACCCCTGTCTGTCTTTGGTGTGTCCTTTCCTCTCCTGGACCCCTGGTTCCTGGGGTCTAAAATGAGGGGATGGGGATCAGTGTTGTCTGACCACCCAATGACTTCATGAAATGACCAACGCCTTCCATGGGAGTCTGTCAGCCCCCAAAAGGCAGATGGCTGACTCTGCCCAGTTTCTAGCTGTTAGAATTCCTTCTTGTCTGCCTAGCCATGCAGTTCCTGCCTCAGTTCATTGGGTCTCACCTCTAGGCCATCTTTTCTTTTAAGTGTGAAGTCATAGTCCTGACAGTTGGCAAATCACAGTGCCCCTAGTACAGTGACCCGTTGGCCTGGATGTTCCAGAAAATCATGGCTCACTCTTGGTTCCATCCACATGCTTGGGAAGTGCCTGCCATGTTCTGTGCTTTTAAAGCTTCCCCTCTAAAATTAAGAGCAGATAATAATAAGAAAACATCACAATAAAAGCCACCATTTATTTAGTACCTAGTGTGTCCTCAGTGACAGGGGTCATGGCATTTAATCCTTACATCCGGCCTTGAAATGGGTACTGTCACCACAATCTCACAGACCAGGAAACTAAAGCTCAAAGAGGTGAAGCTTGCCAGCAGTGCAGGTATGATCTGATCCATCACATCAGACTCTAGAAGACCAGTCACTTTGCCACCGGGCTCTTTTGCAGTTCTTTATGTGGAGGGGCAGCAGGTGGGCCAGGCAAGGATGAAGTCTGCCTCTACCCCTCCCCACCCCATTGCCAGGGTCCACCAGCAAAGGATTGATGCTATTTGACTTGCTTAAGCTACTCCAGCAAGCTGGTCCTGAGAAAGTACTGCCCAGCCATAGCTCCAATCACAGTCTTGAAGCTGAGTCTCCTTTCCATTCCCTTAAAACTATAGAGTAAATAGACGCCCTGTTGGTCCCATATCTGCCCAGAAGTGATGACAGACCTCATTCTCTACTTCCTTTGTTAACAGCGACAAAAAGCAGAGGCTATTGCTCCATCCTGATCTGACATGCAGACCCAGCTGGGCATAGATGGCACTCAACCATTACAGGTGTGTTCATGCCAGGTCCTTCTAGAAATAAAAGTCCCAGGAGCAGTGAGCCTGGGCCAGGGATGTGAACCCTATCTCTGATTTTGCAGAGGTCAAACCACACGATTTTATTCAGCTGCGAGTCTAGTCCTTTGGCTGGTCAAATGTCTAAGTCATGGAGCAGGTCTCCAAGATGAGGCTCTTTCCAGCAGAGTGGTTGGTCATCATGATGTGTCAGTGACATGCAGCCACGTGCAAGGAAGTTGAGGGGCAGTGAGGCTTTGGAATGGTTCTTCTAGCAGCATAACCATGTCTTCAAGACCCTGATTCCTTCCATTATCCCAAAGTCAGCTTCATCCAAGGCTGGTTCACTCCTGGTTGTAGGACAGCTGCCAGTAGCAGCAGGGACTGCACCCTGAGGAGAGGGACACTGTTTTCCAAGACTCTTCTAAAGAGAAAGAAATCTGTCCCAGAAACCCCACAGGAAACCTTTCCTTGAACTCCACCGGCTAGAAGAGAAATAGGGTTCTCACCATGAGCTTAGAGTAATCCCTTTTTCTTTGAGTCATTCTGGAGTGGTGTTGAGGGTGGGTAGAGAGCTGGACAAATTTGGGCTTCTGTGAGGATGGAGGAAAATGGTAGCCAGATGAACCAGAAGTGTCCACTGTTCAATGTCATGCTGCTGTAGCTACAGAAACTCTCCAGATTCCTGAACTTAGACCTCTTTGGACTTACAGAGGAACTTCTTAATTAATCTTTGACTCTGAGGGGCAGTGACTTGCTTTGAGATTCAGGTGCAAGACATGAAGGTCAATTCTCCATAGCCCGGGAAGAAGGGGAGAAGCAGTGAGCCCGGGCTTGGGATGAGATCTGTAAGGGTAGCATTTAGGACATATTTTGCTGGAAGCTTGGTCTTTATTTATCTCGTCTGAAATGGAATAACCTTTCTGGGGGAGAAACCTCTGAGTAGGAGAGCCTTCCCAATTACAGATTCATAAGCCCTTTGGCTGAGAAACTTTGGTTAGGGCCCAGGAAACTGCAAGTTTAACAAGCCTTCAGATGATTCTCATGCACACTGGCCTGAAGCTAATGGCTGAGCTGGAGACAGTGGTTCTAGAAACATAACCAGGCCAAGTCCAAGGGTACAAAGTCTGTATCACAGTTCAGCAAATAGTTGGCATTTGGAGGTCTGAGGTGAGGGAGGTGGACTCAGTATGATGATAGCCCAAATATGTTGGATTCTCATGGGTCAGGCCAGGCAGTGGGTGATGATTTTGTTCCTTTTCCTCATCAAACATTTATTAAAGCCTCATGTGTGATAACCCCTAAAGATACAGATAAAATAATGCCCATCCTCAGAACCACAATATAGCATGTTGGGGAAATAGACGTGAGGACAGAAATTACAACATGACATGACAGGTGTCCTAGTGAACCTCATCTGGCCTGGGGGGTGAGGGTAGATTAGTTTCCTGGAGTTGCTGGTAGCATAAAGCAACAAGTTTATTCTCTTACCATTCTGGAGGCCAGCATCTGAAAGCAGTTTCACTGGACCAAAACCAGGGTGTCAGCAGGACCATGTTCCCTCCAGAGACTCTAGGGGAGGATCCATCCCTTGTCACTTCCAGCTTTGGAATGGCTGCCTGCATTCCTTGGCTTGTGGCAACATCACTCCAGTCTTTGCCTCTGTAATCACTTGCCTCCTCCTCCTCTGTCTGGGTCAACTCTCCCTCTGTCTCCCTCATTATAGGGACACATGTGATAGCACTTAGGTTCACCTGGATAATCCAGTTATCTTCTCATCATAAGATCCCTAACTTAATCACACTTGCTCAGTCCTTTTTGGCCTTTAAGATAATATTTACATGTTGTAGGGATCAATACCTATATATTTTTGGGGGCCATTATTTAGCCTACCATAGGAGTTAAGAGAAAAGGAGACATTTGATGGGAGTCCATAAGGAGAAGTAGGAGAAAGCCAAATGAAGCAGATACGGAAGAACATTAGAAAAAGAAACACAGCATGTACATAAGCAACACTGGGCACTGCAAATGGGTTTTAGGGACTGAGGCTCCCAGCACGGGGAGGGAGCTGTGGTGGGAGAAGAGGCTGGAGGGAGGTGGCTAGGGCCAGATCATGAGGATCCTTGGCTGTGGGCCAGATTCCATGGCTAATGGGGAGCCCGCAAAGGCGTTTGAGCACATGAGTGATGCCATCAGGGTTGCACTGGCTGCACTGTGGAGATGGATTTCAGGGGGACCACTAGAGGCGCGGGGAACCATTTAGGAGGATTTTGCAGTGGTGCCAGGGGGAAAATGACTAGACCTGACTAGGCAAGTGAATCATGACAGTGGATGGTGGTGCAGGCTGTTTACAAGGTAGAAGTGACAGGACTGCATGATTGGATGGGGGGAATGAGAGCAACTGGGGAGAAAAACAAGACTACCAGGTTTCTGGCATCATTGATAAAGGGACCATCTGAGGAAGGCGGGGACAGGTGAAGACTTGTCTATGGACTCCTTGATTCGAGGTGGTTATGGGTCACTGAGGTGTCTGGGAAGCAGTGGATTATAAGGGCATGGAAGCAAGGAGAGGAATCTGGGCTGGAGATGTAGGTTTGAGATGCCTGAGCATGTAGATAGTAGGTGAAGTGACGGGTCTGAATGTGTTCACTCCAGGAGACAGGGAGTGCAAAGGGAGTAGGTGGACCGAGAAAGAGGCCTTCTCATGGGAGACTGAAAGGTACAGCTATAGAAGTGGGAAAAGTCTCAGGACTTTGGGCTTAATACTCTGTGTTTGGTTGGGATCGTTGCATTTTAAAAGAGTGAGTGGGAATGGGATAGTGCTAACCAAAGGAATAGCTTTCTAATGGGGAAATTTGGGGACTCTGTGGGAGGACATTTGGGGTGCACATAGACAAATACTCTCTATGCTTCTTTGCTGGCCCACCCCTGGCTGCTGCCAGTTTGCAGCCTCTGTGATAACCTGAGCTTCTGTTTGGGAGCCTGGGAAAGCTTAGGTAGCACCAGGAAACCAACTGCCAGCTGCCCTTGTTATTGATTCTTAAAACACATTGTGTGCCAGCAGCATGGCTGGAGTAGAAATCAGGGATGCAGCGCAGACAAGGAGGGAGCCATCTGTGCTTCTCAATGAGCTGGTATTTTTGGCCTGGTGAAGTGAATGTCTCCCCAGAGCCACTTCCTGCTTCTGTCCTTCTTCTCCCTCCACATACACGTCCTAAGAAATTCTGAAACAGATTGTTAGAGCCAATATCTAGGTGAGGAGTTTGAGGCCCAGAGGGTGGAAGTTCTTCCTCTCAGAAGAGCTGGGGCAGATCCCCCATGAGAGTGCCCTCCCCCCCGTCCATCCCTCTGGCCCATCACTGTCTTTCCTGGGGCCATGCTCCAATGCCAAGATGATGATCACAACTGTCAGTAATAAGGTACCATTTACATCTTAGGAAGTTCTCTTCACATTTGTTATTTGCTCAATTCCCAAACCCATCATAGAAGTAAGAAAAATCCTGTTAATCATTGAGAAATCAGGGTCGGAGAGGATCAGGGATTTGCCCAAGATTTAGGAGCAGAACCCAGGTCTCCTTGCTTTCAAACCCCATGTCCTTCCCCCTCCCAGTGCGTTCCCATCTCAGGTTGGCAGGGCCTGCTTATCTGGTGGTACCTGAGCCACAGGCCGCTAAGGTCTGCTGGGTGCTTGTCAGGTGCCCTTTCAGAAAGGGAAATAAGCCTCCCAGAAGGAAAGGGGGAGACACCAGCACAGATGACTTTCCCGTTTTGCTCGGGGCTGACTCCAGGCCCTCTGATGGAGTGTTTTGATGCAGCTGAGGACACATTTCTTGACCTTAAGGAATAAGTTCTCAAGTTTTCAGCTTAAAAAAAAATCAAGTAATGCATACAAGAGACATCATCCCATCACTGAGGTCTGCCCTGTCCACCCCTGAGCCTCAGACTGTTACCGGGAAACCCCTGGTTGGGCTCAGGCTGTCTGTTGCTGTGTCTAATAACAAAGGCAGGGTTGAATCATATTATTGAGAAGCGTTTATTGAGAAGGCTAGCTAACCAAGAAGACGGGGAGCTTACAAGCATCAAATCCTAGCTTCCAGCAAGGTGCAGGGGGCAGGATTATACTAGTAAAGGGGAGCAGGACTGGGGAACAGGATGCAGCTACGTGCAGCCTGGGGGGGTCCACAGACGTCAGCTATTGTCCTTTAGTAATCAGGTGATGAGATGATGTTTTGACTCTTGGTGTGTTGGTCTGACCAGGCTTATTGGTTCTGCTTGCTGGATTCACAGCTGAGCCACCTTCCCGTTGCTTTGCACAAGCCTTGAAAAGGCAACTTTAAGAAAAACCTAACCCCCTATTTGTACATAAGAAACTTAACCCCTTATTTATATAACTATTTTTCTTCTAAGATTTAAAATAATATGATTACTTTTCAGATTAATTCAGGTGCTCTATCTATTAGATTATAAGTCTTCCCTATCAAGACCATCTATCTCTGAGCCTCCCTGGGGCCTGACCATCCCTCACCCAAACCCCGAGTCTCTGCCTGATGCTTACACGCACTCTTTCCTTACCCCCAGCCAAAGACTGAAACTCACTGTCTGGTGTCATCTCCCATCCTTCATCTGGCCTCAAGTCTGTCTCTCACCCAATTCCTGAGCCTTATCCTAGCCTTAATACTAACTCCACCCATCACCCAAATATTGAATCTCATCCCATTTCAGATCACATCTCATCCCTCACCCTATCTCCAAATCTATTACCAGCTGCAAAAACAACAATCCTTCCCTTATCCAAACCCAAATACCAAATGTTACCCAACTGACCCCACTGCATCCTTCATTTCATTGAGCCTCAAGGCTTGGAGCAAAGGTCCTCTTACACACATCACTGGGAAATTTCAAAAGTGCTCAATGGTTAATGGGTTATTTTTTTAGGCTAACAAAAAACTGACAGTGTGGCTGTCAGTTTATCCACAGAGTCCGATTGGCTGCTTTAAAGTGACCCTGAGCACAGCTGAGGCCTGGCAGGGAAGGCATCATGTAGAAGAGGACCTGCAGTGCTGCCTTTGCATCCAGAATAGAAGGAGGAAGTTAAATGTTGAAATCAGTGAGCTGAGCAGCCACAGGAGTGCTGCAAATGGAGCCTGAGGAGAATGCCGCAATTACTTCACAGAATGATATGGTGGATGAACCACCTCTGACATGGGAAATGCAGGCACGAGCCATCCATCTTTTCAGCCAACGAGAAAAGTTTCTTTTACAGATTGGTGATGATCATTAGAACTCAGGCTTCTCTGTCATTCCAGTTGCTCATTGGTTTGTCTTCTCGGTGCCTTGCTGAGTGATTGACGTTCCAAAGCACTTTGGCTCCCTGGACGATGAAAGGAGTCTAGCATGCCAGGTGTGCTGTAATCACCCTTGGCAGCCTCACTGGGTGGGTAAACCACCCTCATCTCCACTTGCCTGCAATAACCCGAGCATCTTTCTTTGAGAGTGGCTCCCACAATGGATTGGGGCGGAGGCAGGGGAGATGGAAGAACAGTTAAGTATTTTTTTAAATGAGATGTTTTTTGGCTTCAATCTCAAATGAGATTTTCAATTTGCAGAATCTCCCAAGAATTTTCAGCCAGTGCTATAGTTAGACCACAGCTTGACTTCAGTTGGCACATGAAAACCCCCTCCCTCTTGTTTGTAAAGGGTTGCGCACTTTCTGAAACCATCATCCTATCCATCTTTTTTAATATCCCTGTGCGGAAGGCATTGTTGTTGGCATCTCACAGGTGAGGAAATGGAGGTTTGGGGGCTGAAGTGATTGGTCCAGATGATGGAGGCTTTCTGAACCCTTATTTCCTGAGCCCTGACCAGCACAACTGCCATCACACCACGGTGTTGATCGCCCAGGTAGGGCAGCGAGGCCTAGGAAGGCCTGAGTGAAGTGTCAGGTGTGACCTCCCTGGAGAGGTGATAATGGTATTATCCAGGACGCCTTTTATGACACACAGACATGAGTGCAAACTTGGACATTCAGTTTCCTTAGCCAGTCCTTAAATCTAGAGGCTTCATGTGCATGGTCAGTATCTTGTTTAATTCTCATAATAGCACTGAGGTGTGGATGCTGTTATCCTTGCTCTGCTAATGAGAAGTTAAATAACTTGCCTGAGGTTCATAACTTGAAGGCAGAGCTGAGCTTTGAACCAACATCTAGATTACTCTTATTCAGCACAGGATCCTTCTTCTCTATAAGTCAGGAAAAAGTGGAAATTTTAGTCTGAGCTTTTTCTTTTTTTTGAGTTCTGTGTCCTTGGACAAGTTAAAATTCAGTGACTGTTTATTGAGTATAAACTTTGGCCAGGCCATGTCTAAGGGAGAGGAGCAGGGCAGGGAGTGCAAATACTAAGAAAAAGGTTGGTCTCTGTCTTTAATTTTAACATTGATGGATGAGTAACTTCCTTTCTCTCATGGATGAGAATGCATCCATAAAAGAGTGAGTCAGGCTAGGTTTTCCAAGGTTCCTTTCTGAGTGCATAGACCATGATTATGTGATCTTATCTGCCATAGTTATCTCTTCTCTATAAGAGATAGAAACAATGGAATTTTTAGTCTGAGCTTTTTTTTTTTTTTTTTGAGTTCTATGTCCAAGAAGGTGGTGCCAAAATCTCCTAGATGTTTGACAGTTTCACAGTGTCAAAGGTAGTCTATCTCATGAAAGGTCATTTATCTCCCTTATGCATTAATTTTTGTACACTAATCTGATTCAGTTCATACAATTTGAGCTAGGTGTTATTGTCATCGCCATGTTAAAAACAAGGAAACTGTGGTTCAGTGAGTTTAGCCATTTGCACAATGTCATAGAACTCTAGTGCAAGGCAAAGCTGGAACTTCACACTAGGAAGAATCAATGCAACGGCTACTGCTTCCTAATATAGGCCTTGGGAATAGCTCGGGCCCTGGAAGAAGCTGGCTTGTACTGAGAATGAAGCAAAACTCAGGGCTTTGGAAACACCATTTGAAGATGCTCAAGTGGGGTCACAGGTTGCCTGCTTCCCCATAGACCATTTGGTATTTGTTACACTAGGTCTTTTTCATTCTCCTGTGACTTTGTCTGTGAGTCAGTCCTTGACATATGGTAAGACAAACTAGCATGAATGAAGTCGTCCAGATGATCTTGTAGAACCTCTGAGATGCCTGTTCCATGACACAGGGTACTCAGTCTCTCTGAAGCCTGCTTGTCTTGGGCTGGGAGATGAGTGGAGCCTGTGGCTCCATCTGCAGAAGACAAATGTCCTCACCACTCAGATGATGTCACTTGAATTTCCTGAACCTTTACAACCTCTCACTCCTGATAGGTGGTCATCACCTCATAGTGGGCTTCATTCCTCCTCTTGTAAAGAAAAGAGGTTGAGGCGAGACTCCTCATTCTCCCAGCTAAAGAGCTTTAAGATGGTATCTTTGCCTAAAAAGCCCCACAGCCCTGGCCAATGTGGTTAGAGTGTCAGCCTGAGCACCAAAGGGTCACAGGTTTGATTCTCTGTCAAGGGCCTATAGGTACCTGGGTTGTAAGTTTGAGCCCGTGCCCTCCCGCACATGCAGGAGGCAACCAATCAATGTGCTTCTCACACCATTGATTTTTTTTCCCTCTCCCTCTCCCTCCCTTCCTTCTACTCTCTCTAAAAATCAATGGAAAAAATACTCTTTGGTGAGGATTAACAACAACAACAAAAAAACACAAAAACATCTGGGGGATCAAAATAAGAGTCAGTTTATTAAACAGTGTGAACTATTGAAAAAATAGTGGAATATATCATACTACTAGTTGGTAACCAGTTCTAACTGGTCAATTGGATTAAGATGATTTTTTTCTTACAGCAATGTGTGTGTAGACGTTACATCATTATCACATCTCTTGTACTCAGAGCCCCATAGCCCAGGGCCCAGAAAGTGAGTATGTCTGTCACCTCAGCACCACACAGAAAGGGAAGGTCTGGTGACCCCTACTGCTGACCCCTCTTGTCCTTCCTTTTACTCTTCCAACTGCCATCAGATTTCCACAGGGAAATCCTTCATTTTTGCTTCACTCTGGACCTAAAAGCAGTTGTTATGTTCAGGCATCTCCAGGGCACACACACTCATCAAGGAAGGGAAGGTGGTGATTTCGAAGTGAAATAAGATCCTTCTTGAAAGGTCCCAGACATCCCCCTTAGAAACTGCACAAAATCTCTCTCCTCATCCTGCTTTAGTTATATATAAAATGGTTCCTCCTTAGGGCAGCAGTATCGGGGTTTTCAGTGTAAATTCTTTCCCGTTTGGTATATGCTTGAAACTTTTTTTTAAAATCCATACCCAAGGGTATTGTTTTCATTGACTTTTAGAGAGAAGGAAGAGGAGAAGGAAAGGGAGGTGGCGGAAAGGAGAGAAGAGAGAGAGAGAGAGAGAGAGAGAGAGAGAGAGAGAGAGAGAGAGAGAGAGAGAGAGAGAAACATTGATGGGAGAGAGAAACACCAAATGGCGCCTCCCATATGTGCCCCAACTGGAGATCACCTTTTCGTGCACAGGACAGTGCTCCAACTAACTGAGCCACCTGCCAGGGTGAAACTTAAAAAAAAAAAAAAAGTCTGGCAAGTCAAAGATACTACTTCCTTCCCTAATTCAGACTTGCAGCTTACAAAATAATTATAAAAGAGTAAAATCTACTACTTGTAAATTCCATTTAAGAACATTTTTATAGTATTTATTTACTATTACTGTTATTTTATACTATTTTATCTAGTTAGCTCAGGCTGCTATAACAAAAATACCACTGACTGGGTGGCTCAAACAACAGATGCTTCTCACAGTTCTGAAGCTGGCAAGGCCAAGATCAAGGTGCCCAGAGATTTGGTGTCTGGTGAGGCTCCACTTCCCTGTCTGTGGACATCTGCCTTCTCACTGTGTGCTCACTGTTTGAAACTTTTAAAAATAAACTTTGGAAAATAAGATCACATGTAAGATTAAAAACATTAGTTTGAAAACCTAGCACCATCAAACTTCTAGAAGAAACAGAGTATCTTCACAACCTTGAAGTAGCCAAGATTTGACACAAAAAGCACTGGCCATAAAAGAAAAATTGTTAAATTGGACTCTACCAAAATTAAAATTTTCTTTTTTAAAAAGATACCTTTTATGTAAGGATAAGAAAGGGATTATGGCCCTAGCTGGTTTGGCTCAATGAATAGAGTGTCGGACTGCAGATTGAAGGGTCCCAGGTTTGATTTTGGTCAAGGGCACATGCCTGGGTTTCTGGCTTGATCCCCAGTAGGGGGCATGCAGGAGGCAGCCAATCAATGATTCTCTCTCATCATTGATGTTTCTATCTCTTTCTCCCTCTCTGAAATCAATTAAAAAATAATTTTTAAAAAGGGGGTTATGGTTCAGTTTTTTCCATCTGACTTATCTAGCTCTCTAGTTTAAAAACTTTTATCTTATAACCTGCTCTTAAAGTACAAACTCATGATTTTGGGAAATATAAAATTTTGACTATCCCATATTTGTCTTGAGTCAAATTCTTCAGTTTGTAAAATGTGAATGTATGATATTCATGCATGTTTTACTTCAGGAAATATATAGGGTTGTTTATACTGAGCATCAAATAATTTTTCAGTAATTAAAAATGATCAATCCTAATAAAGTAATTAAGTTGACATGCTATGATGTATCACCATGTTATACCAGGTTTTCAAAGACTTATTTTTCTAAATATGTAAGTTAAGAGCTTTTAAGTACTATGCAGAAATGAAATATACCAAAGACAACATATATTCTATTCTTTATAAAAAGATTCATTAAAATTGCTTATGAAAATTGTTTTCTCAAAAAGAAACAACAAAAAAAATTTTTAACTTCCCGATTGGAGTTACTTGATACCTTGGTAAAAAATCATATATGTGTAGGGTCTATTTTTAGACTTGGTATTCTGTTCCATTTATTTATTTATTTGCCTATCCTTACACCAGCATCACACTATCTTGATTACTGAAAATTTATAGTGAGTCTTGAAATCAGGTAGTCAAAAGTCTTCCAACTTTGTTCTTCATTTTCAAAATTGTTTTTGGCTATTTTTGATAATTTGTAGGCCAATATTAATTTTAGAATCAGTCTATTTCTTCAAAAGAGACTGCTTACATTTGGTATATATTATGTCAGCTCTATAGATTAATTTAGGGAAGGTGGAAATCTTAAACAATATTGAGTGCTCCAATTTATGAACATAGTATATCTAAACATTTGCCTAGGTGTACTTTAATTTTGCAAAGCAGTATTTTATAATTTTCAGTTTATAGCTCTCAAGTACCTTTCATTAGATTTATTCTTGGGTATTTTATTTTGGCTAGTATTTTGATGCTGTTGTTAATGGTGTTTGTTTTTGGAATTTTACTTTCCAAATGCTTATTGCTAGTATATTGAAATATAGTTGATTTATATATATTGACCTTGTGTCTTGAAACTGCTAAATTCACTTATTAGTTCTAGTAATTTTATTTTATTTATTTTTTAAAATAGATTTTTATTGATTTCAGAGAGGTGGGAAGAGAGGGAGAGATAGAAACATCAGTGATGAGAGAAAATCATCAATTGGCTACCTCCTGCATGCCCCCTACTGGGGGTCAAGCCTGCAATCCTTGCATGTGCCCTTGTCTAGAATCGAACTCAAGGCTGACACTAAATCAGCTAGGGCTCAACTAGTATTTATTGAGTGTTTACTCTGGACCAAAGAGGACAAAGGATTAGACAAATAAAATGTTGTGGGGAAAATACTGCCTGGCATGGAGGAGCCACCTCATCTTTTTGGATTGTTGGGCCATCACACTTGCTCCATCAGTTACAAGTCCCCTCTCAAATTTGCAGGACTTGACTCACTGTGGGGTGAGGCATTTACCCTACAAAGTTGCATCATTTTTCTGAACCAACTCCTCCCACTATTAATAGCTTCTTCCCAAACTGAATCATCAAATCCTGCTACACAGACTGCATCTCCCCAGCAGTGTCTGCTGAGATGGACAAAGAAGGCCAGGATCATGATTCTTTTGACATTCCATCCTTTACATGAGCCTCCCCATATGCAACATTTATATATATAATCTATATATATAAAGAAGTAATATGCAAATTTGTCCAGGATGCCTTTACAGTCACAACCGGCTCCAAGCCTTAACAGTCGTGACCGGCGCGGCTTGGAGCATGCCCCACCCCAGCGAGGACACACAGGGGTGGGGTCCTGCTCCCAGAGGCGGTGGCGTGGCTCAGCTCGGAGCATGCCCCCACCCCAGCGCCACCCCAGTGCGCACACACAGAGGTGGGGGCCTGCTCTCAGCTGCCGCAGCATGGCTCAGAGCATGCCCCCACCCCAGTGGACACACACAGTAAGGCCTCTGTGCATGAGCTGCAGAAGAAACACCTTTTCTGACTGCTCATTGGCTAAACTTCCTATACACCACCACTCACAGTGTGTTCTTAGTAACCTGGGTAATAAGAATCCAAGAAGGTGATCTAGGGTTTTTCCACCACACTCCTGGAAGAAAAAATGAAGGTCTGCTGCTGGAGGGGCTAAGAAATGTCATATCCTGCCCTAGCCAGTTTGGCTCAGTGGATAGAGCCTCGGCCTGCGGACCGCAGGGTCCAGGTTCGATTCTGATCAAGGGCATGTACCTAGGTTGCAGGCTCCTCCCTGGCTGGGGCCCAGGTCAGGGCTCATGCAAGAGGCAAACAATCAAAGTGTCCCTCTCACATTGATGTCTCTCTCTGTCTTTCCCTCTCTCTTCCACACTCTCTAAAACTCAATGGAAACATATCCTCAGGTGAGATAAAAAAATAAAGAAATGTCATATCCTATGAAAGACACATTTTGAAAATGCTTAAAGAAAGTTGTCATTTTTTTGTGGTGAAGGGACTGGAGTCTGTGTTGATGAAAACACATTGGTGGCTGTGGTGGCCAGAAGTGGCAGCAGCAGTGGGGTGATGGGATGGCGCCTTCCCCTGCTCAGCCCGGTCACCTCCCGTAGAGGGAGGCCTAAGCCATCAGTAGGACATCCCCTGAGGGCTCCCGGACTGTGAGAGGGGGCAGGCTGGCCTGAGGGACCCACTACCCCAGTGTACAAATTTCGTGCACTGGGCCTCTAGTAGTAATATAATACCAGGTAACATTTACTGAGCACTGACTATGTTTAAAACCCAATGACTCCACTTCCTAGCTTCCTGTATTAGTTTCCTGTGGCTGCAGTAACAATGGCTACAGGCTTGATTGGTTAAAACAACTAAAAATTGTTCTCTCTCAGTTCTGGAGGCCAGAAGTCCAAATCTGTTTCACTGGAGCAGAACCAAGGTGTCCGAAGAGCTGCATGCCCTGGGAAGGCTCTAGAGGAAAACCCGTTGCTCTTCTGGCTTCTGTGGCTGCAGGTGTTCTTGGCTTGTGGTTGCATCACTTGAGTCTCTTCATCCACCTTCACACGGCCTTCTCCTCTCTAGTAATTTTAAAATAGACTCTATAGAGTTTTAAAACAGCTTTATTGAGAAAATCCACTCAGTTCACCCCATAAAGTAAAGTCTTATTATATCCACAGAGCTGTGAAGCCATCCCCACAATTCAGTTTTAGAACATTTTCACCACCCCCAAAAGAAACTCCATCTCCATTAGCAGTCAACTCCTTATCCTCCTCCACCGCATCTCTAAGCCCAGATAACCACCAATCTACTTTTTGTCTATAGGAATTTTCCTGTTCTGAATATTTCACATACATGGAATGATGCAATATGTGGTCTTTTGTGACTGGCTTCTTTCATTTACAGTTGTGAGTACATGAAACTCAGTTTATTCTTGTATTATTTATTTCTATATTTTCCATACAAACAAATGTAAACCTACTTTTGCCAACCCCTGTATATATTTTTTAAAGTCCATACATGTTGTGGTATGCACAACTCATTTTTATGGCTGAATAATATTTTACTGTACAGATGCAACACATATTAATTAATTCTAGTTAAAGCCTAAGATTTCAAACTTAAGTTCCCTCTCCTTGAGTGTGGACTAGACTTAGTGACTACTTCTAATTCATAGAATACTAGAGGCCTGGTGCATGACATTGGTGCACCGGGGTGGGGGTTCCCTCAGCCCGGCCTGCGCCCTCTTGCAATCTGGGACCCCTCGGGGGATGTCTGCCTGCTGGCTTAGGCCTGCTCCCTGCTCCTTAGAGCTGCCTTAGATGCAGGAGAGGCTCCCACCACTGCTGCTACACTCGTCAGCCATGAGCCTGGCTTCTGGCTGAGTGACACTCCCCCTGTCAGAGCGCACTGACCACCAGGGGGGCAGCTCCTGCATTGAGCACCAAATACAGGACAGTTTAAAGCTGGGGGTTTGTTTGTTTGATATAAATTAGGCTAGTTTCTCTTTACCCTGGTGGTCAGTGCATGTCATAGTGACTGGTTGTTCACTGTTCGGTCGATTTGCATATTAGCCTTTTATTATATAGGATGGTGGAAATAACTGTGATGTTTCAAAAACTAGCATACAAGGCATTGTGGTATCCTCCTTGCTCTTTCTCTGTAGGATCACTCACTCTGGGAGAAGGTAGATGCCATGTTGTAGGTATACTCAAGGAGCGCATAGAAGAGATCCACATGATGAGGAATGAGGTCCTGCTTCCAATCACTAATACTCACTTGCCAGGCCTGTGAATGAGCCACCGTGGAAGCAGATCCTCCAAGCCCAGTCAAGAGTTAAGACACAGAACCTGCCAACAGGTTGACTGCTGAGGAGGAAAAGGGGACTGGAGGTTGAGCCAATCACCAATGGCCAAAGATTTAATGAGCCATGCCTATGTAATGGAGCCTTCATAAAAACCCCAAAGGAGAGGGTTTAGAGAGCTTCCAGAATGGTGAACACATGGAAGTGCTGGGAGAGTGGCATGCCTGGATAGGGCACAGAAGCTCTGCTCCCTTACCCCATAACTTGCCCTAAGTATCTCTTCCATTTGGCTGTTTCTGAGTTTTATCCTTTTATTAGAGACCTGGTTCATGAAATTCGTGCACTTGGGGGGTCCCTTAGCCTGGCTTGCACCCTCTCACAGTCTGGGAGCCCTTGGGGGCTTCTGGCTGAGTGATGCTCCCCATGTGGGAGCACACTGACCACCAGGGGGCAGCTCCTGCGTTGAGCATCTGCCCCCTGGTGGTCAGTGCATGTCATAGCAACCCATCATTCTGCCCTTCAGTCAATTTGCATATTGACCTTTTATTATATAGGACTCGTGCAAGAATGGGCCTTCCTTCCCCTGGCTGCTGCACCACCTTTGCTCTGGCCAGAGCTGCCTTTCCGCCTTCCCACACTGCCCAGAGGCCTGGAGCAGCTGGAGCAGTGTGGAATGCCTGTGCTGTCGCCATGGCCCCTGGCCCCTTGGCGCCTGTGTATGCAAATTAACTGTCCAGCTTTGTTGGGTTAATTTGCATACTCACTCCTGATTGGCTGGTGGGCATCACGAAGGTGATTTGAATCATTCTCTTTTATTAGTGTAGATAATAAAGCTGTGATCTAATAAATACAATGCTTCTCTGATTTCTGTGAGCCACTCTAGCAAATTAAGTAATCCTAAGGAGGGGGTTGTTGGAACTGCCAATCTATAGTCAGTCAGTCAGAAGTACAGATACCTTGGTTTGCAATTGGTGTCTGAAGTAGGGGAGGGGCAGTTTTATAGGACTGAAACCTTAACTTGTGGGATCTGATGTTATCTGATACAATATCAGAATTGATGGTATCAGAATTGTATTGAATTGTAACCAAGTTGGTGTGTGGTAATGTCCTCCCCCCCCCACCCCCCCGCCCCCAGCCCCTTACCATACACACCCTGCAATTGGTGACTAGGACCTTTAATGTTTTAATCGTTTTAGAAAGTTTAGGACCATTATTTCTTCACATATTTCTTATGCTCTATTCTTTCTCTCTTCTGCATTCCAATTATAATTATGTTATGCACTTTTATATTCTCCCTCAGATCCCATTTGCTCTACTCTTTTCTTTTCTTTCTTTTTTTTTTTTTTTTTTGGTGTGTTTGTTTCAGTTTGATATGTTCTACTGACCTGTCTTCAAGTTTGTTGATTATTTCCTGTGCTGTGTCTAATATCTTGTTAAGTCCATGTAATGAATTCTTCATTTCTAATTTTGTATGTATTATTTCTAGCATATCTATTTGATTTTAGTGTTCTTGTTTGATCTTTCTAACTTCTGGACCATGTTTAGGTTTTCTTCTATTGACAAATTCCTCTGTTGATCATGGATCATATTTCTTGCTTTTTCATATGATGTATTATCTTTGGTTATGCTAAACATTTTATAGTAGATATCATAGAAATAAAAATAAATACTATTTCTGTCAGGCTGCTAGAGTGGAGGCTGACTTAAATGGATCTGAAATTGAGCGATGTTTGGACTTTGTTATAGATTTCCTTTGATTCAGTTCACCATTGGCTTCAAATTATTTTAAGGCAAGATCAGTACTTTCCTTCATCAGGGATTAAATCATTGGCTATGTGATTGAACTCAGTCTTCAGCCCCCTCACCTCTTCAGAGGTCAGGCTGGCCCAAAGTTCCAATCATCTAATCATGTGGTTGGTCTTTTTGATGACTAGTTCCCATCCTGAAGCTCTCAAGGGCCCACCATGAGTCACCTAGTTAGCATAAGAAAATGTCCTATTAGGGAATTCTAAGAGTTTTTGAAGCCCTGTGCCAGGAATCAGGGACAAAGACCAAATATAGTCTCCATTATGCCACAGGGTTTTTCCTCCCTTTCCTGCCCATCCCTGACCTTCTGAGGGGACCTTGTACTTGGAGAGGTCCCAGGCCCATACACCTCAGCACAGATTCCCCTCTGCTCTCCTTTGCTTGCCCCTTCCACTGCTTTGAATGTAGTACCCCCCCGCCCCATACTTTTCAAAGACTCATAGAGTAAGACATGGTGAGTGGGGACAGACTCACTCTGTAGGTAGGGCTCTTCAGGATTCTAATCAGTCATGCCAGCCCAAATACCATGGTTAAAAGTTTGATATAAATTCGGCTAGTTTCTCTTTACCCATCTCTGTGGAGGATTTCCCTTTCTCCCACAGTCCCACCAAATACAGGACAGTTTATTTCCTTCTATGAAGGGCACATTACTTTCAGGAGTTTAGTTCATTTATATTTCTTTGTGTCTGTGTTCTCTGATGCGTTTTTAAAACTTATAAAGCTGGGGGTTTGTTTGTTTTTTTGGAGGAGGGAAGGTTGTTAGTAATTTTTGTTTGTTTGTTAATCCTCATCCAAGGATATTTTTTCCATTGATTTTAGAGATATTGGAAGGAAGGGAGGGAGAGGGAGAGAGGACGAGAGAGAAAAACATCAATATGAGAGAGACTCATTGATTGGTTGCCTCCTTCACGAGCTCCAACCAAGGTTGGGGATCGAACTCAAAACCCAGGTACGTGCCCTTGACTGGGAATCAAACCCTCAACTCTTTGGTATGCAGGCCAATGTTCTAACCATTGAGCACACCAACCAAGGCAAGTGATGGTTTTGGGGGTGTGTGTCTATCTACATCTGAACCCAGCCTGTTCATTTACAATTTTTAGAGAGAAAGTAAGGGAGAGGGTTAGAGAGATAGAAACATCTATGAGAGAGGAACATCATCGATTGGCTTCCTCCTGCACTCCCCCTACTGGGGATCGAGCCCACAACCCTGGCATGGGCCCTGACCAGGATTTGAACCGGTGACCTCTTAGTTCCTGAGTCGACGCTCAACTGCTGAGTCACACCAGATTAGCCAGCCTGTTGTTGTTTTGTTGTTGTTGTTGTTTTTTGTTGTTGTTTTTTGTTTTAATATATTTTATTGATTTTTTACAGAGAGGAAGGGAGAGAGAGAGTTAGAAACATCGATGAGAGAGAAACATCGATCAGCTGCCTCCTGCACGCCCCCCACTGCGGATGTGCCTGCAACCCAGGTACATGCCCTTGACCGGAATCGAACCTGGGACCTTTCAGTCCGCAGGCTGACGCTTTATCCACTGAGCCAAACCGGTTTCAGCTTGTTTTGTTTTTTAATATATCTTATTGATTTTAGAGAGGAAGGAAGAGGGACAGAGAGATAGAAACATCAATGATGAGAAAGAATCATTGATTGGCTGCCTCTTGCAAGCCCCCTACTGGGGATCAAGCCCGCAACCCAGGCATGTGCCCTTGGCCGAAATCGAACCTGGGACCCTTCATTCTGCAGGCCGACGCTCTATCCATTGAGCCAAACAAGCTAGGGCTAGCCTGTTTATTTTTGCAAGGAATAAAGTAGGAGCAGTTAAGGGATTTTTTGGGGGGTGGGGGGGATTGTATTTATTTTAACTTCATTTTATTCTCCTCTTCAGTACATGATAAGGCCTCTTTTGAGCTACTGCTCTTAACCCCTCAGAGACCCTTTAATGACTCCCTTCTCTGAATCTCCTATAAATACCACACATTTGATCTCAGCAGTATCAATATCAGGCATGCATTCTGGCACTCCACCTCTCTACTCCCATTTCCCAACACACCCACACAGAAATTGCTAATCAATCTCCCAGCTTTCTTTCCTGCACAGGATGAATGAGTTCTTCCAATCCTTCTCAACACAATGTACCAGGAAATCAATTAGATTTGGTCAAAAGGATTAAATATATTTGCTTTCCTGAGTTTAACCTCAAAGATGTTGTTTTTGTTTTTTTCCTGACTGAGCACTTAGGATTCCTCCAAGAAAAGATCTGTGTCAATGGGCATCCATAATTATAGGTTATTGTCACAACCAGACAACATTTACTGATCTGTTTCAAAGCAGAATGAGAATGAATTGGAAGACACTGTGTAAAATGACCTGAGACAGACACCGAGGGGAGACAAAATGGCGGCGGAATAGAAGGATGTGTCCTGAGCCTTCTCCCAGAGCAAATAGAGGAGGCAGCTGAGACGAGCAGAATCGCTGAGACGAGCAGAATCGCTGAGACGAGCGGAATCCAGCCCGAATTGGCGAAGGAGGCACAGCTGGTGAGACAGTTTGCAGCTAGGAAGAGCAGGGATCCCCCGGATAAAGGTAAAATCAAAGATCTAGGCAGTAGAATCTCCCGGACCTCTGTGCCCAGAAGGTCAGGGAGAAACTACACAGTGCCAAGCCGCGTCCCTGAGGACAGGCAAGGTCTGAAGGATTTTAGACCATAGAGTCTGGATTTGGGATCTGAGCTCAAAGGCAGCCTTTAAGAGCTGCCGGACCGCGGAGTGCCGGCAAGAGAGGAACTGGCAGAGACGCGGTCCTTCCTCGCGCTGGGGCCTGCGCCTTTTCCCACTGAACCTAGTTCGTGGGACCTTTTGGAGACAGGCGCTTACCTGTGACAGAAGTGCGGGAGAAGGGGTAGAGTTGTGGAACCTGGGCAGAGTGGGCAACGGATGGTCCAGGAGAAGTGGTAGCAAGTCTGGTGCTGAGTCATACCTAAGCCCACAGAATCCATTTTCTCCTGAGAGATAGCCCCTCCCCCCAGTCTCCAGGCAACCAATATAGCCACACCCAGATTCCACCCTGATTAACACCAAGGAATCTGAATACTCCCTGAGGCCATAGGATCTACTCTAAAGAGAAATCTTTAGAAGCTAAGCACCTCAATTACACTAGATAACCAAGCCCAGGAGAACAGAAAGATTTTACCAGTAGCACCATCACCAAAAGAACCTGGGTAGCAAAGCAATTGGATCTATAATTAAAACATTTCAGGAAAACATGGGGAGACAAAAAAGCAATACCCAAAGGAAAGAAAAAGAGGAATCACCAGAAAGGGAGTTAAATGAAATTGAGGCTAGCAGCTTAACAGAGAGAGAATTCAGAGTAATGGTTCTAAGGATGTTTAAACGGATGGATGACAAATACACACAACTCAATGACAAATACACACAACTCAATGAGAACTACAAGGAGCTGAATGAAAATGTCACCAACATGAAAAGAAACCAAGAGGAGATGAAGAACGACATAGCTGCAATAAAGAACACATTGGAAGGCTTAAACAGTAGACTAGAAGAGGCTGAGGACCGCATCAGTGAATTAGAAGACAAGGTAGGAAAACACACACAAACACAGCAGCAAATGGAAAGAAGACTTAAAAAGCAAGAGGAGAGCCTAAGGGAGCTTTGGGACAACACAAAACGAAACAATATTAGAATAATAGGGATACCAGAAGGTGAGGAAGAGAAGCAAGGAATAGAAAACCTGTTTGAAGAAATAATGACAGAGAACTTCCCTGATATTGGCAAGAAAAAAACTATGCAAGTCCAAGAAGTACATAGAGTCCCAAACAAGTTGAACCCCAAAAGACCAACACCAAGACACATCATAATTAAATTGGCGAATACCAATGACAAAGTAAGAATCTTAAAGGCTGCCAGAGAGAGACAGAAAGTTACCTACAAGGGATCTCCTATTTGAATATCAACTGATTTCTCAACAGAAACACACCAGGCCAGAAGGGAATGGAATGAAATATTCAAAGTGATGCAAAGCAAGGGTCTGAATCCAAGAATACTATACCCAGCAAGGTTATCATTCAAAATTGAAGGGGGAATCAGGAGCTTCACAGACAAAAAAGGGCTAAGAGAGTTTATCACTACCAAGCCAGCAATGCAAGAAATGCTGAAGGGACTGCTGTAAAAAGAAGAAAGAGAAAGGCAAAAAGAAACACAAACACTAAGGGGGAAAATATGACAACAAACATGTACTTGTCAATAATAACATTAAACGTAAATGGATTAAATGCACCAATCAAAAGACATAGGGTAGCTGAATGGATAAGAAAACATGACCCATATATTTGCTGTCTACAAGAGACTCACCTCAGAGCAAAGGATTCACACAGACTGAGAGTGAAGGGATGGAAAAATATTTTTCAAGCAAATGGAAATGAGAAAAAAGCTGGGGTAGCAATACTTATATCTGATAAAATAGACCTCAAAGTAAAGGGCATAACAAGAGATAAGGAAGGCCACTACATAATACTAAAGGGAGCAATTCAACAAGAAGATATAACTCTGGTAAACATATATGCACCCAACGCAGGAGCACCCAAATACATAAAAAAATTCCTGGAAGAGATCAAGGGAGAGATCGACAACAATACAATCATAGTAGGAGACTTTAATACACCACTGACATCACTGGATAAATCCTCCAGACAAAAAATCAGCAAAGAAATAGCAATTCTAAATGACACACTAGATCAGATGGACCTAATTGACATCATCAGAGTATTTCACCCCAAAGCCTCGGAATATACGTTCTTCTCAAGTGCCCATGGGACATTTACAAAAATAGACCACATATTGGGTCACAAACAAAGCCTCCCTAAATTCAAAAAGATTGAAATCCTATCAAGCATTTTCTCAGACCACAATGGCATAATATTAGAAATAAACTATAATAAAAACATTCCAAAAAATTCAAACACGTGGAAACTGAATAGCATGCTATTAAACAATGATTGGGTGATCAACGAGATCAAAGAAGAAATTAAAAATATCCTGGAGAATAATGACAATAAAAACACAACAATGCAAATGCTATGGGACACAATGAAAGCAGTCTTGAGAGGGAAGTTTATAGCTCTACAGGCCTACCTCAAAAAACAAGAAAAAATGGTAATAAATCTTCTAACTCAACAACTCAAAGAATTAGAAAGAGAGCAACAAGAAAAGCCCACAGTGAGCAGAAGGAAGGACATAATAAAGATCAGAGCAGAAATGAATGACATAGAGACCAAAAAAACAATACACAGGATCAACAAAACCAAGAGCTGGTTCTTTGAAAGGATAAACAAGATTGATGAACCTCTAGCCAGGCTCACCAAGAAGCAAAGAGACAGGACCCAAATAAACAAAATCAGAAATGAAAGAGGTGAAATAACAACAGACCCCACAGAAATACAAAGGATTGTTAAAAAATACTATGAACAACTCTATTCTAACAAACTACACAATCTGGAGGAAATGGACACATTCCTAGAAAAATACAACCTTCCAAAACTCACACAGGAAGATTCTATGAATCTCAATAGGCTGATAACTATGGAAGAAATTGAAGCAGTCATCAAAAAGCTTCCAGCAAACAAAAGCCCAGGGCCTGATGGCTTCACAGGGGAGTTTTACCAAACATTCAAGGAAGAACTAAAACCTATCCTCCTCAGACTATTCCAGAAAATTCAAGAAGAAGGAACACTTCCAAACTCCTTCTATGAGGCCAGCATCACCCTAATACCAAAACCAGACAAAGACAACACAATGAAAGAGAATTACAGGCCAATATCCCTCATGAACATAGATGCCAAAATCCTCAACAAAATTCTAGCAAATCGAATCCAGCAGTACATCAGAAAGATTATACACCATGACCAAGTAGGATTTATCCCAGGGATGCAAGGATGGTACAATATTCGCAAATCAATAAACGTGATACATCACATAAACAAATTGAGAGATAAAAATCACATAGTCATATCAATTGATGCAGAAAAAGCATTTGATAAAATCCAACACCCTTTCTTGATAAAAACTCTCAGCAAGGTGGGAATAGAAGGATCATACCTGAACATAATAAAAGCCATATACGACAAACCCACAGCCAATGTCATACTCAATGGGCAAAAACTACAACCATTTCCCCTAAGAACAGGAACAAGACAGGGATGCCCACTCTCACCACTCCTGTTTAATATAGTGCTGGAAGTACTAGCCATTGCGATCAGACAAGAAGAAGAAATAAAAGGCATCCAAATTGGAAAAGAAGAAGTAAAACTGTCCTTATTCGCAGATGACATGATACTGTACATAGAAAACCCTAAAGACTCCATAAAAAAATTATTAGACTTAATAACTGAATTCGGTAATGTAGCAGGATACAAAATTAATGCCAAGAAATCTATGGCATTTCTATACACCAATAATGAACTTACAGAAAGAGAGACTAAAAAAAACAATCCCATTTACCATAGCACCAAAAAAATTAAGATACTTAGGAATAAACTTAACTAAAGAGGTAAAAGACCTATACGTAGAAAACTACACGACACTGAAAAAAGAGATAGAGGAAGACATAAACAGATGGAAGAACATACCATGTTCATGGATTGGTAGAATCAACATCATCAAAATGTCCATACTACCCAAAGCAATCTATAAATTCAATGCACTTCCCATTAAAATACCAACAACATATTTCACAGACCTAGAACGAAATTTCCAAAAATTTATCTGGAATAAAAAAAGAACCCGAATAGCTACAGCAATCCTGAGAAAGAAGAACAAAGTAGGTGGGATCTCAATACCAGATATCAAGTTGTATTACAAAGCTACTGTTCTCAAAACAGCCTGGTACTGGCACTAGAACAGACATATAGATCAATGGAATAGAATAGAGAACCCAGAAATTGACCCAAATCAATATGCCCAATTAATATTTGACAAAGGAGGCATGAACATTCAATGGAGTCAAGACAGTCTCTTCAACAAATGGTGTTGGGAAAATTGGACAGATACATGCAAAAGAATGAAGCTAGATCACCAACTTACACCATACACAAAAATAAATTCAAAATGGATAAAGGACTTAAACATAAGACGGGAATCCATGAAAATACTAGAGGAATCCACAGGCAGCAAAATCTCGGACATATGCCGAAAGAACTTCTTCTCTGATACTACTCCTAGGGCAATGGAAGCTAAAGAGAAAATAAACAAATGGGACTACATCAAAATAAAAAGCTTTTGCACAGCAAAGAAAACCATCAATAAAACAACAAGAAAGCCCACTGCATGGGAGAACATATTTGCCAATGATATCAATGATAAGGGTTTAATCTCCAACATATACAGAGAACTCATACAACTTAACAAAAAGAAGATAAACAACCCAATCAAAAAATGGGCAACTGATCTAAGTAGACACTTTTCGAAAGAAGACAGAAGGCAGGCCAAGAGACATATGAAAATCTGCTCACAGTCACTAATCATCAGAGAGATGCAAATCAAAACAACAATGAGGTACCATCTCACACCTGTCAGAATGGCTTTTATCAACAAATCAACAAACAATAAGTGTTGGCGAGGATGCGGAGAAAAAGGAACTCTTTTGCACTGCTGGTGGGAATGCAGACTGGTGCAGCCACTGTGGAGAACAGTATGGAGTTTCCTCAAAAAAATAAAAATGGAACTCCCATTTGACCCAGTGATCCCACTTCTAGGAATATATCCCAAGAATCTAGAAACAGGCATCAGAAAGGAAATATGCACCCCTATGTTCATAGCAGCACAATTCACCATAGCCAAGATTTGGAAACAACCTAAATGCCCATCAGCAGATGAATGGATTAAAAAACTGTGGTATATCTATACAATGGAATACTACGCTGCGGTAAAAAAGAAGGAGTTCCTACCATTTGCAACAATGTGGATGGAGATGGAGAATATTATGTTGAGTGAAATAAGCCAGGCAGAGTAAGATAAATATCACATGATCTCACTCATTTGTGGAATATAATGAACGACATAGACTGATGAACAAGAACAGATCCAGAGGCTGAGAAACGTCGATCAGAAGATCATACCTCAGGTAAGGTAGGGGAGGGAGGGGGTAAGGTGGAGAGATCAACCAAGGGACTTGTATGCATGCATGTGAACCTAATCAATGGACACAGACAACAAGGGGGCGGGGCATTAAGAGAAATTGTTTCATGTGACAAAAATTTTTAAATGAAACTCTCTGTAGACTGAAAATTATTTTGGAAGGAAACAAAGAGAAGTTTCCTTCAAAAGTCATAAGGATTGTAATTGAAAGTCAATATATTTGGCCGCTTGAACTAAAGTAAGTAATTTGTGTTTTTGCCTCCCTGACAAAGTTTATATAAAGCTACAAAAAGAAATTGACAGCCAGTTTGAAATGGAATTGCCAGGGCCTAGGGCAAAGAATATCCTTACATGATATTATCCTACAATCTCATTATAATCTTAGATATTTTACAACAGCATACTTTACAATTATCCCAAACAAACTTACAAACTAATTCTTTGAATGGTGGGCAGCAATTTAAAAAAAAAAAAAAAGGGGGGGGGGACATGAAAGGATTTAATCCCTTCCAGAAGGAATTAAGGCACTGGGAAGGCACTTGAGCATCCTATATTGGCCCCTCTTGCCCTTTGTGCCAAGAGGGACCCTCTTCTCACAACCCAATTGCCCTCAGCTGTTACCTGAGTTTTCTGTTCATACTGAGCTTGAAGCCTCGTGGGGGCTGGTACCAGGGATCTGTCTCACATCCAATTGTGTGAGCTGGGCCCTCACTGGAGAAGAAACCCGAGTTCCCCGAGATATGTGATCAGCACCGGGACCCTGCCAGCAGGCCAGGGGTTCCCAAGGTAGGTGCTGGGTGTGGAGGCCATGGGGTCATAGGCTACCAAGGAGACAGAACTGAACCTCACAGCACCCTGCTTGGCCCTGGAGGATGGCTGGTTAGCCAGAGATGGTAAGATTCCTCAAGGAAGGAACAACCTAAGACAGGCACAGTCGCAGAGGGGCCATCAGGAGAGAACTTGGGGGGGCAACAGAAGTGGGGCACAGACCTTCACCCCCCCAACATTGCAGGGGCTTGAACCCTCACCCCCTTCTAAAGGAGGTCTCCTACCCCCATGGCTGCTTCGCGCTTCCCACACCCAGCTCAGATCGGGACCCAGGCAACAGAAAGAGACCCGGCCCAGCTCACATCGAGATACAGGTGACAGACAGAGACTTGGCCCAGCTCAGATCAGGACCCAGGTAACAGACAAGAGACTTGGCCGACAGCAGTTGCCCTATATCTAAATTCAGCTGAGCATTTGGAATGCTCAGGGCCCACTCAAGAATGCAAATAATCCTTCCCACTAATATTTACAGGGTAAACTAAGATTGTTGGTAGAGTATTAAATTTGACAGTAAAATAGTAATCGAGTTTTCAGATTAATTTAAATAGGCTAATTGAAATAAGTGAATATTCAAGTACTGGACAAAAAGCTGTTCTTAAAGTAATAACTAAAATTTCTATTGGTAGTTCAGCTCATGGTAAAATTCCTGAATATGCAATGAACCTAAAGCAGTCATATGTGTGGGGGGGAAAAAAAATTTTTTTTTAATTTAAAGTTATCAAGACTGCATTATAAAATTTACAAAAACCTCCATTAAAAAAAAAAAGGTGGGGGGGATAGTAGGGCAATATCATGTAAGGAAAAATATCCTATAAGTAAATTACATCTAGAAAATTTTTACTTTACCAAATTAAGGTTCATTTGCAATGCTAACAGCAAGACGGCCATTAAAAACACACATGGTGTCTAAATAAGACAAAGGAAAATCGTTTGAACAAAAATAAAAAGGATCCCAAATCAATTATATAGAAAAGATTCCTTTATTAACTTGTGGTCGAGAATATATTTGTATATTTTCAGAAAACAACCCCAAGACCAGCTGGATTCCTGCAACAGAGAGGAATTGACAGGAGTGCTCCAACCACGAAGACAAGAGGAAAAAACAGTCCAGAGATGGAAGACGCTGACAACGCCTTGCCATGGGAGCAGTCAGCAGCTGTGCACCGCTGCAGGTTACCTAGGACCAAACCAGAGAGGGTCGGACCTGCATTGCCACCATGTGCCCACCATCCAGATATCACTGCTGACATGTACACATAAGGAACTGTTGGACATTGAAATTGGGACTCAAACATTTTTTGTTTTGTCTTGTTTTGTTATTATATGTTTATTTCCAGTCTGCAAAGGCAAAACTTTTTAAAGGAAAGAAATGGTGGGAAAAAGATACAGAGGCAAAGAAGCATTGAACAGACTGTCAAACTACATTGGGAAGACAGGGGTGGTTGGGCGAGGAGGGCTGTAAGAGACCAACCGAAGGACTTGTACGCATGCATATAAGCACAACCAATGGATATAAGACACTGGGGCGGGGGGGAGGGTGGGCAGGTGAAGGCATGTCCTGGGGGGTAGGGGAGGTCGGGGGGAGATCAAAGGGGGAAAAAAAAAGGAGACATATGTACTACTATTTGTAATACTTAAAACAATAAAAAAAATAATAAAAAAAAATAAAAAATAAATAAAATGACCTGAGAAGAGTTTGTGTTAGTATCCTGAAATGCACGTTTAGAGATGGAGGGTACAAACCCAACCTTGACCTCCCTGGGTTTTAGCATAATCATCTTCTAAATTGGTGGGTGGGAATGGGATCAATGAGATGGATTATACCACATAATCTCTAGGTCCTTCCTTTTGCGTGCATCAAATATGGAGAAAACTAGAATAGAATGATGTTGCTAAACTTTATTTTATACCACTCCTTAAATGACTGTTCTTTATACCATTCAGACAACAGTGTGGCTTTCCATATGCACTTCCCTATAGAGAGTAGAGTCAAATTCTTAAAAATCTAGAGCAGAGAGGGTAGTCTTGAAAGCCACGCTTTTCAATGGTAAGAATCAAATTTTTGAGAAAAGGGATTATTATATATCTGGTTGTGACAATAACCTATAACGTTTTCTGAAGGAAATGAGAGTTTGACCAGCTGGCCAGAAGGGAAGTATCAGAGGGGAGGTGTTTAGGATTTAGATACCTTTTAGTTCCCAGTATCCCTTTCATAAGCCAAACCTCAAGATAAGGCTGGGATGACAGAAAGCCTGACCCTCCCCCCACACTACCAGATATATTTGAAGGATATATCAGAGCAGAAAGACCCATTGCCTGGCTTCCTCAGGTACAACCCAGAAGCTTATATTGCTTGTAGAGAAGCTTCATTGCCCAACAGATTACCTGAGCAATGGAGTGATGAAGTGGCCGTGGGAGCATTTCACGGAATCCTCCATATCTCAGTATGGTGTGTAGCAAGCAGACAAGACATCCATGGCTCCAAGAGGGTCACTTAGGATTCCTCCAAGAAAAGATCTATGTCACTGGGCATCCATAAGTTATAGGTTATTGTCACAACCAGACATTTCAAAGAGGGTCATGGGAGGACAGATGGGCAGGTGGAACCAAGGAACTTGGGCTCTGGACAAGAAGGACATGGTCATGTCACAGGACAGTGGAGTCCACTTTCTAAGACTCAGGAGAAGAGAATCTCTAAGCAGGAACAGAGGGATGGGACTCAATCGTCTTCCTCTAGGGCAGTGGTAGGCAAACTCATTAGTCAACAGAGCCAAGTATGTACAATGATCGAAATTTCTTTTGAGAGCCAAATTTTTTAAACTTAAATTTCTTCTAACGCCACTTCTTCAAAATAGACTCGCCCAGGCCGTGGTATTTTGTGGAAGAGCCACACTCAAGGGGCCAAAGAGCCGAATGTGGCTCGTGAGCCGCAGTTTGCCGACCACTGCTCTAGGGTGTGAATTTGGGAACTTGGCACAATCCCTAGGCGTGAACTTGGGAACTTGGCACGATCCCTAGGTGTGAATTTGGGAACTTGGCACAACCCCTAGGGAGAAGGAGAAGGGGACAATCCTAAGTTAACTGAGCATTTTTCTGGAAGGGACTGAGTTTGAGATCAGAAATAATTTGGATACGTGGAGTTGGAAAGCTTCAGTTTTTCTGCATCCATGGAAATGATAGATGGAGACCTTGTAGTTTTTGAGAAAGGAATTTACATTTTTACACTCATATGTTTCTTGGACTCTTGGTAAAAAAAATCCAACCTGCAGAAGTGATGGTGAGGTAGGTAGCTCACACTTGTGTATTGGCCGTGCTGAATTCCTGCAGCTTGATTCTAAACAGCACTTTGACAATAAACCTGAAGCTAAAGATAAAAAGACAAGTAGGAGCAGAAAGAAGAAAATGAAGGCAAATGAAACATTTACACTATGAACTTTCATGCCTATGAGACCCTGCATGATCTGGCGTGGCCCATCACTCCACCCGCCATGCACTCTCTGTTCCACTTACACTGGCCTTCTTTACCCCACACTCCAAGCTCCACCCCTTGTGTTTTGTTATTTATTACCGCATCACAAACGACCCAAAACAACAACAGCACCCATATACTGTCTCTCAGAATTCTCTGGGTTGACTGGGCTCAGCTGAGTGGTCAGCCACTCCATGTCTGGCTCCAGTTATCAATGGGCTGGAATGGCTGAGATGGCTCACTCACGTGGCCGGCAGCTGAGAGCTTCTTACCTTTAGAATTATTTGCTGTGCAAGAGTAATGTTAAAGGAAAAAATGTATCCAGAATCCTGCTCCCCAACAAATCAAGTTTTTCCAGTTTAATGTGTCCTTTGCAATTCTTGTCCCCATGTACTTAAGTTATGTATAGTGGTTTAGTGCAAATCTCATTTTGAAGTGTGATTTTTTTTAACTTGACACATCATAGACCTTTTTGTCTATGATGTTATATACACTTCATAGTAATTTTTATTGATACATAATATTATATCAAGTTCTGGATTTGATATATTCCACATTATACCAGCCCCATTGCAAACTTTGGTGTTTGATGTTGCCTCTGTTACTTATGTTCTAATGGTTTTAATTTTGCCCCACCTGGGTTTGCTATTTAATCTCTGACCACCCTCATCACTCTGAAACATCACCACCCTGTCTATTTTCTTATTAGCACTTACCACAGCCTGGAATGATCTTATCCATGGAGTTTATTATCTGACAACCCTCAGTAGGATGTTAATTTCTGTGACTGCAGAATTTTTTGTCTCTCATCTGCAGCTGCATTCTTGGGGCTTGACAGACTGAAGTGTATAGGTCTTTAGTAGATGTTTCATAGATGAATGTTGATTAGAAATAACTCTGGTATTTAATAATAGGCAAATTATTATGCATATTAGGCCAGTGCTTCTTATGCTTCAGTGTGCGTACACATCACCCAGGGGTCTTGTTAAGTACAGATTCTGATTCTATAATTCTGGGAATTCTGGGGTGAGGTCTGAGATTGCCCATTACTAGCAAGCTCCCAGGTAATGCTGATGTAGTTGGTCCACAGAACACAGGTTTAAGCATGTAGACGTTTCTACCCGCTGGTATGTTTAATGATCATATAAACATAATTGTTTTGGCCGGAAGCAAAAATGCACACTCAGAAGCTTTATCCATTGTTCAGGTATCTTTCTAGGTATTTTCAGTTGATAGCGTTACCTTGTTCAGGGCTGTCTTTCGGGTCTCGCTTTTCACGTGAGTTGTGTTTTAAAGCTAAAGCTACTTCTCAAATTCAGTTTCCTACTGCTTTCCATGCCTTCAGTACTGCAGCACTGTCCACTAAGCCGTGGCACAGGGAAGGGGCTGTACCCACCTGGGCACATGGAGATTTCCTGAGTGCCATGTCAGCCTGGCCTGGGAGAGCCTGGTCCCTGCTTGCCTGTAATCACTTTAGCAATTAGCTAATGTCTCTGAGACGTTGAGTCACCAGTGCCTGGTGATTCAGAGCTCATCGGTGTCCAGTGAGTTTCCTTGGGCAGCCTTGCTGTCTGGCCTCTGTCCTTTGCACCAACATTTGTTTGTCTCCTTCCTTGAGACGCAGGAGTGATGCCCAGCAGATCCAGTGTATCATGCCTTCTTTTGCCTCCGGGGTTGGGCACTGTGGCTTTGGCTGTGGTCACTCATCCCTATTTCCCTCCTGCCCTCCCTTCCTTCTATCTTTCCAGTCATACATACTTTCATTAACTAACATGTTTAACATGAACATGTTTAACATTAACCTACATGTCCACAGTGCTGAAATGTATGAAGCAAAAAGCTGTAGCTCCCCACCTAACACCAGTCTAACTCTCAGGGGTGACGAAGCACTGTTAACAATTTGCTCTCTTTTCTACGATCATGAATAAATATAATTCACAAAATATTTTTTGTTTTTGCAGAAAGCCACACCATTATCTCCATGTTGTTCTTCAGTCTGCTTTTCTGCCTTACTGCAGAGCAAGACAGTCTGCAGCTATCTGATGCTGCAAGGCGGCCAGACTCAGGTGGGGATGGGTGGGGTGAGCTGTTTGAGAGTCCCTGAAACAGATAAGGAAAGTGCCAAGGAAGCAGAATCAGGGGCACCAAGACTGGTTTTTGTCTACCCAGGAGAGTGCCTGACCATCCTGCATTTGACAGTGGTCTTGCCTGGTAGGTGCTGGGTCACCTTGGAGTCCTTTTCCTGGGTTGCCACATCCAAATAACTTCTTCTCAGAAGTCAGTGCAGCCAATGCCAGGGTGCTCTGAGCCCCCAGGGTGGGCCATGAGCTAGATGCTGGTGTTCTAAAGGTGAGATGGAGTTGAGGAAGGCGTTGCTTAACAAATGCATCTGCATTGGGCCAGAGTGTTTCAGTGTTTAGTGAGTGGCATGTGAGTCACCATGATGGGAACTTCCAAGGAAGCCAGTTTATTCTCCAGCTACTTTAATGGAAGTATGGTATTTAGGGTGAAGGAGAGGACTGTTCACCAGCCTCTGGGCTGGGCAGACATCAGATGGAATAATGGCCTTATCTCTAGTCTATGCTTTCTGAGGGGCAAGGCAGAATGATTTGGGAAGAGAAGGGTCTGTCCTGAGGGTGGATGGAGTACAGTGAAGCTATGTAGCCTGAAGGAGGGAGCTTTGTTGCAGAGGATATAAAGGCATTGTAGTCAAGTGTTGGGGTCAGGTAAAATGTACTTCCACTCACAGCTTGACCTGGGGCAAGTTACTCATGTTCTGAGTCACAGTTTCCTTAGCTTTATAAGAAGGCACTTTGAAATGTGATTTGTCAGGCTAACCCTTGTTTGAGCATTGCAGCTCTGACTTTATGTCTGTTCTTTATTGTCTCCCAGTGACAGCTCTAGGAGCACTGAATCTGGCCAAGCTGAGTGGTCTGGGGGAGGGCAGGAAAATGTCCAGCCTGGGATTTGCAAGTTGCAGGACTTGGCTTCCTTTTGGATTACCCATGGTTGTCAAATCAGGAAGAGCAATCAGAGAGAAAGTGTAGATTCTCTATCTTGTTCTAGAGGTTGGAGCAGAGCATGGATTTCTTGAAGACATGTAGATCTTGACTTTCCCGAGTAGTAAGATTGTCTCAAGCTGACTTTGTGAAGTTGTGTCCAGCTTTTCTGAGCAATAACATGTGAGTTTATATTAAATAATAATAATAGCAATAATATGAAAGACTTACATAGCACTAACTATGCCAGTGCATATTATGAACTCAATTAATCCTCAAAGGAAGTAATAGTATTATTAACATACCTATTTTATAGATGAAGAAACTGAGGTAGATAGAGGTTAAGAACTTGCCTTAGATCATCTGGCTAGATTATGATCTCTTCCTGCAGATTGAAAGCTGATGGAAAAATCAAGCAAAGTAAATCCCTATGAAACAGTATCTAAATTGAATTAATATAGAAGCACCCCCTCCAATTCCATCCAACCTCCTCCCTCCAATCCAGCCAAATAGTAGCAGAACAAGAATGATCTCTGGGAAGTGGTTAGCTCCATCAGAAATAACAAAAACCACTTTCTGTAATCGAACAAAGTGATTAATATTCCTTTGCGCAAGTGTCTTTATCAGTTCAAAGACTAAGTTAAAGAGATAAGTTTCTTCTCTTAATCTTTCACCCTACTTTTAATAGTGTTTATATAAATGCATCTTCTACTGTAAATCTTGGAGCCTTTTAGGAAGCTGACAGAATGTAAGTGATGAACAACTGGAATATATTTCATGTGCCAGCCTCTGCTCCACTACTTTGATCCTGACTAGAAATCTATGCATTTTTTTCCTTAAATCATTCCCACTTTAGAGATACCAGTAACAGACTTCATAGATCAAATGCTTACTAAAGTTAAACTGTATGTACATTATCTCATTTAATGTCATAAGAACACCATTTTATAGTTAAGGAAGTGAAGGTTGGGAGGGAAGAACTGACTTGGTGAAGTTCATACCCGGGTCTAACTGCTTTTGACCTCTCTCCCTAGTCCAGGTATTGTCCTTTCTCTCTAGCTGTTGCAGTAGCTTGTAGTGGGTCACTTTGCTTCATTCATGACATGTGTATAGGTTGCATCATTGGCCCCATTCTTTACCATTCCCTGTATTCCTGCTCTTTGTTTAGACTTTGCAGTTCTTCTCATTAAAGGAGTGGAATATATTTTTTGTCCCTTGACTTTGGGTTCGGTCATGTGATTGACTTTGACCAATGCAGTAAGGCAGGTCCTTAAACAATCTGTCTCCGCTTGACCTCTTGAGGTTCTGCTGTCACCAGGAGAAGAATGTCAACACTAGTCTGCTGGTCCCAGGAGAAGGATCCAGCCAGTCTCAGCCTAGATCAGTCTAGTCCCAGATAATTCACAGATGCATCAGCTAAATAAATGCTTATTATTGCAGTGGTTCTCAAAGAATGGACTAGATCCCTTTCAGGGGGTCTGTGAGATAAATCTGTTTTTATAATAATGGAAGACATTACATGTCTTTCTCATAATGTTGAAATATACACTGATTTTTTAAAAAGCAGTGGCACACTATATAAGAAAACTAAGACCAACCATATACTGATTACAGGAGACATAGTGTAGATTCAAAGATAAAATAAGTTGAAAGTAAAATGATATAAAAAATGCATAATATTCATCATGCAAACAGCAACTATAAGAAAGCTGGACGGCCCGGGGTGTGTGCAGGAAGCAACCAATTGATGTGTTTCTCTTATATCAATATTTCTCCCTGTCTTTCCCTTTCTCTTCCACTCTCTCTAAAAATCAATGAGAAAGTATCCTCAGGTGAGGATTAAAGAAACACACACAAATTAAAGAAAAACCTGCTGTAGTTATACTGATATCAGACAAATAGATTTTAAGACAAAAGTTACTAGAGATAAACAGGGTAGTCTATAATGATGAAAGAAATCCATCAGGAAAATATAAATATTACAAACATATGTGTACCGAATAACAGAGCCCTAAAATACATGAAGTAAAAACTGACAGAATTGAAGGAAGAAATAGACAATTCAACAAAAATAGTTGATGATTTCAATAGCCTAGTTTCAATAATGGATAAAAAACTAGGCAGAAGATCAACAAAGAAATAGAAGACTTGAGCAACATTATAAACAAACAAGACCTAACAGATACCTATAGAATATTCTGCCCAACAGCAGCAAAATATACATTCTATACATGGCACATCCCCCAGAATAAACTGTGGTAGACTATAAAATAAGTCTTAATAAATTTAAAAGGGTGGAGCCCTGGTCTGTTTTGCTCAGTGGTTAGAGCATCAGCCCACAGACCAAAGGATCTTGAGTTTCATTCTTGGTCAAGGGCACGTACCTCGGTTTCAGGTTCAATCCCTGTTCCTGGTTGAGGTGCGTGCAGGAGGCAATCAGTCAATGATTCTCTCTCTCCTCTCCTCCCTCCTTTCTACTCTGCCAATGGAAATAAAATCCTCTGGTGAGGATTAAAAAGTAAAAAAATTTAAAAGGGTGGAAATAATAGAGTATGTTCCCTGGCCACTATAGAATGGGTTCAGAGACCAATAAAAAAAGGAAATTTGGAAAATGCACAAATATGTGAAAAGTAAATGACACTCTCAGATAACCCATTAGAAAATAGTTTGAAATGAATAAAAATGAAGATATAGCATACCAAAACTTATAGGATGCAGTGGTTTCAATAAGAAAGTTTTGGAGTTCTGGGCAAGATGATGGCATAGGTAAATGCGGTACTCTGAACCTCCCACAACCACATCAAAATTATAACTAAATTATAGGACAACCACCATGCAAACACGTGAAATCTAGCTGAACAGAAGTCCAAATTAAGGATAATTAAGGATAAAGAAGAAGCCATTGCCCTGGCTGGTATGGCTCAGTTGGTTGAACATCGACCCATGAACCAAGATGTCCCCAGTTCAATTCCTGGTGAGGGCACATGTCCAGGTTGTGGGCTTGCGCCCCACTAGGGGGCCTGCAAATGGTGGCCGATCATCTCATTGATGTTTCTATCTCTCTCCCTCTCTCTTTTAAAAAAAAATCAATTAAAAAAATCCTCACCCATGGATGTTTGTTGATTTTAGAGAGAGATATGGGGTTTGGGGAGAGAAACATCAGTGTGAGAGAGAACATTGATTGGTTGCCTCCTGTACACCCCCTGACTGGGCATCAAACCATCTAGGTATATGCCCTGATTGGGAATTGAACCTACAAGCTTTTGGTGTATGGGACAGTGCTCCAACCAACTGAGCCACCCCACCAGGGTGCCATTGAGGTTTTGAGGCTGCTTGTTATGTAGTAGTAGCTAGCCCATATATTGTCCTGTGGTCATTTGTCCATGTAGCATAGTGAACTTTTAAAAATGCCTGTTGGGTCTATCAACAGATGAATGGATATATATACCTCTCTCTCTCTCTCTTTCTCTCTCTCTCTCAATATATATAACTAGAGGCCTGGTGCATGAATTCTTGCACCATTGAGGTCCCTTGGCCTGGCCTGCAGGATTGGGCCGAAACCGGCTCTCCAAAATCCCTCGAGAAGTCCTGGATTGCGAGAGGGTGCAGGCCAAGCCGAGGGACCCCACCAGTGCACGATTGGGGCCCGGGAGGGATGTGGAAGCTTGGCCAGCCAGGGAGGGACTGTGGGAGGGTTCCAGGGCATGTCCAGCCCATCTCGCTCAGTCCTGATGGGCCGGACCCCAGCAGCAAGCTAACCTACTGGTTGGAGTGTCTGCCCCCTGATGGTCAGTGCATGTCATAGCGACTGGTCAACTGGTTGACTGTCTGCCCCCTGGTGGTCAGTGCATGTCATAGTGAGTAGTTGAGTGGCTTTAGCATATCATTAGCATATTATGCTTTGATTGGTTGAATGGATGACCGGACATAGCATATTAGGCTTTTAGTATATAAGATGGAATGCTATTCAACCATTTAAAGGAAGGAAATCTTGCCATTTGCAACAACATGGATGGACTTTGAGTGCATCATGCTAAGTGAAATAAATCAGAGAAAGACAAATGCTCTGTGATCTCACTCATATGTGGGATCTAAAACCAACTAATTTCATAGAAAAAGAGATCAGATTTATGGTTACCAGGGGCAGGGGGTGGGGGTTCAGGGGATTAGATGAGAGTGATCAAAAGGTACAAACTTCCAATTATAAGATAAATGCTGGGGATGTAATATACAGCATAATGACTATAATTTTTTTAATTTAACAAATCTTTATTGTTCAGATTATTACAATTGTTCCTCTTTTTCCCCCCATAACTCCCCTCCACCTGGTTTCCACCCCATCCTTTGCCCTTACCCCTCCCCACGCACTGTCCTCATCCATAGGTGTACGATTTTTGTCCAGTCTCTTCCCGTACCCCCCCACACCCCTTTCCCCCTGAGAATTATCAGTCCACTCCCTTTCTATGCCCCTGATTCTATTATATTCACCAGTTTATTCTGTTCATCAGGTTTTTAATTCACTTGATTTTTAGATTCACTTGTTGATAGATATGTATTTGCTGTTCATAATTTTTATCTTTACCTTTTTCTTCTTCTTCCTCTTCTTAAAGAATACCTTACAGCATTTCATATAATACTGGTTTGGCGGTGATGAACTCCTTTAGCTGTTTCTTATCTGTGAAGCTCTTTATCTGCCCTTCAATTTTGAATGATAGCTTTGCTGGGTAGAGTAATCTTGGTTGTGGGTTCTTGCTATTCATCACTTTGAATATTTCTTGCCACTTCCATCTGGCTTGCATAGTTTCTGTTGAGAAATCAGCTGACAATCATATGGGTGCTCCCTTGTAGGTAACCAGCTGTTTTTCTTTTGCTGCTTTTAATATTCTCTCTTTGTCTTTTTCTCTTGGCATCTTAATTATGATGTGTCTTGGTGTGGTCCTCTTTGGATTCCTTTTGTTTGGGATTCTGTGCACTTCCTGGACTTGTAAGCCTATTTTTTTTCACCAGGTGGGGGAAGTTTTTGGTCATTATTTCTTCAAATATGTTTTCAGTATCTTGCTCTCTCTCTTCTTCTGGCACCCCCATAATTCAGATGTTGGTATGCTTGAAGTTGTCCCAGAGGCTCCTTACACTATCTTTATATTTTTGGATTCTTTTTCTTTCTGCTGTTCTGGTTGGGTGTTTTTTGCTTCTTTGTATTTCAAACCTTTGACTTGATTCTTGCGATCCTGTAGTCTGCTGTTGGATCTCTGTATATTATTTTTCATTTCAGTCAGTGTATGCTTAATTTCTAGTTGGTCCTTTTTCATATCCTTGAGGGTCTCACTAAATTTATCGGCTTTTTCTAGAAAATTCTTGAAAAACCTTATAACCGTGGTTAACTCTATATCCAGTCATTTGCTTTCCTCCATTTGTGACTTGTTTCTTTGTCTCCACATTTTGGCTGCTTCCCTGAGTTGATAGAGTGCCTTTGTGTGCTCGGTGTCCTATATGGCCCAGTGGCTCAGCCTCCCCAGTTACCTGAGGTGGACTCTCTTGGTGCACCCCTTTGTGGGCTGTGTGCACAGTCTTATTGTAGTTAAGCCTTGATCATTGTTGGTATCACTGGGAGGAATTGACCTCCAGGCCAACTGGCTGTGAGGATCAGCTGTGTCTATGCTGGGAGAACTTCTGTGCTGGAGATACCCTTATGAGACAAGATTTTCAAAAGCCTCTGTGCTCAGTTTGGATGGGGCAGAGTCTCAGGGCGGAGCAGACAGCATTGGTTTCCTGTCAGCCCTACCCTAAGAGGCCCCCCGGGTCTCAGTGTCCCGTGGTAATTGCAGCAAGCACCTCTGAGAGAAAGCTGCCCTCGAGTTCCACCTGCTGCCAGACAGTCCAGTTTCCCCTCGAATGAGTCTGGGTCCCCAGAGTCTCACCTGGAACTGGAGTTCAGAGCAGTTGGGAGCTTTTGTCTCCCTCCCGCTTGAGAAAGCCAGCCACGTACTCAGTTGCCAGCCCTCTTCGCGTGCACAGCTAGGTTCTTCTGCCTTCCGCAGTTCCTCTGAGTCTCAGTACGTTTTTCTCTTTCCTGACAGTCCAGTTTCACCCTGTATGAGTCTGGGTCCCCAGAGTCTCGCCCGGAACTGGAGTTTAGTGCAGTCGGGATCTTTTGTCTCCCTCCCGCTTGAGAAAGCCAGCCATGCACTCAGTTGCTAGTCCTCTCCACATGCGTGATCTCAGTACCTCTGCCTCCTGCAGCTCCTCTGAGTCTCAGTGTGCTTTTCACTTTCCTTCTAGTTGTAGAATTTCCAGCCTTCCTGTGGTTCTGGATGATGTCTGTTTAGTCTTTTAGCTGTAGTTTTGAAATTGTTGTGTGAGGCAGCAGTTTAGGTGTTTACTTATGCCACCATCTTGGTTTCTACCCATAATGACTATAATTAACACTACTGTATGGTGTATTTGAAAGTTGCTAAGAGTAAATCCTAAAAGTTATCATCACAAGAAAAATGTCTTCCCTTCCTCCCTCCCTTTTTCCTTCCTTCCTTCCTTCCTTCCTTCCTTCCTTCCTTCCTTCCTTCCTTCCTTCTTACCTTCCTTCCTTCCATTCACGTGAGATGATGGATATTAACCAAATTTACTGTGGTAATGATTTCACAATATATGCAAATAAAGTCATTATGCTGTATACCTTAAACCTATACTATATATTAATTAAGTGCTGTATATTAATTAAGTCTTAATAAAACTGAAAGAAGAAATAAAACTAACTCTACCCAACATCTTATTCTTGGATATAAAGTATACAGAACTGTGAGAAAATAATTTTCTTTTGTTTAAATTTTAAAAAGTTATGTATCTGTATCTGTATCTATTGGATTATATCATTGCCATGTTTAAACTTTCAATCGTTTTTGTTACATTTAGAATGAAACCCAAACTCTTTCCCTGGCTTATGAATCCCTACAAGATCTGGCCCTTGTTGATCTTCATGACCTCATTTCTTACCACTCTCCCCTCAGTTCACTCTACTCTGGCACATTGTCCTTCATATTATGCCATTTTGCTGCTGCCTCTGGGCCTTTGCATTTGCAGCTATCTCTGCCAAAAGTGTTCTCCCAGCTCTTTCTGTAGCTTGATCCTTCTTTAGTCAAGTCCTTGCTCAATGTTACCTCCTGAGATTGGCTTTCCCTGACCATCTCATCTTAAATAGTAGCCCAAGCCTCCTTACCTTGATTTGTTTTCTTTAGGGTACTTACACCTCCTGCTATTATATTAATGCTCTAAGTATGTATTTGTGTCCGATCTGTCTCCCCCACTACAATGTCAGCTCCACGAGGGCAGGGACTCTATCCCAGTGGTCAGCAAACTCATTAGTCAACAGAGCCAAATATCAACAGTACAACGATTGAAATTTCTTTTGAGAGCCAAATTTTTTAAACTTAAACTTCTTCTAATGCCACTTCTTCAAAATAGACTCACCCTGGCCATGGTATTTTGGGGAAGAGCCACACTCAAGGGGCCAAAGAGCTGCATGTGGCTCGTGAGCCGCGGTTTGCCAACCACTGCTCTGTCCTACTCAAAGCTGAATCTCTAGGGCCTGAAGCAGTGCCTGTGGCATAGTGGGAGTTGTGCTTTATTAACATGTGTTGCGTAGATGTGCTTGGAGTTTATATCCCTGTGAGTTCTCACTAGGCTATTCATCCCTTGTAGCCTAGGTTGTGTTTTATTAAACCCCTCTGTGTTGGAGGAATGGGGATAATGAGTCTTGCGTGTGGACTTCGTGGGGTTGTTTTGAAGCTCTAACAAGCGAATAGGCCATGGAATGTACTCTGAGGAACAAAAGCAGGGCAAATACTGGAGGTGGTTCTGATTTGGCCTTCTTTATAAAGCATATTTGACTCCCTGCAGACTCTGAATTTTGCAGGTTCAGAGGAGCCAGGCTTTGTTTCCAGGTTTAGTCCTCCCTGTCTACAGCCTCATGTGGATAACAGTGGTGGCCATTTCCTCTCTGGATACCTGGGCATCTGTTAGTGGTGACCTCATAATGCCAGACAGGACCCTCGGTGCCGCAAACCCACCTGGGAGGACAAACCAAAGGTAAAGTTGGACGAGACAGCAACCCTCATGCTACTTCTGTGCGGGCTGGGTGGTCTGTCAGGGAGTGATGGCTCCCCTTCTGCTTTGGCTCACCAGGCCACTTAATGATCTTTTCATTGAGCCTGAACTTCAGGAAGCTTCAGGAGCAAGAAAGCTGGATAAAGCCTGGGGCAGCTCTGTGTGTATGGGTAGGGTGGGTATCTATCCTGCGGCTCTCCATACTGAAAGTTAGTTAGGTTAAAATTAGAGTTTAGGCTAAACCTAATTTAGGCTAAAGTTAGTTAATTTAGGTGAAACATTCTCCCCAAAGGCAACCTGGTGTAGAAGAATGTGACCTGAGTTTGGAACTAGAGCTAGCTGGATTTGAACCATGCCTTCCTCCCCCACCCACCAAACTATGCCTGGCAAAGAGGTATTTTGCAACCCAAGTTAGTACCTTAAGTCTCTCTTTAGATACCTGTCCCTTAGGAAGTGAAAACATGAAATCTCTAACCTATCAGGAAAAATCTAAGAAATTCTTCCTTGAGTTGGTCCTCTGTACCCAAAGCCACAAAGCCACTTCATAGTCACCCGAATTTGATTTGAACCAGGGGCCCCTGACAGGAGCACTGGAAGACCATGTCAGTGAATTTTCCATGTGCCCCCACCCCACATACCCATCACACCCCAACATCATTCCCCAGTGTCCCCATTTAGGAGCCCACAGTGTTAGTTCTAAAGGGGCTGGGGGGAGGGCGGGGAAGAGACGTGAAAGAGAATAGGGCTCCCGAGCTTTACAGGTGCTTTTTATGCCATCTCAAGCCTCACATCTGTTTAAGGAAGGGATCCTTGTCATCTTGTTATACTTGTGGAGACATCCCCTTTCCCCTTAGGACTTGCCTGGCACACTGTCAGTCCTTGGATTTTGGTGTATGTGGCAGGCATTGCTTCATTAGCCAACTGTTTCAACATGGGACCAGTGTGCACGCAATGTGCTAGACAGGGATATAGCAGTGAATGCAACCAGACCCGCTTCTGCCCCAGGGGACAGGCATTAGTCAAAACCCACACAAACTTAGGGGAGATCACACTTGTGGAAAGTGCAGAGAAGAAGAGGTACAAGAGGTCCTGATGGAGTGAGGTGGATGTGGTGGTTTGCTGGGATATGAACGTGGCCAGGCGGTGCAGGTGGGTAGTGACTAGAATGCGGAGTGCTGGAAAGACAGTTTGGCCCAGGGCTGCACAGGCCCCCTGGGTGGGCTGGAAGACATCGGACTGTCTTTGCTGGCCTGGAAGGCATCAGACCTTCTCTGGAAGCTGTGCAGCTTGCAGAGGCTTCTGTTCTCATTTCTAAGGTCTCATTTGCTCAGTGCTTTGCATCTCATTTAGGACTGTGTGGTTTCTTTAGAACTAATACTGTGGGCTCCTAACCTGGGACATTGGGCAATGATGTTGCGGTGTGATGGGTATGTGGGGTGGGGGCACATGGAAAACTCACTGACATGGTCTTCCAGTGCTCTTGTCAGGGCCCCGGGTTCAATCAAATATGGGTGACTATGAAGTGGCATTGGGTACAGAGGACCAATTCCAGCTTGATCTTCTGACCATTGAGCCTGACCATTGGTTCCTAACCTGTTGTCCCCAGACTCTGGGCATTCTTGTAAGGCAGCAGCCACGTAACAGCTACTGCTTAGTGATAGCGACCATGTACCAGGCACCAACTCACTCAGCTCTTATTTTGTTGAAGCTTCCTGAACAATTCAGTGGCATGGAGTGATTGTGGATTTCCCAAAATGGCACAGCATTGCCTTTGGTCTCACATACTCCCCGCGCCTCGCCACTCCCCGCGAGAGCAGTCTTCTCTACTCCTCCTGAACCTGGGGCCTTGTGGACTAGAAGGTGGTGGTGGAGGGATGCAGTCTGACTCCTGAGGCTAAGCTCCAGGAGAGAATGGCCTTTTCCTCAATCTCTGCCTGTGTGTCCGTTTTCCTCCGTCTCTCTCCGTCTCAGTCTCTATCTGTTTGATTCTCTCTCTGTGTGTCTCTCTCAGGACGCTTGCCTGAGTGAGGCAGCAGGGGGATCCACACGTCGGTGCTCTGACCCACAGCCCCAGCGTGGGTCCCAGCCAGAACCCACTGCCTCTGTGAGAGATCAGGCAGTTCTTCACAAGCCCAGCGTGATTCCAACTCCCAGCCTTCGAGTTCCTTCAGTTGATGGTGATGGAGCAGAGGCGAGCTGTCCTTGCCAATCCCTGCTCAAACCATTATTTCATGAGCAAAATGTTGTTGTTTGAAAACACTACATTTAGGACAATTTATTTTGCAGCCATGGTAACTGGAGCATGTGGACATTATCATCCTGCTCCCTTGTTAGCACACTAGGCACAGAGGCTGGCAGTGTCTCTCAAGGTAACGCCATCAGTACCCGACAGCTTCAAGATTTAAATCCAGGCTTGCCTGGCTCCTCCATGCCATGCTAATTCCAGGCCCTCCAGATACTTCCATGCAAGGAGTGTCTGCATGGGCCCTTGCATTGAACCCTCCTCTGCCGTGCTTGAATTGTCAGGGTTTCCCGGAGGCAGGAAGATGGAGACCTTAGGGGAGCTGGGCTTCAGGATCATCACTTTTGGAGGGAAGGGGATACCCACTCTCTGGGACCCTAGTCCAAAGTCCAGGACACACAGCTCTCAGGGAAAAAGGTAACAGACTAGGAGTAAGTCAGACATCTGATATGACACCAGTTAGGAGGGCACTGTTAGTGGGGCAAATCCCTCCTGTTGTGAGCGCAGTTTCTCTACCTGTAAAGTGGACAAGGTATGGGATTTAACAGTTAGAGGGACACAGCGGGCACTTCCAGTGGGGAATGGGCTGAGCAAGGGCATGGAGGTGGAATATTCAGGAGTGTCCGGAGAGCCGGCTGGGCAGCCATACCTGGTACAGGTAGCTGAGTGGTGTGGGTGAGGAGGAGGATGACAGGATGGACCGGGGTCTCAGAACGGGCTGCGGGTGGGATTAAGATTCTGCTAAGGACTGGGCATTTGTATTGGAGAGACAGCTCGGACAGTGGGGAGTTTAATCAGCACCAAGTCTGGTGTCCTGGTCCCACCTCAGCCCCTCTTTCACTGGATGACAGTGAATAAGCCTTTCTTCCTTTCTGCACCACAAGTTCACCTGTGTGAAATGAACATAGGTATGTGTCCATGTTCCTCCCAGTCCTCAGGCTCTACAATCCTGGGTCCCGGCTCTGCTCTGGGATGCTGCTCATCTGGAGAGAGCTCCAGCTCTGGCATGTGGTCTGCCCCAGGAATGCAGGCGCCTTGGCTGTCCTGCCCAGGTCTGGTGCATCCTTTCTGCGAGGACCTATTGTTGGAGGGGGCCCTTTAGGATACTGTTGATGAAGGGTCACAAACAACCCACTAGTGGAGAGAATGCGCCGCCTGCAGCCGGGGAAGAGCTGGTAGTAAGGAAGCAGCTGCTCTGTTCTCTCCGTGGCCTTCAGAGGGGCGAGCTGCTCCAGGACCAGGACCCCTGAAAAGCTGCGCCTCCCGCTTGGCTGCCCAGCCCCACTCAAGCCAGAGCTGGCTGAGGATGCCTGAGAACACTTGCAGGAAGTGCCCTGACCTCTCCAGCATGTTGGAGAAAACACCTTCCATAGCGCAGGCAGAGCAGAAGGTGGAGGACGGAGATATGTTGGTCAGTCCTGAGGCTTTTGGAAATAGAGTCCCTCCACACACTGCGGAAATAGCTCATATGCACTATGAGAGTCAGAAGGCACAGATGATAAAAATACTTAAACCGCCCATAACCCTACTGTTACCGAACTCCAGGGCCTGCCACTTGGGGTGCTCTATTAGCATATGAGACATGATGGCTGCAAAGTAGTTTTATTTACTTGTAGAAAGTAAATTAAAGAAGGAGATTCATACCCAAAACTCTGTCTCCCAGGAAGGGAGGCCTAGCCATTGCTTAGATACACTGTTTGGTCAATTACATGTTGATTTCTTCTTTGCAGTTGGCCCTGTCCATCCACTTCCCTTCCTGTCAGGTCATCATGTTTACTGAAGAAGCTGCAAAATAGTGTGCTGCATTTTAACATTTAGTAAGAAATAACATTTACAACTGCCCAGACCTTGAGACCCATGTCCTATCTAACACTGCCATCCAGAGATAACTGCTAATTTGTTTGTAATATCCTTTATAGACCAGTCTCCCCTCCCCCATTTCCTCCCCTTTACCATCCTCCTCCCCCTCTTCCTCTTCTCTCTCTCTCTCACACACACACACACACACACACACAGACGCCACCTTTCCATGTCAGTTAACTCAGATACACCCTATCATTTTTATCCTTTCTATAGCTTTTCACTGAATGTGTACAGTCCTATTCTTGTTCCACGCATCCCTTTTCACTGTTACCAACGATGCTTGATTAACTCCTGTATACCTCTTTTGCTTTTTTTGCTCAATTGTTTCTTTAAGTTATATCACTTAGAAGGCTTAATCGCTGTGTCAACAAGTATCCATGGATTCAGGCTTTTGATACTTATTGTCCAGTTTTCTCTTAAGGATGCCATTCCAAAATACATTCCCTTCAGTCAGCAATGTTTGAGAGCATCAGATCCCCCTGCCCCTTCATCCCTCCGGGGCGTTTTCCTTTTTCATTTTCATCTGTCTGCTACATGAAAAATGATAGCATTTCACTGGCTGGACTCACTCTTTCTATAGAGCGTGTTAGCCTTTCCCATACAGCGCATACTCATTCTTTCTGCTAGTCTTTATTGAGTACCTACTATGTGCCTGAGCCTCGTTGGCACTGAGGATGCTTCATCCGTCTGTTTCATACTCACTCCTTCACTGTGTGTGTTTTGCTACCCAGACTTAGAGGATGATAGGAAGCGAGAGCTATGAGGGACCAAAGAGATTATCTCATTTTAAGGAAAGAAAATGGGGCCAGGAGGCAGGGGGCTTGCCCACGGGCCACACCGGGCAGTGCATTCCTGGTGGAATTGTAACTGAATTCAGGCAGAGATTTCGGTTCCTCCGCTTGCCTTGATTTTCTCACCCGGCTCGGGGGCACTGGTTGGTGGAGTTCAACTCCGGACCCAGTGCTTAGAAAATAGTATTAAATGCATGTTTGTGCACAACAGAGCACAGGGAATAGTACCATGTGGTCAACAGCCCAGGCAGACTTCTGTTGATTACCCCTCTGGGAAGAAATACCTTCTCCCTTTCTCTTTCTCTCTTTCTCTTTCCCTCTTTCTTTCCTCCCTCCCTCCCTCCCTCCCTCCCTCCCTCCCTCCCTCCCTCCCTCCCTCCCTCCCTCCCTTCTTTCTTTCTTTCTTTCTTTCTTTCTTTCTTTCTTTCTTTCTTTCTTTCTTTCTTTCTTTCTTTCTTTCTTTCTTTCTATAAAGAAGAACAATAAATGACTGTTGGAATTGGTGGAGGAGGAGAGGTAGGGCTGCCTGAGGCTTGGGACAGCTTTGTGTTGAGAGCTGTCAGGTCACTGAAGTTCCCTGCAGGTTCCTTCTCCATCCTGTTAGAGGGGAGCTGATAGAAACGGGCAGGAGTGTTGCCCGAAGAGAGAGCTTTGTTTTAGTTGTGTGTCCTCTGTGCGTCTAGACTGACATCGCCTGATCCCAGCGGACTCTCTTATCCCCTTGCCTACTTCACCAAAACGTCTTTCCGGCGTTCACCTCCAGAGCCTCTTTAATGCTGCTCAGGCCTTTCATGGCCCAGGGGGTGGCTGGGTCCATGGACAAATGAGAGTATGGTCTGGCTTCACAAGTGCTCTGGTTTGACTTGTGACACTGGGCAAGTCCTTGCCATGTGGCCCCAGGCACCACCCTATTCAGGCTACCTCTATTCCCAACAGCTTCTTAATTGATTTTCCTGCTTCCAATCTATGCCCTCCCACCCCCCACAGTGTAAATGCTTATCACTGGTCACAGCTCTCCTTAAAAACCCCCAAATCTTCCAGGCACCCTGAGTGAGAGAGAGGAAGAGAGAGCGCTCGCGAGAGAGAGCAAAGTCCCCACCATGGCTACCAGACAGGTGGTCTGGTTCTCCCACCCTCTACATTTGCCTCATGCTTCATGCCAGTCATGCTGGCCTTCTCTGACCAGGTGTGTGGCCGTGGGCAAGCCCCCTTCCCTCTCTGAACTGTTGCCTCCTCTGTGAAATAGACTTGAGAATCATAACCATTCTGCTTGTTTTGCGATTTACAGCCACTTTTAAATGACCCTCCACTCTTCTAGGTCCTAATCCTCCAGAAGAAGTCACACATCTAAAGATCCTGACTCTGAATAAGCCTTTCCATCTGCAACAGAACAGCCTGTTTTTATTCTAAGGTCTGTCAGTCCTGAAAAATGCTTTTCTCTCTATTTATGTCTTAACCGAGGCCAACATTGTCTACCAAGGGAGAACATGTTTTTTTAATGCCAATTTCTAAATAGTTGCACTGTGACATGCACTGTCAGTGGGCATGTTTGTGGAATTAGAAGCATCATGCCTTATCTCTGTCATCACGCCCTCTCTGGAAGAATGGCACATATGCATGAGTAACATGCTTTCTCACAAAGCTTCCTCCTTATCTTGATTTCCACAGAAATATTGTTCTGGGAAGCGCAGGTCTGCCCATAGTGATTAATTTGTTGAGGGATATTCTTGGGTAGTCCAGCAACCATTATCTCAACGTATTTTTATTGATAGGTATGTATGATAGGAAGTGCATACATACCTATATGTATTTATTGATAGGTATGTATGATAGGAAGTGCATACATACCTTTATGTAACTACATAAAGGACTTTGATGTATGGGATTAATACTAGGCACTTGCAACGGAATGGGGAGACTGAGCACACTCACATTACAAGTGCAATCTGCACTGTGAAAACCTGCACTCACACAGCAGAGGCTCAGAAAGTGGGGAGTTCTCAGAGGGCAGGGTAGTCAAAGAAAGAGGGTGTCCCTGAGGAGGTAAAGATTTAGAATTCCCATCACACCAGTGAGGTTCAAAGGAGTTATTGTCCTTGCCTGGCACAGTGACACACACACACACACACACACACACACACACACACAGTGTTTGTCTAACTGAATTGAAAAGACACTTGAACTCCATCCAGAAAGATTAATAAGATGGAGGTTGATTGGATGAGAAACAATTTTCATTGGATGGACCTGGGGTGAGGACTGTCAGTATAACACAGTCAGTTGTATAGTACTTCCCTGTTTGCAAAGCACTGCTCATGTCGGGTGGGGGCAACGTCTCCCCAGCTGGAGGCACTGGGGGAGGGAGCATGCCTTGTTCATTGTGAGGAGTCTTCACAAGGACCCCACAGTAAATAGCACCTCCCCACCCCCTGACCCCCCGCCTGGCTTTTGCACACCTTGAGAAATAAAACAAGAGGAAAGGGAATCAAACCATTCACTTTCCACCACTACCCCCCCCCCCCCCCCGGTGAAGGCTACATGAGATTTTAGCTATTGTATGAAACTGAATGGTCCTGCTAAGTGTGTCCAGAATTCTGTATAGGACTGGGCAGGCCTCCCCTGTGGGCTGGAAGAGTGTAGCCCTGGAGAAGAGGCCCAGGAAAGCTGTTCCCTATAGGCAGTTCCCTTCCTGCAGAGTAAGGGGCAGGCTGGGCTCTTCAGGCCCAGTGTTTCCTTCCAGAATTTACCCCTCAGGGTGTTTAGGGGAAACACCTCCTCATCAGCCGTGGAATGGGTCTGATGTGTTTTACCCCCTAGAATTAAGCTCTGAGGTGGCATGGATCATAAAACTTCAGGAAACCAGAGGATGTGATCTCAGAGATTAGCTACTGACCAGCCCTGGTTTTACTTATGCAGAAATGGAGGCCCAGGGTCACTTAATCCTCATCTGAGTGATCTGAAACTTTCATATGTAATTTGTGTGGCAGATACTATTAATATTGTTAAAAAACAAGACAACAGGCCTCAAGTGGGGTTACTTATACTAAATCCAACATTGCCAAACTGAGATTTAACCTAATTACAGTTTGACTCTGCCATAGATGGAATCTTAAACTGGCCAGGAGTCCTCTGATCAGCACTAATTAGGTAACCTACTTGATAAACCCATCATCCCCTACAGGGAAAGTAACCTTGCAATAACTAACCTGCTTTTTGCCTAGTATAACTTGTGTTCCCACTCCCGCTTATAAAAAGTCTTTCATTTTTCATTTTGTAAGAGTCCTCTGAGCTGCTTTCTTTCTGCTAGATTGGATGCTGCTTGATTCATGAATCATTAACTAAAGCCAATACGATCTCTAAAATGGACTCAATTAAATTTTTCTAAACAATATTTTTCTGAACAAATCCCAAGGGCAAGAAAAAGACAACTCTTGCCTCTCACCCCTTCACAATGCTGCAGGAAATGGAATTCCCAGGCATCCTAGAAGGCGCAGTCCAATGGAATCGCAGGCCCAGGGCTGCCTAAGGGTCTGCCCAGAGTCTTGGCATCGGACTGTAATTGTGGAATCAGGAAACAGGGTCCTTGGCTAACTCAGCTGTATCCACATAATTAAAAGGAGGAGTGAAATGTCAGGAGGAAATACGAATTTAATAAATTTTAAAGAGCTCTGTTCATTTTTGAATCTCCACTTTTTTTTCTTTTGCCTTTGTTCTTGCCACTGTAAATTAGTCCAAAAAATGATTTTAGAATAGAAAAGGAACTAGGAGCCAGAGAAGCAGTCTTTATATTTAACCTTCCTGTGGCACTATTTAAGATTTTAATGTTGAAGCATGGCAAGGAGGCAGAAATGATTTAGGGCCCCATATGAACAGAATCACTTTAAAATGAAGATATAACCCTCCGCCCCTGTGAGATCTCTCTCTAAAACAACTTAAAAAACAAAGACCTTTCCCCGTGCTGATTAGAACAGACAGCATTTCTAATTCCTCATGAATGGAAATATGAGCTAAAGTATTCCAAAGCAAGGATTTACAAGGATTCACTGCTAAATCCACCACATCAGGCCCCTGGGAGGGGGGAAAAAAAGCGCTGAAATTAACCTGCCTGGTATATGGGAAGTATCAGTTAAATGCTTTTGCAACTTCATCACCATCTACTTGGGAAAACACTTGTTATTCAAGCCTCCTATTGCCTGAAAGTCTGCAGCTACAAGTTCCTTCCCTCCAGTTTTAAGACTGAGAAATAAACCTGCTGGTTACCGCTCAGAGGCCAACACCTAGTGAGTTAACCCGGCTCTGCGGGGGTCGGTTCTGTCGGCCTTCTGCGCCCCCCGGCGGGTTTCTTTGGTGGTGCAGCCCCGGCCACTCGCTGCAAAAAAGCGGCCCCGGCAGACAACACCACAGGCTGACGCTGTCCGCGCGCACCAATCTTGGCGGCGCTCCCCACTTGCCCCTGTCCCCACCAGCGAACATCAGGCTGCGGAAGAGGGGATTCCAGCGGAGGCTCCAGAGTGCGAGAACTCAATAGAGTGTCAGACGGCGCCAACGCAGCTCCCGACCCTGGGCTGGGAGTGCACGCATCTTTGGAACCTTCCGCGGTGGTGCAACTCCGGGAGCCAACTTCAGGCCAGTCTGTGGATTCGGTGCAGGTAGCTGGATCCTCCTGCCCCTCAGTGGATGGGATGGCTGGGACTGATGGGCCATTTCGGATCCAAGTGAAAGTGGTGAAGTGCCTCTCTCTCCTGGTTCCTGTAGGCGCGCGGGGTGCCCTGAGATTGTAAAGTGACAGAGCCCATGACTCTGGGGACCAAGATGCGCCTTGGAATGCCCGAGGGTGTTAGGTTGGCAAGCGCCCCTCGGGAGGTGACTGGGCCTGGAAGACCCCCGCTGGAGGGGTTTTGGGAACAGCGATTGGGCGTCCTGGAGGCAGATACTGAGGCAGGATTTCTTCTAGAAGGGACCGCTGGGCTGGGGTCCCACGGAAGCAGTTGCTGTGGAAATTCGGGGGTGGGGGATGGTTAAGCGTCTTAGAAACAGGAGGTTGCAGGATGGTCCTGAGCTGTGGTTTTCCAGGCAAGGGCTGCCCGGGATCTCCGGGGGAAGTAACTGGAAAAACATTTACTAGGCAAGGTTTGGGGGTCTCACGGGAGGTGGCAGTGCTGAGAGTCCTGGGGGCGGGTAGCTAGTTTGGGGATCCCTGGGGAAGGTGGCTGGTTTAGTAGGCGTCCTAGTCCTGGGGCAAAGTGGCTGATTAGGACTCTCCCCTCTCCTCTGTCGAAGTGACTGAATCCCTGAAGGAACTGGCGGTCCGATAGATTCGCGGTCATTTCCAGCGGCTCAGAGGAGGTACCTCAAACGGGGATTCTGGGGTGGCGGCTGAGCAATCCCGGGGCTGGCAGTTGTGCCCTGAGTCTCAGAGGATTTGGGGTCCTGGGAAGGGGACACCTGCGCTGCACGTGCGTCGGGAGAGAACCGTGGTGGTCTTTTCAAGGCACTGGGGGTTTGTTTCAGGGTCCCACCCAGCAGATCTGCCCTCGGAGTCTCCGGAGAGAAATCTGAGCCGCCCCCGGGTACGCCAGGAGGCCCCCGTTGGGCCCTACCCCTTCGGGCCCGCCCCATCGCGTCACACCACGTCTTAAAAAGCACCAAAAGGCCAGGATCGCGCAGCGGTGGCCACGGTCATGGAGGGCACCCTTGAGGCCAACTGGAGCGCTGAGGTGGTCAATGGGAGTGCGGCGCCGCCAGGGGCAGCGGGCAACCGCACGCATGGGCCGCAGCGCAACGAGGCCCTGGCGCGCGTGGAGGTGGCCGTGCTGTGCCTCATCCTCTTCCTGGCGCTCAGCGGCAACGCGTGCGTCCTGCTGGCGCTGCGCACCACGCGCCACAAGCACTCGCGCCTCTTCTTCTTCATGAAGCACCTGAGCATTGCCGACTTGGTGGTGGCGGTGTTCCAGGTGCTGCCGCAGCTGCTGTGGGACATCACCTTCCGCTTCTACGGCCCTGACCTGTTGTGCCGCCTGGTCAAGTACTTGCAGGTTGTGGGCATGTTCGCCTCCACCTACCTGCTGCTGCTCATGTCGCTGGACCGCTGCCTGGCCATCTGCCAGCCGCTGCGCACCCTGCGCCGCCGCGCGGACCGCCTGGCTGTGCTCATCACGTGGCTGGGCTGCCTGGTGGCCAGCGCCCCGCAGGTGCACATATTCTCCATACGCGAGGTGGCCGACGGTGTCTTCGACTGCTGGGCGGGCTTCATCCAGCCTTGGGGGCCCAAGGCCTATGTCACGTGGATTACCCTCGCCGTCTACATCGTGCCGGTCATCGTGCTTACCGCCTGCTACAGCCTCATCTGCTTCAAGATCTGGCAGAACTTTCGGAACAAGACGGCGGCGGAGGGGGCGGCCAAGGGGCCGGAGTGTGCGAAGGCGGGCAGTAGGGAGGGAGCGGCCCTGGCTCGAGTCAGCAGCGTCAAGCTCATCTCCAGGGCCAAGATCCGCACGGTCAAGATGACCTTCATCATCGTGCTGGCCTTCATCGTGTGCTGGACACCATTCTTCTTTGTGCAGATGTGGAGCGTCTGGGACGCCAATGCGCCCAAGGAAGGTAGCACGGGGTGGGAGACCGAGAGGGGCAAGCACGCTGGCTGGGCAGGGCCCTGCTTCTGCTGCCTCTGCACATTCAGGAGCCTGGGGGCTTCTTGGGAGTGGGTGGGAATCCTTCAGAGCTGGGTTTGATTTATGCATGGCTCCATCATCCACTCGCCAAGTGATTTTGGGCATAACTTCCCTGAGCCTCGACTTCCTCTTTTGTAAAATAACAATAATGATGAAAGTACCAGCTCTCACTAGGCAGTAGGGGAAGGAAATGAGGAAAATGCACATAAAGTCCTTAGCACGGTCCTTGGGCTGCACATGGTGATGGTTCCTCATTACGGACCAGGAAACGGAGGTTCAAGTGACTGTGTTTAAGAATTGTTGGGGGGTGGTGGAGGTCACTCTTGAACCCGGGTCCAACTTCAAGATCCCTCCACTTTAAGTTCACTTTGCGTTGTTGAACTTCCATTCTAAGTTCAAGTCAGCCAGAACCCACAGGTTCTGGTTCAGATAAGGGCAGTGGGAGATGGGCGATTAAATTGGGTCAACCAAGCACTGATAGGGTGCTGGGCGGGGCATCCTGGGGAGGTGGCGATGAGTCTCTGAGCCCTGGTTTGGTGGAGGTGGTAGAGAGGTGAGTAACACCGGGTGCTGTAGGCAAGTCTGGGGGCTAGGGAATGTGCTTTTGCTGGGGCTGTGGGGGAAGGGAGGGGAGCAAGGACCCACATTTTCAAATTTGACAGGAGATTTGGGTGATTTCTATAGGTGGGGAACTTGCCCTCCAGTTGGAGGACTGTGGAGGTCAGTGTTGAGGGTGGCCAGGGGTTTTTGTCCAAGTTTGGCTGGTGTCTGGGTGACTGGTAGAAGAGGAGGAGAGGAAAGAATGGGGTGATCTGTGGTGAGGAAGTTTGGGGGAGCAGAGGGCACTATGGGCTGAGGGGGAGGGGAGCGCTAGGGGCTGTCTCTGGGTAGCTAGGAGCTCCAGGCAGTCGCTGTCTCATTGCCCACAATTTGCAAAGAGTAGGAGCGGTAATCAGTGGTGGTGAATAACTCACACCTTTTTGTTTGAGGGTAAGCACATGAAACTGCACTGGGATGCCAGGGACTCCAGTGTTTGTCAGGAGATACCAAGGGATTTGCTTTTATCATATCTGCCTTTGAGATAGCACAAATGTCCCATTTCCTGATATAATCATTACTGCTTCCAAGAGTCTCAAACACAATCATCCAGTGTAAACTGAAATCTCCCTTCACTCAACTGCATAACTTTGCTTTGCTCTTTTCCCAAAACCACAGACTCCTTCCTGGCTTTCCCAGCCCTCCCAGGTAGACCAGCATTATTCCTGGGTCAATTGTCTTCAGTATTTATTGAGCACCTTCATTATGCCAGTCTAGCTGTGAGGGGTAAGGTTGCTGAGAGGACTCAGCAAAGCCAGCCTGGCTTCATCACCCAGTCCCTGGTCATACCTTAGAGAGGGGATTCAGGGATCCAGAGAGGGGAAGACACTTCCTCCAGGTCACACAGCAAGTCAGAGGCAGAGCAGCCACTAGAGCTGGGGTTTCCTCTCCACCCCCCCATTTCTTCCTGTGCTAGGGTTGTTATTCAGGAGTTAGGTTGGGCAGAAGCCAGCAGTGAGGTGTTGTAAGTAAGATGAGACACCAGGCCATTCATTCTTGGGCAGGCTCCTGGAGAGATCAGACCCAGGTCTTGAGGAAGTGAGGCTGATGCTCTCTTAGAGTAGATATTGGGGAGACCTGGGATCTAATGCTCCCTCCAACCCTTACTAGCTGTGGGACTTTCGGTGAGGGATCCCCACTTTCCCTTGACCCTTAGTGTCTTACTTTTAGGTGAGGACATTTCAGCATTCATTTCGTTCATTCGGCAAATACTCTTACTCCTCTCTCTTTGTAGCCTCATCACCTCTCCCATTTATTTTCCTCCCTAATGATTTTTCCCTCTCCTTCCTCTCTCCTGTATGACTTCCTGTTGTCCGTCCCACTCACCTGCTCTCCTTTTTCTCATTTTTCTCCCCAAAGATTGAGAGTATTTGGCCAGCAAATATCATAATCACTCAGTGAAGTGTATATTTTTTCTACACTTTAAAATTACCCCAAGTTGCCCTGACCAGTGTGTTCAGTGGTTAGAATGTTAGCCCTCTCACAGAAGTGTTGCGGGTTCAATTCCTAGTCAAGGACATGCACCTGGGTTGCAAGTTTGATTCTGGCCCCATGTGGGAGGCAACCTGTCCATGTGTCTGTCTCTTTCTCTCCCTCCTCTCCTCCTCCTCCTCCTCCTCCTCTTCCTTTCTGTCTCCCTCTCTCCTTCCCTACCACTCTTTCTAAAAAAAAAACAATGGAAAAAATATCCTCGAGTGAGGATTAATATAACAACAACAAAAAGTACACCAAGCAATTTATTTGTCTGTCTTAAAAACAAGACACAGGAAAAGAGAAGAGAAAGTGCCCCTGGGTAAAGTGAGGGCAGAGCCCTTCTGGTCCCTGGAGGATATCCTGGGGCGAGGCCTTCATAGAGATGGGCTCATGCTCAGGCTCCAGGAGCAGGGAAAGAAGTGGACTCTCGGAATCGGAACCTCAGGTCTTTCTTCCCTTTGCTCCTTTGCTTTTTCCTAGTTCAGGGTGGGTCTCACATGAAAAGCCCAGGTCCCCTGGTCCTCCGGGGCATTCTGTCCTGGGTGCTGGAGAAGAGTACAAATGCAGACCCCAGGGGATTTATGGCTACATGCGCCAGCACCTCCTCCCCACCTCCAGCTGTTGCCAGGAGCAGGTGCCAGCCCCCGTGGGAGAGGCCCACCGAGCACAGAGGACTCAGGCTCTGGCCACCAGCCTGGCCAAGGCATGCAGGGTTCCGAGTGGACGTGGGCTCAGCCAGAATACACATCCTGTGCCCACTTGACATTAATCTGGATAATTGCAAGTAGCCGGCTTGGCCATCAGAAATGATGGTATTTACAGTTACCTTGGAGATATGACTCAGTCTAGAAACCATCGTCAAGCATTAAGGAAAGAATCAAAGAGAGACCACTCTCAAGTTACTCAGGAGATGTTGATTAGCAAAGTGGAATCGGTGCACAGCCCCCACTTTCCTGTCCAAGAGGAAGGTGATTTACAAGAGATGCAAAATACCTAGATCAGGGCTCCTTGCTCTGCTTATTGCCTGGGAGTGGAGAAGGGAGCTCAGGGAGCTTGTGGACAGTGTGACATTCTTCAGGGAAACCCCTGGACAGACAGGCTCAGACTGGGGCAGAAGGGGCCAGACGGATCTCTTCCTGCCAGTAGCTTCATCTGGAAAACAGAACCAGAAGCAGCTGCAGAGCAGAGTGGCTGGGGAAGTCATGCTGGCCTTGGCAGCTGGTCCTGTGGAGGATATAGGTCCCTGCCTCCAGCAGGGCTCACTCTCAGGTGTTCTCTACAAACCCAGGTGCCCCTTTTACAGTGCTCTCCCTTGACTGCCCTGTCCCCCAACCCCTACACCTTCATTCAAACCAAGGGCGGCCTTTATGGGCTTAGAGCTCACCTTATTCCAAAAATAATTGGAGGTGGGGCACTAAGATTCATGTATTGCAGCAAGACAAAGTAGACATAACAAAACTTAGATGAAGGGGACAAAAGAGTAAGACAATTATAATCACAGTAATAATGAAGATTAAGTCTGTGTGGAGGTGAGCTGCACACAGGGCTTCCTTTCCCTAAGAGCCGAGCTAAGAGGAAAACTCAGTTTCAATATTTCCACTGATTGGAAGAAAGAACAATGAGTGATAAGAATGATAGTGGGCTGCCCTGTCAAGCCTCCAGGTATTGGACAAGTCACATGGTGGTAATTTAATGAGCTCCCCCCTTTAAAGCAGCCACATGCTGGAGTGCTGACTAGGTGAGCCTGGGGACTGCAGAAGGAGGGCTGAGACCAGACACCCATCCATGCAGGTGTGATAAGCCCCACCCGTACCCTTCAGAATCAAATTCCACAGCCAAAGACTTGGCACCAACCTTCCCCCTTGAACTTGCTGATGTTTTTTTGCTGCTGGTGCCAAAAACTCCAGCCCTGGGGTAGTTCTGAGGGAGGAGATAGAAAGGGTGTGTCCATTTTTCTGGGGGTTGGTGTATGCGGATTGGGTATGGTGAGCTGATTTTTAATCTCTGTCCCTAGTTCTCCCCTTCCAATGTGTCCCTTGTGAAATGCCCACTCCTGTGGGCATAGGTAAGAGAGAAGGGGGGCAGGTTGGCAGATAGGGTGGGATGTGCTGCCTGAACACAACAAGCAGTGGCTCCTGTCTAGTCACCATTCTCAGAAGCCGGGAAGCTAGAGGAGAACCTTTTGAATTAAAGGAAAATCTCACTTACAGTTTGTAGATGAGCCATATTCATCTTTCAGAATAGTCCCTTTTTCTCTTGAACTTGCTAATTTCCATAGGAGCAAGAAATGCCCAGAGAACAGAGCAGGGCCTGGGCTCCCTGGTGCAGGGAAAGGGCAGCACGCTGGCCTGTGTTTGGAGGCTGCTGGCTGTTTCCTCCTGTGTGTCCTTGAGCAAGTGGTTTCATCTCTCTGATCCTCCGCTGCCTCCTGTGCATAACAAAGGTAGCAAACTCGTGGAGTTATGAAGATGGCATGCTGTGACTGGTGGCACGTGGGGGCCACATGATCAGGGTTACTCTTCTCCCCTCCCCATTCTACATGTTAAAGGTCTTGTTTGCATTCTTGGGGTTGACTGAGATTTGGGCAGTTGTTTCTGCGGGAGGAGATGGATATATTTCTCTTGAGAGCCTGGGTGGAGGGGGAAGAGGTGCAAGCAGAGCCTGCTGGACAACAGGCTCTGTGTCCAGGCAGGTTGGTATGTGGCGGAGAGACTAGTTAAGACTGGAGAGGTGAACTGTGAGCCTTGTCACAACAGGGATACTGCCTGTCCTGTTCACTGGTGTGTGCCTGGTGCCTAGCACAGGCTGGGCACCCATTGGGATCTCAAGCGATGCTTGTTGGACAGATACGTGGGATATGGAGGAGGGAGGTGCAGGAGAAAGGACAGGGATGCGTGTGTAGAGTAGGACTTAGAGAAATAAGGACTTTCTAAGCAGCCCTTCAACAGCAGAACTGGCTACCTGGTGAAGAAGTAAATGCCCCATCACCGGGGGCAGCCAAACATCTGTCAGGAGTGTTGTATCAGAAGGAAGGTTGAAATGCACTAGAGGCCTGGTTTTAGGTGTTTTCCTATCTGATAACAGCTTCCCAGCCCCTCCCTGTTTTTGTGGAACCACGGCCCCTCCAGGGTGGCCTGCCGCCTTACAAGGGCACTGTGCCTAAGGTGTGGGTGGGATGGGCAACTTGGAGAGGGGCCTGCTCTTCAGGTGACCCACTGATATGGAGAGCGGTGGGGAAGGTTGGGCTGGAGGAGACTGGACAGGTCGATCTTAGCTTGGCCCTTCTGAGTATAAATTGCAATTAGAGCGACAGTTGAGGACCATACTCTTGTCTGATTAAGCAATTGCGAGTTCTTTTACGTTCTTGGCTAGTGCTAATGTTTTCCCTTTGAGTTTCTGGCTGAAGGTGACTTTACTTTTTTTTTTTTAAGATTTGATTAATAGCAGCAAAAAATAAAAATCTGTTGGGTGAGGCTTTGCCACATATTTTTTCCCATTTGATGGGTGTCTGAGTAGGTTGGGGAGAGGGGGCAGGGATTGTGGGAGGGTCTGTGGGAGGAGATCAGCTCTCTGGAGGGATTGGTGAGGCCTGGGGTGAGGGCTGGTCTGCCAGCTGCCTTAGGGGCTGGCCCGCCCCTGATGACCCCACCACCTTACGCTAGCAGTTGGAGGCAAAGGCAAGCCCATAAGGCTCACTTCTGGGGGTTGGGTGGAGGCTTAACTGTGCTCTGCTGGACCCTGTATGTCAGTCCCCACTAGCCAGAGTCCCTGGACTCCGAGATAGCACTGGGAAGTGATGAGAGTCCCTGTGGGGCATGCCTCTGGGCATTCCCATCTGAGCAATGGAGATGGTACCTCCTGATGAGACACGATGCCCTGTCTGGGCATCAGTTTCAGTGAGGTGAGGACTTGGATTAGCTGATATCAGTACCACCCCTTGTTAACTGCCAGACCCTGTATCTGGCCCCATCTTTCCTCCTCACCCAAACACAGCCAGGGAAGGGGGCATTATCCCCATTTCACAGATGAGGACACTGAGGCTCAGGGAGCACATTGAGTAAGTGGTGGAGCTGGAATTGAACCCAGTCACCTCATGTCAGACACTGCTAGATTGCACCGTGCCTATCCCAGGCCAGCATTTTCAGAGTGTTCTATTTGCCTGAGAGTCAGGATCTGCTGGCACTTGTTTAAAAAGCTGATTCCTAACTCTGTCCCAGGCGCACCATACCAGAGCCCTGCACCCACTCTGTGGCCCGGATACCCCTGGGCTCCTTCTGGCAACACCCAGCCTCATGGCCGCTGTTGGCACTGCCCTCTCAGCATGCTGGGCTCGATGCCTGTCGCTTGACTTTCCCTGCTGTCCACTGATCCCTACAGCTCAACACACACCTCCCACGTCACACTTCCCTTTTCCTTTTCCTTTTCATTACCACCTTCTTGGTTGAGAGCAGAGGTTTCCAACTCTGGCTATTGACATTTTGGGCCAGATAATCTTTTGTTTCAATGTGGCGCCAGGAGGGGCTGCTGTCTCATGCCCTGTAGTATGTTTAGCAGCATCCCTGGCCCTACCCACTAGATGCTGCTGTACATCCCCTCCACCCCCCCCACCACCCCGTGCGACCACCAAAACCATCTCCAGACATTGCCCATGTCCCCAAAGGGGCAGAGTTGTCTGGCTGAGAAGAGTGGTTTAGAGCCACATGCAGGCCTGGCCTGAACTGACATCCCGCAGATGAGTGCGCTTTGTCACCTTGCCTGGGCTCTGGCCTGTTGGCCTCCCGTCCCCTTTCAGGCCTGCCGACTTGCCACTTCCCACGGGTCCTTTTGCTTGGCACTCACGCTGACAGTGTTCTCACCAAGGAGGGCCCACCCCCGTCTCTTCTGTGGAGACCCGTCTTTCAGAGCCCGGTTCCAGTGTGGGCTGCTTTGTGCACACTTCCAGGGGGTGCCATTGACCTCAGGGTCTGTGAGAAGGGCGCTCTCAGGAGCTGTGCAGGGACAACCCCAACACGGCACCTGGCAGCTCTTCCAGGGCCCCTTAGATGAAACTCTCTCTGTCTCCTCAGCTGGGGGTCTCCTTCCTCCTCTGAACACCAGTGCGTTCATTTTACCAACGAATATTCAGTGTCTCCCCAGAGTTCTGTCCACATGGCCTCTGCCTGGGTCTGCCAGCCCTCGGTGAGGAGAGCTTGCAGGGAGCCCCCCTCCAGCCTTCACCTGCCCTCCCAAGGCCAACAGCTGCTGTATTCATAACCGTGCGACAGTCAGGCCAAGGTTGGCCACAGAATTCTGGGTACACCATGGACCTCTGGGAGGGACACCCCCAGTGTCTACCAGGCTGGCTTTGGGGTCTTATGTCCCGTGGAGTGTCAGCAGTGACCCCCAAACCTGCCTAGACCTCAGTTTTCTGGGGTTGAGAATAGAGTTTAGGTTGGGAAGGGGGTGGAATGTGCCAGTGGCATAGTGCCTAGCATATAGTAAGTGCTCAATAAATGTTTGCTTTTATTTTATTTTTAATCCTTATCTGAGGATATTTTTCCATTGATTTTTAGAGAGAGTGGAAGAGAGACTGAAAGACAGAGAGAAACATTGATGTGAGAGAAGCACATCGATTGGTTGCCTTCTGCAGGAGCCATGACCAGGGCCTGGGCCGGGGAGGAGCCTACAACCCTGGTACATGCCCTTGATCGGGATCAAACCTGGGACCCTTCGGTCTAAGCTAAACCGGCTAGGGCAATAAATGTTAGCTTTTAAAAAAGAAAGTTCAAGATGGGCCAGGGTCCTGAGGTAAGTCAGTGCAATGAGGGGGTGGGAATTGTTTTGAGCTCAAGAGCAGCTTTGTAGCTGAGGGGCTGAAGTCTCAGTTGAGGAATGGTGGCCAACCCAGGGATGCTGGGAGTGAGAGTGTCACGAGGTAAAGCGAAACTGGAGGAGACAGCAGGAGGTGTGGTGGGGAGGTTCTAGCTCTGGGTTTTGGAAACAAGGGGACCCTGGTGTGACAGGTGGGCAGGAATGGGGCGTAACCAGGTGGTCTTCAGTGTCCCAGCCCCTGATTCCTGTGATCCTCACTCCTGGCCACCGAGGGGTTAAGAATAGAGTGCTCCCTGGAAGCTGACGTTTTCTACCCATTTGCCAGATGCTCCAGTACCACGGTCTATGCCCTCCAGAGCCCATGCCTCACACTGGTCATCCTGTTTCTCTTTCTCTCCACCTGACCATGATATCTGGGTGTGAACTTATTTCTAGAGGGAATTGCATTGGAGTCCAGTCATCTTGATAGGAGCCATCTCCTGTCATCAAGCTGGGAAATTGTCCTTTTGCCTTTCAATGTGCTAGTGGAAGTGGCTGATTTATCAGGACTTCTGTCTGCTAATTTCATGCTTCAGTCAAGTCTTTGCTTGCCAGGGACAGAGCCACAAATGAAAGCCACAGGTTATAAACATAAATAACAATGGTATGAAGGGATGATGCTATAAGAGAAGTATTTATTTATCAAGTACTATGAGTGCCCTAAGAGGGATTCATTGATTTTCTTTCTGGGGGAAAAATCAGGAGGACTTCAGAGAGGAAGCAACATTTGGAAAGGGCTTTGAAGGATGAGTAGGAGCTGACTATGTAAAGAAGCCATGTTGAGATCATTGGACAGTTACTTTATTTTCCTCCTAATAGAGGAATACTTCTCAAACTTCAGTGTGCACACAAATCATGTGGGGGATCTTGTTAAAATGCAAATCCTGATTCAGGAGGTTCTGGGTGAGGTTTGCATTTTTAACAAGCATCCAGGTGGTGTCTTTGCAATGCCCATGAGTTGGCCCATTGAGTAATAAGTCTTTAACATCTTTTCTCTTTTACCAAAACGTGCAGTTTGCCTTTGCACATATGGCCCAATGGGCTGCAGGACCCTGTTGTCCCCTTGGGGTAGAAAAGGGCTGGTCATTTGCCAAAAGGCCCCTGCCCTTCTGTTTTCAGAATGTGGCTATTCCTCAGGTTCAGTCCAGAGAGCACACATGTCCCATAGATTTGAGCAGTGATGTAAGAGAAGCCCATGTAACACTCTGTAGCCCACAAATTTGGCTGTTAATCCTGACCCTGTGATACATAGGATGATCACACACTTGTGATTTTTAGAACAATTCCAATGTTGTCAAATTGTGGTCTTTTCAAAGAAGGCACTCTGTAATACATATTGCTTTTCAGTCTTTATATACGTGTACAGTAAAAAAAAAAAAAAAAAAAAGGTCTTCCTTAGACCATTACTGCCAAATTCTACACAGCCCCTAAGGGACTTAGACCCTAATTCCTGATCTCATGGGGGGGTGAGGGGGGATACTGACACGGAGCAGTGAAGAGGCCTTGAACCTAGTTGTTGGTTTCTGGAGTATAAAAGTTGATGAGCTTGATTTGATTCAGATGAGAGGGAAGATGTCGGCTAAACCATGTCTTTAAATTGTATGTGATCCGCTTCAGGGACAGCACAGCCCAGAGAGGCCTTGGGCAGCTGCGTGTCAGCTGTTCTGGGCTAATTTGGGCCTTCAGTGACAGGAGTGCTGGGAAATTTGAGTGGAGGGAGTTCTGGGATATCCAAACAGGGGACTTCTCCTGGCTTGAGTAAAGCCGGGCCTGGTAGGCGGATCTCAGGCAGATAGTCCTGGAGTGGCCCTCAGCTGCCCACCTCTCCATGAATCACGGTGCCAAGTGGAAATACAGAGTGATTTCTGTCTCCTGGGGTACAGTTACTCAGCATGAGTTGTATGCTTTTGGTACATGGTCATTTCTGCTTACTTTTCCTGCTTGGAGCCCTCCTTAAAGATTACCTGTAGTCCCCAGTCTTGGGCCCACCAGCTCCTCCCCCAAATGCTGCCACTCCCTGTGTAATAGAGTGCCTGTCTATTTCCACTGATGTTTGTAAATCCCTTGAGGGCAGGTCCCCAGGCCTGACTCAGTGGCTGGCACCCAGAGTAGCACGAAAGGATACATGGATGTCTAATAATCACCTCTCCCTCCCCTTTCCCTCTGTCTTCTCTCCCCTTCCCCTCCCCCTTTATCTCCCTCCCTCTTCCTTTCCTTCTCCCAGCTTGAGGTCCAGCAGGTGTGAGGGCCAATCCCTGGATCAGTGCCTCCCTTCTAGGCAGGAACCAGAGAGCAGTATGCAGGCACTCAGGGCTGGTCCTGGGGAAAGGTGTATTTTTATGGGGGATCCATTGGAGAGTTGCTGCCACCTTCCCTTTTGGGTTTCTGGAAGAGTAAGATTTTCCAAAACAGATTATCTAAAGTTCTTTTGGTGTCATACAACCCAGTCCAGGGCTCTGAGTTTTGATTATTATTATTATTTTTTAATCCTTGAAGTCATGGCAAAAAGAGCAAAGGGCACTTTCTTTAATCAGCCTGGGATCAGGAGTCCCCAGACCTTGGGCTTTAAAAAAACTACTCAATTAATCATATCTCATAACCATTAATAATAATAATAATGCTAAGTACTTGAACAAACACTTTGCCATTCACAAAGCCCTTTCATATTTTTTTTTTGCCTTCAGTTTTCCCAAAGTCCTTGTGAGTGTCCTCTGTCCTGTGTCCCATACCGGGCTGCCTCAGATGCCAAGACACAGCCCAGCCCAGGGAGCAGCCTCCCCCATTGTTTCACACGCATTGGCACTAACTCTCATATTGATAAGAAAAGTAACATTTATTGAGCACGTGCACATCATTGTAGTAATAATGACAATTGCTAAGCTTTATTGAGTATTTATTGGAGTTGAGTGCCAGGAGTCATGGTGAGCACTTGGAATCCTGTTTAATTAAAGTTGGCAAGGATTCTGTAAAGAAACTATTTTTATTATTCCTGTTTCACAGATGGGGAAACTGAGGCGAAGGGAGGTTAGGTAGTTTGTCCAAGAGCACACAGTTGCAAAGTGGCAGAGTGAGGATTTGTGCCAGGCCTGGGTAACTTGAAAGCAAAGATAGGTACTCCTGTTAATGTGGGGAGCAGTGGGCTGAGCTTGCCCTGGGGGTCTGCCCCTCCCCTTCCTGAACCCTTTTCTATGCTTTTTAACATCGGCCCCTCCTTTAAACATCACGGATTGGCTAACTTTTTCTGTAAAAGGCCAAATAGGCTGGGGTGAGGGAGGCAGGTATAAGGTCTCTATAACAACCCTATGGAAGGGCAATGTTGTAGCCTAAACAAGATGCAGTAAGCGCAGAGAGCAGTTGAGGTGCAGTCTCTCATCTGCTGGAACCATCAGTGGCTGCCCATTGCCTGTAGATTCACATTCAGACTCAGCCTGGATTCACAGTCCTCCTCAGCCAGGCTCTTCTCCCATGAAACTGCCCTTCTCCAGCTTTGGCAGTCCCTGATTGCTCTCTCTGGAGCATTCTCACCTGTGTGTCTGTTATTCCTGCTGCTTTTCCCCTTTGAAATGTCCACCATAGTCCTTGTTTTTTATTTCCAAGTAGCTCTCCTTCCTGCTGATGGCTTGAAATTCCACCACAGGGAGGACTCAGGTCTTAGGTGATTAGGATATTTGTCAACTAAAAAAAGTCCAAATGTGTCCTTAGCATTGGCAACTTAATGTGAGCAGGATCAGCTTGGAGAGGGTCATCTGTGGCCAGGCAAGTTATTCGTGTCTGTGGCCACCAGGTGGGGGGCAGAGGTACTGGCCATGGCCCCATGCCTCCCACCTGGGATGACCAGCTGTTCAGAACTTATCAGCTGTTTACTTTTGTGTTGTTGTTTAGGAAAGTTTTTAAAAAATAGGATAAATAAATCACAAAGATCCACACGTAAGAGTGAGGCAAGTAGCATAAATGAAGGCAAGTAGCTTAAATCAACTAAGATTATACTGTTAACTACACAGCTAGGTAAAACACGGTGCCTTTCTCTCTAAGCCTGAACTTCATTCTATCCCATTTTATAGCCTCAGATGCCTACATTTCCCCCCTGGTGTCTGATAGATTATTTTCGATGACTTTTAAAAATTTGACTTTTATGTGTTGATTTTGCAAATATTTTTTTCATTCTTTTTTCTAGAAAGTGAAAAATTCAGTATTATTGGCTTTCCCCCTCTTCATTCTCTCTTTTAAATTATTTAAGTCTAAGGGTTTGATTTTCCTCTTTTGTTCTCTAAACTTTCTCTTTTGCAAGTTTTTTTTTTTTTTTGTCGTCTGCCTTAGCTTGTTTTGGTTCCAGGTGCACCAAGTAATCAGACCAGTGCTTCTCAAACTTGGGTGTGTGTCAGACTCCCCTGGAGGGCTATTTACAACCAACCATTCAACCATGCCCCCAGGAGTCTGATTCCATAGGTTTAGGGTGGGGCCTGGAAACCGGCTTTTCTAACAAGTTCCCGGTGATCTTGGGGACCCCAATTTGAGAACCACTGAATTTGTTTCACAAACAACCGCCCTCCTCCCTTTGGTGCTAGGACACATTGCAGACCAATAGCTCTATTGTGCATTGATGGTGGTGTTGGCATAAGAAATGCCCAGACCTGTAGAGACTTTTTATGAGTTCTTTTGAGTCCAACTGACTATAGTTAGTTGCTTGGAAGTAAAATCGCAACAGGTTGAGAAAGTGCTTCAGAAAATGGCAGTTTATTTCATACATTAGCAGCAAAGGAGGAGCCGTAAGGGAGGTTGATGGTAGATTAAGGGGGTGAGAGAGAGTAAAGTAGGGAAATCCCTGGGATTGCATGAAAAGCAAAATGGAGAGACATATACTTACTTTATATTGGTGGGTACAGGATAGTTACATCTACAACACACAGAGATGGTATTCAGGGAGCAAGATGACAGTGAGGGCTTCCATGGTCTCCCATGGTGGGTGTGCCCTGAGGAGGTCTGGGAAAGAACATTACTCATATTTCAAAGGCATGTTATCTTAGTTACAGAAAGACAATACACAGGCTCACTTGAGGTAAAGATTAACCTTTGTCAAGGAAGCTCCAGGCCTAGGATGTGACTACCCTCCATGACCCACTTTTAGTTAGGAATTTTTATGATCAGACTATCTCGTGTAGTCCTTTCTGTCTCTTGAGTCTGTAAGGCCCACCATGCAGGCCTCCCCTGAGCCTGTCAGGTTTAATATGTGGCCCCTTTTTAGTATGGTGGCAGCTAGATCTCAAAACTCCAGCATTCCCTTGAAAAATTCTTTCCTGGATTTAGCTTTTGAGTCCTGGAGTTATTTTTTGAAAACTTTTCCCAGAAGAGACGGAAGACCAGAGGATTTTCCCAGTCTTTGCAATTGCTTTGCTCATGAGGATGTGGTTGTGAACAGAATCCTTGGGAATACGATTTTCCTGGGTTTTTGGACATGCTGCCTGTCCTCTGTTGATGGGAGATGTCTGAAGTTTGTCTGATTTAAGTCCATTGAAAGAAACCCAGATTTTTCTCCCCTCCTACTACATAGAAGTATTTAGAGTTAGGATGTTTCTTTCTCTTTGGAGGTTAAATTTGTGACAGTTTTGATAAGTAATGTCATGAAGTTGATTGCTGATCACTAATTTTGCCTGAAACTCAGTAAGTTCTCAGGATAATGGCTTGTACACAGTGCCTCATTTAATTTCAGTGTCACTTTTTTTTTTTTTTTAGTAAAAGTTTGTTGTCATGTCAAAGCAGTGCTCTTAGAGGCATCTTCACAGATAGCATCCACTTTCTGGCCATCATGCCCTTGCCTGTGTCATTCCCTCCTCCCTTCCCTACCTGGAGTATTCATGAGCATCCTTCAGGTGTCAGCTCCAATGCTGGTTTCTGTGGGGCCCGCTGTGATTTGCTCCTACAGAGTTGCATCCCTCCTCAGTGTGCCCACCTCATGGTGCCACTCATTTTATTTTTGTGTTCCCAGTGCCTAGCCTGGTGCCTGGCACATGGCTGTGGTGGCAGCCAGCAATATATTGGGCACTTAACTATGTTCTGGGCACTCATTAATCCTTACAGCATTCCTGTGGGGTTTGTGTACGCTTGTCCCCACTTAGAGATTAGGAAACAGAAGTTTGGGGCCAGTTAAAATCATTTGTCCCTGATGGGGCTAGAATACAAACAAGGTCTGGCAGCTTCCAGACTCTGCGCTCTTGGACTCTGAGCCGTAGGCACTTGCACCTACTGGGTGAGTGGTGAACCAATAGGTGGCCGTGAGGAGGGCAGCGCCTGCTGGTGGAAGCATGCAGTGGGGAAGTGTTTGATGAGAGAATGACCTGGAGCCTTCCAGGGCTGGCTGAGCCTGGGAGGGCTTGGGGGACAGTCTGAGTGCACAAAAAGAGCAAGAATGTGGAAAGAAGACAGACTTTGTCTCTTTATTTTTTGTTAATCCTTACCCAAGGATATTTTTTCCATTGATTTTTTTAGAGAGAGTGGAAGGGAGGGGGAGAGACATAGAGAAATATGGATTGGTTGCCTCCTGCATGCGCCTGGAACAGAGCTGAGGATCCTGCAACTGAGATATATGCCCTTGACTAGAATTGAATCTGAGACCCTTCAGTCCTTGGGCTGATGCTCTAGACACTGAGCAAGACTGGCTAGGGCCAGAGGGTATTTTTTCCATTGATTTTTAGAGAGTGGAAGGGAGGGAGGAAGAGAGGGGAAGAAAGAGAGAGAGAAACATTGATGTGAGAGATATATCGGGATTGAACCTGCAACCTAGGTACATGCCCTTGACCGGGATTTGAACCTGTGACCCTTTGGTGAATGGGCTTACATTCTAACCACTGAACACACCAGCCAGGGCCAGACTTTGTCTCTTTAGGTCTGTGGCCCAGCTCCTGGTACCAGAAAAAGCTGCTCTCAGGAAACAGTGGTTAGCACTCCAGTCCTGATGCTCTGTTCTCTTTCTTCCCGCACCCCCACCCCCTGCAGCCTCTGCTTTCATCATCGCCATGCTCCTGGCCAGCCTCAACAGCTGCTGCAACCCCTGGATCTACATGCTTTTCACGGGCCACCTCTTCCACGAGCTCGTGCAGCGCGTCCTCTGTTGCTCCTCCAGCTACCTGAGGGGCTCTCGGCCTGGGGAGACAAGCGTGAGCAAAAAGAGCAACTCCTCCACCTTTGTCCTGAGCCGGCACAGCTCCAGCCAGAGGAGCTCCTCGCAGCTCTCCTCCCTGTGACCAGCCTGGCTGACTGCCCCTTTCCATCAGGTTGTGTGACAGGACAGTCTGCCCCTTGGTGGCCGTGGCCGTATGTGTATATGTACCTTTCAGTTTGTACACCTTCACACCTTGGGGCAGCTTGTGTGGGGTGGGATCCTGACACAGGAGGGGAAGTGGTCTGCATGGGGGAAGGTGATAGGCTGACTCAGTCACCAGACTGTCCTTGGATCTCCTCTGGGTTCCCACAGGTACTTCTGCTACCCTGACCCCACTGCTGCCTGGCTGCTGGGTGGGTTGTTTATGTTTCCCGGACCTGTACTCTCACTCCAGTATCTCTTTTCTCCTTTATTCTGTGATCTTGTGAAAAGTAGTAAGTGTAGGATTGGTGACCAATTTTATGTGGAAGCCTAGTGTCCTGAACTTAGAGTAAGGAGTGGGAGCAGGACCTCAAATGGGGTGGTGGTGCTCATAGCCTCCTGACCCCAGAGAGTGTTTGCCTTTGCGTGGCTGACCCAGCATCCTGCTAGGACAATGAGATTGGCCCTTGGAACAGGAGAGTCCCCTAGGAGGCAGTTTGGCACAAGCAGCCGATTAAAACTTGGATTTAAAATGTTTAACAAGCTAATATTTAAGTAGCAAGTGAGAAAGAAGCAAAAGGCATCCAAATTGGAAAATAAGTAAATCTCTTTGTAGATGACATGATATTTTGTACATAGAAAATTCTAAGGAATTTGTACACATACACACACCCATGAAAACTAATTAATGAGTTCAGCAAAATTTCAGAGGACAAGGTCATTATATAAAAATCAATTGTATTTCTTTTCTCCCCCCCCCCTTTTTTTTTGCTGGATACAGTGAATTTTATTGACGGTACATGACAAGGTAGGGCTCCCCAAGCCCCTCCCCTTCTTCAGGGGGTCTGGGATGGAAACTGTGGAGGTCAGGAGATTCTCAGTGTGTTGGGGGATTGATTTGGGGCAAGGACTCCCCAGCAGCTGAGGGCCTGTCTTCCTCTCACTGAGGGTGGTGGTCCAGGGGGCTCTGACTCCTTGGAGGCCATGTGGGCCATAGGTCCACCACCTGTTGCTATTGCCAAATTCATTGTCATAGCAGGAAACAAGCTTGAGGAAGTGAACAATTGAGGGCAATGCCAGCCCAGCATCGAAGATGGAGGAGTGGGTGTCACTGTTAAAGTCACAGGAGACAACTTGGTTGCCCTTGAGGCACCATCTGATGCCTGCTTCACTACCTGCTTGATGTCATCGTATTTCTTTATACTAGCAATGAACAATATGCCAATAAAATTAAGAAATAATTAAATTTATAATAATATCAGAAAGAATACAAAATAGAAATAAATTCAATGAAAGAAATATAGGACTTATACCCTGGAAACTACAGAATATCATTGAAAGAAATTGAAGAAGACTTAAATAAATTGAGAGACATCCTTTGTCCTGGGTCTTAACAATACTATCCAAATTGGTCCACAGATTTAATCTTATTCCTCTCAAAATCCTAGCTGGCTTCTTTGCATAAATTGATAAGCTGATCCTAAAATTCATATGAAAATGCTAGGAATCCCAAATAACCAACCTTGAAAAAGAAGAGCAAAATTGGATCCACACTTCCTGCTTTCAAAATGTACTAGAAAGCTACAGTAATCAGAACAGTCTGGTCCTGGCATAATGACAGACATATTGACCAATGGAGTAGAATAGAGAGTACAGATATAAATACTTACATTTATGGCCAGTTGATTTTTGGCAAGTGTGACAAGATAATTTAGTAGGAATGATAGTCTTTTCAAAAAACGGTGCTGGGACAACTGGCTATCCACATACAAGTGAATGAAGTTGGACCCCTACCTCACACTCTATATAAAAATTAACTCAAAATACATCAAAGACCTAAACGTAAGAGCTAAATCTACAAAACTCTTAGAAGAAACATAGGCATCAATCTTCGTGACCTTAGATCAGGCAATGGTTTTTTAGATACGACACCCAAAGCACAAGGAAAGGAAAATGAGATAAACTGGACCTCATAAAAATGGGCACAAAATGTTTCTGCTTCGAAGGACACTAATCAAGAAAGTGAAAAGACAGCTTGCTCATGGAATGAAAGAAAGGAAATATATGCAAAAAATATACTTGTATCCAGAATACATCAAGAACTCTTACAACTTAATAATAAAAAGACAAATAAGCCAATGTTAAATATGGGCAAAACATGTATTTGAATTAACAAGTGAATAGACATTTTTATATTTTCTCCAAAGAAAATAATATAACTGGCCAGTAAGTGCATGAAAGGATGCTCAGTATTATTATTCATTAGGGAAATGCAAATCAAAACCACAGTGAAATACCACTTCACACCCACTAAGATGGCTGTAATCAAAGAGATGGGCAATAACAGGTGTTGGCAAGGATGTAAAGAAATTGGAATGCTTGTACATTGCTTGTGGTAAGAATGTAAAATAGTGCATCCACTTTGGAAAATAATTTGGCAATTGCTCAAAAAGTTAAAACACCAGAAATGCCCACTCCTAGGTATTTACTTAAGAGAAATTAAAGCATACACACAAAAACTGGTACATAAATGTTTGTGGCACCATAATTTATAACAGCCAAAAATGGAAATAATCAAAATATCTATCAACTGATGAATGGATAAATAAAATTTATATCTCTATAATGACATGTGATTCAGAATAAAAAGAAATGAACAACTGATACATACTATAATATGGATGAACCTTGAAAACATTATACTAAATGATAGAAGTCATTGCAAAAAGCCACATACTATATAATATATAATTCCGTTTATGTGAAATATCCAGAAGAGGCAAATCTATAGAGACAGATTATGGAAGAGTGGTGGCCAGGAGCCGGATGCTGGGGTGAATGGGAGTGACTGCTAATAGATACAAGGTTCCTTTTTTTGGGTGATGAAAATGTTCTGGGATTAGTAGTGATGGTGCACAATTTTGAGAATATTCTAAAAACCGCTGAATCAAACACTTAAAAATAAAAAATAAACAAAAATTTTCACCAGCTCAGCTCAGCTTGAAGGATGAATTCCTTGGAATCTCTTACATCCCAGCACTTTTGTTTCTCTATGTGACTCACCATTTCGGGGAATCCCATGGTTTCCATACTTAGTTTTTCAGAAGGAGTTGGTGTTTCCACTTTGGCCAAAGGACCAGCAGTGATGAGACGCCCACCCTACTCTAGCAGGGCACTGGGAGGCCTTGTGGCTGCAGGTGTTATATTTTATTTAGAAAGGCAACTCACAAGGGTCTCACTTGGTAAACATGTTCTCAAATGTCCTCTCAGCCTTGAGGTAGAACATAACGGTGTCTAAAAAATACCTACAAGTTGTTAAATACGTTATAGATCAGAGGTTTCTGACTGACACTGGCCAGCTCAATGGCACTCTGGGGCACTGTAAATTTTTAAAATTTCCACACCTATTTTTGGACTCACTGTGGTACAGTAAGAGCATTTCCAAAAGCCTACTCTCTGCATACACACTTTCCTCTTCCCCCTTCACACTGCAGTCTACACACACATGCACAGGGAGGAGAGAGGCAGGCCCTGGCATGCCAGTGCTCAACTCCCAGCATGTAGCCCAGGTCTGCAATACGAACTGGAGACTGAAGACAGTGAGCATCGCCTTTGGACGCAGAGGCATTGCACAGTGTTGATGTGGCTGCTCTGAGACTGTCAACTTGCTCCGGGGGAAGCAAACAGGATGCTGGTGCAGAGTCTCGGTGCCCGTGGATGGGGCACTGGTTGCACATGCAGCAAGAGTGGGGTCTGCTGGCATTTGAGCCTCTCTGCTCACCAGCCAGAGATGCCCCCATCTCTGCTGTTCCCAGGGAAGTTGTCATCCCAGCAGCCTACAAAGCCACTGGGGATCAAGGAGACTGACTCAGTCTATTATTCTGACTGGGGCACTGCCTTCCTGTGAACCCTGGAGTTGCAAGGTTCTTGGGCACCAGAATCAACTGGGACACTTTCCTAGTTCTGTGCAAGCTCTGGATGGTACCGTGGGTCTCATATGGCACAGGCGTCTGTGTTTTGTAGCAAATCAGTGACATTTGATTTCAGCAGCACCCCTGGCCATACATGTCCCCTGCCCAGGCTCCTCTTGGAGAATATTTTCACTGTTTCTAGCCTTTCCCCAACAAAAGCCTGGAGGGAAGAGCATGGGGTCCAGAATGCCACCTGGAGCTCAGTCGTTTCCTTCCCCCAGTTTATAAGCCCAGTGTGGGGCTGGAGGTGCCACTAGATTGGAGCACACAGATTTTCTTCTGGGATGTGTCATTGTTCTGATGGTCAAACGTGGAATGTGAATACTTGAAGACTCTGAGCCTTATTTTTTTCGGCCCTGAAAAAAAAAATCTGTCACACAGTTTGGTGTCCTTTCGGGATGGGTCTATGGATTGAGACTGCAGGAAGCTTCCTTTTAAAATGAAGATCCTGGTTTCAAAGTGCTTAACCTTTTTGAATTTATTTGCAATGAAATATCACTTACTGCAAAATGTGAATTCCTTGATTTTGTTCTGCCGTGGTGGCTCTCATGTATTGTGCCAAATGGTGAGCGGTGTGGTCAGCATTGAGATGTCTGCTTCATTCGCTGCTTTACAAAAGGTGCATCTAATAAACTTGTTTTTTTCATACATTGTTTTGTCCTCTTTCTCACTCCCAAGAACAATGACCATATCTGGTGCTTGCACACTTGAATTCCCTTGTGGAGCTGCATGCTTACCTGCCTGATTATTACAGAGGTGCATCTGGGCTGTGGCGGGCAGGTGAGTCCTGGTCCCTTTGTCCTTGGGCACAGGTCCTCTCATGAATCAGAATTCTCAGAAAACATTCTACATGCCAGAAGCAAACCTCTTGTATGATATAGCCACCTCCACTGTGTGCCACAGTCTAATACAGTGGTCGGCAAACTCATTAGTCAACAGAGCCAAATATCAACAGTACAACGATTGACATTTCTTTTGAGAGCCAAATTTTTTAAACTTAAACTTCTTCTAACGCCACTTCCTCAAAACAGACTTGCCCAGGCCGTGGTATTTTGTGGAAGAGCCACACTCGAGGGGCCAAAGAGCCGCGTGTGACTCGTGAGCCGCAGTTTGCCGACCACTGGTCTAATAGGATTCTAGATTGTCACCTTGAAGGGACCTTAGCAAATCTTTCCTCAGGTGGGATATAGGGGCCACCTGCGAAATCACAGATGGGTCTGTGTTCATTCTTGGCACCACTACTGAGGCACACACTGGGAGCTGGGCCCCAAACCTTCATTTTAACCAAGAGTCCCTCATTCCCTGGGTGCAGAATATAAGAGGGAATGGATCTTCACCTCCCTCCTCTGGCCCATTTGCATCAGCCCCCACTCCCCGGGGTGTAGTTCCGTGTCCTGCTTCTCAAGGGATTCCTGGAAGGAACAGAACTCCTGAGACATACGTGCATCTAAGGGGGTGTCCTTTCTCCAGTTCCATGAACTTCACAGGTAATTGAGCACCTGCCATACTCTGCCCCTAGCAAAAGAGAGCAAACTTGAAAAATTGGAGTCCTAGTCAAATCAGGTTTTGGCAAATGCCAAGATGGTGACAAATCTCTGTGTAACCCAAGATTCCAAGTGTGAAACTATGGCCTAATGATTTCAAGAGGTGTTGGAAGAACAGGCCCCTGGAGGAGGGTGCCAGTAATGCTGGCTTCAGTATTTTTCAGCAGGAGGAGCCTGGCTCGCCATGTCCACGTGAGAATGTGCAGAGCCCTCGTAAAGCAAAGAGGTGTGGGCTGGGAGCCCAGAGCGGATGCTGGCTACTGGGCACCTTTCGGCAAGTCTGCTGACCTCTTTGGGCTGTAACTTTCTCATTTGGATAAAACTAAGGGATTGATTATGAAGTGTTTAAGAGCAAAATGTACTGATATCTGCAGCTTATTTAAAAAGGCACAGAGAAAGATGAGATTGGTGGATGGACAGAGAAGTGACAAAGCAGGAGCAATAAAATGTTCCTTGTGGAGCCTAGGTGGTGGATGTTAGTTGTTCACCACAAACCCTTTCAGCTTATCCTCTGTGTTTGAAAATTTCAAAAGATACTAGAAAAAACAAAAATGAGTAAAATTTTAGAGTGGAAATGGGCATTAGAGATCATTTTGTAGATGACAAAATTGAGGCCAGAGAAGGTAATTAGGAGGGGAGGCAGGACTAGAAGGAGGCTGTGTGTGCCCTGCCTCCCAATTCATGTGTGGTCCATCCCACCACACTGCCCCACTGGCCCGCTGGTTCATGGCCAAGCACCAATGAGGTGATGCCTTTGAAAACTTGGGAAGTGCAGTGGAACCTTAATTTTATGAGACTTAAGTGAGTATTGCATAAAAACGTCAAATAGGATTGGGGGATACATGCCTAACCAATTTCTTTTCTGCAGGACTTCTCAGAGCTTTTAATGTGTCAGTGTCTACTGAAAATCTTTTAAGAGAAATACATAGCATTTCCCAAACAAATTTAACGACAGAAGCCATCCCCTCCTTTTTTTGAGGACTGAGTTTTAGATAACACAGTTGGGAAAAGCATCCATAAAGAATATAAGATTGCTGGGGATTTTTGTGGGGGAGGTGATAAGGGGGTTGAGGAGGAGGTGAGACGTATCCTTCCTATTGCTGCTTACTTACACTGTGAGTCTACACGTGCACACATTAGACCTTATGGCCTCATCACACCCCTCAGGGCTGAAGGTGTGCAGGTGCTGACAGTGCCAGGGGCTCAGTGTCTGGGGAGCCACAGGGAAGGTTCTGTGAGGGTTGACCCCAGGCCCTCACCTCAGTGGTCCCAGAGAGGGCCCCCCACCCCTTCTAGCCCAGGGCCATTTTCTTCTGTTGTTGACCACTAGCTGGCCTGGGGGCAACGGAAGTCAGTGTGAACTAATCCAAGGGACACTGGGGAGCAGATGCCCAGCTACCAAGGAGAATCCCAATAGAAACCAAACGCTATCCTGGTTGTTGGATTTGGACAAGAGAAAGGGCCAAGGAGCTTGTTCCCTGTCTGTTTCTCAGGGCAGCGACATCTATTTTAGGAGCTGATCGGAACACACACACAAAACACAGCATTCTCCGAATGCAGCCGGAACCCTTTATTGGAGCCACCCCCCAATGCCCACAATCCCTGGTGGTTTCCTGGGTGGCGCGTGTGGGCAGGTCGGCCCTGGGTGGGAATAGTGCTGGTTTGTGCTGTTACAGTACGTGTGATCGCAAAGACTTGCAGTAGCTGCCTCTTAGCAAAAGATCTTCCCACGTGCCCGGCCCCGGGGGCATCGTGCAGGGGCGGGGCCAGAGTGAAGGCCACTGTGCTTCTGTGGTGGGGCTCTCTTTTCTTTCTGGTTTCTCTAGACACCGTGCTCCCGTCCTGGGGGAAACAGCAGTCCTTACAGAGCAAGAGCTCGCCAGCAGTCCCCGTGGAGCAGTTCCGTGGGGCCAGCCTGGCCTGACTCCCCTGCCCGGCCACACCCCTCGCTTCACCTGGCTTTACACTTCCCTCCGCAGCAACACCTTGATGCTGCTGCACATCTGGCCCAGGGCGGCGAAGAGCGGGTTGCAGAAGGTGCGGATGCAGAGCGAGTAGATGTGGCTGATGCACTGGATCTCGATCAAGTAGCTCTTGATACACGGCACCACGGCCCAGATGTGGCAGAAGGAGATGCAGGCGAACAGGAAGCCCCAGAGCAAGGCCAGTGGCACACCCAGCAGCGTGGACAGCAGGCGGTAGCACCAGTACTTGGAGACGGTGAAGGTGGTGTAGCTCACCTTCCACACACCGTCGAAGCTGTAGGTGCCCACGGGCTCAGCGATCACGTCCTCGAAATCCACCTGTGGGGGCAGGAAGGAATCCTCAATCAAGGCACCTGCCAGTTTCTCAGGCTTCGGTGTGTGAGCATCAGACCTCCCTGGAGGGCTCCTGACCCCGCAGGTCCTGATGGGGACTTGACCCCTCACCTTACGGGTAGGTAAGCAGGCCCGAGGAGCTGAGGGACTTGCTTCAAGCCAAAGGTAAGTCGGAGGCAGGCCTAGAGGTATGGCTCTCAGAATTTATTATTTTATGATCCTACGGAGTCAGTCATAATCACGCTGCAAAGATTTAGGGGTGCCTGCTGATAAGATGGTTCCAGCAAAGGTTCCAGTGGTCCCAGAGCTCATGGCGGGCAGTTGTACCACAGTGATAAGTGCTCAGGTAAGGGAAGGACAGGGGGTGTGTGCACCCACAAGAGGACAGTGAACTCAGCCTGGGGAAAGGGAAGGCTTCCCGGAGAAAGAGACATCTATCTAGGCTGATAGCTGAAGGCAGCCAGGTGGAGGGAGGGGTTGAGGGCTGAGAAAGGGAGTTTGGGGCAGAAGGAGCAGAGATTGCTGGGAGCGAGAAGCTGGTGGGACAGTGTGTGCTCTCAGGGAGATGCAGGTGCTTCCCCAAGTCCAAGCCTAGACGACAGGAGTGAGGCTGGAGAGGCAGGCAGGACAGACGTCCGTGCGATGAGCAGCCTCGGAAGGCTCTGTGCAGGGAGCAGCTCATTCTGGGGTGGTGGGGACGATGCATGTGAGACCAGCTGGGAGCCGCTGGAGAGTCCAGGCAGGACCTGGCGCCTGGTTCGGGTGGTGGGGATGAGTTAGAGGTGCACAGATCTGAGAGCTATTCTAGGATCTGGCGTGTGGCAAAGTGAGGCATGCTGTTCTGGCTAGTAAGGGAGTCTGGTATCTGAGAGGGGCCGAGCCTGCTGATAAGCACCTTGAGCAGAAGGTAGATTGTTTCCTTGACCTAGTCCTGCAGGGGCCTCAGATGTCCTGCCCGCATTGCCCACAACGTCCCTCTGTGCAGCTGGAACATGGGTGTCCAGAGAACCTGATCCACACATCCTACTGAAGGGTGACTCAGGCCCCATGAGGGAAGTGGAAAGATAATCTGTGGACTTAGAAAAAAGGTAGCTTCCTGCTAAGCCACTTAACTAGCCTTTCTTGAGTCCCTGCTGTGCATTAAGCTCTGTTCCAGCTGCTTTCTCATGTGTGCTGCCATTTAGTGTCACTAAACTTTAGCTGTTTTGTCTATAAAATGGGGCAGTGACCACCTCGGGCCGTTGTAATAAAGTTGGTTGAATGAAGGCACAGACTAATCAGACTAATGGGAGGGGTCCCTGGTGGGAGCTGTTGGGGCCTGAGCTCAAAGTTCAGTCTTCCAGGGTGGGCCCGCTCCCCACTTTTGTTGCGGGGGAGAGAATTCTCTCTATGCACAATGGTATTATTAGTTAGCTTTCATTCTAAAATAACATAGCCACGTTGCAGAAAATAGCAAAAAGAAAACAAAAGCATCTCCAATTTGTATTTCTCTGGTACTAAAAATATTATTGCGTTGGTGCTATGCTTTCTAGTGTAGCTTTTTTTGGGGGAGGGAGGGGACGTAATCGGGTTGTACGTTCAAGGTTGAGTCCTGTTTTTCTCGTATGACTGGATTCTGGGCTCCTGCACCATGTCTTCGATCTCTGGGTCTCCCAGGGACAGCTCTGGCTGAGGCTCCACGTATGGAGGCATATTAGCAGGGAGCAAAGTGTAGAGGGTGAGATTTCAGGCAGCAGGCGATCTGAAAAAGCTGACTAGGAAATCAGAAGGGCCTGCCCCAACCCTCCTGTAAATTTCCCCCCCCCCCCAGCCCTCTCTGCCTCATGAAGCCCCCTGGAAGGAAGGGGAAGAACATGCATACGGTCCTCACCTCCTGGAAGGATGGTATTTCTTCCTGGAGGGCTTCCAGGAGGTGGTGGCTGGCTGGGAATTTGGGGGGGTGGGGGTGTGAGGTTTGGAGGAGGGATGGAAAAGTGGTGTGTTGCACATTTGGAAAAGAAAGCCCAAGTTGGTTGGAGAAGGTCTCATGGCTTTGAAGAGTGGATGGGAAGTGCTGGCATCTACATCTGGTTTATATGGGCCAAAAATCCAGTTGCTGCTCCTTAGGGGAGCTTTCAAACCCAAGGAGCTGGGGAGTAGAGGCCTGGGGGACCATTCCAGTCTTGCCCTGGGTACTTCCACCATGGCTATCGAGGGTCAGTCAAACTCATGGGCCCTGAACCTGCTGCCTGCCCCTCCTCCACTGTGACCAATGCCCAGCCCATGCCCCATGTCTCTTAGTGCCAGGGTGGCCTCTGAAGCATGCTGCAGCCCCAGGAACTTTGCCAGCAAAGAGAGGCATTTGGGCAGAGACGTGCCTCCCTGCCTGTGTCCCCACCAGCCCTCCCTTCTCTCCCTCTCCCACTGAGCACCTGTGGCCTCTCCTGCCTTCTTGTGGCTGCTCCTTATGAGGGCGCTTCCCCACTCACAGATTACACAGCCCTGCCTCTCACCTCCCAGGGGGGCAGACAGGCCCGGAGGAGGCAGGCAGGGCCCAGACTAAATCTAGGCATTGTGATTCTAATCTGAGCACTTCACACTGCCCCAGCCAGGATTAGACCCCGGGGTAGATGCTGCTGTGGGGGAGGGTGACTGCCCCTCTGAGGTCTGTAAAGACCTGCCCAAGGCAGCGCCCCGGGCCCTTCTTCCCAGCTCCCTACCCTGCTCCCAGCAGTCAGCAATGCCCCAGCCCCCCTGCAGCCCAGCCTGATTTGTTCACTTATCCCAGAATGTTCCTCCACTGGACGCATTTGATTGTTTGTGTCTGGCCTCTAAGAGGCATCAGAGTGGGAAGAGCCCTGACTGATGAAGTCACACTGCTAAGGTCTGATTCCAGCTCTGCTCCTTATGGCTCTGTGACCTTCAGCAAGTGGCGTAGCTTTTCTATGCCTCATTTTCCTAGGCTTATGAAGCTTACTGGAGGATTCAGTATGTTAAAAGATGTAAATACTGAACATTGCCTGGCACAGAACACTGATTAGGAACCGTTAGCTGTTGGTGGTTGTCACAGCGTGCTTTCAACAGGAGACGAGAGTCCCAAATCTGGGTGTGCACACCAGTGTAGTTGCTGATCTGATGAATGACTTTGGCAACTTAGCCTCTTTGAACTTCATTTTCTCATCCGTAAAATGGGTTTGCTACTTCTTACAACCTTGTTATGAGAATAGAAATAATTTTTCATCCATCCGTTCAACTCAACAAGTATTTAATCAACATCGACTCTGTGCTGGGCACACCGCCTCTTGGGCAGTGCTTAGCACAACACCTGGCATGTGGTAGGTGCTAGTGATAGTAGTTATTTGTTCAGTTGCTCTGAAGTTCTTATGAAAATATATTTAAGGGAATCTATCGACACCCCAGATCATAAGTGCAGTTCTTCAGCCTACCTAGCCATAAATGTGTGTGTGTGTGTGTGTGTGTGTGTGTGTGTGTGTGTATGTGTGTACACGCGCCCGCGTGCACACACAGATCTCAGCCTGCGCTGATAAAATGGACTGGTCCTCTTTTCCCTCATTTCCTACTCACAGTAATGATCCTACCCCCAAGGATCTCTCTGTTGTGTCTTTTAATTATCATTCATTTTATTGTGGAAGCCATTGGTGCTGACATTTGTATTTCCAGTAATTGCCCTTGGGCACGATGCATGGGGCAACTGAACTGTGAATCAGAAAATGTGCCCTCAGTGGGATGGGCTGTGTTGGGAGGAGGCAGCTGTTCCCCTCACTGGGATTAAGCATGGAGATAGCATGCTAGTTTGGGGAGGTATTTATAAGACCCGGCTCAGGCCATTCTAGGCAGTCGTGCCAGTGTATCAGAAGCACACAGTGACTTCATTTCTTAATTCGTTTTCAGAAGCTGGAGGGGAGATGGCTGTTTTGGGAGGATGGTGGGGCGGGGGCTGGATCCATGGGCAGCTCCGTGTGCAGCTGGAGGGAAGGGCTGGAGGTGGTGGCGGAGAATGTGGCTGCTCGTTCAGTTGGTGCCCCTTCTCTGGCATATCTATTTTTGGAACAGCAAGAGGGCCAGTTGATTAATCGGAACCAGCCAGCGCAGCCCCCGCAGTCTCAGAGGGCAGGGAAGGTGCTGAGCAGCAGGGCCAGGCGTTGCTGGAGGATGCGGGGGAGGCCAGCAGCTACCTCCTGTCAAAAATACCTCCCCCACATGTCCACATGATTCAGTCCTTGGGCATCCAGGGCCCTGGACACTTTGGATAGGGTATTTGGGAAATAGCTCTAGGTGGGAGGGTAGACGTCTAGTCCCAGTCTCCACTTGACCACTGAGTGGCTACTGTGTGATTTGGGGCCTGGTGCTTTCCCTCTGGGGCCTGTGGGACTCCTTGTTTTTATTTTTTAACTCTACTCATAGAGGATTGGGTCAAGACCCTTAAAACACAGACTTAGTTTTGGAGTCAGAAGACCCAGGGGATGGCTTAGCTTTGCTGGGTCGTAGTTTTCTCGCTTGTTACCTTGCTCCATAAAGGGTGGTCCTCAGTCAGTGCCCCTCCACACCAGGCAGGTGCAGAAGTTGAGAGTAAGCATTTAGAAATATTCACAGCCATTTGACCCAGTAATTTTATGTCTGTTGACTCTCATCATACTAAAAATTGGAGCTTACATTGCGGATGCCTTTTATTGATTTGATTTCTCTAGTAATTAGTTTTTATTAAATTTTACAAAAGTATTGGTGTATAAATGGATTGGAAAAACAGTAATAAAAGGAACCCTCTACTGAGATACTTTGAGAGACACTGGCCTATAAAGTAGGAAGCTAACAGAGGTGATTGCAGCAAAAACAGCTTTGCTTTTTGTGTAATTGGTAATAACACTAATAGAATTCTGTACAATCTGGGATAACCATAGCAACACCCATAATTTGGCCCTGTAGATGCTGGTTTCTGACCATGTATCATATCTAGTGTTTCACCCAGCATGTAAGGGGCGAGCAGGGGTGGAGCCCACGTTGGCCTGACATCAAGTCCTGAATTCCCTCTGCTCTGACCCTGGCCACGGTCATCGTAGGGCCGGATACCCTAGCAGGAGATGAGGCACAGAAAGCGGCACAGAACTGTTCTGAGGGCAGGAGGCGGGGTCAGGGATTCCCTGGAGCTTGAGGTCCAGAGCACCCTACAGGATGGATCTGGGTCGCCTGGGCTGGATCTTACAGGGACTTGGGTTCATGTAAAAGAGCTGTGAAGAGACTGAGATGACAGAGGCTCCAGGGCCAGAGAAAGGACCTGTCGGAAGAACCCCCACCAGGTCTCCTGAGCCCTGTCCTTTCCCGCCTGCCCATCTCTTTCCATGGTCTCTCCTACCTGGTCAGTCTCTGCCTTCAGGAAGTCGGTGCAGGTGGAGAGGAGAGCAGTAGAAACGGCCCTGGGCTGAGTTCTAGGCATGCCTGTGCACCAGATTTTGGTGGGTGGTGAGCTAGTCTTCAAAGATGCCCCAATTGGTCATGCCTCTAAGCATTTATGATCTTGCATAGTCTCATCTTCACTGAGTCTGGGCTTGCCCTGCAACTTGCTTTAGGGATGCTGTGCCATTTCCAGAACTAAGCCTTGAGAAGGGTTGGCAGCCTCTGCTTTTGGGAGCTCTGAGCCGCATTAGTTCACTTTTATACCCTATTCTTGAGACCAGTCCATTGCTATACCCTGCTCTAGAGACTGGTGGAGAGGCCATATAAAGGGAGAGGACCAAAACTACACGGAGATAGAGGCCCAGCCCTCCCAGCCATAACCGCCAAGGTGCCAGGCATATGAATGAGCCATTTTGGATGCTCCAGCTCAGTCTCAGTCCAGCCCCCAGGTGTTTGCAGCCCCAGCTGTCATCTGACTGCAGCTATAGGAGCTGCCTCCAGTGAGCCTGCAGGCTGCCCAGCTGAGCCTGGTCAACCCACAGGACAATGAGAGATCATCAGATGGTAGTTGCTTTAAGCCTCAAGTTTTGGGATGGTTTGTTACACAGCAATACACAACTGATACAGTGTGTCTTTAGGGAAATCTGGTGGTAACTCTGGACTCCAGGTTTGTCCTCTATAGGATAAAGGGGACTTACTTGCACTTGAAAGTGCAAAACATTCACTGACCCTGGTTAATAACAATTTCTGGTGGCAGGTCCAAGAAATCTGTATTTTAACCAGCTCCCCAGGAAAGTGGGCCATATTTTGAAGAACTCTAGGCTAGTTGATATCCAGAAGTTCCCATCACACTAAGTTATAAACACCTCAGTGTGAGGTAGTCCAAAGTGGCCCTTCCTCGTGGGACTTGACAGAGGGCAAGGCATTTCCAAAAGGCATTGCCCATGTGGAACGACTGGCAGATTGGGTGACCTCCCATAATCCAACTTCAACCTGCCCCTTTGCTTTCTCTCCCTCCAGTTCCCTTTCAGATGCTTGGTCTTATCCCCTTTCCCCTGCAGTCAGAGCAGCAAAGAGGTTTCATCTGTGAGCCAGCTCGGCCTGGCTGATGGTCCAGGGCTTCCTGGGGAAGTGCCGTGACCCATTAGTCCTGTCTGCCTGGACCCCAGGGTAGGAGTGGGGAAAGGGAGCGGGGAGGGGCAATGCCTCTGACTCTGCCTTACATTCTTCTCAATAATTGTGGCCTTTGCTTATTTTGTTTCCTCCTCTGGGAAAGCCTGTCCTTCCATTTCCACACTTAAAATCATTCCCTTTAAAAAAAAAAATGCATCTGGATACCCCCCCCCCCCCCCCAAGCTGGCTCCTGATTTCCCCAGATGAGAGTGATATCTTCCCCTTAACCTCCTGGGGCACTTCAGCTGGCACCCATTTATGGCATTTAGCAGCTCCCTGAGCACTTGTTAGTTTCCTCTCATCTTGCAGGTTGTGTTAGCTTCTTCTTGAGAGGAAGGGGGAAGTGCAGGTCAGTTTTCTCTCTCTGTCACAGCACCTGTGGCCTCTCCTGCCTTCTTGTGGCTGCTCCTTAGGAGGGCGCCTCCCCAGTCACAGATTACCCAGCCCTGCCTCTCACCTCCCAGGGGGCCCACATGGGGAGCAGAGCTTGTAGAGCTGGTCCTCTGGGTGTTTGCAGCAAAGGCTGTTGCTTGTGTGTTTTCCTGCAGGCAGGTGTGGTTGGGGGTGGGATGGAATCTAGAGTGCTGGGTTGGGACCATATCTGTCCCTGCCCTGTTTTTAGTGCCTAAGGAGAGAGCGGGTGGGGCCAGAAACTGAAGGGCCTGCATGGCCCTCTGTGCTCAAGTGTCACTGTGATAGCACCTGGAGCCTCACTGGGAGGCAGGGAGAGAGCCAACCCTGAGCCCTGGAAATAACTCAGGAGGACTCAGGGTGGGGCTGGGCCTGCAGGAATGCACGGGGAGAGGGCTGAGGCTTTGCAACGTGGGTGAAGGGAAAGGTGTCCTCACTGGCGGACTGGAACCCCAAGGACTGTTGGCACACATTCACCCCCGTCACCCCCCAGAGCCTGGCATGGGGGTCTGAGACAGCACAGTGCCTGGCACATGGCAGGCACTCCGCAGTGATCCATGGAGTCAGTGCTCCACGAGTGGTGGTGATGGTGGGAGCAGAGGGAATGGGTGTGCTTCCCCAGTGCCTCAGCCCTGGCCGGGCCCAGAATCTTGGAGACCACAGTTCAAGTCTATTGGGCTGTACAGGTCTCCCCTCTGTCTTAGCATTTATTTTCCACCTGGGGTCAAGGACAGCCCCAGGCCTTGTTCAGGAAGTTTGGGGAAGTTGGAGCTCTGGAAAGACTAAAGGGAGTGCCTCCCCTCTGCTGGGGGTCAGATCCACGGACACATTGCCTCTATCTCCCTCTTCTCCACCCAGCCTCCATCTACACCAGGGCTCAGGACCAGAGAGGGAAAGGAGTTTTCCCAGAATCACACAGCTAGTTAGTGTCAGGACTGCGACCAGAACTTAGGTCTCTGTATGCAGTCTTATTTCAGCACCTTACTGTATCACTCAACCTAGGCCATGTGGAGGCTCATGAAACGACCCCTGGCAGGTGCCTTCCGAGCCTTCATCTCAGCCTGTCCCCCTCACCCCTCACCCCCTTTTCTTTCTTCCTTCCATCTGGTCTTCTCCCCAGGTGATGAAAGACGCCCAGGCGATCCACGCTCTCTTCTCTCCTTCCTTCCTCTTTGGATTCCCTCACAGACCATTACACCACTCTGAAGTCTGATTGAACCTATTTTGTGGTATTTGTCTGACCTGGTTTTAAGAACCCTGTTCTAAATTTCAAAACATTTTCATTTCTCACTCATGGAAAAACAAAAGAAAGAAAAAGTTAAATAGCTACCCAAACAAGGGAATGGCCAATAACTATACCAAATAATTAAGATTGTTATCTCTCTTGCTTTGCCTGGGAGAGACATTTTTCTGGGGCTCAGCCCCAGGGGAGGCTGCTTAAGCAGCTCCATCTGTGAGGCCCCCATCCCTCCTTAGGGTTATAATCTGGGCTTAGAGCCTGGCAGGCTCACTCCTGGCTCAGTAGGCCCTGAGAGCCTCTCTGCACTTGTCTCCTACTGCGGGTCTCCTTTGGAAACCACATTCTCTCCTGGGGTCCTATTCTCCATTCCCAGCAGAGGGGCTGCCAGAGGGGAGCCTGGGAGTAAAACCTGGTGCTGGCTCAGTTCCCTTGTCCTGCAAACTCCTCCGGGCTCCCACTCAGCTCACACTTAGCACATCCTTGCTTTGTGCTGGGGACTGTGTCAGGCACTCTCAAACCCCCCGTTATGCTTAATCCTCATGGTATATTTCTATTGCACAGAGCTGCTCTGAGATCCATGCACCTGGTGGAGGCAAATGATACTATGCTCATTTCACAGAGGAAACGCAGACTCGGACAACCTAGGTCAGTGGTAGGCAAACTGCGGCTCACAGGCCACATGCGGCTCGCGAGCTGCTCTATTGACTAATGAGTTTGCCCACCACTGCCTTAGGGGAAAACACTTAAAAAACATTTGAATAATGTACTAATGTCTTTAACCTGAAGTCAAAACTTCTGGGTAAGCCCTGACCGGTTTGGCTCAGTGGATAGAGCGTTGGCCTGCGAACTAAAGGGTTCCAGGTTCGATTCCGGTCAAGGGCATGTACTGGGTTGCGGGCACATCCCCAGTGGGGGGCGTGCAGGAGGCAGCTGATCGATGTCTCTCTCTCATCGATGTTTCTAGCTCTCTATCCCTCTCTCTTCCTCTCTGTAAAAAATCAATAAAATATATAAAACAAACAAAAAAGGGGTAATGCCTTATGCAGTGGTCGGCAAACTCATTAACAGAGCAGCAAACTGCGGCTTGCAATCTGCATGTGGCTCGCGAGTTTGCCGACCACTGACATAGGTGACTTGTCCAGTGTCATCATTTTCAGGTAGAAGAGCCTGGGTTTGAAACCAGGCCTGTTAAAGTCAAGTCTGGGACTATTCCCTCTAGACCCATGCTCGGCAAACTGCGGCTCGCGAGTCACACACGGCTCTTTGGCCCCTTGAGTGTGGCTCTTCCACAAAATACCACGGCCTGGGCGAGTCTATTTTGAAGAAGTGGCATTAGAAGAAATTTAAGTTTAAAAAATTTGGCTCTCAAAAGAAATTTCAGTCGTTGTACTGTTGATATTTGACTCTGTTGACTAAAGAGTTTGCCGACCACTGCGAGTCTAGCCCACACTGAGCAAACCATGACGAATACTATTTGCCATTTACCTAGTGCTCCCTTTTAGCTTGCAAAATTTGCCCCCTAATGCTTCCTTTGCAGCCTTTTCACCCTGTGCTGTAATTACCCTATCTCCACCATTAATGACATACATATATGAATGCAATAATAGCACAGTATGAGCTATTCTGGAATAAATGCCCTGAGTGAGGAATCAGCCACCAACTGCCTGGAGGAGTTGGGGAAGGTTCGGGTGGAGGTGATGGTTGAGTTGAGTCTTGAGAAGGCTGAGCAGGGCCTTCACCATGTGGAGGTGAGGAGCTCGGCGCTCCTGGCACAGACACAGGAGTGTGTTCTGGTGGGTGTGGTCGGCTCCTGGCATGTGGGCTGGAAGGTGGGAGAAGGGTGGGATCAAGATTGTGTTGGGGTTTGAAAGTCATGGGGAGAAGTTAGATTCAGCATGGGCAGCGCCCACTGAAGGATGGCAGTGCAGGAGTGCTCCGGACGGGTCCTTAGCCACACCATGTCATTCAGTGGCCATGAGCTTTGGGCCAGTACAACTGACTTGTGGCCAGTACAACTTAAGAATTCTAAGGTTCGTATAGTTTTAATTAAAATGTAAAAACTGATACACAGTTCTAGGATTAGCAAACTTTTAAGAATGTTTGGAACAATTTGGGCATGTAAATTGATTTGGGCATTTCAACAGTACATTTTATGCAATTAAATACAGAGCAAGGATTCCTGATAAAAATTTGGAGTCTAAACTGAGATGTACCCCAAGTCTAAGATACACACTGGATTTTGAAGCCAAAGAAAGACTGGGCAGTAGTTCATTGATCATTGTTTTGTATTGATCACATGTTGCAATGATACTATTTTGGATATACTGGGTTAAATCAAAGTATGAAAATCAATATCCCTTCTAAATCAAAAGTATGAAAATTAATATTTCCTTTTCCTTTTTGAAATCATGGCTGCTAGGAAATGTACAGTTACGTGGAGTGAATGTACAATGGGTCACATTGTTTCCATTGGAAAGTGCTTGTCTGAAGTCTGATGCCTTCAGTGGGACCAGGAGGCCCAGCCCCCTTCTAACAGCCCTAAGAGTGACTCCGATGCTGGTGGGTGGGCCCCTGCTCCCAGCAGTTCAGCTGTAGGAAGATCCCTGTGGGTACCAAGTGGAGGTTGAAGTGAGGGTGTGGGCCTGGAGGCAGCCAGGTGAGGAAAGGGCCCTGACTCTGGCAGTGGACGTGGGTGGGGCTGACTTCCTAAGGCTGCCCACCTGTCCCTCATCTGAGCATTTCCTTTCAGGGGCCTGGGTGCTCTCTGAGTTGCCTCTGCCCTGGCCTGGCCACTGGACCAGGAGTCAGGTGGGGGGCTGGCAGGAGTGCTGGGCATGGCCCCCTCCCTGGGGATTGGACATTGGGCAGTGCCACAGGGAGGTGGGGTGATGAGTGCCCCGGGAGGGCCCCCTGCCCTGGCAGAAGCTGCCCTCCAGGGATTAGCCCCGTGTCCACTGTGAAGACCGCAGAAATCTCCCCTGGCCTGGAGAAGAGCCCACGCTGGCCACCTCGTCTTCATCCTGGGACAAGGGCCAGGAGCCAGTGGGAAGCGCTTCAGGGTAGTAAGGGCTCTGCGACATGCTCCCCCCCCCGCCCCAGTCAACGCCTGGGTTACCCGGGTGTGGCTCACTCTTGCGCTTGTTTATGTAAAGGTCCTTCGTGGGATGTACAAGCTGGGTTTTCAGGGAGGAATTGGAGAAGACAGAGGAACCAGGTCTGTCTCCAGGGAAGCTGATTGTGTGGAGCAGAGCCCTCCCGCCCAGCACCCACTGTTCTGCACACCCCACACCCTCCGGTGGCGGTGCCTGGGCAGGCCCGAGCCTACCTTCACTATGTCCTCGTTAATGTTCTTGGGGTCTCGGTTCACCAGGTCGATCTCCTTGCAGTGGATGTCCTTGATGATCTGGGCCTCCAGGTCCGTGTTCTCTTCGGCCATCATCGTGGGGCTGGGAGACCCGGGGGAAAAGTCTCGGGGCAGGGACACCAGTTCAGTGTCCCCAGGCTTGTGCCCCAGCCGGCTAAATAGGCCCCACCCAGCATGCCAGCTGACAGCTGTCCCACATAGCTCCAGCCTGCCTCTCACCAAAGCCTTGGTGGCAGGCCTCCAAGCTAAAATTAAGATCGGCGCTCTGCTGGGTGGCCCAGAGCTCCTTAAAGGGGGCTGCGGCGGCACTGGGCCTCACAAGGCAGAGGGCCTGGCACCCCTGCTGCCCCTGCCACAGCTCCAGCTGGGCTGTTGGTTGAGGTCCTGGAATTTGCCCCACAGTGTCACCGCTGTGTCAGCGTTTGAGCTCCTAGGGGAGCCCTGGCTTTGCCTCTTGCTGGCTGTGTGAGGTGGACACACCGCCCCTCTCTGGGCCACCTTGTGCCCACCTGTAAAATGGGCCCCTAATAATAATAATCGGGCCCTGTTTACCTTTGTTGGGAGGAGGAGACCAGCTCAAGAGTGGGAAAGGGCTTCACAAAGAACTGAAATGCTGGCTGGGAGGGATTCGTGTTAGGGTAGTTCATACCTGGCCCTGCTATTTGGTGGCCTGGAGTAGGGCAGAGATTTTCCTCCTTCTGGGGTTTTCCCTGGACAGGGAGTTGATGGCCTGTGACATGGGGGTGGGACAGGGGAGACCACCGATGGGGATGCCCACCCTCTTCTGTCTTCTTGATGCCACATAGTGAGGTCCACGTTTACGCTGCTCTTTGTCCTACCCATAGTGATAGCTTCCAGGGTACTCATGGACTGCAGGCATCACTGGGGTGCACCTCTCTTAGGTGCCTGCTCAGTTTTTATGTGTCCTCTTCCAATGCAGCCATCTCTCGAAGCCTCCATAGCATGAAGAATGAAAACTCTGTGTCCCCAGGGACCAGGGTCTATGCATCCACTCTTCTATCCACCTACTCACTCATTCAGGATTTGCTAACAGCGGGGCTAAGCAGATCCATCAGTCCCTGTCCCTGCCTTGAGGAACTCAGTCTAGGGGAACAGACTGATAAAAAATAAATTGTTATACAGTGCTACAGATCAGAGGCATTTTTACAAAGAACTTGCCTTAGAAGTCCAGAGGAGACAATGGCTCATTCTGAGGGCATCAGGGAAGGCTTCCCGGAGGAGGTAGCTTTGAAATAAGGTGTTAAGAACAAGCAGGAGATCACCACATAGAACATTTCACATAGGAAGGCTATAGACATGAGGACTAGTGTAAACTAGAAAGCTGAGGAGTGTGCAGTGGCTGGAGCATGGGTTGTTTGGGGTGTAGGGTAGGAGATGAGGCTCTACTGGGGCCGGGGTATGAAGGATCCTGAATGTCATACTGAAGAGTATGGCTTTTATCTAGAGGTGCTGGGAAGCCATTGGAGACTTCAGAGCAGCCAAGGGTCTTTATCAGATTTGTGTGTGAGGAACATCACTGGTGATTGGAACTGGGTGAGTTTTGAGTCAGGAAGATTAATCAAAAAGCTGGAGGCAATAAGGGCTCTATCATAACTGTGATTGGCTACTTACTAATAATAAAGATGCAAAACAATAGTGGCTTGTACAGGGTAGGGACTTTTTCTTTCTCTCTCACGTAGCGCAAACAGGTAGTTCAGAACTTCTATGGTGGCCACATTGTGTCATCAGGCCCCAGACCTCCATCTTTCTGCCCTGCTATTCTCAAAGCCACCTCAGGGCTACAGGGTAACTGCTGCTCTGCCAGCCATTGCACCTGCGTCTAGACAAGAACAAAGGAAAGCACAGGGAAGGGAAAGGCATCTGCCTGCTGAATCTGCTGCAGTAGAAAGCTTTCCCACTAGATAGTTCTGTTTATTTCTTGTTGGTCACCCCTCTTGGCAAAGGAGGCTAGAAATGTACACTTCAAGCTGAGCACATCGTCAGCCCCCACAGTGTCACTAGGGATAAACGAGTGCAACTAGAAAACTCTGCTGCCAAATCTCCGAGGAAATGCCTGGGTCTTTGTTTTTGTTTGTTTTATCCTCCTGTCTGGGCCACAGGTCCTAGGGATATGTTCCATGATGTCTGGGCTGCAGCTGGAAGGTGCATCACCTCCTCCTGCAAAGCGATTGGGACAAAGCAAGAAAGTCGTTGCTTGTGTTCACGTGGGACGTGGCAGGGATCTGCGCCTGGGCGCAAGCGTCACCCACTGCTGGGCCAGACGTGTGGTGAAAACTGGGGCAGCAGGATTGCCAGCGGGTTGGGGGAGCCACCTGGAAGAGACACATCCTAAAGGAGAAGAGATGGTAGCAGATGATAGTGATGATTATGGAAAATTGTATTTTTCAAAGACGGCTGCATCTGTCGTCTTAGAATGGGACTGGCTGTATCTGTGTTCTTACAGTGGGACTGACACTCCTTCCATCAGGAGATAGGTCTGTGTTCCTTCCTTCAATCTGGACAGGGGTTTGGATTACTCTGACTCGCAGGGTGCTGCAGAGCTGACTCGATGTGACGTTGGGCCAGGCCATGGAAGAATAGAGCTTCCTGGCTCTGTCCTCTCAGTATTCTTTTCAAATATATATTTTTATTTCAGAGAGGAAAGGAGAGGGAGAGAGAGATAGAAACATCAATGATGAGTGAGAATCATTGATCAGCTGCCTCCTGCATGCCCCCTACTGGGGATCGAGCCTGCAACCCAGGCATGTGCCCTGGACCGGAATCGAACCTGGGACCCTTCAGTCCACAGGCCAATGCTCTATCCACTGAGCCAAACCAGCTAGGGCCTCTCAGGATTCTTGCCCTTGGAACTCAGCTGCCATATTGTGAGGAAGCCCAAACCCCCATGTGGTGAGACCACAGGAAAGGTACTGAGGTCCCCTGCTGTCAGCCAATATCAGCCTTCAAACATGTGAATGAATGAGGCTTTGGATGACTCCACTCCTGTCTTCGAGTCACCCCTAAACCATCACACCTTCTAGCTGCACCCCAGACATCATGGAACAGAGCCACGCTATCTTCTCTGTGCATAGATGAGTAAACTGAAATATATATACCAGTGTCCATGAGCATTAGACTTTTTTTTTTTTAATGTCACTAATTTTGGGGTAGCTTGATTCCCAGTCATAGTAACTGGGAGCATGAGTGATAATATAAGTTATAGCAACTACTGTTTGTTGAGTTCACTGAGTGCTGGTGTTATGCTAACACCCCATGGAGTGTGTAAGTTGGTTTGTTGTGTGAAACTGTTGCAACCTTGATCTGATGATCATTGATGAGGGCCGAGGTTGTGGGGCAGCCAATACAGATTTTGGATCCCAGAGGAAGGAAATGCTGTGGTCTGAGGTGACCAGGGAGTGCTTTCTGGGGGTGACAGCCCTTCAGCTGGACCTGAGGGATGATTGGAATCAGAGAGGCAGAGCTGTCTCTCATTTCATTATGACAATCCTGTTTCCAAAGGCGATGTAACAATGAGCACTTAACCCAACAACCGTTAATCTTGAGGTCTTTTCTTGGCCCCATCACTCCCCAGCTTTGTGACTGTGGCTCAGCTCTTTACCTTCTCTGTGCCCTGTGTTCTCACCTGTCAAACGTGGCGGGTGAACCTGCCGAATTTTTCACACACAGGGAGAAAACCTAATGGGCACCAACAGGCCTGTGCCGCCTGGAAAAAATGTTAGGAAGAATACACTGAAAGATGAGGCTGTCAAGTCAGCCCTGTGGCGATGCTCCTGGAGTGAGACAGAGTGACGGAGGGATAGGGACTGTCCAAAGCCCGCTTTGTGCCTGCGGTTTTACCAGTATGAAGGACTCTGCTTCCTATTTTAAAGACGTTGTTATTGTTTTGGAGAGAGAGGAAAATCCTTGAAAATGGGACGTGCAAGAAGACTAAACTTTGTGGAGTATGAAAAGAGGAGATAATAGGAAAGATTGTATAGACCACGTCATTGAGAAAGTTGTAGCCCTTCAATCGGAAGACTCACTTAACTGTCAAATTTAGAGCTACCATTAACCAGCAAGCTGTACCACTTATGAAAAAAATAAGGCACCCTACCGGGTGCTCAGTGGTTGGAGCCTCATCCCATACACCAAAGGGCTGCGGATTCACTTCCTAGTCAGGGCACATACCTAGGTTGCAGGTTCAGTCTCTGGTTGGGGCATATGGAAGGCAACCGCTCAATACTTCTCTCTTTCCCTCTTTTTCTTCCTCTCCCTTCCTCTCTCTCTCTCTCTAAATAAATAAATAAATAAATGACATGTCCTTGGGTGAGGATTAAAAAAAAGGCTAGGATGAGTAGCAGAAAAGGAAACCTTTTATTTTTCCTAGGCGTTTTCGATCTAGGCAGAAGCCCTCTATTTTTCTGTTCACCGCTGGGCTTTCAGAGTTTGCATTTAGAAGATAAATCACAGCATTACAGAGCTGGAAGAGGCCCATCTTCTGCATTTCACAGAGTCTTGGCTGGTGGAGGGGAGAGCTTGGGATTTGGAAAGGGAGCGGGGAGTAATGGCCACATGCCAATCAGCTGATCACTGTCCTCCATGCTTCAGTTTATTCATCTGTGTAATGAGGATAAGAAAACCATCTCTTCTTACCACATTTTGGTGCCTGATTCCTACCAGATATTTTGGAGATTTTTGGAATGGTTCCCAAAAAGGACAATGTGATCTCAGGATGCCTTAGCAGAGACATATCTGCTAGAATGATGGAGGTGACTGTTTTATTCAACTCTACACTGGTCACACTATACCTGGAGCCTTGTTTGGGCTTCATGGTTGAAGAGGGTTGGGGCATATGGGAGGCAACTGATCAATGTTTGGGACCTTATTTAGAAATAGAGTCTTTGTAGATGATCAAGTTAAGATGAGCTCCTTGGGGTGGGCCCTCATCCCACATGACTATGTCCTTACAAAAAGGGGGGGACGTGGACACAGAAATGGACACGTACACAGGTAGAATGCCATGTGAAGACTGGTGTTCTGTGCCACAAGCCCAGGAACCCCCCAAAGCTAAGAGAGACGCCTGGAACAGGCCCTTCCCTGGCGCCTTTAGAGATGGCGCTGCCCTGCAGATGCCTGGATCCGGACGTGTAGCCCCCAGAACCACAGCAGGATAAACTTCTGTTATTTGAGCCACTCTGTGGTACTTTCTTATGACAGACCTACGAAACTAATGTATGGTGGAAGGATCCAAAATTCTAACTGTACTAGTTTCCTTTAGCTGCTGTAATGAATGAAAACTTGTAAATTAACGAATTTCTGTCTTACACTCTGGAGTTCAGAAGTCCTAGCATCCAGGCGTCAGCAGGCCAGCAGAATCCACTTCCTGCCTTGCTAGCTTCCAGAGGCCACGTGTTCTCTGGTTCCTGGCCCCTGCCTGTCTTCAAAGTGCATCCCTTCAACCCCTGCTCCACATCAGGGCTGTGTTCCAGGCTCCTGCCTCCCCTCTGCCCTCCCGGTACCCCAACCCCCACTTCTGGTTTCCAGGGATCTTCTGCTTTTTGCCTATTGGCACATGAGCAACTGATTCCTTTTGAGCCCACAGCCTCCGGCTCTGTGGGAATTCTGGGGCCCTCATGCCAGGGCAGTCAGTCCAGACAGCAGACACTGCTGGCCCCAGCTGAGCCAGGCCTACTGGGCAGTCAAGGGCACCCAGCCCCCAGACTCTCCTTCCTCCCTCTCTCTTCACATGAATGCTAAGCTTGCAGGAGAAAAGCATATTTGGGACTTCACATAAGGAGGGACTTCTCAACAGCCAGGGCTCTCAGAGAGTGGACTAGGGTAGGAAACAAGGTAGCTCAGTGGAGAATGCAGAATCCTGTGGGTCTGAAGAGCATGGGCTTCTGAGTCACACTGACCTGAGCGGATCTACCTGTCATGACCTTGAACCTGAGTTTTCTGACCTGTAACATAGGATTAATACTAAGAGGATGACATGAGGACAGTGTCAGAGTTGCAAATTTAAATGCCCTCAAGGGAAGTGAATGTGTTTCTTCCCAGATGGAAGAAACCCAGGACCTTGTGGTCATCTCTCTTTTGATAGATGCAGAGACAAGAAACACACCCTTTTCCTTTTGGCTGTAGGAAAACTGACAGGGCAAACATGAATGATAGTAGCAAAGGATGCTCAACCTTGGTGTGGAGGACAATATGGAGTGGTGGGGACTGTGGAAAACTGGAGATCATGTGCCCTAATGCCTCCAAAAGAAGTGGGTATTCAGGCTGGGGGATGTTGCTGAATGGCTCAGACTATGTGGGGAGGGGCTGAGCGGGCACAGTATGGGGCTATGTCCTTGGAGCTGTGAGGAATCTCAGTGCCCAGGCCATACTCCAGACCCATGATGGCAGTATCTCAGTAATTTCTAGAGCTCCTCTCAGAGTCCCAGTTTTAGAGCCAGTCTAGCCTTAGGGACAAGGAGGTTGGGGCCATGGGGTATCCTGGTGATTGGGGCCAGGGAAACAGACTGAGGGAGAGAAGAGATTCCTGGAGGGGATTCAGGGGTAAGTGCCACCTGCTGTGCAGTGTGACCCCTCACCATCTTCATAAAGCTTCACATGTCCCAGTGTGCCTGTTGTCATGGGGAGGGAGGGCTGAATTTAGTATTAAAATGACGTGACCCAGAACAGCTATTGCAAGAAGAGCAGCTGACTTGCCGAGAACAAAAAGGCCAATATTCTTGTGAAATTGCTCAGTTATGGTTGTTCTTTTTTTTTTTTAAATTATCTTTATTGTTGAAAGTATTACAGATAGCCCAGTCTCTCCCCCTGCGTCCCCGCCATTAATTCCCTTCACCCTACCCCGCCCCCTCCCTGTGGTTATTCTTTTATGGGAAACAGCACATTCTTTTCAGAACTCAGGCAAGGAGAGTTGCAAGATCTAGATGTGCAGTGAGGAAGGAGCTTGACAGACTGGAAATTGGGGAGATGTCTTTGGTGGTTTCCGAGGCTGGTTGTCAGGGTTAGAAGTGCCGGGCCAGCTGCTGAGGCTCAGAAAGGAAATAACGTGTCCCAGCCATTCCTAGTTTAAATTGCACCCAGGTCAAAGGAGACAAAGATAATAGGAAGTGTAGGAAATCACTGTCAAAAGCTTAATAGGGTGTTTTAGAGAAAAGAGTCCTTGGTCAGCCCAGGAAGAAACATTTTGAGACATTCAATACTATCATTAAACTGAGGCACAAAGGACATTCCTCAGGTTGCATTTACCTGATAGACTTGGCATCTCTGCCCAATGAATAAAAACCATTCCACCCAGCCGGTGTGGCTCAGTGATTGAATGTCAATTTATGAGCCAGGAGGTCCTGTTCAGTTTCCCACTGGGCACATGCCTGGGTTGTGGGCTCAATCCCCAGTGTGGGGCATGCAGGAGGCAGCCATCAATGATTCTCTCTCATCATTGATGTTTCTGTCTCTCTTTCCCTCTCCTATCTCTCTGAAACCAATAAAAATATATTAAAAAAATAAAATAAAAGCTATTCCTACTGAAATGGAACTTTTGTGGTTTGCAGTCGGTCTTTATTTTATTTAGATACACAAGAAGTCTTTGTTTTGCTCAGATATGTGAGGGGATCACTGTAATATTTCATTTTAATATGCTGCAGAGCTAGCATTAAGTTGTTTTAATTTTTACCAGCATGCATATTTATGTCTGCTATTTGTGTGCCTTGGTTGAGGAATTAATTTATTTTTAGGGAAAACAGGACAGACCTTAGTTTTATCCCCATTTAGTGGAGCAGGCACAGAGTGGTCCAGTTGATTGGTTCCCTGGAGCCAAGGAAGTTGGGAGAGAAGGAAGTGGCAAGACTGAGGGAAAGTGTGACACTGTGGTTTATAATAACAGATAGTATTTGGTCTTTGTCTCCATTCCTGGCATCCCACACCCCCAGCCTCCTGGACATGGAGTGACTTAGTCAATTCTGCCTACCTAATGAAGCCTCCAGACAAACCCAAAGGGACAAAGATCTGAGAGCTCCCGGCTGGTGGACAGGGCGATTCAGGGAGGGTGGGGCTCTCAGAGGGCTGAGGCTCTATGCACCCCTTCCACCTGCATGTTCCTGGGTCACATCCTTTTGTAATAAATGGATGACCGGAGAAACCAAGATGGCGGCAACCTAAACTGTTGCCTTGCACAACAATTTCAAAACTACAACTAAAAGACAAAATGGACATCATCCAGAACCACAGGAAGGCTGGCTGAGTGGAAATTCTACAACTAGAAGGAAAGAGAAAAGCACACTGAGACTCAGAGGAGCTGCAGAAGGCAGAGGTACAAAAGCACATGTGTGGAGAGGGCTGGCAACTGAGTACATGGCTGGCTTTCTTAAGCAGGAGGGAGACAAAAGCTCCTGACTGCTCTGAACTCCAGTTCCGGGTGAGACTCTGGGGACCCAGACTCATTCAGGGAGAAACTGGACTGTCTGGCAGTGGGTGAAATTTGAGGGTGGCTTTCTCTCAGAGGTGCTTGCAGTGACTACCAAGGGACACTGAGACCCAGGGGCCTCTTAGGGCAGGGCTGACGGGAAGCCATTGCTGCTTGCTCTGCCCTGAGATTCTGCCCCTGAGCACAGAGGCTTTTGAAAATCTTGTCTCATAAGGGTGTATCCAGCACAGAAGTTCTCCCAGCATAGACACAGCTGATCCTCACAGCCAACTGGCCTGGAGGTCAATTCCTCCCAGTGATACCAACAACGATCAAGGCTTAACTACAACAAGACTGTGCACACAGCCCACGAAGGGGTGCACCAAGAATGTCCACCTCAGGTAACTGGGGAGGCTGAGCCACTGGGCCATATAGGACACCTAGCACACAAAGCCACTCTATCAACTCAGGGAAGCAGCCAAAATGTGGAGACAAAGAAACAAGTCACAAATGAAAGAAATGGAGGAAAGCAAACAACTGGATATAGAGTTAACCACGGTTATAAGGTTTTTCAAGAATTTTCTAGAAAAGGCCAATAAATTTAGTGAGACCCTCAAGGATATGAAAAAGGACCAACTAGAAATTAAGCATACATTGACTGAAATAAAAAATAATATACAGAGATCCAACAGCAGACTACAGGATCGCAAGAATCAAGTCAAAGGTTTGAAATACAAAGAAGCAAAAAACACCCAACTGGAAAAGCAAAAAGAAAAGAATCCAAAAATGTGAAGATAGTGAAAGGAGCCTCTGGGACAACTTCAAGGGTACCAACATCCAAATTATGGTGGTGCCAGAAGAAGAGAGAGAGCAGGATATTGAATACCTGTTTGAAGAAATAATGACCAAAAACTTCCCCCACCTGGTGAAAGAAGTAGGCTTACAAGTCCAGGAAGCGCACAGAACCCCAAACAAAAGGAATTCAAAGAGGACCACACCAAGACACATCATAATTAAAATGCCAAGAGCAAAAGACAGAGAATATTAAAAGCAGAAAAAGAAAAACAGTTAGTTACCTACAAGGGAGCACTCATAAGACTGTCAGCTGATTTCTCATCAGAAACTATGCAGGCCAGACAGAATGGCAAGAAATATTCAAAGTGATGAATAGCAAGAACCTACAACCGAGATTACTCTACCCAGCAAAGCTATCATTCAGAATTGAAGGGCAGATAAAGAGCTAAGAAAGATAAGAAAAAGCTAAAGGAGTTCATCACTGCCAAACCAGTATTATATGAAGTGCTGAAAGGTATTCTTTAAGAAGAGGAAGAAGAAGAAAAAGGTAAAGATAAAAATTATGAACAACAAATACATACCTATCAACAAGTGAATCTAAAAATCAAGTGAATAAAAAATCTGATGAACAGAATAAACTTGTGAATATAATAGAATCAGGGGTATAGAAAGGGAGTGGACTGACAATCCTTAGGGGGAAAGGGGTGTGGAGGGTGCGGGAAGAGACTGGACAAAAATTGTACACCTATGGATGAGGACAGTGCGGGGTGGGTGGGCAGAGGGGGGGGGGGTGGGAACGGGTGGAGGGGAACTATGGGGGGAAAAAGAGGAACAATTGTAGTAATCTGAACAATAAAGATTTATTTAAAAAAATAAACGGGTGACCTAGTAAGGAAACTGTTTCTCGGAGTAATGCAAACCAAGGAGGGTTTGCATTAACCGGAGAGGTGTTGAGAATAAAACTTTGGAGTTGGGGCAAGGAGACCAAGGGAGGTGGGGCTGAAAGCTTGCAAACTGTCAGGGCAGAAGCATTAAAGGAGAGGACACGTGGAGGGAAAAACAGCGGCCTCGTGCGCTGCCCCAGGGCAGGCGTGGTGGACTGGGGTGGATTTACCTAAAGGGATCTGAACAGGAGAGTCTTTCCTTTTAAAAAAGCCAGCTCACCTGTGGAGTTACTGAGCCTTTTAAGGTTTCTGACAGTGGGTTCTGAGGAATTAACTGTACTGGCCCCTTCCAGGACCAACAATGACTTTGGGAAGAAATTGATTCAGGGGAAATGTGTAAGAACTGGGAATAAATTCTTCCTTTGAACTTAGCTGTTTGGAAACTAGTGCCTGGTGCCCAATAGATATTTGTTGCGTGAATAAATTACCCCGCACAGTGTGGAGGTAATACCACATTGATTCATGTCTGGGAAGAGAATAAGAGTAGAAAATGCTCAGCCAGGAAATGGAGAATGATAGAAAAAGTTGTGCTTTGCCCTGACCGGTTTGGCTCAGTGGATAGAGCGTCAGCCTGCGGAATGGGGGGTCCTGGGTTCAATTCTGGTCAGGGGCATGTGCCTTGGTTGCAGGCATGTCCCCAGTGGGAGCATGCAGGAGGCGGCTGATGGATGTTTCTCACTCATCAATGTTTCTGGCTCTCTATCCCTCTCCCTTCCTCTCTGTAATAAAATCAATAAAATATATATTTTTAAAAAGTTGTGCTTTGCTGTATGTGTCCCTGTGAGCTACATAGGTGTGGGTCCCTGGCACCTCAGGCTTGCCTCCCCTGGGGACAAGGCAAGGGTTGTGAATGTGGGCCCTGCCCCATCCCAGTTGAATGCCTGCTACCCCAGGAGAGGGGCGGTGGACAGCATCTGCGTGCTCTCTGCTCTGGAAGCAATTGGGAGCGGCTTTTGTTGGGCACAGAATGACTCACCTCCGAGCTGAGTCACGCAACAGGTGGCTTTCAGCTGGATTCAGCGAGTGCTTTTGAGTCCACATCAAAGGCCATTATACTTCCGTTAAACACAGGAAATGTTGAGATGTTTCTGAGAAGATGATGGGTAAATTGGGCTGTATAAATTCAGATCCATCCCAGCCCTGCCACATTCCCAGTGTGACTTTGGGCAAGTGATTCAGCTCACCGGGTCTCCGCTTCCTCCTTTGGAAAGTGGGCGGTGATGCCTCCTCACTCCTAGGACTGAGTGAGTGGACACATGAGTTAATCATAGAAAGCCCAACAGTGCCTAGTTATTGTTGCTAATCACCGATAGTAACGTGTTTCGAATGGAGGGAGGGTGACATTTGTTAGTTATATGTTTGTTGAGTGAGTGGACTCTGAGGATTCCACACCAGACACTGTGCTAGGCACATTGTATCCACTCTCATTGGATCTCCTGAGGTTCAGAGAGGTACAGTAATATCCTGGGGTCACACAGCTGCTAAGTGGGTGTGCTTTCAATTCTGCAATGCCAAAGCTTTCCCTCAGCCACAGGGTGGTTCTGTAAGGGAGCGGGATGACCTGTGGTTTGCAGCTGAAGGAGGTCTTTTGCTGGGGAGCGCAGAGATGCTACCCAGGGATGCTGGGACTGATGTCGCAAAGGGGCATGGAGTATGAGACAGGATATCCTGGGTCTGATGTGAGCAGTCTCTAGACGTTCACCTTACTGAGTCTGACCGTCATGGGGTGGCAGCCCAGGGTATACTTTGGGATGCAGCTGGGAGGGAAGGTGCGCACGGGGGTGGGGGGTGGAGAGGGAGGGGGAGGGGGAGAGGTCCCGGTGGGTGGGGACAGCCAGCAGGCACCGATTGACAGGAAGTGGTGTATAAATACCCCAGCTCCTCACCCTGTGGAGCAGGGAAGAGAGGACTGGGAGGAATGTGTCAACACTGCCTCCTAGAGGCCCCCAGCAGGATCACACGCCAGTCACCCACAGTGGCTTCATGGTTTTTGTTCTATAATTCCCCCACTTTCCCACTGACTCTCCTTGCATCTCTCACATAAGCTCCTTGTGCTGAATTCCTTGTCTCAGGGTCTACTTTTGGGACCCAAACTGAATGAAACTACCTGGTATCTGGTAGGCAGAGGCAGGGATGCTGCCAAACACCCTCCAACGCACAGGCCAGGCACCCAACAAAGGACTATCCGGCCCGAAAGTCAGCAGTGCCAAGGGTGAGAAACCCTGTTCCAGACCACGGCAGCGGTTCACCCTGGCACGATTATTTGGCAGGAGGGAGTCCCAGCCCTTCGGACAGACCTCCAGAGCAGACACAGCCCTGCAAACTCACCCTACGCACATGGCAAGGCCACCGGGAATGGAGGAGACCTGTTATTTTGAGGATGGGCCAGCATTTCAAGGAGTTAATGAATCAGCTAGAAGGAATTTCAGGGAAGTAGTGTCAGAACAGCTAAGTCTTGGCTGCCTGAGGCACAGGCGAGGGTGGCAAACTCAAGAAAATGCAAGGTACAAAAGGAAACTTCGGTTCCTGTCTGGGATGGAGACAGAAAAATGGTTGCCAGAGAAGTCATAACCTAATGCACCCCTCTCAGACAGTCCCACCCCGGAGCCCCACCGTCTGCATGTTCATGAACCTGGGTTCCAGGTGGCCATGAAGGTGAACCCAGGCCAACATCTTTCCTGTCCCCTGCCGCCTCTCCACTCCCCTCAAAGTCATGCCCCTGATACTCACACTCCTTTGACACTTGGAATGAGAACTCTGGCTCCCTGGAGTCACACAGCCCATGGGCAGCTCTGGGCCCCGCTGGCCTCTCTGACAAGGACCCCCTCCATCTCAACAGCCCCAGCCCGCTAACAACTAGGATGAAAGTCCCCATCCACCAGCTTGTTAACTCGGCTCCCTGCTTCCTCACTCTGTTGACCAGGCCAGTTGCCAGTTAAAACCCACTAAAGCCTTAGCTCGTGGCTGTGTGGAGGTTTTCTAGCACTGGTACCTGGTAGGTGTTCTGCAAACATTTGTTGAGCTCATGGGCAAATCAGCTTTCTGAGGACATTGTAACAGGATTCTGAAAGATGCTAAAGCCCTCCCTGGAGGAGTTTGGCTCCTGTGGTGGCACTCAGGCATCCTCACGCCAGCCACTGTGGTTCCGGCTGCCGGCCCAGGCACCCAGCCTCACCTCCCTGTGCCCAGAGGGCAGTGCAGCCAGTGGGTGAGGTCATTCACTCACACCATGTGCAGAAATGCACGGCAACAATATCGCGCCAGCTCATGAGAGATGCCACCAAAGACCGCCATGTGTTCACCCGCTTCTATGTCTGCTGGCTCTGTCCCCAGGAGCTTTGTGATAGAGCCCCAGTCCCTGGAGCCACAGCCTTGGACCCAAAGCCGGTCCCACTAATTTCCAGGTGGCTGGAATCCAGATCGCCAGCGAGTCCACCTGCCCATTGTTGGCTGTGTGTCCCACCCCTATTCCCACACAACACTCGATCACTGACCCCCTTATTTCCACACTCTCCAAACCACTAACACTGAGCACTCGTAATTCTATTGGCTGCAATGGAAGTTGGTGCTGGAATGTGGGAGAAGTTCCTTCTTTTTAGGAAAATATATTTTTATTGATTTTGGAGAGGAAGGGAGAGAGAGATAGAAACATCAATGCTGAGAGAGAATCATTGGTCGGCTGCCTCCTGCACACCCCACACTGAGGATCAAGCTCGCAACCCAGGCATGTGCCCTGACCGGGAATCGAACCATGACCTCCTGGTTCATAGCTTGATGCTCAACCACTGAGCCATGCCAGCCGGGCATGGGAGAGGTTCCTTCTCATAGCCCACAGCCTTCCTCCTGTCTGCTCCATCCTCTTCTCTCATTTCACTCCCCTACTGGGAGGGAAAGGATGCATTTTCTCCTCAGGTTTCATGCAGACCTCTCCTCCCTTCTGTCCCCAGTACATCTTTAAGCTCAGACCTTTCTCAGGGCTCCAGACCAGTGGTTCTCCAAGTGTGGTGGTCCTCAGACTGGCAGCCTGAGCATCCTGTGGAAGCTTGTCAACCATGCAAAGTCTTGGGCCCACCTACTGCCTTGGGAACCAGGATGGGTCCCATTGAGTTCCGGGTGATTATCACGCTCAAGTTTGGAAACCTCAGGTCTAGACAACCATCTTCTTTCCCTTGGGAAGTTTCTGGTGAATCAGATGTCTCCCTACTATGAAGGTTTCAAGAGGAATTGGGCTTTTGGGGAGGAGCTCAGTTTCTGCCAGTGACCTCCCTACTGAGCAACAGAATGTGGGCTTTGGAGTCACCAGCCTGTCTTCTGCCATCTCTGCCACTTCTAGGCTGTGCAACCCTGGGGAACCTCAGTTTCCTCCTCAAATGATATTCTCCACTCTGCCTTCTTCCACGATTCTTGTGAGTCTCAGAGGAGACCAAAGACCCGGATGTTCTTAGAGTCTGTAACCTCAGGCAGTATGGGATTAGCTCATGACCTTCAGGCTCCTCCCTGCTTGGGGCTCCTGTGGTCTTTCTTTCCTCTGAACAAGTCTCTGGGTGCTGCAAGCCCGAGTCTCCTGGGGGAAAAGGATGCAGGGCCTGCTGATAAACTGGGTTTGCAGACAGAGCTGATGGAGTATGAGCAGTGCTGGCCAGAAGGCACTGTTCGTATCTGACATCTAACCCTTTCACCTCTGGCTCCTCGCCCCTGCAGGTCACACCCACACCCTCCTAGAACCCTGGGCTGCAGGGAGAAGAGGAGCATGGACGGTCCTGCCCTGTGCACGATTCTTCTCACATGGTATTTCATTCATACCCCCCTTAATTAACAAGGTAGTGTGTGGGGGGGAGACACTGCCCCCAGTTCCTTGATGAGAAAGCTGAGAACCACCCATACCCCATGGTCACCCAACTTACAGCACTTTCCATTATTCTGAGCTCCTTTTTATTCTTGCACCCCTGAAAATAAATTTTTCCATAATTATAACTGTTGCCTCTATACATTTTTCTTTTTGCACTAAGTATATTAAAAACATTTTCTAAGCTGTTACATAATCCTCACAATTGTCATTTTCAGTGGCTCCAAAACATTCCATTAGGAGGGCATTTTGTTATTTGTTGAACTCTTTCCATATTGTGGATAGATTGTTTTTCAACTTTTCTTGGTGTGCCATTAAATTATATTGCAGTGACAATATCTTTGGGCATTGGCCTTTCAGATTCTTTTGGGAAAAATTCTGTGGAGTGTTATCATTGGGTCATAGGGTATCTGTAATTGTATGGCTCAACTTACTTTCCAAAATACTCTGCCATTAGCAATATTTAAACTTAGTTTTTCTGCAACTTTACCATCATTGGGCTTCAGTATTATTTATTACTAGAGGCCCAGTGCACGAATTCATGCATGGGTGGAGTCTCTCCTGGCTGATCAGGGCTGTTTTGCCCAGTCCTGATCAGGGCCAATCGGCCAGGGGAGGGACCGCAGGAGGTTGGCTGTGGGAGTGCACTGACCACCAGGGAGCAGCTCCTGCATTGAGCATCTGCCCCCTGGTGGTCAGTGCGTGTCATAGCTACTGGCTGGTTGTAACGGTCGCTTAGGCTTATATATATGTAGATTATTTGACACATCATGGTTTCTACTTATATTTCTTTGGTAATTGGTGATGTCAGACATTTCCCCCCCTGTTATTTTATGTTTCTTTTCTCTCCAGGGGCAATTTTCTCCTGTCTTTTCACATTTTACTTATTTGTATTGACTCTTTATGTAGATACTAACTCTCTGATGTGTTTGTTTGCCTATAGGTGGTTAATGCTTTTCCTCCCAGCTCAAGCTAGTTTTTAAACTGAGGGCTATCATGACATAACTCTGTGTACCTCTAACTGATGACACCTGATGAACTCATGGTGCTGCCAGAGGCTGGGCACTTGGAGTGGTGGATGTTTAATTTGCAATGAAATGAATTGGCTTTAGATTCAGTCTAGGCAGGAACGGACTTCTGAGTCTGATGTCTCAAGTCTGGTGCCAACTGAGCAGTTGGCTTTCTCCATCCTTGGCCCTGTTTTCCTCCCTTCCTTTTTGTCCAACTCTTTAGCCGAAGAGGAACTCCAGTAGGCACCACTCAGGTAGACAGTGAGCTTTGTTGCTGTCATCAGTCACTGCGAAAGAAATGCCCCTGGCCACCTGATTCCCTTCAAGACCTATATGGACACTCCCACCACTTCCTAAGATGGCCTCTTCCTTCCCTGGGCCTGGGGAAGGCCGGCTCTGTCTGCCTGTCTGGCCAAGGAACCCACCAAGCCAGGCAAACCACTCCCTGATCTGGGCCTCTCGTCAGTTCATCTATTTCCTCTGCATGGTACGAGGTCCCCTGGGCACCTCCGTCCTTCATGTGGTAGTGCTGGAATGGAAGGAGCACTGGATGTGGAGTCTGGGCCTGGCTGCGAGGCCAGCCTGTCCTTACCAGCTGTGTAACTGAGAGGGTCACTGGCTACTTCTCTGGACCTCAGCTGCCTCACTTGAGAGTTGGATTATAAGCCAAAGTCATCAAATCTTCAAGCTGGAAGGATTTTCCATTCGAAGGATCATCCCATCGAAGTCACACAGCAACCCTCTGAAGCTGGGTCTGTTTCTTAGCCCTGTGTTCAGTGGAGGTGGCTCTGCTGCAGAGAGGTTAAGATAGGAGTGGTAGCAAACTGGTGAATGTTGGCTCTGCCTTACGTTTGACGTGACTGCCCTTCCCCAACATACCCGGAGCAATTCACAGAATGTAACCATTCCAGTTGTTGACCACCGGTGGCTTTATAACTCCTATGACTTAACCTTGCCTGTTAGTCAGGGACTTTATCAGAAGCAAGAGGACCTTGTGGGCTCACAGGCCTGAAAGGGATGGGGAGTAGTTTGCAGGAACCAGGGCCTCAGGGACTGGAGCAGGGGTTTTGTGCCACTAGGACACTTGCTCTATCTCACTCCCCACCTCTCAGGTCTCTGCCAGTCTCCCAAGGGCTCCAAATCTTGCTGCTGCCAGCAGGCTTTCTCCACATACCAGGAAAGATGGCTGTGCAGGTCTTAGCTTCAAGTTCTTTGGGCACTAAGAGCCCAAGCCAGGGCGCCTCTGTCCCAGCTCAAAATTGGGGAACTCAATAGGCTTGGCTTGGGACTGGTGAGCTGGGTCTGGGCAATGGGATTCTGTGATTGGCCAGGTGAGGGTCACATGCTTATTCCTAGCTGTGGGGCCCAGGGTGGGGTGGGACTCACTGACTCCCCCAGCAGAGGAGGAGGGTTAGGGGTGCTTGCTGGGAGACAAGCAATCAATACACCCACAATCAGCCCCTGTGCCTGTGCTGTGCCCTCTGGGAGTGGCAATTGTGGATTCTAGGAAGACTTGCAGGGAGAGGCTTACTTCTGGGAAGTGATTATTATCTTGAATCGTTGCCTGTTCATCTTAGTGGAATGAAAAATAGTGTTGCGCTTTGGGTTCTTATTAAGTTCACTTTGGTTGGCCCGTCACAGCAGTGGAGCTCTGTGTAACGGTTCTATGCACTGCTTCAAGTGCCTGCAAGATGCATCATTGGAAAGAATCATTGCAGATTTCCAGTTCTGGTGCTCCAGAATTCTAGGGTTCCGTGGCTGAGGGAATGCGCAAGTTCACATAACCTGCTCCCGGCCTTCAGCCAGATGTCATTTCTTCTTGAACTCCATCAGGACCGGAGTCTTTCTGGCTCTCTTTTGGTGGGAATTTTCCATTCTTTTTGGCCACTCAGAAGGTGAACTTCCTGCATTTTGGAGCATTATGCCCTCCTTACCTTACCAACCGATTCACTATCCCCATCAAAGGATGCTGTCCCAAATGGGACTAAAGGAGCCCCAGGATGTGAAACTTGCAGTTTAAAAACTGAAACTGTTCCAGGCAAATAAGGATGAATTGGTCACCCTATGTTAAAAATGTCAGCCATTTTCTTCCCAGCCTCCCTTGCAGCTAAGGTGTGGGCACAAGAACTGGAATCCCCTAATCAGATGCAACCACACCTTTGATTTGGAGGCTGGTGATGGGAGGCCACATCCAGTTTCCTGTCGCACCAAGTCTTGTGGCAATGCCCCATCCCATGGGGGAGATGTGGAGTGCATAGGAGCATCTGTGCCCAGTGGCAGCTGCTGTAGCACCTTCATTGACCCAGTTTTGTGACATGATTTCTAACACTGATTCTGGCTGGGCAAACCTAGTTGTCTACCCTCCTGGAGATTCTATGAGCTACTAAATAACTTTTTAATTTCTCCATTCTCTACGTAAATCTATTAGTTTGGTTGCTTTGCTAGTATTTTATCAGCTCACGTGAAGGACATGCTTCCTTTTTTACAGCTGAAATATTTTCCATTCTTTTACCTTTCTGAGTACCTGGAGAAAACAATTGGCCAGCATATTTTCTATTAAAAACAAATGAACAAACTAAAAATTGTGTTTACAACTGAAGATATTCTTTATTCTTCCCTTTTCACCATTGATTATATTAATTTTTCCTCCTTGGACTAAAACCTTCTTTTATTCTCACCAGTCACTTGTGCTTTGTAAATTTCACCTCAACCCTGTTATCACCAGGGTTCAAGGGTCAGAGAACCCTATTAGTGCTTCCTGTCACTGAGAAATATGCCGTGAAAGTTAGGATGACTTGCCTTCCTACGTTTGACGTTAAGTCTTTAAGACATGGTCCAGTGGAGGATGGGTCACCCTGAGCCAGGTGGTCTCTCCAGGTGGCGATTTTTATTACTATTTCAAAACCTCCTGTGAGCTTGTGTCTGCTGGCCACGCCTTTGGACGCATGTGTGTGCAGGAGGTCACATCTCGGCTTTGCCCCCTGGACTCTGAGTGGTTCCCTGAGCCTCATTTTCCCTCCTGACTTATGAAATGGGTATAAAATGTCTTCCTCGCTGAGCTGTGGGGAAACCAAATGCAATGGTTAATAATAATTATGATTACAATGCAACTATTTTGTTTGTATAGTTGTGTTAATAACTATGCTAGCAACATTACCACTTATAATAGTTACTATTATAGCATGATGGCTAAGGGCATGGATTCTGGGGGCCAACTGCCAGATTCAGGTTTCAGCTCTAGTTTCTCATTTAGTAGCTGCATGACTTTCAGCAAGTTTCTCAGTTTCCTTCTCCGCAAAAGTGGGAATCATAATCATAGTACCAACCTTGTAGGTTGATTGGGAGGCTTAAATGAGATAATACGTGCAGCATGTGTTTTAACAGTGACTGGCGCATGGATGCATTCAATTGCTCTTGTCGCTGCTGCCACCATCATTCTCATTCCTTTAAAGGCCCCGCTCAGCCTGGAGCGTGGCTGTTCCCCATCATGCCTTGTATCTGCCCTGTGGCAGGTGGCCTGTGGAACAAAGCTGCAGGGCTCTGACTCTGCCTTCATTTAGCTGCCACGTGGGAGATGAACAAGGTGGGCACACTTTCAAGCCTGCCCGCTTTTTCTGAAAATGCCACCATTCTACACGGCACGTTCACTTTGAATTTGCTTTGACATTGGGAGAGCAGATGTCATTGCATTTGTCTTACAGAAGAGAAAACTGAGGCCCAAAGTGGCTTTCCCAAGGTCACTCAGCAGGGGTGGGGCAGTGGTGGGATGAGAGCCCAGGCGCTGACGCCTGGCCCAGGGCTCTCCCGGCAAGGCCATTCTGCTAAAACCGTCTCTGCCTCCCGAAGCCCTGCTCTATCTCCCTCTGTCAAGAGACCATCCCATCCTTCACCAGCAGGCCCAGTACACGGAACTCTTATTTAGAACTAGTGGCCCAGTGCACGAAATTCATGTACATTAAAAGGGGATTAATTAGAGGAAATAATTGAATATTGCTATTTGCCCTTTCTCTATAATAGAAGTATCAGAGATGGAAGAAAATTAGTAAAATGTATATGAAAACCTTCCTCCTGTCAGAGTCTGGGGCGCACCACTGGACCCAGAGTCAAGTCCCCACCCACCCACATGCGCCTCAAAATAGTGTGAGACCCAGACCCAGCCACCGCCCCATTGGGCTAGATCCAGACCCGGCCAGTCCCACCCTTGTCAAGCCCTGCCGGGCAGGGGATGTAGCCTCAGGTCCTGGCACCAAGATGGGAGGCTTGGCCTGAGGTCCCCCAGCCCAGACTGGGGTGAGGGGTGTGCCTTGAGGTCCCCCGTGAAGCTCCGCCAGGTGTGGGACATGGCCTGAGATCCCCTGTCAAGCCCTGCTGGGTGGGGGGGCATGGCCTGAGGTCCCCCATCAAGCCCCGCCAGGCAGGGGGGCACAGTCTCAGATCCCCCGGCCCGGCACCGGGAGGAGGGCTCAGCCTCAAGTCCCCTGTCACGTTCCACTGGCAGAGGGGTGCAGCCTCAGGTCCCCCGTCAAGCCCCGCTGGGCGGGGGGCATGGCCTGAGTTCCCCCGACCCAGCATTGGGGGTGCACCTTGAGGTCCCCTGTCAAGCCCTGGTGGGTGGGGAGCACGGCCTCAGGTCCCCTGTCAAGCCCTGCCAGGCAGGAGGGTGTAGCCTCAGGTCTCCTGGCCTGGTGCTGGGGTGGGGGGCATGGCCTGAAGTCCCCTGTCAAGCCCCACCTGGTGGGGGGCGCAGCCTGAGGTCCCCTGTCAAACCCCACAGGGGGTCGGGGGAGGGTGTAGCCTCAGGTCCCTGCTGATTGCTCGTTAAGGCTCCTTATGGGAACTTGGCCTCAGCTGTGAGTGCAGCCATCTTTGTGACAGTGATGGTTAATTAGCATAGTCCCTCTTTATTAGATGGGATTAGCTCTAAAATAGGTTCCTGCGGTAACACTCTGTCCCAAGGGCCATGCTAGAACTAAGGGTGGGGACTCCTCCCACGCATGTATGCAGCATGGAAGGGGAGTTACATTGATGAGTGAGACTGGTATGGGTTCGGGATGCTTAGGGAGACCATTGGGCTTGAGGGTTTCTGTGTTGGCTTCCTCCGCTCCGTGTTGAAATCCTCCAGGGATTCTTTGCAGACGCTTTATAACCAGATGACAGGTGGGATCCCTAGACCGGTGTCAATATTATCTATCTGGACCAGAGCCTCATCTGGACCATTCTCCATGGAAGTCTGAACTCCTCCCCAAAGTCTCAGAGAGTTCCCTGGGAGGGATTCCTTCTTCAGGTGACTTCAGTCTGGAATTCCTGCTTCTCTGTCTTGTAGGTCATCCTGCTTTCTTTGTTTTGCACTTAATGGGCCCAGATGTGACATTTGAATATCTCTCCTGATCAAAATCTCATGCGTGCAGGGCAGGTTGGGAATGTGCTAGGCATTCCTTTGTGAGGTGGAAGGAGCCAGGGGAGGGGTTGGGTTGCCACCTCCTGACTTTGAATTGGGTGGGGCATCTCTGCCTGGAGGAGGAAGGGCCCCTGCAGGCATTTCACACAGCATGTCCTACCATTTCTACAGCCAAATTCCTGTCCATCTCCTCTCCATTTCTCTTTCCCTTCCTTCCTTGTCTGCACATTCATAGGCAATTCCAAGGAATGCCAATTTGCTCATTTTCTTCTATCCTCATGGCCTCCTGTGACCCTTCTTCTCCCCAAATGTCTCATCAAGATATTTTCCCAAATGAAGTTAGGTACCCATTAAGAGGATAACATTTTCACCATACTTTCGATGGTCAGTGTCAGCTAAAATGTACAAGGCTTCCCATCCGTGGCCTCCCTTCTCTGAGCCTCGGTCTCTTAGACCATCCTTATGCTGACCAAGTCTTTGAAGTATAGAGGGTTTGGATCTGAAGCTCATCTTTGCCACTCAGTCCCTCGGCTGGGCAAGTCCCTTCACCTTTCGGGCCTCAGTTTTCTTATCCAGTCTTCAGCTGGCCAGTCTTAACAGAGATGGGGTGGCATTCATGGGCACCTTCATCAGGATTAAGGCAAAAGTAACTCCAACAGACACATTGGATTGAAAATAAGCTATGTTTAAAATCACACCCAATCTCAGAAAAGATGCGTAAGTGCAAAAATCATATATCTTATCCTAACTATTGCTTTGCCAAAAATGATCACTTCAGGCTTCCTATTTGATAGAGTCACTGGCTAGTGTCTGTTTTGTCATTTTCCCTTTGCTCTGTCTTAGAACCAAGCCTCTCTGACACCCATTTGTCACGGAGCAAGCGTCTGGATAATCCTGCAGGCAGGCTAGCTGATGGAGCACTGTCTCGCCTTTAGAAGCCAGCAGGCCCAACCCTTCCCCACTGCCGCGCTGTCTACCCACACAGTGTAACAGCTTTGAAAGATCTCATGTGCTAACAACACATTTAGTCCCTGAGATTGCCTGTGAGGCAGGTAAAACAGGGACAGAAATCTTCTCATGAAGCTGAGTGGGGTTTAGAGGGTTAAGGAATTCCCCCCAGTCAGGAGGCAGGTGGGGCCCGGGGATGGATGAGAAGCCAGGGGTCCCTGCTGTCTCCCATTGCCTGGGTCATGTTCAGTTTCTACTGAAGCTCTGACCCCCAGCCACAGGGGCGTCTGGTGGGAATGGCAGCTCCAGCTTTCACATACTCCTCACTCTGGGCTGCCCCGCCCATTGGCACCTCTAACAGGACCCTGAGTGTGGGGAAGGATCAGGTGCTGCAGCCAGGGTGGGGTCTCAGGGACTGCCCCTGTCCTGCTTCTGCTACGTGCTGTGTCCTCAGGCAGGTCCTCTCACCCCTGCAGCCTCAACTGGCCAGACCAGCTCAGCCTTGCGCAAAATGAAATTGTGTTCTGGCTCCGTGGTGGCCTTCACTTTTTGGCATTACCAACTTCTCTGCCCCCTCCACATGATGCCGCTGTTATCATTGGGCCCAAGATTGCTATGGGTTTTTTAAAAAGTTATTTTGGCTGTTTTTTAATAGCTTTTTCATTTCTTTCCCCACTGTCAACTGGCACCTTCTTTTTACTATCAGCTAGCTCTCTGATTTCTGTCCCCTCTTAATTTGTTGTTTCTCTTTGGCTGTGATGTGGGTTATCAGATAACTGACCTTGTTAGAAATCTGTCTCCAGTGTGAGTCACGGCCTGAGCAAAGGCTCCTCTGTGTGTACTTGGTGATGACAGTAGCTCTGACTTTGCCAAGGTCCCTTTAGCTTTTTTCTGTATTCTGAGTCATGTTCTGAAAGGCGAAATTTCCAGAGCAAGTGACATTTCGCCATAGTGGGTAAGTGTAAAAGTGAGACTCCCAGGGTGGAGGAGACGGCAGATGGGATGGGTCATTGCAGGGTGGTCCTGTGTTTAGGGCAGCATGGTGGGTGGGGGTGGGGGGTCCTGGAGCCCATGCTGGCTCCCTTCCATGCAACATCATACCCAACATCATTCCTGCAGACAAGTGAATATCTTGACTCCATGGGAACCACTTCAGAACCTGAACTCAGAGTCCTGACACTGGTGGTGGGTTATTAAGAGCAGTAACCACTGTAGGCAAGGTCATGGGTCATGGATGGTACTGGAAGGGGACCAATAAGATGAGTCGCAGAACTGGAGACTCCAATTATTGGAGATATTCCAGTCTTTCCAGTCTATTATACATGCAAAATTTCCAAATCAAGGTAATCTAAAAGAGATCTTCACAGTCCTCTATAATGGCAAAAAGTCAGAAATAAGGCACAATGGAATACTATACAGCATTGACAATATTTAGAGAATCCTATCTAATAAGGAGGGAATATGCTAATTGAATGCCACACCCTCAAAGATGACAGTTCTCACAGCCACAAGATGGCAGCACCCAGTCCCCTCAGCCCTGCCGGGGCGCCTGCCTCTGGAGTCCCCCAGTCTCCTCAGCCCCCCAGCCACCCAGGGCCAGCACAAGGCACAGGAAAGCCTTGGATGTCTGCTGCCCAGCCTCCCAGGGCCACCCGAGGCTCAGGTAACCAGGGCCGGCCGAGGCTTGCGCTGCCAGCAGTGGCAGCAGCAGAGATGTGATGGGGGCATTGCCTTCCCCTGATTGCCAGGTCACATCCCACCCCTGAGGGCTCCTGGACTGTGAGAGGGGGCAGGCCGGGCTGAGGGACGCCCCCCCTCCAGTGCATGAATTTTCATGCACGGGGCCTCTAGTTTCTAATAATGTGGGAAAGGCTATTGATGATAAAGTCAACTGAAAAAGGCAATTGAAAAATTGTTACTACAGGATGATCTCAAATACAAAAAATTATTTGCATAGACAAAGGATAGTAAACATATACTCAATGGTTATAACTTTGATGACTGCAGGCACCAGTGGTTAGACCAGATGTAGTAAGAGGGAGTGCTGGGTCCCAGCCAGTGTGGCTTAGTGGTTGAGCATTGACCTATGAACCAAGAGGGCACACGGTTCAGTTCTTGGTCAGGGCACATGCCCGGTTTGTGTGCTCTCTCCCCAGTGGGGGACATGCAGGAGGCAGCCGATCAACGATTCTCTCTCATCATTGATGTTTCTATCTCTCTCTCTCGCTTCCTCTCTGAAATCAATAAAATAAATATATTTTTAATTAAAAAAAAAAGAGGGAGTGGTGGGGACTGAGGAAGATTAGAGAGAACATGCCCTCCGGAAAGGGGGCTCCTAGCCAGCTGTTGCCATGTATTGCTGCTCCTCAAATTTTTAAAGAGAAGCTAGAGATCATGGTATTAATGTGAAGTCCCCCAATTTTAAATGGTGGCAACTAATTTACACTTTTTTAAACACTGTTTTGGCCCCTCCCTCCCCCCAAAATTTTGGTGGTTTGGCTTTAGCCTTTTGTCCACCAATCTTCCACCTTTGAATTACACTACAACGTTGCTGCCACTGTCTCTGAGGAGTGCGCTTACTGGAGAATTGAACTTGTCTTTATCATAGCTTTGGCAATTTTCCAATTTCATAAATAAATGCACAGTATTTCTATAATTAAAGAAAAAACATGAATGACCATAACCCCAGGGGATTGGTGTGTGTATGTGCGCACACGCTTGCACACGCAGGTGTGCACGAGCATGAATGTTGAGGAAAAGGTATATCTAAGAATTTCTGTGAACAGCAGAACCTTCCTGAGCTTCAGTTTATAGAACAAGGAGACAATTTCTGCTCTGCTTACCTTACAAGATTGAGACTCAAAGAAAGTGTCGATTTGAGCAGACCTTGCAAATAATAAGGACATGAAGGTAAAAGTAGGTGCTCAAAAAAATTGTCATTTGGATAGAGGGGAAAAAGGAAGGAGGAAAGTTGATAAGTCTGCAAAGTGTTGGGAAGCACATCATTTTAAAAATGTGTGTTTTCAGAATGCCCTGGCTTTGCCACTAAGCAGCTGTGACACTATGATAAGTAATCATAATTATATTGGTAACTATGACAGGTTGCACACTTTGTATGCATTACAACTTTTTGAGCCTAATTCCTCAAAAAGAGGGGCAATCATAGTCCTAATTTTGAAGTATTCTTGTGAGGATTAATTAGATAATCTAGGTACCATCTGTAAGATAGAACTCAATAAACAGCAATTGCCTTTTAGATCTGGGCTGGGTTTCACCACTGGTAGGATCCATTTCATTTCACCTGTTCCCACTAATTCAAGGAGACAGTGGATGGTGACTCTGAATTGATTACTTATTCAAAATATGTATTTTTTTTCTTGGTTTCTTAAAGAAAGGAAGCTCATTCAACTCACTGAGATGGCTTACAAATGGGAAGTAAATCTGACTCACATTCTGTCTTTGGAAGATTGCTACAGGTGTACCCTGAGAGCAAGCTAGCCCTACCCACCACTTTCCAACCAACCGCCGCTTGGCATCCGCAGGAGCTCTGAGAGGCCTTTTTAGGAATACAGTGTCTACTTGTTTATCTAGCAAAATTGGGTGGATGAGCACTTCCATATAAATGAAACATCTCTAAATGTCACATATAATATACACACATCTTCCTTCCTTCCTTTCTTTCTACCTATCTATTATCTCTATTTCAATTAATGATTCATATAATTTATCCTTTTAGGGGGTGTTAAATGTTAAGCTCTAGCATAGGCACTTTACATACATTCTCTCTTTAACCCTCACAGCAGCCATGTAAGATGAATAATATTATCTTTTTACATATAAGGAAAAGAGACCCAGAGAGGGAAACCATTTTCCCAGGGTCACACAGCAAGCAAAGGGGAAGACAGATTCAGTGCCAGGCCTGACTGGTGCCAAATAAAGTTAGATTTGTAAGTTTCAAAGAACAATTATTTTGATGCCATCTCTGATGAGTTAGAATCCCCCCTCCACTTTGCCCAAAAGAAATCAGAGTAAGGGCCCACAGACCTTCCTTTACATCCCATTAGGTGGTGAGATGGGATCACAGTGTACCTGGAGACAAACAAGACCTGGTCCCACGGATTCCTGGGACTGCTCTGTCCCCAACAGGTCACCACTGACACAATTCATCACCCTGAAAGAGCAACCAGCCCCTCTCCTCATAGTCATGTCCCTCCCTTCTTCTCTTGGGGATCTTCATGCTGGCAGCAAACATCCTTTTCTCCCAAATTTCCAAGGCTCATATCAGTGATAAATATGGATCCATGTAGATGCAAAGAATAAGATATAATTTCTCAGGATGAGCTATGTCTAGAAGTACTGAGCAATGCCACCACATAGCACTCTTGACTTGAAAAACATTGGTGTAAGTTACACTGTGGTAGAACAAACATTTGGTATATTTACAGCTTCCCTGCCAGATACCTTGAAGGGTGCTCTGCTGCTTGCTGTGGACTCTGATGAGGGAGCTCACGCTGGCGAGGAGACGGGGCGTTGGCAGGAGGCAGGCAGGTTGAATTGGTTTCCACTGGAAAGGGTAGGGAAGTAGCCACAGAAGAATGGACTAAGCAGAGTGGATTTAGAAAGAGGGATGGGTGCAGAGGGGCTCCCGCATGTTTTGAAGGGCATCCTACAGCAGACTGTTTCTTTGGCGCCTTTTCTTTTTTATACTTTATTTTTCAATTACAGTTTGCATTCAATATTGTTTTATATTAGTCTCAGGTGTACAGCTTAGTGGTTAGACAATCATATGCTTTACAAAGTGTTCCCCCGATATTTCCAGTACCCACCTGGCCCCGTACATAGTTACTACAACATTGTTGACTATATTCCTTGTGCTGTACTTTACATTCCATGACTATCTTGTGACTACCAATTAGTACTTCTTAATCCCATCACCTTCGGAGCCTTTTAAAGGGATTTCTGTAAAGGTTAAATCAGGACATATTTACCTCATTTTTCACAACTATTTATTTATTTATTTATTTATTTATTGAATTTATTGGGTGACATTGGCTAATAAAATTATATAGGTTTCAAGTGTATAATCCTATAATACATCATCTTTATATTGTATGGGGTGTTCACCACCCCAAATCAAGTCTCTGTCATCATTTAGTCCCCTATACCCTCTTCCGCCTCCCCCACCTCCCTTTCTCTCTGGTAATCACCGTACTGTTATCTGTATCTTTGAGGCTTTTTTTCTTAATCCCTTCACCTTTATCACCCAGACTCCTAAACCCCTCCCCTCTGACAACTGTTAGTCTGTTATCTGTATCTATGAGTCTGTTTCTATTTTTTTGTTAGTTTATTTTGTTCATTAGATTCCACATATGAGTGAAATCGTATTGTACTTTTCTTTCTCTGATTGGCTTATTTCACTTAGTGTAATACCATCTATGCTGTTGGAACCAATTTTTTAAGACACAAAAATAAAAAGCAAAGGAAAAACCCTTAATATAAGTGTATATATGTATTATATATTTTTATGAGTAAAAGTAACCATAAAATTAACACTAATCTGGTCACTCAAGGGGTAGGATGGATAGGGAAGGGTGAAGTTTTTTTTTTATACTTCCTATTTGGTTTGACTTATTACAAGAAGCTTGTGTGATTTAAAAAAATTTTTTTAAAAAATAATTGTAGTCTTACAGGAGAGTTGCAAAGAGAGCTCTCAGATACCCTTCACTCAGCTTCCTAATGTTACCATGGTCCTTTTATCAAAACTGGGAATTAATACTGGTACAAGACTACTAAGTAGACTACAAACTTTATTCAGATTTCTCCATTTCCCGCTGAAGTCCATCTTCTATTCCAGGACCCTATCCAGGATCCCATGTCACATGTAGGCAGCATGTCTCCATGGTCTCCTCTTAATGTGTGATGGTTTCTCAGTCCTGTCTTTTATGACCTCGATAGTTTTGAAGAGTACCGGTCAGGTATTTTGTAGAATGTTCCTTATGTGGGTTTGTGTGATGTTTTTCCATGATTACATAGATTGAGGTTATGGATTTGGGGGATAGGTGAAGGTGCCCTGTCAGGGCATAATATTGGGGTACATGATATTGGTGTGTCTATTGCTGCTGATATTGACCTTGCTCATGAGGTATCTGCCAGCTTTCTTCACTGTAATGTTACTGTGTCCTCTTGTATAATTAATAGATGTGTGGGATAAGATTATCAAATAATCTGTCTCTCCTTAAACTTTTACCCACTAATTTTAGTTTTCATTGGTGGATCTTGCAGCCAGTATTTCTGTGGTGCTCTGATGGTGGCTTTCTATTACCCCCATTCCTTCTGCATCTAATTGGAATTCTTCTGTAAGGAAGAGTTATCACTTTCCCGTTTATTTATTTATTCATTCAGTTTCATCAGTAAGGGATCCCAGATGTTTATTTATTTGTGTATTTATTTGGGGGGTATTTTATTGCTCCAATTGTTCCAGCTTTGCCTGGTGGGAGTGCTTTCAGGTTGATGTTCGTATCCTTTTGGCATGATGTATTACTCTTATAGCTTAAACAATACAGCAAAGTATAAATAATTAAAATTGCTTTTCACTGCTTTTTATTGTGTTGAACTGGTGTTTCATTTAAATGGGAGCAGACATGGAGACTAGACACGCGGCAGCTCAGCGTTCTTTTTCTTCACACGTCGCTGAATTTTTTGTTGCATTTATGCAAATAGACTAATATAACTAATATAAAATAGACACAAATACTCACATTTACTCACAACTAAATAAGAAAGAATTATAGCGATCAGATTTATGCTTTTGCATCTGGTCACTCTTTCAGAGCTTGTATTCATAACTACTTTCATCCATTGCCTAGTAAATGTGTTCCCTCTGCCCTTCCCAAGCACCTGAGCTGGTTGTGGTTTTTGCTTGGTTGGATGACTGACCCTGCCCTTCATTCCAAAGGGTCAGGCCACCACTTATCATGCCTGGATTTCTTTCCTGTAACTTGGCATTGATGTTCATCAGAGAGAATGGTAATACCAAGAAAGCCCTAAGGAATACCCTTCAATCTGTCCGTCTGCTGTGGAACAACAGTCCAATTACCCTGTGGCAATCAGGATCAATCACCCCAGACAGCTCAGAAACTCCCTTTGTTGCCTGTTGATTCAGAGTCATGAGGAGCTGTAAGTCCCCGGGTGGCAGTCTTAATTTCCAGTCCAGTGAAATCACCATTTCCTGGTGGACGTCTTCCTCCCTTTGGAAAACGACTCCTAGACTAGATGGCCATGAGGTCACATGGACATGGAGCATACATTATGCTTGTGGTTCACTAGGGTAGCATTGGCAATGGTGAATGGTGCCACACCCATTTCCACCCTTGATTGCTGAACTCATAAATCCTGGCTCTGGGGTAATTACTGCTGTATTATGGACAGTGATTTAGAGCCTAAGCAACTTCCTGGGGAACGTTGCCCCAACCCTGCAAAGCATTGCCGTGCACGTGGTGCTGGTAATTCAGACTTCACCCGCCCACCTGTTCCAGGTCAGCTGCTGCAGGGCCGGTCGTCACACTTAATTTTCTGTGCAGTGAGTTCCTTGGTTAGAAGCCATGTGAATGGGATATCCTGCTGGTAGATAGGGATTCTGTGAGTCCCTAGATGGTAGTTTACAGAAACATTGTGCGAAGGGAAGTCCAATGTGTATCCAGAGTTGGAGTCTAGACCATTAAGAATAAGACAATGGGAGAGAATCCAAGATGGTGGCATAGGTAAACACCTAAACTGCTGCCTCGCACAACAATTTCAAAACTACAGCTAAAAGACAAAACGTCTATCACCCAGAACCATGGGAAAGCTGGCTGAGTGGAAGTTCTACAACCAGAAGGAAAGAGAAAAGAGCATTGAGATGTGCACAAGCACTGAAAAGCTGAGGTACGGAGGTGCAGGATCTGGGCTGGCGGCAGGCGTTGCATTTTTCAACCCAAAGGGAGACAAGCCCCCGATTACTCTGAAATACAGTTTCTGGGGAGACGTGGGGGACACAAACTCCTATGGGGAGAAGCTGGATTGTCTGCCACCAGGTCGGAAAGTGAGGGGGGCCTGCTTGCAGAGCTGTGCGCAAGAATAATTGCTTACTGCGCTGGGGCATGGGACACAGTCGGAGACACAGAGCCGGCTAACTAGCAGCCATCGCTGTTTGCCACGCCCTAGCCTAGTGACGCCCTGAGACCCTGCCCCACACAACCTACAAACCCACCCAAGCTCCAAGCAGCAGTTTTAGCATAAGAAAGGCCTGCCCTATCGCAGTTTAACCTAACAAACTTGCAGCCTGGATCAGACAGCTCCAAAACCTCCAAGCTCCAAGCAAAGAGGAGAAAACTGTAGCTCTCGCTGTAGCTCCTGCTGGGTGGACTCAGACAATAGCTGACCTGCACCCCATTGGAGATCCAGAAGCCAGTATACCTAATGGTCAGTGTGAGAAACCAGATTTCAACTCCTCACATCCATAAGTGACACATTCAAGAGGCAGACTCAGTGAGCACCAAAGCCCCACTGAAACAGGTCCTGCACCATAAGTGTGTCTCCAGCACAGCAGTTCTTATAGACACAGCGAGTCCTCACAGCCGATTGGCCTGGAGGTCAATTCCTCCCAGCATACCAACAGCAATTAAGGCTTAACTACACCAACACTTTGCACTCAGCCCACAAAGGGGTGTACCAAGAGCGTCCACATCAGGTGATTGGGGAGGCTGAGCTACTGCCCCCTATAAGTCACCTACCACACAAAGCCACTCCATCAACACAGGGAAGCAGCCAAAATGCGGAGACAAAGAAACATGTCATGAATGAAAGAAACGGAGGAAAGCAAACTACTGGATGACATAGAGTTCAGAACCACATTTATAAGGTTACTCAAGAATCTTCTAAAAACCGCCGAGAAACTTGATGACACTTCTGAGGAGCTTAGTGAGACCTTCAAGGAGCTTAATGAGAATGCCAAAAAAATGGAAAAGGAACAATCAGAAATGAAGCATACACTGTCTAAAATAAAGAATATACAGAAACTCAACTGTAGATCAACATACCCCAAGAATCAAACCAAAGATCTGAAATATGAGGAAACAAAAAAACATCCAACCAGAAAAACAAAAAGAAAAAGGAATCCAAAATTATGAAGATAGTGTAAGGAGCCTCTGGGACAACTTCAAGCGTACCAACATCTGAATTTTTGGGGTGCCAGAAGAAGAGAGAGAGCAAAATACTGAAAACCTATTAGAAGAAATAATGACAGAAAACTTTCCCTACCTGGTGAAAGCAATAGACTTACAAGTCCAGGAAGCGCACAGAACCCCAAACAAAAAGAATCCAAAGAGGACCTCACCAAGACACATCATAATTAAAATGCCAAGGGCAAAAGACAAAGAGAGAATCTTGAAAGCAGCAAGATAAAAACGGTTAGTTAGGTACAAGGGAGTACCCATACGACTGTCAGCTGATTTCTCAGGAGAAACTATGCAGGCCAGAAGGGAGTGGCAAGAAATTTTCAAAGTGATGAACAGCAAGAACCTACAACCAAGATTACTCTACCCAGCAAAGCTATCATTCAGAGTTGAAGGTCAGATAAAGAGCTTCACAGACAAGAAAAAGCTAAAGGAGTTCATCGCCACCAAACCAGGATTACATGAAATGCTGAAGGGTATTCTTTAAGAAGAGGAAGAAGAAGAAAAAGGTAAAGATAAAAATTATGAACAACAAAATGACATCAAATACATACCTACCAACAAGTGAATCTAAAAATCAAGTAAATAAAAAATCTGAAGAACAGAATGGACTGGTGAATATAATAGAATCAGGGACATAGAAAGGGAGTGGACTGACAATTCTCAGGGGGAAGCGGGTGTGAGTGGTGCGGGAAGAGATTTGACAAAAATCTTACTCCTATGGATGAAGACAGTGGCAGGGGGTAAGGGCATGGGGTAGGGTGGGGTGGGGAATCAGGTGGAGGGGAGCTATAGGGGGAAAACAAAAAGAGGAACACCTGTAACCTGAACAATAAAGATTTATTAAAAAAAAAAAAGAATAAGACAATGCCTCTTCCATTGTAGCCGACGCTAATATAATCACCTGCTATGAGGCAACTGCCTGGCCACTTGGAGAATGGTGTCATGCGAGGGACCGTTTTTTGGTCTAGGTTCCTGGCAGATTTGGCACCCAGCAGTAGCTGTGGGAGGTCCAGTTGGAAGGGTGGAAGTCCACAATGCCAACCGCATGGCATAACCTGCATACTTGCCATATGACCACTTTATTCATGACCCCATTGAACACCAAAATGAGGTGGCACAGCTTTGAGCTACACAGAGAAATATTAAATAACAGATTTCTTTTTTAATAAAAAAAGGAACAATTCTCTGGCATTAGGCTGTATGTACTAGAATATAGAACCATGAATCTACCGAGGTTATAAAGTTTTGTTTTTTTTTAATTACAAAGAATGACAAGGACGTTCTATTGTTGAGGAGACTCATGAAAACCATGAACTCTGAGTGTTGACAAAACTTCACTTGGAGAGAAAATTAAAAATAAATCCCACAGTATTGTTTTGTTTGCTCTTCCAGTCAATGGCTGAAAAGATGACTTAGCCAAGAAAAATCAAATTTCAAGGTTAACTCATAACCCATAAAAAAATTTGTACTTGCTGCTTGTTTTCGCATGTCGCACTGAAGAAGCTGTGTCCCTTGTGCTATCAAAAATCGTTGAGGGAATGAGCTTAATTAGAAAAAATAAGATTGGCTTTCTACCTGGCTATTTGGGCAATGCCAGGTTCAAGATCAGCATCTGGGACAAAAATCCAAGAGAAGATTAATCTTTTTAGGATGTCTTATCACTGCCAAACCTTGGGGTGAAAAACTGTGTGGGGAGTCCATGCTAGCTACCAAGATAGCCAGTTTGTGAGAAATAGTGTGTTCAAACATCACATCATTTGCCTTTTTGTGTGAAGAGTTGAAGGCTGATCCAGAATACCAAGGTTTGCTTATTGCCAAAGGGAAATTAACTTGGCAGGAATCAGTGAAGGTCACAGGCACTCTTTCTTTGGAATAATGTCAGGGAGAGACCTTTTCAAACTTTCTAAAGTATTAACTTTCACATAACGTGGTATAGTGGACCCTCTCAGCAGGCGCCCCTGTGTCTCTTGTATGGGTTCAAAGCGTTCCCATCACAGCTTCTGTGTGCTTTGCTTCCATCATTTGCACCTGCTGCTTCTTCCAGGATCACCCTTGGGTGACTGGGGCCCTCTGCACAGGTGTATAGAGCCGTGCATTCTGGGAATTTGTAGCACCTAGGAGTGGCTATAGCCAGTGACTGTAGGGCTGGGTATGAAAGCCCAGTTCCTGCTTTGGGGTGTGGGGATAAATTCCAAGCTGTAACTAATTCCCCAGAAGTCCCCAGGGGACCAGGGCAAGGTTAGAAGCTGCTTATATGGCCCCTTTGCCCAGCTTTTCCTCATTGTCCATCCTGCTTTCCTCACTCCATCACAATTTCTTCTCAATAAATCCTTCCCATATGCGCCCTCCCCTAGGGATGGCTTCTTGGGAGCCTGACTTCAGATATGTGGCCTACTCGGCAGATGCATTGCAATGTTGAATATATTGGTAATGAAATTTTATGAAATAAACATCCACCTCACTTCTTAGTATTTCATATGTCAAGAAATTATAGCCAAAATGTACCTATAGATACATCAAATCCATGTTAAAATTGTCTTGTCAGTGTTAGGATTTGGTGATATTCTTGCTTTAAAAAAATACCATTTCATCAAATGTGTCTCCAGGGTGAATTCAGGATATGTACTCATCCCCCCTAATTTTGAGGCTGAAAAGCACATTTGAAACTGTTTCTTTTTTCCTTTCTCTCCAGCCTTTTCCAGATGTTCCCAAGGGGCTTTGGAACTCAGGCTTGACTTAGGGACCAAGACAACTTACATCAAATTGACTTTAGATATTTTAGGGAGTAAATTGTCTCTCTCATTTCTTAAAAACACGTAAGCATTTCTTGTACATCATTTCCTATTTTTGCCAGCATAAAAAAGGCACACAACGGCCTTGATGTAAAAAAAAAAAGATCTTGGTTATGTTTTAGCTGCTACTTTTGGCCCAGGAGAGAAAAACTGGGCCAGGCAAGTAGATTGATATCATGTGAATAGAATAAAGATTTGATTTCCCTTGCAGGGAAAAAGAAATTATTTTCCTCTAAAATCGCCGTAGCCTTGCTTTATTTATACTAGTGATATTAATCCGTTTAGACACTTCAAGGAAGCAGGTTTTTCGGTTGGTTCGTGATTTGGGTTAATGGAAAGGGGATGAGGATTGGAAGGTTGAGAGCCCTCCCTTGGAGATCTGTGTGGTCTTGCCCTGCTCTGACATTCTTCACTGGATAATAAAATTCTCTTTCTCTTAGTGAAGTTTTGTCTGAGTCACAATACCCTTCCTCCCAATTAGGGGATGTTGAGGAAGTTTCATTAAACTGGTTTCAGTCCACACACTGAGAACTGAGAGACAGACTAGGCAGACAGTGCACATTAACTAACGCCCTTGTCCTGGCTGTTCCAGATCTTCGGTGGGAAAATTAATAGATGACCCCTGGTCCTTCTTAGCATACACACCCCCTCAATGTCTTTCCTCCCTCTTCCTCTCCTTGCTCCATCTTCTTTCTATCCTTTTTCTCCCCCGCCACCCCCTGCTTCCAATGCCTTGTTCTCCTTTCTTTTATTTCTCTCTTCCTCTTTCTTTTGTGGCAATGGAAATGCACCCAAACTGAGGTGGCTGCAGTCAGCCTCTTACCTTTCTGACAATAAATATTCTGAAACATCGACGCAAAAGAACTCTCACGGTTGAATGTGAAGCAGCAAATCGGGGGCAGAAGGGGTGTGTGTGTTCGGCAGGGATGGTGTGTGACAGCTCTACTTAAGGAAGGCATTTGTAAAGGCGCTAGATGCTGCGAGAATACAAGCTCAGTGTTTGTGTGATTCACAACCAGGAATGACTTGCAGGAATTGGAAGATATCTGTTCTCTAGAAACATTTCAGAGTTGCCTAAGGTTGATCTTGATAACATGTCCAGGTTGCCTTCTGGATGCCTGCATTTGCTTTTCTGTGAAATGGGAGTGATGATTTGGCCCTTTCCAAAGGTTAGAGATATTGTGAAGGTCAAAGGCTCATTGAAGGGCAGCAGGGGGAGGAGCGCTGGGCCAGTGCTGCCATTTTCTAGTTTTGTCATTGTCAGCATGTAAATAGCTTCTGAAGATCTCAGTGTCCTCATCTGTGAAATGGGAAAAGTGGGTTTCATAAAACGGATGCATTTCTTCAGTCCATCCCCCCTTCCCTGGCATTTTTGGCAATGTGATTTTCAAAAAAGCAGAGCCTAGCATAGGCTCTGGCAAAAAGCAGTTGCTCAGAAATATTGCTGAACGGATGGATGGATGGATGGATGCTCACCACCAGGGCCTGTAAGCATGGCTGTGCTCTACACAACTCCAAGGAAAGAGGGACACTTCATGAAGACTGTGATAGGAGCCGTACCCCTGGAGTTGTGCAGAGGGCAGTCTCCTTCAAGGCTCTGAAATTGCCAAGAAGGATGCAAGGCTCTTGGAGGGTGCAACATCCCCTTGCCCCCTGCTTAGTTTCATCTTCCAGGAGCTACAGAACAACCCACGTGGGGGCTGCATCTCCCGCACCCTATAGAAACGCAGGCTCGTGAGTGCTTTCTGGGTTAGCAGCAGCCCGGGGCGTGACCTGCGAGAACCCCCAGCAGGACCCCTAGGTCAGCACACGCTTTACATTGCCAAGACCAGAGAAGCTTATTAAGCTGATTCTGCAAGCCCTTCCACCAGAAGTTATATTTTTGGAAGTTAAAGAGCCAAGGAATCCCTCACTTTCTAACCAAGGAAAATATTTATACCGTAGTCAGAATGCAAGTGCCCCACCCCCACTTAAGTTAAGGGCACCCTGAATGATTTTGGGTTGAGGCTGCTTAATTACTCAGTTAGCAAATGCATAGCGCCCCCTGGTGGACATGCTACTTTAATGGACCATGGAATTCTTGGACTTGGATGAATGGGAAATAGCATTCCCAGCCACAATGCTGTGGTTCCTGCCCTCCCCCTACCCCCTCCGCTCTCAACCACTCTTCTGAGTTTTCTCTGCATTAGTGTCTTTTTGTGTTTATGTCTCACAAAGTCCAGGTGAAGCTATCAGAGAATACAGGATGGGGGACAGAGGTCAGGACTCAAACTTCTAAATTTTAGTGTAGGTACTTTCTCTGACTCATGGGCCATGGCTGTTCTGCAGGTCTCCTCCGTTTCTCTGTAGTCAAGCAGGAGGGGTAGGGGACCTTCCGGGCTCCCCATCGCAGCAGAATGCAGTGGGTAAAGCTTGGACTTTGGGGTCAGGCCAGCGTGGGTTTACATCTGAGCTTAGAACTTGACACAAGTTATTTCACATCCATGAACTTGAGCTTTCTGACCTGTCAAATGGGGATAATGATGGTAATGGCTGTCCCTGGGGTTGTGGTGAGGGTTAAATAGGAGCACCTAGGCAAAGCCCTGGCTCAGGGCTAGCATTCTCATCAGCATGCTCAATGAGTGGCAGTGGCTGTTTTCATTAAGGCATTATGGCTTTCCAGTGATATGGGCCATGGCATGGCTGCTGAAGGGAGTGAACAATGTGAGGATGAGAGTAGGAATAATAGCATGTATGTCGCCTGGGTACTTGTTTTGCATTTGGAAAGATGCTAAAATAATTCCTTCGTCTCCATTTTATAGTGGGTAATATTTTATCTCAAGCCAGCTCCACCAGAGTCTGGGGCCATGCTCAGCCACTGGGATGTCATCATGTCCTGCCTGTGAATGAAGATGCAGGATGGAAATCGGAGTCAATGGTGTAGGAAATTGCATCTGCCTGAGCCCAGCCAGAGCCTGGGGAAGAGGGCGGGTGGTAACCATACTCTTCGCTGTTGCAGCTGTGATTCTGCTCCCTGCTAGGGGGCAGGGCAGGCCCTCTGGTCCCCGTGTTCACTCTTCTCCTCCTTGTGCACATCAGTTCTTTTTCCTTCATTCTTTTTTGCTAACACATATAGCCCTACTGTGAGCTAGCCTAAGGACTGAACTCATTTCATCCTCCCAACCACTCTGAGCTATCCACTGTCATTAAGGCAAAATGAGGCTCAGAGGTGAATTCTGTACCCTGCTTTGGGTTCTCCAAACTCTATTGCCTCTCCTTGCTCTGGTCTCCCTTCCCCATCCCTATGCATGGCTGAGGGCCCCATGGGTTTTGGGGAACCAGTCAGGTTCTTTATTACCCCTCAGCCCCTCCCCCGGTTTCTAATGTGATATTCCTGCAAGTCCTGGCACTGGCTGGAAGGGAGCCCCCAAGAGGGACCAGGTCAGGGTTCTGATGGAGACTCAATCTGATGTTTGTTTTCAGGAGGCAGCGTGAGACCAAGGGGATGCATTCACGTTCCATGGTGTGCAGCGGGTTCTGCAGGGAGGCTGTTCTCCATGGGCCTCTGGTGTTTCTGCATGTCTTGGCAGCAGAGGCCTATCTGTCCTTTATTCTGGGCTATGTTTTCCAGGATGTTTGTACAGCAGACATCCTTGGGAGTCAGATAGTCCTCCTCTGGAACAAAGAGCTTACTGCCCACTATGAAATATTTGGGTTTCCTGAGCTCAGCGTTACTCTCTTTTAATGCAACCCACTGCATGTGCAGGTGTTACCTGGTTCTCCTCATGTGCTCCTGTGGAAATTGGGGTTCAGGGGACTGGGGCAAAAATGCTGACCATCTGGATACTGCTATTCTGTGAGTAATCATGTCCTTTGTCTCTGATCCAGGTGTCTCGTGTTTTCCACCAGCATCCATGAAACTGGCAGGCTAACTTGAGTTTGCAAGTAGTCCAAAGTCTCAGACCCTTCACAGTTCTTGACAGATTCCAGGCTCATGACTTAGAGGAGACAATGATTTAGGATTTTACAGGTGAGTCAGCTACAGTCCCTTCCCTTAGAGGGCTCAGATACTAGAGGAGGTGGAGGGGGGAAGACGCACAAGAGAATGATATAAGCGCTAAAAGATTGCTTTCTGAGTAGATAAGGAAAGCACTCTCAGAGGACACAGCCTGTGGGCGCGGCATGAAGGCTCAGGATTTTGATGGGCTTGGAAGCTGGGCAAGGCAGTTGCAGACAGAGGGAACAGAATGAGCAAAGGCACAGGGTCTGAAGGCCAAGGGCGGTTCAGGGAACAGCAGTCAGTCCAAGCGTGCTGGAGCCAGGGATGCATGACTGGCTGGCCCCAGCAGCTTTGTCTGTACCTGCAGAGTTAACCTTTACCCTTTCCACCCTGCTCTCTACTTTGGTGGCTGGCGGGGTCAGCCAGTGGGAGGTTCCAGTGGAAGATCAGTGGGTGTGGGGGAGACTGGGTCAGGGTAAGGATCCTCTTGGCTCCCTGCCTGTGGGGTTGCCTCAGCTCCTGAGACTGTGGGGGAGTGTCAGGAAGCCTATCTAAGAAAGGTCTCCTACTTGCACTGAACTAACCTCCATTCTTCCCATAAGATGCAACTCAGGTGCTTTCTTCTGTGGAAGGACTGCCAGGATCCCCCACCTCCCCTTCCAGGGCATTGATTGGCTGTCTTTCACTTGCCTCCTTCCATATCTCTCTCCTCTCTGGCTAGGTGAGATTGATTCCCATATCTCTTCCGCTGTACACAGTAACTATTTGTTGAGTGAATGGATAATCATATGGATGGATGTAGGCATGCACAGAGGTATGAATGTGATCCTATGTCATTGAGGGTTTGGGGACAGGTGTGATATGAGCAGACACAGAGCACAGTTGTAGCCTTTGCTTTCCAGCAGCTTCCAGTCCATTTGGGAAGACACGACAGGGACATGAGAAGTCTCTAACCCTGAAAGGCCACGGCTGCAGGGGTGCCCCAAGCACACAGAAGCAGGTGTGATAGGAGGGAGCTCACTTTTCTCAGGGCAGGGAGAGATCAGAGAGGCTGCCTGGAGGCGCTGGAGCTGGGTGCAGAAGGAGGGTGTCTGAGTCAGCTTGGGCTGCTATACAAAATGCCATAGACTGCGTGGCTTAAACAACAAACATTCGTTTCTCACAATTCTGGAGGTTGAGAAGTCCAGGGTCAAGGGACTGGGTAGGTCTGGTGTCTGGTGAGAGGCCTCTTCCTATCTGTGTCTGCATGTGGTGGAAAGCAGAGCAAGGAAGCTTTCTGGGGTCTCTTGTTCTAGGGGGCACTAATCCCTCATGAGGGCCCCACCCTTAGGACCTAATCACCTCTCAAAGGCCCCACCTCCCAATACCATTGCATTAGGGGTTAGAATTTCAACCCCTATGAATTTGGGGGGCAGGGGACAGAAATATTCAGACCAGAGCAGATAGAGAGATTTAGGTGGAAGGCGAGGAGAGGAGAACAAAGACCATGGGACCAGAGGACGGAGCAGCACAAGGCGTTTTCACAGAGAAGGAGGAGGACGCTGAGCGGTAGGCGGGCCAGGCTTTGAGGGCATTCAGGGCCACGCTAAGGAGTCTGGAATTTATCTTGAAGGCTGCAGAGAGCCATTGAAAATGCCCCTTTGGAGTCTGTTACTTCAAAGAAAACAAAGAAAAGCAACAAAATGGGCCTTCTTTTCAGAAGGCATCAGAAATGGCTGGAGGACACAGCATAGATTTGGAGTTAGACCTGGACTTCAATCTCAGACTCTCTCCTTGTTCACTGTGTGACCTTGGGCAGGTCACTTCACCTCTCTGAACCTGTTTCCTTTTCTAGGACATGGGTTTGTAATAGGTACCTCCTAGGGCTGCCTTGAGCATATGAGCAAATGATAACAACATGCCTATCTCGTGCTCTGTGTCTAGTAAGTGCCTTATTATTATTATTATGAATTATCATCATCATCATTGTTGTTACTGTTCCTAGTCCTTCTATAGCCTTTCTGCTTTTTTGTTTTGTTTGGGAGAACATGTCTTTGAGGGTCATGTGCATTGTCTGCAGTGGCTTTGGCAGCTGGGATTGTGGGTAACAAAAGGAGGAATCATGTAGCCACAGAGCTTTCTTTTCTATTTTTCTAGCCTGAGAGAATGAGATAGGGGGATATTAATACCACTCTCTGAGGGCTTGACCCTGGGGCTTGTTTTCACAGCCTGAAATAGTCTGGCATTTGCCTTTCCAGTGGGCAGGCTGCCAGGCAAGGCGTGTGTAAGCACCCGCCTAACAAAGCAGAACTATTTTTACTTGGGGGGGGGGGCGTATAAGAATGCACCCCAGAGTCCCCGAGCCAGCCCCACCCAGCCTGGCAGCTGCAGCCAGTCACCAGCGAAGGCTGGGCTCTGCAGGCGTCAGTGGAAAGCAAACAGCCAACCCCTTGGGGACCAGTTTCCCCGGCAGGGAGGCCAGGTGTGCCGGAAAATTCCTGGAGTGACCGGCCCCCGCCTTCATCTCTCAGCTGGGAACTAGGAGACCAGAATGCTCACTGAGAGAGTTTCTGAAGTCATCAAGCAAGAAGCTATTGAGTTTAGCTTTATCCCCTAATAGAAAACAAAGGAAAGTAATGCGGCTGCTAAGAGTAATGACTTCCACTCACTGAAATTCCACTGCATATCAGGCACTGCATTACATGCACCAAGTCTTCTGCTAATATCTCCATGAGGAATAGGCCCATTTTTCAGGCGTGCAGACCGAGGCTCAGAGAGTTAAGTCCCTTGCCCAGGGCTAACCAGCTAGGAAGCAGTTTGCCCCCAGATATATTGGCTGCACAGTGGATACCTCTCTGGCCTCCCTCACTGCTTGCCTTGCAGGAGAACAAGAACAGGAAGTGGTCGGGGAGCCGGCTTCAGTCCTGGTCTTGCCCCTGACCCAGACCTCCAGCCAGTGCTCTTCCTGCCTCAGCGTTATTAAGATCAAAGCAATGCCTGTGCTCCTAGCCAGCAGGGTTGTGAAAGCAGTGGCTGAAAGAGATTTGGAGAGCCCAACACATGATGATGGCGGCCCTGAGGCCCGCACACTGGAGGGGGAGTGTGTCTCCAAGCCTGATTCTCTGACGGGGGGTTGGGGGAGGGGAAGCTGCGGGTCAGACACCCACAGAGCTGAATCCTCTGTAAGGTACCTTAGAGAAGGCTTGTCTTTATCCTCCCTCCTCTCTTTGTTTCTTCTTCGTAACCTTTCTCTATTCCCCTCTCTCTCTTTCTTTTTCCCTCCCTCCTCCTCCTCTTCATTGTCCAACTCTTCCCACCCCTGAGTGTCCAGCTCCAGCCCAGCTCCTCCAGGCAGCCTTCCCTGCCCAGAGCAGAGTGAGGTCCCTGCCAATTGGCCTCCTGTCTCACCCCGGGTCTGTAAATACAGGGCGCCTCAGCGGAGGTGGCCTCTCAGTGTTGGCGACATTTCAAGTGCCCACGTCTTCCCTGCTGGATGCAGAGCTGCTGGAGGGTAGGCCTGAGCTCGTGCTTCTTTACATCGCTTCATATCCCTGCCCTCAGACCTCAGTGACTCCTTACTCACACGGGATGGAGCGTTCATCTCTCCCTCCACCCACCCGCTCAACAATACCGAGTGCAACGTCAGGGCGTAGAGATACAGTAGTACCAAGGAGTCTCCACAGGAAGGAAGCAATTACAACACAGGGCGGCAAGACCTAGGAAAAAGGAGGGAAAAGCTCATGGAGGTGAGAGAAACCATATTCAAGTCCCGACTCTGCCACTTCCAGCTGTAGGAGCTTGGACAACTGGCTTCCTGTGCCTCAGTGTTCTCATCTCTGTAATGAGGATAATATTAATTCCCACCTCTCAAGGTTGTAGTGAGGACTAAATGAGATGATGAATGAAGAACACAGGGCCCTTCTCTCCTTTCAATCATGTTAGTTCCACGTGGCCAGGGGCATGGTGGTGGCGTGCTAACCATCAGTGGCAGGGCTGTTTCTCTGTCCCTGAGTCCTGGGCAGTGATGGCCTGTTGTTGGTCAAGGGGAGCTGAGGGTCCGAGAGATGAAATGATCAAGCCACAAACAGGTTTTGTGCCAGTTTGGCCCCAAATCATCTTTAAATCAAACTTCCACTCAGTCTTTTTCATTTCTCTCCAGCCTCTGTCTGTATAATACATTTTGCAAGGGGAGGGGCAATTTCTGGGGGTCCCTTTCCCTGGACCTGCCTCAAGCTTCTTCGTCTCATCAGCAGAGAAACTGAAGCCCAGAGGAGGGGAATAGAACCCACTGGGGTTCCGTCTAAAGTTCAGATCCAAACTGTGCTGCTTCGGTTGCTTTTGGTCTCCAAGGACAGTGATGGCAAGATTGCCAGGGGGCCTGGCTGCTTGCATCCCTGTTTTACCCTGACCTCATTTTCCAAAGGACACCCGGCCCCCCTCCATCTTGGCCTGCACACATTACTCCACACCCAGATCCAGGTTGTTTTCCTTGGAGGCTCGGGAATTGCACCTGCCCAGTAAATGGGTGGGCGACGAACGCCCCTCCCCTGAGCACCAGCAAGCTGCCTGCACAGAGGGCCTGGGACTCAATACCAGGCCGGCTGGTGTGGGAAGGCTGCAGCCATTCTAAGAGGTCTCGTTTCCTGGGGGTTGTTGGAATAAATAGCAAAGTTTGTCCTGGACTGGACTTTTTGTTCCCTCTCCTGCTAGACTTGTTGATGGGAAATGAGCTGTTTCATAGCAGACAGAAAAGGGGAGGATGTGTGTTTTCAGCGATCTGAACTTCTCAGTTCTCGGCCTGAATATGATGCCTTCTGAGTTGTGTGTTTGAGATCTGTACCAAGCTTGTCTCTCTCTTAAAATATTTCCTTGGCCATTGTTGAAGTGGGACACAATTATTATTAAAAGACACAAAAGAAACAAAACAAAACACCCCCCCAAATTTTGTTTCCATAGCAGCAAAGGCTTATATTTGGTTAGAACAATATCCTTTTGAAATTCATTTTCCCCCCTGCCCTATAGTGGTGCAAGGGGAAGGAAAAACAGTGGAGAAATTGGAAAAATTCCCCAATGTCCTGAAAAAGAGCAGAGCAGGCTTTCAAAACTGCAGTCTGTGTCATGTTGCCTCCTGCCCCACACTGACCAGTGATCCACGCCATTTGCTGTAGAAAGCATCCCATTACGTCCGACAGGCACCGAGTGGTTATGAGGCTGGGTCGCTGGGCTGCCTTCCCTGTGCACAGTCAGCTCCAGATGTCAATCAGAGGGTGGCCTGGAGCATTGAGAGTTCAGCTAGTTCATCTGCACAACTAAGGCCAAGTGAGTATTTTCAATGAAATGAAGTAGATAGAGGCAAGGTGGACGAATGGGGCACACATGGGAGTCAGCAAAGCATGCTGCCTCTGCCACACTCACTGTGACCTTCGGAGACCGTTCACTCACTGTGACCTTGAGAAGTCACCCGCTGAAACAGTGGGGCATTGACCTTTTCCTCCTGAGCCCCAACATCTGCTGTAAGATGAAGTAGTTACACCAGTTCTGTTTCTACTAATCTTCCCCGTGGAAACAGGCACGTGAACAAGGGTTGATTTTTATCACAATGCTGTCTGTAGCTGCAAAAGTCAAAAACAATTCAGGAGTCCATCAAGAGGAGAATGGTTGGCTACCTCAGGGTACATTCCTACAACAGGATGCTTGAAGTGTTAAGAACGGATGGGGCTGAGGTGCCAGGTACAATTCTTACAAACACAATGTTGCGTGAAAGAAGCCAGATGCACGAGAGGCCTGCTGTTTATTGCACTGTGTCCCCCAATTCATACACTGAAGTCCTGACTGCCAATGTGATGGTATTTGGAGTGGGGCCTTGGGGAGGTGATTAATGTTAGATGATATCATGAGGACCTTGATGTGGGGCCTTGATATCGGGTGGGGCCTCCATGATGGGATTAGTGCCCTCAAAGGTGAGGCTGAGAGTTAGCTCACTCTCCACCACATTAGGACACCACCAGAAGGCCCGTAAGCTAGGGATAGAGCCCTCACCAGAGCCCTGAACTTGGACTTCTAGACTCTACCTCTACAAGAAAGAAGAGTCTGTCTCCATCTATTGTTATGCAGCCTGAGCTGACTGATACAGGTAACTCAGTGAACGCAAGTATATAAAGTTCAACTGAGCTATGGTGTTACAAGGCAGTGGAGTGCTTACCTTAGGGACGGGTGCTAGGGGTGGGTACAGGAAGAAGCATGAGGGGACCTTGGGATCTGGACACGAGCTGTCCTTGATTGGACTGTTGATCACATGTGGGTGCCTTTACTTTGTGAACATTCATTGAGCTATGTGCTTAAGATTTGTGCATTTTTATTATATTATATTTCAGTAAAATGCACCAAAGGATAAAAACCCTATCCAAATAAGAATAATGATTACCAATACAAACAAAAGTCTGGCGAACAATATTTCAGTCATTTCTCTGTTATTGGTATTGAGTGCCCAATAAGTGTACACTACAAATGTAAACTTTGCTACAACTATTAAAATAAATGTGGTAAAATTGTGTATGCCAACACAGAAAGGCACCCATAATATATTTTGTTTTTAATAAAAGATACTGAGCAATATTTATAGTATGACCCCATCTATGCTTTGAAAAATTCTAAGTGTGTATACATTTATATGCACATCTACCTATAAAATTCACATATGGACATTGGAAGTCAGGGACCATTAATTTTTAACTTTTAATCTTTTGTAGGCTTGATGATTTTAGCATTAGAGTATTTCTTTGATAAATATTAAGATGGATAATAAAGATAAATAAAAGGGAATAGATGTGAGGGGTTTGGAGCAGATGATGTCTGAGGTCTCCCAAACCCAGTCTAAGGTCGGTGATTAACACTGAACCCCCTCCGTGTCCAGCAATAGTGGTGGCCAGGTTTGAAGCGCCTGGTATTAAATCTTCATTTGTGATTTTTAAATTTAGATCCACAAAGGTATTTGGCCTTGTTCATTTCTGTGGCTGTTTTGGGTTTTCATCATGGATTCTTCAGGTCACGCTTGATGCATGGAAGCCAGGTAACATGCCTCAGGATGGCCATTCAAGGAGTGGCCCCAGCTTGGCACCTCCCCATCCCTTTGGAAAATGTCACATATCCATAAAAAATGGCCCTGTGCAGAGTGATGTGGAGACACAGAAGAGAAAACAATTAGGTGTCCCCAAGGCAATCAGGGAGTGCTTCCAGGAGGAGGAAGCACCTGAGTTTGTCCTTGGAGGATGAGTAGGAGTTGGACAGGCAGGGAGAGGAGGAAAATGTTCTAAATGGAGAGAACTACATGCACAAAGGCTTGAAGTTGTGACTGGGCTTGGATGTTGGGGAAATGTGGGAGTGTAGAATGGCCAAGAACTGGGGCGTAGGTGGAACTGGGGAAAGCACCAGGGTAAAGCTGGAAAAGCTATTGGAACCAGACTGATGATCTGGACTTCCTCAGGATGACAATAGGGAGCCATAGAAGATGGAAGCAGGAGACTTACTCAGATTGCAATGTGGCAGGGCAGAGCTGCCGATCCTTTCCTGTCTTTCCTCTTACATCCTTCCTTCTAGGGTGGGAACTTGGGCCAATAGGAATAAAAGACAGAATCTTAGTAGGCATTTTAAGTGTGGAGGTTATGCTGTGGGAGGTGGTTGGTGGATGTTTTATTTGGAGGAATCTAGAGCTGGTGAAGCCATGCACATTCCAAGTGCAGAAGTTTACAGGTGCCATTCACAGAGCACCTGAGACCCAGGTGTGCGTGCACGGGGGTGGTGCAGAAGTGGGGGGCCTGAGAGGTGGCTCCACAGGAAAAGGTAAGAGTGTTCTGTAGCATTCTCTGGACCCATAGTGTACTCAGGATCGTCTGATCATTCGATTTCCCCCCTGGAGGTCCCGTGATGCACCCATTACCTCCACTCTTGGGGTTATCACAAAGTGCATGCTCATGCTTTAGACAGGCTCCCGCTGGGGGAGCTGCAGAGCAGGTGAGCAGAGGCCCAGAGGCAGGTTGGAGGGGTGGTGAGGGGAGATGGGGGGAGGAGAGGTCGGCAGGAGGCACAGGGTTGAGGAGAGGCAAGAGTTGAGGATAACTAAAGGTTTCCAGTGTGTGGCTGTGGAGTGGCGATTGTGGATGGTGAAGCCACTGGGAAAGAAGAGGCTGAGGAAGGAGGGGCTGGACTGGGAGGAAGGCAATTAGATGAGTCATGGTAATGCATCATTCTTGCTCTGAGCTGTGTCTCCAGGTGACACAAGGTGGGAGGTCCAACATCAGGGGGCGGGGGAGGAATCATTTCTGCCATTTTCGGCTTCATGGGAGACACCTTAATGTGTCTGATATTACTTATGGCTCCAGTACCTGTCTGCAAGGAGACACAGCTTGTTAATGGTGAGGAGTGAAAAAAAGACCAAACAAAAAAAACATCTGCTTTTTACTCCCAACCCCACTCCCAGCTCTTGTGTGGCCCACAGGGCAAAAATGCGAGGCCCTAGCCGGTTTGGCTCAGTGGATAGAGCATCGGTCAGTGGACTGAAGGGTCCCAGGTTCGATTCCCGTCAAGGGCACGAACCTCATTGCAAGCTTGATCCCTGGCGCTCGTTGAGGTGCATGGGGGAGACAACCAATTGATGTGTCTCTCTCACATTGATGTTTCTCTCTCTGTCTGTCTCCCCCTTTCACTCTCCCTAAAAATCAATGGAAAAATATCCTCAGGTGAGGATTAACAAAAAATAAAATAAAATGCAGGGCTATCTGTTATGGAAGAAATCGTAAACTGTGACTTGCTACTCGCTACCATGTGACCCTGGGCAAGTAAGTCCCTTCCCTCTCCTGGCCGCGGTTCCCCATGTGTCCCATGAAGTGGTGGGGCAAGAGGAATGCTGAGGTGATCTGACCCTCCCCCTTGAGGGGTGGCGGTGGGAGGCACAGCGGCCTTCAGCATTGGTGACAGGTGCACCTCTCTGCAGTCACAGGACGAATGGCCAGTGCTGTCTCCGGGTCTCGGAAGGCTGGCGGTGCCTTACAAAGCAAATTGAATTTGTGTTTGAAAATTTATGTGACCAAATAGACCTGCCTTTTAAAATTCCAGTTTGGTTTTGGAGACAAATGGATTAGACTAGTAGGAAGGAGGTGAGCAGGAGGGGCCCGCTCGCCGTGCTTGGACTGCTGGCAGGCAGCCTTGCCCATTATGAGATTAGTATCTCTGACTTTTGCTGCAAACAAACCACTCTGTCCTCCTGCCAGGAGCCAGGAATGAAAGCCTCCCCCTGTTTCTTGCCCAGAGAGGAGGGCAGCCAGACCCTAGAAAGTGGTTCTCTGGTCACATGAATCTGAAGCGCCAGCCTGGGCACCTGTGTGGTCCCGCTGAGAGCGCCTTGAGAAGTGCCTTTCCAAGTTGTGGCCACGGAAGGATCCTGAGCCATCCCGGGCCAGTTTTCTGACCTGTGGGGACAGAGTTTTTCTTATTCCCAGCTTCTGGGGAAGCGTCCTTAGCTTAGCAGATGAGCCTCAGGGTCACGGTGACTCCCTCCTGCTGTCTCAGGGTGTAATGAGACACCCTGAGACTGAGTTCCTCTGTTTTTGAAAATGTGAAAGTCTGATATTTAGTCATTACTAGTCCCCCGCCCCCCGCCCCCCATTGCTCCATAGATGGAACAGAATCATCCTTAGAGAGCCCTGCTTAGAAGTCCAGGATGATAAAGTCCCAGAGTAGTAATGTGGACTGTGTATTCATTCATTCATTCATGACACATATATTGACCACCTATTATTTGCCAGGTCCCGTTCAGCAAGCTAAGCATGCAGCAGGAAACAAAACAGACAAACACTGTGCTCCGGGAGCCTACATCCTTGTGACAGAATGGTGAGACAGATATTAATGGTGAGACAGTGCTCTGAAGAAAAGCTAAAGCAGGAACCAGGAATAGGGAGCTGGAGATCTGGTGGGGTTGTGTGTGGGGTGTTTAATTTTAAGTAGAGGCCAGGGAAAGCCCATTGGGAAGGTGATATTTGTGCAAAGGCCTGAAAGAAGCAAGGGAGTGAGTCATGTGGAGATCTGGGAGAGAACTGCAGGTAAGAGGGCACAGCCAGTGCAAAGTCCCGAGGTGGTGTGCTTGGTGTGGCTTAGAGCAATGGGAGGCTGGGGAGGCTGGGGTAGGGGGCAGTAGGGTATCAGGGTAGAGATGATATGGGAGGGGCATGAGGAGGAGCAATCCTCACCTCATCACCCCGGGAACTGCTGTGAGAGTGAGAACTGTAGTTCCCGGCATCTTTGTGAACCGCGGGGCTATGCGGCCCTGTTGTGTGGCTGTGGTGAAAGTCCAAGAGGAAGGCTCCTGGCTGAGATGTACATGTGGGAGTCAGTTGTGGGTGCTCTTGGGAGCAAGTCCTGTTGGGGAGAAAAGACAACAGCAGAGGGAGAGTCCAGCTTCCTGGCCTCAGCTGATTCCGTGGGGAGCCTGGTAGGTGGCCCTTCAGCATGGCCTGAACTTGGACATGGGGGCCCTGCATTGGTCAGTCCCTGGATGTGGCCCTTGGGAAAGGCAGCTTCCTGTGGCCCGGCATTCAGGAAGGACAGGGCCCTGGGGCCTTGAGCATCCACGCTGCCATGGGTTGGGGAATGTGCACCTCGGTCCTGAAGGGGACCCGAAGCACCCACTGGGGGAAGTAGCTGGGCCTTATTAACACAGCGGTGAGCCAGGTCGATTAGGACACTTGGCAAATTTGGGGTTCCCTGGGGAGTCAGGACTGGTGGAATCAGGAGCTGCAAGGGTCTACAATCCAGGTGAGGTTCTCTTTTGTGTTCCAAATTTCTGTAACTGAATTCTGGGAAATGAGACAGCCTGGTTCTGGAGGCTGGCAGGAGGGGCTTCACTTATGTCCAGGGGGTGAGGGAGGAGGAGCCGAGAGCATCGGGCCAGTGACATGTGGCAGCACACTCAGTGTGGACTCATGCAATGGTGCGTGTTCCTTGGGAACTTCCAGAAAGACCAGGGAGGGACATGTGTTAAAGTGTGGCTTTTCTGTTGTCAAGGATACGGAGGTTCAGATGATCATCACTCAGCTAGGAAAGGGGAGGGTGAGCTTCCTGAAGGCCAAGGAATTGCAGCATGAGCTTCACCACTCTCCTGTGTTGTTTACCTGTCCAGTGGGTGGATAGCCAGGCTTACAGGGACTGAGCCATTTTCTAGCTAGGTCAGTGAAAACCATGGCACCTCACCCTCCACCCCCTTCTTATAATGACATATAAGCATGCCCATTATTTCAGTAGTCATCATTGGGGCTTTAGTCCAACAGGTCTTGCTTGAATCCTGGCTCGGCCACACATGAGCTGTGTGACCTTGGGTACATCAGTCACCCTCTCTGAGCCCCTCATCTACAGAGAATAAGATCTACCTCATGGGTTGTTGTAGGGTTTAGTCAAGAAACCCTTTTCTGTCTCTGCAGTCGGGAGCCCAGGACTTGGCCTGAAGGGAGGTGCCCGTCTCCCTGGTTCGCCAGGAGAGGACGGCCCTTGTGTGCAGTGTTCCAGGAACCTCCCACTTGGGCAAGTTTCTTATTTGTGTCAAGACCATTCTCTTCCACTTCATCCTCAATTCCTGCCATGGGCACCACTGTTCTCCATCCACCCGCCTGCAGATAAGCCAGTGACAATGTTATCGCAGCTGCCAGGCCCTTTGGGGCAGAATGCCTTTGTTGGGCAGTCTTGGCTCCTGCGGGGATCTGGGTGGATTGAGGTGGAGATGGACTGCTGAGAAGGCCTGGCATAGGCTGGCTCCTAGTTGGTGCCCAGTGAGTGTTCACTGATGAACTCAGTCGGTGACCCCAAGCTGTATAGATGGTGGGCAAGACCTTTACCCAGAAGGAGTGAGACTGGAGTTGGAATGAGTGTTCATATGTCACTGTGTGGCAGGGGACGGGGCAAGGGCAGGAGTTAGGAGGCCTGCCTTTTTAAAAATATATATTTTTTTAATGATTTCAGAGAGGAAGGGAAAGGGAGAGAGAGAGATAGAAACATCAATGATGAGAGAATCATTGATCGGCTACCTTCTGCATGTCCCACACTGGGGATTGAGCGCGCAACCTGGGCATGTGCCCTGACTGGGAATTGAACCGTGACCTCTTGGTTCATAGGTCGACACCCAACCACTGAGCCATACTGGTTGGGCAAAGCCTGGCTTTTTACTGCGTGATCCTGGGCAAGTTATGTCACCTCTTGGAGCCTTTGAAAACCATCTGTCAAGTGGAGATAATAATAATTGTGATTTGTAAAGTGCAACCCAAGTGTCCGTGGATGGATGAATGGGTAAAGAAAACATGTTCTGAACATAAAAGGAATAGTATTTAGCATGAGAAAGGAAGGAAACTCAAATATATGCTACCATATGGATGAACCTTAAAGACACTGTGCTAAGTGAAAAACACCAGCAACAGAAACACAAATGCTGTTTGATTCCGCTTCTATGAGGGCCATAGAGTAGGACAATTCATAGAGACAGAAAAAACGGTGGTTGCAGGGGCTTGGTGTTCAATGGGGACAGAGTTTCAGCTGGGGGTGAAGAAGAAGTGCTGTAGGTAGATGGTGGTGATGGTTGTACAATGTGGGTGTGTGCACTTAAAACTGGTTAAGATGGTAAATTATATGTTTGTGCATTCTATCACAATGCAAAAGTTTTAAGTGCTATGTAATCACTACCTTCTGCGTGAAAACACAGTCTACCTTAACCAGAATTGAGCCTTTCCACATGCCTACATATAGAAATGGCTGAATCCTGAATAATTTAAAATCCCTGGTGAATTCTTGATGTCGTCAACTTATTAGGTAGTTATGGTGGCACTTTGGGGTCAGAAGGAGAGAGGAGACATGGGATGGGTGGCATCTGTATTTGAATGTCCTAAGGCTGCTCAAGGTGGAGCTGCCCCCAACTGAGATAACATCTGTGCCTGTGAAATGGTTCCCAGTTCTCACTGTGCTTATTACTGTTGCCCCGTTAGATTTGTGCCCTTGAGGGAGGAAAATGAGGTCCTTCCCCGTGGGTTGATAGAATGGCCTCCCTAAAGCACTTAACCCAGCGTCATAATAAATCTTTATCTCGAACAGAAGAAAGTTTCTCCATAAAAAGGGAAAAGAAATCAAAGACAGATGTTGGGAAATTGCATTAAACTTTTATTGGTTGTATCTTGAAATGACTCTTGTAAGAAATAAAAGGTTAGAATGGTGAGCTGTACTGAGTGGGTTCTGCAAGCCAGTGTTTCTGGAAGTGTAGACCGCCTGAGTTGGTGGGAGTCTTGTAGAAAGGATGCACAGTCCAGGCTTCCACCTGACACATCCTGAATCAGGATTTCGGGGGGTGGATGGAGCCTGGGAATTTGTATTATTGACAGACCCCTCGGTGATTCCTATTGACTGACTGAAAAATAAGAGCTGAGGGCCAGCCCAGTGAATTCATTAGGAAGCCTGGGGCAGACACAGGGGTCATCTGGGTGGCCACCATTTGGTGGGAGAAAAGCAAGCAATAGAGCTGGAGCACGGAGGTGTAGGCACGGGGAGGAAGCCTCCATATTCCAGAACTCCTTGTCTGCCCCACCATGGCAGCCTTGATCCTCTGCATTGTAAGTAGTTGGCTATAGATTTGCCTCCCACCTAAGACTGGGAGTTCCTTAAGGGCAGGAATTACCTGGTTTACCTCTCAGGAGGGGCACACAGTAGACACCTGAACCATTGAATGAGGATCTGGTGAACTTTCTGGTTACTTAGACATCAGATTTACTTGCCAGAAACCTCTGTCTCTTAACCAGCCTGGCCTTTTTGCTGGAGTCCAGAGATGAAAATTTTTATTTTTTTAATACTTTTATTGATTTGAGAGAGAAGAAGGGAGAGGGAGAGAGACATTTATAAGAAAGAAATATGGATTGGCTGCCTCCTGCACGCCCCTCACTGGGTATTGAGCCTGCAACCCAGATATGTGCCCCGACCAGGAATCAAACTGGTGAACTTTTGGTGTGTGGGTTGATGCTCAACCACTGAACCACACCAGCTGGGTCAGAGATGGTGGTTTTGAGAAGGCAGATCCATACCCAGAGTGTCCATTTTAGAAGGAAAAAAGTGCTATCCTTCTGTGATGGAAATGGTTCCATGTAATCTACCTGCCATCAGGTAGTTCCCATCACCTCACAGGATGGTTCCCCAGCAGGACTCAGCTTCTGGCTGGGCACTCAGCAGAGGCCAGGCCAGCCCGGGTGAGTGGAAAACCATGCTGCTGAGCCCGTGCATAGCCTCACCGGGCGATGGCAGAAATGGTCGAGGACAGAGACTGACTGGGGTGTCCACAGAGTGGGTCATGCCATCAACTCGATTATTAAAATTCTCCTCTGCTCAAGTTACCCTTTGGTGTGTGTTAGCCTGGGGCACAAATATCTTCACATTCTTTGCCCATTTAGAGAAATCGACACTATATCGCTCCCAGTTCTTGTTGTCACCAATTTTCCAGTGATGCCCCTGACCATCCAGCTAGACCACTTTTCCGCAGCTCATGAGTTGGTGTAGACTTGTACCTGTGGCTACTTCTTTTCCCAGGCAAAATTCACAATCAGGTGCATTTCAAAGTACAGCCCACTGGGCACATTCCCTTCACCTGTCCTTCAGGAATGTTTTACTTTTGCAGCATCCTCTTTTGGGCTTTGACCCAGTTTGCACCGACTCTGAAGCCTCAAACGGTTGATTCTGTGACTACTGCTCACTTTGTGTAATTGCGAAGCTTCTGCTTTAATGCCCTTCCGAGAGGCCTGGTCCAACGGCAGGAAGCTCTGCGCACCGGATACATCTTCTGCTTGGTAAGTGGAAAATGGTCCCCATTCCGGGCCAGCTCTCAGTACTCGTGCTCATGGGATAGGTGTCCTGAGATTCAATTCTGCCTTCTCCTCCTGACAGCCGTTAAATACCTGAAGGCCCTGCTGAGCCCTCCCTCTAGGCATTTTCCTCACCAGCACATCCCCCTGCAGTCATGCAGTGTGACTTATAGACTTCCCTTCTAGAGCCGCAACCGACCCTCACATGTGTCCCGCAAATCAGACGTAGACTCTAGGCTCAGAAACCAAACCCAGAGATTACATAGACTTTATAGGTTCTCAGACAGCAACAAATGGGTAGAGTTAGCTCTTAGGCAGCTACCTTCATTGAGCAGATGTTTCAGGAGCACTTGTCATGTGCAGGACATGAGGATGCTGTGATGGATCATGTCCGTGGACCACTGAGAACCAGTTCAGGAAGAGCAGCCCACTTTCTTTTTTTATATCAACAGCAGTGATACAGATGAAGATGAAGTGCCTGGCACACAGTGGGGCCTCCCTTCCCACACCCCAAGCTCCTTTGATACAAGTGGGAGGTGGAACCAGAATTTGCCTCATACAGGCCTGGGTCCTAGGAATAGTGATGCTCGCTCCTGACACCATGAATACTGGCTGGTGACGGGCACATTATTTTCCCCGAGTCACTCAAGCTGCTGCAGACAGCACTCCTGTCTCGATGCCTAAGCAAGATTAGTTGTTTTTTTCACCTCCCATGCATTTAAAGAGATATTTACTAACCCATTACTATGTCTAACCCATTACAGTAGGTCCTCGGGTTACGTCAGAGATCCATTCCTACAGCACGACTTAACGTGATTTTCACTGTAAGTTGGAACCCACCTACATAAGCACCTACTTCACTCACATGGAGCACACACACAGCAGTAATGAAGTGAAATGGTAAAAAAAATTTAAAAGAAAAATAATTCCTGACTTTTACTTGTGGTAAATAAATAATAAAAAACATAAAGCACATATGTACATACATCAAAATGATGGAACTTTTTTTTTTTTTTTTTAACAAATAAATGGGAGATGGTGACGTAACCAGGAAACGACATATGTCGAGTCTGACGTAACCCGAGGACTGCCTGTACTAGTATTTAGGAAGGGGCTGTTCCTCCTTTTGATCTACACTCTCTGGTTCCTGAGATACAACTCATGATTGTCTGCATCTTGTAACCTCAAGATTTCTGGTCCCTTTGATACTCAGCTCTATTTAACATTCTGTTCCTTCTGTTTGTCATTTTACTGCTTTCCTATGATTGTTTTTCAAATGCCATGGAGGGTTTTAGGCAAGTATATATTGCTGCTTAAAAAGTATTCAAGATGTGATAGTGATATATTGTTTTAGTTAAGCCACAGGTGGTCGATCTATCTATCAATCATCTATCTATCTTTCTGTCATCTATCTGCCTACCTATCTGTAATGTTTTAGCTTAAACACACACTCATATGTACACACACATAGACACACACACACAGAGACACACACATATTATGTTTAGAGTGAAATATACACACAGCCAGCCACAAACATCCTGTTCCCATGGAGACAGTTCTACAAGGGCTTGAAATCATTGCTTAATGTATATAGGTATCAAAAGACAAATTCATTCCTCAGGATCTTGGTCTTTCTCATGCATATACAATAATGAAACTTATATAACTCTCCAGTTTAAGAAATCCAGTTCTCTTACCAACTATAAAAACCTATGTGTGGGCATTGAGCTGTCTGAGGGGATATAGGAAGCATTTGTCAAATATTGCTGCAGCCTTCATGGCTGTCACCAGCACCCTGCTGGGTGGGCAGTGAGTGATGAGGTGAAAGCAGTGGAGAGATTCTGAAGGCACTTTGTGGCACACCTTGGAGCCATCTCTGCCTGGTGCGGCCGTGACAGATTAATCAGTGCTTCCTGGGTGAGCGCAGCTGCCAGTGTTCCCGGGGGACTGGCATGTGCATCCCCTTGCCCTGCAGAGCAAGGTTTCCTTGGCCAGAGAGCCCCAGGGGGTCATTACCAAGGATGCAGCACAGGGGATGGGGGAGCCAGCACACATGCTTTCACCTCTGCCACCAGGTGACCCAGGCCCAGGTGTCCATTGCTTAGACTCATCAGGAGGAGAGGGGCAAGCTTCCAAGGGCTTGAAGGAGTGCCAAGCACCAAGCAAAAGGCTTGAAAGAGACCTTGAAAAATGCCACAGATGTTCCACAGGGGACTCGGTTGGTGTGACAGCAGTGGCCCACGTAGCCTGGGTCGGGAGCTGGCTGTGCCCACATGTGCTGTGTGCTCGCTTCTCCCCCAGTGAGACCGTGTGATGCTCAAGACCTGAGAGGCCCCTCCATCTCTTCTCTCCCCCTTGGGAAGCTACCCCCCTCATGGTTATTACACTTTTCTGCATCCCCCACCCCGACACTCAGAGCCCGCCTCCTATGTGCAATGCAGCACAGAAGTCAAGGGCTCCGGCTTGAGTCAGGTGCATGAGGTTTGGATTCAGTTCAGATAAACGGGCACCCTAAAAGTGCCCACCTCCTGGGTGGTGAGGACACGGGCGACTAGAGGCGCCCAGCAAGAGGCTGGCATGTAGAAAGCCTGGTGAGTAGGAGCTCCAGGAACCCCTGTCAATGCGTCCAGAGCGGCTACTCTGATGGGCTCGGTGCTTCCCCTCCGATGTTTCCCTCTGTTGTATTCAAATCAGGCAACAATGGGCCGCCCCTCTGGGAGGGGCCGAGGGTAGTCCCTTAGATGCTGGTGGCCAAGCCACTGGAAGGGCAGAAACCTCTTTGGCTGGACATCTGGACCATGGACAGGGATCTGAGTGACCAGGACTGTAAGTACAGCCGGGCGGGTGCGGGCGCACACCTCTGTAGTGGGCACCGAGCCCCAGTGCTGCCGCGGGCTCTGTGTCTGCCCTGCGGAGGGCATCCTTCCCTCCTTTCCTCCATCCCTCTCCTCCTGTGTGCAAAGCCCATTCCCAGCCTGCAGGCTGGTGTCCGCAAGGGCCCCTGGGCAGTGGAGCAGGATGTAAAGCCCAAGAGGAAAACGTTTCTCCCTAATGACTTAATACATCCAAGTCTTACAGTCTTATCCTTCCTCTCTCTGTCGATAGTCTCCCCTCCTCCAGAGCCAAACGTAAGTGTGACTGTCAGGGTCTTATTTCAATCACAGCTGGGCTCAGCTCTTAGATGAGGTTAATTTAAAGATGTCATGAAAGGGCTTTACTCATGGTCTCCCTCCAGCTCCCGAAACAGCCGGGGTGACCCCTTCCTGTCATTACTGGGACAGAAATACAGTGGAATAGAAGAACTATTTAAAGAGACGAAGAAAAAATGGTATTTTAGGAAAAAATGTGCTATGTTTAAAGATTTTTGATCCTGAATTGGAATGAGGAATGCTGTACAGTATCAGATTGGGAACTGGGAGGCTAGGGTTCAATCCCGACTCTGCTATGAACTGGCTGTGTGATCGTGGGCCAGTCATTTAAACTCTCTGAGCCACAATTTTCTCGCCCATGAAGGGAGATTGGGTGAGGAGTTCATTTGAAGACCATGAAGGGGTGGGAAAATGGTGTGTGAATGTGCTTTGTTTGGAGGTGGGAGTCCACAGACTTCATCTGAATCCCAGCGAGACCTGGGACAGACTTCATCTGAATCACAGTTACTGAACTCAGGGACCTCAAAGGTCCTTCGAGGGTCCAACACTCTCTCTGTTGTCATCTCAAAGCGCTAAGCTTCAGAGCCGAAGTGCAATATAAAATAAACTCGTGCTATTCTCAGAGCTCAATTTAAATTTTTCATACTGAAGTGGAAGCTGTATGGAGATATTTTAGGATGTGTTTGAGGAGGACCTAATCTGATATGTTGGAAATTGTGTGTTTTTAGTCTTATTATAATAAGCTCCTACTAACATTCAAATGCAGTCTTTCCTCGTCAAAACACTGCTCATTAGCAATTTTTCCATTTATATTGGGAGTTTCTCTTAGTAGAAATGGGCTAAGTCAGATCTCAATTCAAATGCAAGCTGGGCCCATTTGTGCTTGGAGATTTTGTTTAAGTCACTTAATCTCTGTGGTGTCATCTTGCAGATTTAATCAAAGATTAATGGGCTGTACAGTGCCTAAAACATCACTCAGTCTAGAGCAGGCATGAAGTAAATATTGTCTCTAGAAAATTATCAGATTTTACCCTCCAGAGCTTTAAAATTAAACTGTAATTAAGGGGAGATATTATCACCTGTGATGTTTCTGTTTTGGCGTCACCCTTTTAGTAAGCAAGGTGAGGGTAAGGCGAACGTTTTAGTTCCCTTTACATTCCAAAATGTATGATAGACTCAGTTCTGTTATAGGGTCGCCCCCATGCGAATTTCTAACCCATTCAAAGCTCAGGGGAGCACGTAGGCCTACTGCAAGGCATGGGGCTGCCCAGAAAACGCTTTAGGAACTGAGTTGATGCACTCTGGAACTAAGTAGAATTTTCTCCAGGTTTCAGATTTACTAATTACTATAGGACTTCCTTAATTTAAATGTCCCTTCTCAGGTGAGAGATGGCTGCCCACTTTGTCCAGCTGAGTTGCCTTGCCCAGTCACTGAAGTGCTGTCCCTGAGTTTTTGAGTCTGTAATGTGGGCAGCTTCAGCAAGAGAATATCCTCCTCTGATGACACACTTTGGGGCCAAAGGTAGCACAGACAGGGACATTCTGGGATGGGGCACCCACTTGGACGCCATCTTGAAGGCTGTTTAGCACCTCCACTGTCGGATGCTGGGATGCCTCCAACAGCATCACCAGCTGGAGGCAGGATCCCGCCCCCCCCCCCCCCCCCCATTGACGGGAGGTCCTTCATGGTGGGCAGCTGCCCCTCCGACCCTGTCAAAAGTTTTCTTACATTGAGTTGATATCTCTTTCCCTGGAGCTTCTACTCTTTGGTTTTTATTCTACCCCCCAACGCTCCTCAGAACCTGTCTGTCCTGTGTTTAAAACAAGAACTCTTCAGAGTCTTTTCTTCTCCTGTTTCTTCAATGGTCTCAGACATAATATGTTTTTAATCATTCTTCTTTTAAAGGGAGATGTCCTCGCTCAGAACTGAAGAGGAAATATCTCCTCCCTTATTCTAAAAATCCTATCTTTTGTAATGTAACTTCTTTGATTGCAGACTGACACCCCTCCCAGAAATGGTAAGTCAGAGCCTCTTTAAGTACCATGACTCTTAACTGCAGCCCCTGGTAACTTGAGGAGGACGCTGCCCTGTCCAGGAGTGTAGGACCTCAGTGGCACCTCCTCAATCCTGGGCACTGGTCCCTAGGGAGGTGGGAGCAATGATCTGAGGTCACAAAACTGTTGCCATTAGTGACTCAGCACTGAAGAGATGGGACTGGCATCTGGACCAGCTCTGTTCCCCGAAGGTTTGTTCACAGAGTACTCCTCGCCTTGCTCTGAGTTGGAGATCAGAGATTGGATCTGAAGCTGTCACGGTCCCTGGGTAGGAAGGGATGCTGGACTTCTGGGCAGGGGCCCAGCTGCCAAGAGCCTTGGTCACTGACCTTGAGCCTTGGTGTTTCCCACGCATCCCTTAGGATGGAGGCACAGCCACCAGGGATACAGACCTTCCGTGCCAGGCTGGCCCTGGCCTCTTGGGGCCCCTCTGGTTTTCCTGCGGGCTGCCTTATCTTTGGAAAGGGATTTTGGGTCTGGAAACTACTAGTGGAAAGATACTGTCCCCTTTGGGGAGTAAGAAATAACCCCTTTAATGACGTCATGTCATAGCTTAGAGAGGAGCCCAAGAACTCTCCCATATTTGTTTGCAGATCTCTCTTGTCCACTGCACTATCTTCTCTCAGCGACCCTCCTCCCTGAGCCATGGTTTAGGGAAAGGTATCAAGGCCCTAAAAGTGAAGTGATTTTCCCTCTAAGACTATACAGCAGGCTAGCTGCTTTGTGCTGTGCTCATGGATGGGGCAACAAGGATGAATAAAACACTGATCTACCTTCAAGGTGTTCAAAGCCTAGTAGGGAAGACAGACCCCAAGCAGGTATTTTACAAGTAATCTATCTATATATATAAAGCAAGCGACCCTAATGCCATCACATCATAACAACCAAACAGCGGGTGGACGGGGCAGCGAGCTACGAGCGGCAGAGGGTTATGAGTGACGGAGGGCTACGAGTGGCGGAGGGCAGGACACAATCTACAAGTGGCGATGGGCGGGGCAGCCAGCTGAGGCAAGCAGCAGCAAGCTACTCATGCACAGATTCATGCGCAAGGCCCCTAGTCTATACTAATAAAAGAGTAATATGCTAATTAGACCTGGGAGACCTTCTGGATGTTCTTCTGGACAAAGTCATGGTGGGGCCAAGGCAGAGGCGGTTAGGGGTGATCAGGTTCAGCCGACTTGGCCCAGATCAGCAGGGGGGCAGTTGGGGGCGAGCAGGCCAGTGGGGGCAGGCAGTTGGGGGCAAGCTGGCTGGCGGGGGGTGGCAGTTGGGGATGAGCAGGCCGGTGGAGGGGCAGTTGGGGGCAAGAAGGCTGGAAGGGGGGTAATTGGGGGCAAGCAGGCCAGTGGAGGGCAGTTGGGGGCAAGCAGGCTGGCAGGGGGGGCATTTGGGGGTGAGCGGGCCAGCGGGGGGGGGCAGTTAGGGGTGAGCGGGCCAGCGGGGGGGGGCAGTTGGGAGCAATCAGTCTGGCAGGGGCAGGCAGTTAGGGGTGATCAGGCTGGAAGGGGGGGGCAGTTGGGTTTGATCAGGCCAGCAGGCAGGTGAGCGGTTAGCAGCCAGTGGTCCCAGATTGTGAGAGGGATGTCCAACAGGGATCGGACCTAAACCAGCAGTCAGACATCCCCTGAGGGGTCCAAGATTGGAGAGGGTGCAGGCCAGGCTGAAGGACAACCCTCCCCCTGCCTCGCATAAATTTCGTACACCAGGCCATTAGTGTATATTCATATATATATATATATGGCTAATATGCAAAGTGTTCCCTTGGGAGTTTGATCAGGAGACCCGGAGTTTGATTGTTCACTGTGATGTGCACTGACCACCAGGGGGCAGCGCACAACATGGCAGATGACAAGCTGCAGTGGTAGGGCGCTGAAGGAGCGTGGGAAGAAGGAGGTGGGGAGGCGGGGAGGTGGGGAGCCTGATTGGCCCTGATCACTGGCCAGGCCTAGGGACCCTACCTGTGCACAGATTTCATGCTCCAGTAATTCTTATAAAGCCATTCGGCAAAAGCAATGATAGGGAGTGGATTCTCTTGAAGGCAGTGGAGTTCTGAGATCACAGAGCAGGAGAACCCCACCCAGCCGACTTTGCAGGAAGGGAGATCTGGGCCGAGTCGGGTGAACCAGGTGATGGGGTGTCATGGGCAGAAGCAGCCAGAGCAAGGGCTGGGAGAAACGGCACAGTGTATGTGTGAGGATGTATGCAAACCTCAGTGTCTTGAAGTGGCAGGCCCCGTCCAGAAGGGACAGGCAGCTCTTAGAAAGCCCGGCCCTCACGTGGGCCTCTCTGGGCATGATGGCACCTTCCACAGAGCATGGGTTTTCCATCCCACTTAGTGGAGCTGTGTCGTGGCGTTTGCTGCATTCTTCCCTGGTACAGAGGGGCTACTAACTCCAGGGAAACTCCTTCCAGGTCTTCTTCCCCCATTTCTCTTGATGTTGGTCTCACTCACATTATGTTTTCTCAATGTTCCCCACCCCAAAGCTCCTACACTTCTCTCTCAAGCCTCAAGCAGGCTTGTCTGTCTCACTCCCCCTTTCTGGTCTGTTCTGCATTCCTACCCACTCCCGCTCCTCAGGGAGCTGTCTTCCCTCCTCTTACCCTGCTCTGGACAGCATAGGAAGAGTTTCTCGTCATCATGTGAGTAGAGAGAACCTTCTCTCCCCACATGTAATGCAGGACCTTCTCTGACAGGTTCAGGAGCCTGGATATCAGCTGCGGGTAGAAGTGAGCCACTGCAGTGTGTAAGAGAGGGGATGGCCTGATCAGCTTTCTGATCTTGTTATGAAGGCCTTTAATTATTGTAACCAATTATTTGTTTGTTTGTTCTTTTTTAAAAGAATATTTTATTGATTTTCAGAGAGGAAGGGAGAGAGAGAGAAAAATATCAATGTGAAAGTGCAACATGGGTCGGCTGCCTCCTGCATGCCCCCCACCAGGAATGGAGCCCGCAACCCGGGCATGTGCCCCGACCAGGAATCAAACCAGCAACCTCCTGGTGCATGGGATGACACCCAACCAACTGAGCCACACCGGCCAGGGCTGCTTGTTCTTTTAGACAAAACAGGACTTCTTTCTTTTCTTTATCTTATAATCACCTGAGCCTCCTTATCTTTCCCTTTTGTTTTATGCTAAATTGTGGTAAAATACATGTAACATAACATTTGTCATCTTAACCATTTCTAAGTGTGCAACTCAGTGGCCTGCAGCGCCCTCACATTGTTATGCAACCATCACCTCCATGCATCTCCAGAATGTTTTCATTTTCCCAACTGAAACTGTCCCCATCAAATGAGAACTCCTCATTCTCCCCACCCACCCCTGGAAAACACCATCCTACTTTCTGTCTCTGTGAATTTGACCACTTGACTCTCTCTTGCAGCATCTTAAGTATAATTTAAATTATGAGACATATATGTCCACCAACGGTATGCAAGAAGCAGGGAAGGGGGGTTCCCTGTCTAAAAGGGGCTCTCAGACCTGCTGAAGGAGATAAAGTATAAAACAAGCTAAAGCTAAAGCAAGACAGCAGTGGGGAGCCGTTTGAGCAGAGGTGGCATGATTTCAGGGCTTGTGAGGTGATGAATCTGGAATCAGGGGCAGAAGACGTGGGCTCTGTTTATCGTTCTGAAATAAGGGTGTTGGCAGTTTAAAAGAGCACTTAAGAGGCTATCCATGAATTATTCCTTTCTCTGCAAGGAAAATTCCTCTCTGTACAAACAAAAAGCAGCTGGTGGCTGGTGAGCAGAAACGCTGCCTTGGTAATACTTTGCGAAGCTTTCTCTGCAGTCGCTTGATGCCATTTGCATGGAGCAATAGGGTGTTCAGCTAAGTGGGAAGGGCATTGGGGCTTGGAGTCAGGACCTGAGTTCTAAGTACTGCTTCTTTCTCTGCTGTGAATGTCTGAGCTCATCGTCCCAAATCACATCTCTGAGCCTCATCTTGTTCTGTTGCAGACTGGGGAAAACAGTGGTTGTTGTAAAGCGCAAAAGAGATCATGCCTGCGCCATCCCCTGGTGGGCCAGAGGCCACAATGCGTGTGTAAGGGTGGGGCGGCCCAGCTGGACAGCTGCCCTGGGACTCAGCCCCCACACCATGGAGACAGTGAAGGGCCCGGTGGCCCCCTCTGGGGTGCCCTACGCTGGGTGTCACACAATGCCCCGTGACGTCTGCGTTCCTGTTGTGCCCGATGAGATCTGCATAGGAAATGACGCATATGCTGTAGTTCAGCCTGGAGTCCTTTATTTTTGTCCATAACATAATGGTGAGATTAATTTAGCGCTGACGATTGATGACTGCCCTGGGAGGTCAGGGTGGCTCCCCGTGATGGATGGAGCTCTGGCTTTCCCACCTCTCATTCTTCCCCTCTTCCTGCCCCTTTGTTTGATTTGCAGCAGGACATAGCAGCCACACGGCATTTCCCTGTCTCCTCGTGAAGGACAGTATTGATGCCCTAGCTGACCCGAGACTTCTGGGTGGGTGGCAGCCACTGCTTTCTTTCTATGCTTGACATTTCCACTGTTCCCTGGCTTAAAGGAACACAAAGAGAGAGGAAGACCTTGCCTTCTCAGGTCCATGGCATTGACTGAGCATTTATTAATGCCAGGCTCAGAGCTGCGTTCGCATTCTCATTAGATGGGCACTAGCATCCACTCGGTTTCACAACTGGAGAGTTGAGTTCTGCACGGGTGTGTGGCTGGCACAGGCTCATGTATTACATGGCTCAGCTCCAGGGGATCAGAGCCCAGGTTCCTACCACCAAGCTGCAGGGATTCCGCGTCCAGTCACCCTGGCCTCAGTCCAACCCTACCTTCATCTTCACTTTGGATAACTGGGCTCACAGGAATGCAATGGACGTGTATGGGCCCTGGTCCCAGAAAGTTCAAATTCCAGCCTCCACCTTCCTCTCAAATCCATCCTCACAGGTGACTGTGTAGGTCAGAGTGGGTGGGCAAAATATGGCTCAAGGGCCAAATCTGACCCACGGCCTGTTTTTGCAAAGCTTTATTGGAACAAAGCCACTCTTATTCAATTGTGTAGTGTCTGTGGCTGCTTTGAGTCCACAATAATGGAGGTGAGTGATTGATAAAGACCACTTGGCCCACAAAGTCTACAATACTTACCACCTGCCTATTTATAAAAAATGTTTGGGGGTCCTTAGGTCCCTGGTGGCTAAAATAGCTCAGGATGCTAATAAACACGTCAGGATGCAGGGCTCCGTGTGAAGCTTTGGGACAATGGCACTTTGAGCCACACCCACATCCATCCTGGCCTCTCACCTGTTTCATTTGCTTACAGATGTTTCCCTGCTAAAAAGGCCCTCTCTACATCTGCAAACATCCTTCTGTTTCAGCTCCCTTTGTAAGTTTCCTGCAAGGAGATACATTACAGTCAAAAGAGGAGATGTAAGTGGGTTACACATACAGATGCATATGTGTTTGAGGACAAAGACCTTTCTAATTTGGGGGGAGGAGTAGAACAGGGCTGTTCACTGGTCATGTGTTTCAACATTTCAGGCTTTCTCACCACCTCTACCTCCACTTCCAGACAAACGAGGCTGCTCCAATTTAGAACAAGATCTACTTATTCTTCTGGCCTCTGTTTTTTATTAAACTCAAAAGGACAGTTTTAGTTTGTAGAGGTCAAGAGCTATAGGCTTTAAAGAGCTGCCAAAAATAAAGAATGAAAAAAAAAGGAAGAAAGAAAAAAGAAAAAGAAAGAAAAAAGAAAGGCAGGTCTGGGTGGGAGGTGGGTCAGCTGGAAGTTTGAACTGAGTGTGCTCCAGGGACTTAACGCAGAGAATCACCATCCACTGACCATTTTTATCAATTCACCCTCTAGGGCCAACTTTCTGTGATTAGGTGGGCAGCTAGGAAGAGAGTGGAGGGATTCTGGTCCCTCAGCAGGGGGCTTGAGGGAACAGGTTTGAGGGGTGGCCCAGTGGGCTGGAACTGGATCAACTGGAGCCTCTATCCTGCTCTCACTCCACGGCTGTGCATCCTAGGATTCTGGAGTAATCTCTGAGCCGCAGACTCCTCATGTCGAGTGGAGTTAGAAGTTCTACCTTCCAGATCTCCAGCGGAGGGTGGGGTGGAGCAACAAGTGTGTGGGGAAGTGCTTCATGAGTTCTGTTTCCGGGGACCAGTTCTTATATTATGCTTTCCTGCTTGGAGACTCAGGCCATGTGTCTCTATGTCATAGTCTGATAGATCAAGATGAGGTTTTTCAAATTTTCTTTTTCTTTTCTTAATTCCATGTTATTTTGCATTAGTTTAGAGTTTACAGCATAGTGGTTATGTGGTAGGCAGTTAGAAAGGCATGGCAGAGCAGGGATGATCGGCCAGGTACAGAAGGTCACCAGGGCGGAAAGCCCCGGTGCCTAGCAAAGGGCAAAACTGGGAAAACAAGGGCCTCACCTCCAGAGTGGCCTTTCCTAGCATATCACACACTGGTCGTGTGGTTTAGACCCCAAGATCTTTCATGTCACTGGTCATGCGGTTTGGACCTTCTGCTGACCTTCTCTCCTCCCCCCATCCCTACCCCCCACGCCCCGCATGTTGCTAGTCATACAGGCTAGACCCTCATAGAGAAACATTCAGACTTATGAATAACTTTTGTGAGTTTATTTGAGCCAAACTGTCACAATTGCTGGGAAGCAAAATATCATCAGATTGAGATAATGCTCCAGAGAGAATGGCAGTTTTCATCTTGTTTGATACATTACAGTCAAAAGAGGATATGTAAGTGGGTTACATGAAATCCAATGGTGATAGCTTAGGGAGATGGGAGACAGCAAAGTGGGAAAACCACTGGGATTGGATAAGAAGTAAAATGATAGACACATACTACTTTTACTTAGGTGGGTGCAGGATAGTTAACAATCAACGATTAGTTTGATAACAATGAGGGGATTTGTGGTCTCTGCAGAGCTGTGCCTGTGCTTTGAGGGGTCTGGAAAAAGGAAAATTACTTTGATATTCCAAAGATATAGATGCAAAAAGACAATAGGCTCACTTTAGGTAAAGATTGACCTTTGTCCTGGCCTAGGACATAACTGCCGACCATAAACTGGTTTTAGTTTAAAAAGTCTTAATTTCAGACTATATTTTGAGGTTATTTTAGGTCTCTGAGTTTGCAAGGCCACCACACAGGCCTCCCCTGAACTTGCCAGTTGTAGTATGTGGCCCCTTTTTGACCACATGTCCCCCTTTTGGTCATAAATCAATCTAAGGATGCATTGATGACCAACCTTTTCATTGGATAATGAGGTCCCAAGGTGCTAGGAAGGCTCATCCCTAGGGTGTCTCAGTGTCAGCATTTGTCTTGCTGAATAGGATGGACCATTGGGAATGGGCCATAACCTTAGATGTCATTCAAGGTCGAATTATTATTATTATTCAAAATAAAAAGGCAGGTTAATGGGAGGCAATCAGATCCTATATGTTCTTGTTAAAAAAATATTCTGGATCATTTCTAATATTTTAGCTACTATGATCTGAGTCTTTTTTTCTGCTTAAGTTTTGTTTTTCTGAATCTAGTATAACATTTACATAACAGGAAACAAAAGCAACAGTATTAAACCAGTAACACTGATTAGGAACAGAAAATGTCTAATACTAGACAAGGAAGAGTCTGAGGGGTACAGGCATCTCAGCCAACCAAAAAATCCTTTATATGTATTATCATAATTTTTTATTAAGGTAATTATGTTTTCCTCCTTCATTCACTGTCCCTTGTACCTTATGATTTGTTTGGCCAGATGAATTAAGAAGACTCTTTACTATTTCATTATCTAAAAGTTCTAATTTTTCTTCTGATTGGTTAGTCTCCATAGAAATGACTTCATGGGGGAGGATTAAGTTCAATTTCCCAATACATTGGATTTTCAGTATCAATATTATTATAGGTTTTATTAACCTCAGGCAAAATTATGTAGCCTATAATTTCAGTATTATACCATATTCCAGTAGTATTTAATGTAAACTGGGTGTTATTACAATAGAAATTGCTTAGTATTTTCTAAACCTTCCCAACAAAAATGCCCCTTTCCCATATGCCATATATTATTATTTGTTGGGGTAGATACAGTAGGCCGGGACTGGGTGAATCCAGTATTCTGTATAGATTGGGGGCATAACCATTCATCTTTTTAATTTTCACAATCAGATTGTGAGCTAGGTTCCCATTATTTATTGTTTTTAAATATGGCCCATCTACTTCTCATTGGAAGTATTCTAGTGTTATTGAGGATGGTCCCTATGCCAGCCAGTTGAACTCCTGAGAATTTAAGCTTAGGATCTAACTGAGGTGCCTGGGTTTTTAAGACATACCCAAGTAGATTGCATTTCCCATCCAAAGTTTTCCAAAATCCAGGAGAACTGTATGGGTTTCATATGTGTCTGGCCTGGACTTTTGTACCCATTAGAGTTGGCCATTGTTTCATAGCTACTTCAGATTCCATTTGCACTGGCATAGACAGTAGGTTCTGTTGAGTTAGGATATAGGCATGTTCTCATTGTTGGGTTTGTCCATGAGTTTTTATAGTCTGTCCTATCCATTGAACTAAGGCTTTATTGTCCTTTCCATGATGCTTCCCACCCTTTTCCTTTTTCTTGAGACAGCATTCCCTCCATATGACCTATTTTAGGTAAAGAATCTTTTTCTAATGAATGACGTTCTTCATTTAGCTGCAAGTTCAGCCTGTCCCAGAATATCAAGGCCAATCCCTATTCCTCCAAGTATTCCCCTTTTATTTCTTTTAGAGGCCTAATGTTGTTGGATCCACCAGGAATGTTGTTGCCATTGGGTTGCTATGGATTGGGAGCAGTTGGGGTATACTGAATGGACCCCAAAATGTTGAGTTTCCCATGCTATATTTAAGTGGGTAGAGGTAACTCCAAAATGAGCTAGAGTTTGAGTATTCCATAGAGCTTCCCACAAGCATCCAGGAGTAGTTACAGACATATTTACCTACCAAGTAATCCTCATAATTTTTGAAATGGGGACCTATTGATTTTTTTCTGATTTCATGGACATCCAGCAACAAGAGCGTGGCTGGTGAGTCTGAGGACAAGATATTCTATGACAGACAAGGCAGGTCCCTGAAAGCTTACCCCATCACATCCAGGTGTTTTCCTTAGCTTTTCATCATCCATTCCTATAGGTATACAATACTGATAGATTAGATCCATATATAATTCTACCAGGGGAATTATCAGGAGGCATTCTTGGAGGCATTTGCCCAAGTTGGGTTTTTTATAATAGATATATCCAGAAAAAAATGTACCAATGCTTATATTTATAGGAGAAGACCTGTGTGTGGTCAACAAAGTGTTAACTTCATTATCATAACTGATAATCAGAATATCATTGTCCAGTAGGTGGGAAAGATTAACAGGTACCCAAGTTAAATTTTTCATGTCTAATAAGGGGAAGGGTCTAGGGAGACAGATATTGTTTCTACTAGGAAACAATAAGGAGGATAATAACAATATAAAAGTCATTTTATGTACATCCAATCAATAACAATTAGGTGATATAAGAACAAGGTTTGAACAGTGTCAATTTGTGAGCATTCAGGCCTACTTGACATCTTGTGGTAGCTGTCTGACTCTGTGGTCGGCTTCTCATTTTTGAAAAATCTTTGTCAGGGGCGATGAAAGGCTTCTAAAATTTGGCTAGTTGAATTTTGATTGTACCATTGGTACGTTCCACAAGTCCTGAAGACTGGGGGTGATAGGCAAAATGAAAATGCTGTGGTATAGGCCAGTGGTCGGCAAACTCATTAGTCAACAGAGTGGCAAACCACGGCTTGCAAGCCGTATGTGGCTTGCGGGCCGCAGTTTGCTAACCACTGGTATAGGCCAAATGTTACAGATGATTTTATTATTTGTTCAGTGAACTGAGTCCCTTGGTCACTATGTAATTCAGAGGGAATTCCCCAATTGGGAATTATATTTTCTAATAACAAGTTACCAACCTTTAAGGCTGTTGCTCTCCTGCAAGGAAAGGCCTCAGCCCAGTGAGAAAACATACAAATCATAACTAAGATATATTTGTATCCCTGAAATGGTGGCATTTGGATAAAATCCAATTACCATACTTCAGATGGACCCAAAGGAAGTGGGAAATGTCCTTGGGATCCCTGGAGTGGTTTTCCTGGGTTATTTTGGACAGAGAACATCTGCTGTCCGCATTATGAGCTACAGCAGGAGAAGGCTTGCAGTAATATTGCTTACTCCCTGAGATAATCTTTTCAGGACCCCAATGTGTTAGCTCATGTACATGCTGAAGTATAGGGAGTTGGGCCCCTATAGGTAAAATAGGTTTCTGATTGGGTCCAAGCCTTATCTGTCTTTCTGGGTCAAAAGTTCCCCCTTTTTGTTGCCATGTTCCCTTTTCTTCCTCTGTAGCTATCTGTTGATAGTGGAAAGATAATCTTTTATTGATTTAATAGAAAGCAAAGAACATTCTGGGGCCTGGATAACTTGACTGTTCAAAGCCGCCTGCTGAGTTGCAGAGTCAGTGGAATGATTTCCTTTTGCTCATGGTGGTAGCTTTAGAATGCCCTGGGGTTTTGATAATTGCCAATTGTTTTCGTTGCTGAATGACATCTACAAATTCCGCAACCAGTTTTCCATTTTTAAAAAATGTACCTTTGTTGTTGAAAGTATTACAGATGTCCCCACCCCTATTAACCCCCCTCCACCCACTTTCCATTTTTAGGGCTTTCCTGAGGAAGTTAAGAAGCCTCACTGCTTCCATAACATTCCAGAGTCCTGAGCTACATCAAATGCATAGCGACTATCAGTGTAAATATCGGCTACTTGATCTTTGGCCAATTGACAAGCCCAAGTTAGAGCAGTTAATTCGACTTGCTGGGCAGATCTTATTTCAGGTAGATAAGAACTTTCAATTATATCCACTGTGAAAGTTATTGCATATCCAACTCGGAAATGTCCCTGTTCATCCTTCAGATAAGATCTATCTGTGAACCAAATTAAGTCAGCATTGTCATTAGGAGTTTCTTGTAAATCATTCCTAGGAGTAAGAAGGTGTAAGTAAGCAAAACACAATTGTAGGTATTTTCATCCTATAAAGAGGGTAATAGAGCTGCAGAATTAAGATGATTACACTGAATTAAAGTAATATTAGGTGCAAAGAGCAGGAGCATTTCATAAGAAGCCAGTCAACTGATAGAGAAGTGTTGAGTGTGATGAGAGTTCAGCAAAGATTAAATAGAATGAGGAACATAAATGGTTAAAGGAGAGCCCATGACTGTCTCTTCTGCTGTTTCTAGAACATGGCTATAACAGGGATCACCCTCATACAGGGAGGGAGCCCTTTTGCTACTCAGTCTAGTTGCTGACTGTAATATCCTATAGGTCTATGATGAGCTCCATGTTTCTGAGTTAGAACTCCTAAGGCATTTCCTTTACTTTCATGTGTGAAAAGGAAGAAGGGATGTTTATAATTTGGATGTCCCAGAGCAGGACATCCAAATTATAGGATTAGACAGTACTTCCTTTAGAGCAGGGGTGGGGAACATTTTTTCTGCCAAAGGCCATTTGGATATTTATAACATCAATAGAGGCCTGGTGCACAAAATTCGTGCACAGGGGATGTGTGTCCTCAGCCTGCAGCCTGCACCCCTCTCCAATCTAGGACATCCCTCTCACAATCCAGGAATGCTGGCTCCCAACTGCTTGCCTGCCTGCCTTCCTGATTGCCCCTAACTGTTTCTGCCTGCCAGCCTGATCACCCCCTAACCACTCCCCTGCCAGTCTGATTTATGTCTAACTGCTCCCCTGCCAGCCCGATTGCCCCTAACTACCCTCCCCTGCTGGCCTGGTCCCCCCTAACTGCCCTCCCCTGCCAACCCAGTCACTCATAATTGCCCTCCCCTATCAGCCTCATTGCCCCTAACTGCTTTCCCCTGCTGGTCTGCTTCCCCCCCCGCCCCCCCCACACCACCTGCCCTTCCTTGCAGGCCTGGTCCTTCCCAACTGCTCTCCCCTGCTGGCCATCTTGTGGCAGCCATCTTTGACCACATGGGGGCAGCCATCTTGTGTGTTGGCGTGACAATCAATTTGAATATTACTCTTTTATTAGATAGGATAGAGGCCTGGTGCACGGGTGGGGGCTGGCTGGTTTGCCCTGAAGGGTGTCCAGATCAGGGTGGGGGTTCCCTTGGGGCATGGGGTGGCCTGGGCGAGGGGCCTGTGGTGGTTTACAGGCCGGTCACGCCCCCCCCCCCACCCCCCCGTGACCCAAGCATAGGCTGGAAGCAGGTATCTGGGATGTATTTATCTTCTATAATTGAAACTTTGTAGGCTTGAGCAGAGGCCAGGGCAGGCCAGGGTGGGGGAAGCTTGGCTTCCTCCATTGCCAGGGGCAACCCAAGCCTCCTACTTGCTCCAGCTCTGTGGCCACCGCCATCTTGGTTGGGTTAATTTGCATACTTGCTCCTGATTGGCTGGTGGGCATGGCTTGTGGTTGTAGCAGAGGTATGGTCAATTTGCATATTTCTCTTTTATTAGATAGGATTCTTGGGCCATACAAAATTATCAACTTAAAAATTAGCCTTCTCTATTTGGTCAGACATTTAATTAACTCATCCCTAATGCCTTGGCAGGGCCACATCAAGTGATTCCTTAGGCCTTATATGGCTCACAGGCAGGACATTCTTCATCCTTGCTTTAAAGCAAGCATGTCAAACTCAAAGGCTAACATGAGCTAAATAAAAGAGGCATGAGGCCCATGGGCCGCGAGTTTGTCATGCTTGCTTTAGAGCCTCTATAGCTTATTTCCATTTGCGGTTCCATTAGGTTGGATCAGGTTGATCTGACTTCACTAGGGCATATAGAGGCTGGGCTATTTTTTTTAATAGATCTTTATTCAGATTATTACAATTGTTTCTCCTTTCCCCCCCAATAGCTCCCCTCCACCCAGTTCCCATCCCACCCTCTGCCCTTACCTCCCCGCTACTGTCCTCATCCATAGGTGTATGATTTTTGTCCAGTCTCTTCCTGCATACCTCTTTCCCCCTGAGAATTATCAGTCCACTCCCTTTCTATGCCCCTGATTCTATTACATTCACCAGATTATTCTGTTCCTCAGGTTTTAATTCACTTGATTATTAGGTTCACTTGTTGATAGATATGTATTTGTTGTTCATAATTTTTATCTTTACTTTTTTCTTCTTCCTCTTCTTAAAGAATACCTTTCAGCATTTCATATAATACTGGTTTTGTGGTGATGAACTCCTTTAGCTTTTTCTTATCTGTGAAGCTCTTTATCTGCCCTGCAATTCTGAATGATAGCTTTGCTGGGTAGAGTAATCTTGGTTGTAGGTTCTTGCTATTCATCACTGAAAATGTCTTGCCACTCCCATCTGGCCTGTATAGTTTCTGTTGAGAAATCAGCTGACAATCGTATGGGTGCTCCCTTGCAGGTAACTAACTGTTTTTCTCTTGCTGCTTTTAATATTCTCTCTTTGTCTTTTGCCCTTGGCATTTTAATTATGATGTGTCTTGGTGTGGTCCTCTTTGGATTTCTTTTGTTTGGGGTTCTGTGCGCTTCCTGGACTTGTAATTCTATTTCTTTCACCAGGTGGGGGAAGTTTTCAGTCATTATTTCTTCAAATATGTTTTCAGTATCTTGCTCTCTCTCTTCTTCTGGGACCCCCATAATTCTGATGTTGGTATGCTTGAAGTTGTCCCAGAGGCTTCTTACACTGTCTTCAACTTTTTGGATTTTTTTTGCTTTTTGCTTTTTCGGTTGAGTGTTTTTTGCTTCTTTGTATTTCAATTCTCTGACTTGATTCTTGCGTTCCTCTAGTCTGTTGTTGGGTCTCTGTATAATATTTTTTATTTCAGTCAGTGTATGTTTAATTTCTAGTTAGTCCTTTTTCATATCTTTGAGGGTCTCGTTATATTTATCGGCCTTTTCTAGGATATTCTTGAAAAGCCTTATAACCGTGGTTTTGAATTCTATATCCAGTCATTTGTTTTCCTCCATTTCTTTCGTTTGTGATCTGTTTCTTTGTTGCCGCATTTTCACTGCTTCCCTGAGTTGGTAGGGTAGCTTTGTGTGCTAGGTTTCCTGTATGGCCCAGTGGGTCAGCTTTTCCAGTTAACCTGAGGTGGACACTCTTGGTGCACCCCTTTGTGGACTGTGTGTACAGCCTTGTTGTAGTTAAGTCTTTATTGTTGTTGGTATCACTGAGAGGAATTGACCTCCAGGCCCGTTGGCTGTGAGGATCAGCTGTGTCTACGCTGGGAGAAGTTCGGTGCTGGAGACAGCCTTATAGGATTAGACTTGCCAAATTGCAAAAGCCTCTGTGCTCAGCTTGGATGGGTTGGAGTCTCAGGGCGGCACAGACAGTCTTGGCTTCCTGTCAGCCCTGCCCTTGTGCACGCGCGCCTCCAGACCTCTGCCTTCCCTGCCTCCCAAGCCTCCACCCGAGAGTCCAGATTTCCCCCCCACAAGAGCGTGGGTCCCCAGGGGCTTGCCTGGAACTGGGGTTCAGTGCAGTAAGGACCTTCTGACTCCCTTCTGCTAGGGAAAGCCTGTGGCAACCTCCGCAGTCTTTGTGCGCACTGGCACACGCGCCTCCAGTCCCCTGCCCGCTGGGGCTCCCCCGGGTCTCCCCTGGGTCTCTGAGTCTCCGAGTGCCTTTCTCTCTACCTGACAGTCCAGACTCCCCCTGTATGAGTCTGGGTCCACGGGGTTTCGCCCAGAACTGGGGTTCAGTGCAGTTGGAACTGGGGTTCAGTGCAGTCGGAGGCTTCCTTCCCCCTCCGGCCAGAGAAAGTCAGCCAGGCTCTCAGGGGCCCTTCCTCTCTGTGTGCACAAAGACCCTTTGCCGTACTTCAACTCTTTGCCGTTCCTCCAATTCTCTGTGAGCTTTTCTCTTTCCTTCTAGTTGTAGAATTTCCACTCAGCCAGCTTTCCTGTGGTTCTGGATGGTGTCCGTTCTGTCTTTTAGTTGTAGTTTTGAAATTGTTGTGCGAGGCAGCAGTTTAGGTGCTTACCTATGCCGCCATCTTGGTTTCTCGAGGCTGGGCTATTAATGAAAAGTTTGGAACCCAGTTTCAACAATATCCAGTCCCGCCCAGAAGGCCATCTAAGCTGTTTCTTAATTTTGGAAGAGGGAAAGATAGGACTCCTCTAAGTCTCTCAGGGTTAATCAGTAGACATCTTTAGATATGAGATGGCCAAGGTATTTTACTTGAGGTAAGCAAAGCTGAAGCTTATCCTTTGAGACCTTCTGTCCTTTTACAGCTAGCTGCTGCAGTAGGTAAATTGTGTCCTTTTGGGAGTCTAGTAATGTCCTATAGCATAAAAGTAAATCACCCACATACTGGATTAGAGTGGAATCTCTAGGAAATTTAACATCATTTAAACAGCTTTTAATATGTGGGCTAAATAGGTGGGACTTTCTGTGTATTGCTTGGGCATTACAGTCCAAGTAAATTGTCAATCTTCCCAGGATAAGGCAAAGAGATATTGACTGTCTTTTTCTATTAGAATGCTGATAAAGGCACTACATAAATCTGTTACTGAAAAATATTGGCAGTCCACAGGAATGGTTGATAATAAAGTATGTGGATTTGGAATCACAGGATGTCTGGGAATAACTACCCTATCCTTTCCATTTGGTTTCTTTACTGGAAAGATAGGAGAATTACAGGGGCTTGTAGATGGAATTATAAGTTCCCCTTTTAAGTAATCTTATATAATGGGCTTAATTCCAGCTAGTGCATCTTACCCTCTCATCTTTGTTATCCAGTCCCCCAAATCCCCTGCTCTGGGGCAACCAATGTTTGTTCTCTGTGTCTATGAGTCTGTTTCAATTTTGTTTATTGATTTTGTTCTTTAGATTCCACATATAAGCAAAATCAGCAGATTTATAGTGAGTGATTCTCCTATAGGTTCTGCCTTGTAAAATGCTTGGAAAGAACATGGGCTTTGGAGACCAATGGACCAGGGTCTTAATGCAGGTCCATCACTACTGGCTGTGTGATCTTGGGGGAGTCACCACCTTTCTGAGCCTCTGTGTTCTTATTGGTAGAATAGGGTGGGAATGGTCTGTCATTTGGGGTCATGCAACAAGCATACAACCAAGATGGCACTAGATGTGCCAGAGGTCCTTCGGGGACACGTGTGAAGGGAAAAGGGGAGAGGGAGCAGACAGAGGCAGGGACAGCCTTCAGACCTCAGGGCAGGTCAGACGTGTAAGAGGAGAGTGGGAAGAAGGAGCATGAGCAGAAGGAGTCTCAGAACATGGTGTGGGCCCAGCTTACATGACAGCTCAGGGCTCTTTGCCCATGTCTGTGGGGAATCCCAGAGCAAAGACTGTCCATCATAGGAAACTGTGTAACAAACACATTGACCAGGGGGCTTAAACAACAAACATTTATTCCTTTTAGTTCTGGATGCTGGGAAGCCCAAGATCAAGGTCCTGGCAGATCTGGCGTCTGGTGAGGACTCACTTCTGGCTTGTAGACAGCTGCCTTCTCTCTGAATGCTCATGTGCCAGACAGAGAACACCCTCATTTCTTTCTCTTTTTGTAAGGACACTAGTCCCACCATGGGGGCTCTTCCCTCATGACCTCATCTAGAAGTAACCACCTCCCATAGGCCCATCTGCAGATACCATCCCACTGGGCAGTTAGGGTTTCAACATAGGAGTTGGTGGGAGTTGTGGGGAGTGACATAGCCATGTAGTCCAAACAGGTCACTTAGTGGTATTTAGTGGGCAGCTTGGTTGGGCCTGGACGGTCCCAGATGGCTTCACTCATTTGCCTGGTGGCGTGGCCGGGGTGGCTGGAAGGCTGGGCTCCGCTGGGCCCTCTCCATTTATTGTTAGGGCATCTCCACATGGTCTGACTGGTAGGATGGTCTGATTTCTTACATGACAGCTCAGGACTCAAGAGGGAATGCTCCTAGAGGCCAGAAGTAGACATTGCATTCACTTCATCGCTTCCCTTGTGCTCATTTGGTCTTGAACCGGCCAAGGTTCAAGGGCAGGAGACAGACTCATGTTTCAAAGAGAGAGAGAGAGGCCTTAAGGAAGTGTGACCATCTGTAACTCAGTGTCTATCTCCAGGGTGGTGGCCTATGACAATGTTTATAAAGCACCTGTCATGGTGACTGGCACAGAGCAGGTGGCCATCAACCAGGAGCTGCCATTCTCAAGGTTTTCCCATCTTTATTATTACTGCTGCAGCTATCCCCCCCCTCCCCCCCCCACACACACATACACACACCCCTCTCACCCTGCAGATGTGTTCTGCCTCCTGAGGGTGCCAGAGAGAGCCAGGCTTAATTAAGGTGAGGCTTCTATTAATGTGCCTGCCCTTACTTGTCAGCTTCCTGTGATATCACCATAGATGCCCCTCCCTCCCTGAGGCTGAGGACCACCCATCTCTCTCTGCAGGTGTGGCTGACCTCAGCTTCGAGGCCGAGAGCCCTCTCATGCCCCCAGTCGAACTCCTGGAGAGGCTGCCCAGCTATGACTGCCTTTTTCAAGGAGGCGGTAAGTCTGTGGGGTCTTGGTTCCTCCGTCCTCTTCCTAGGGCTTCCGCTGGATGGGGGGACATATTTGGAACAGGCCAGTGCTGGGATAGCTCCCCTTTCCTCTGGGGGCCTGGGAAGGCCTTTGTCACTGTTGGGAGGGAATGAGAGGACATGGGCATAAGTCCTGTGTCCACGAGCATCCCATGACCATGACCCTTTGAGACAGAATGATCCTGATCTGGGACCGTCATTCTTTTCTTCATCTGCTCCCCCTCACATTCGCCCGTCTTTCCTGCTTTCACCACAGGTGTCCGTTCCTTTGAGCGAGCCCTGACTCCTCCCTTTCTTCCAGGACAGCAGATCTTTTTCCCGCCTTTGGAGGCCCCACAGAGACCCCAGGAACAAACATGCTGGTCCTCCTTCCTGGAACACAGGTGAGCTGCAGGTGTGACCTGGTGACCCTTCCAGAGCCATCACACAGGATCACGGGTGGTGAACCTCTCCATCACCCTTACCCCCAAGAGCCCCCCTGGGGGGGTGTCTCAGGGGCCACAGATCTCAACCCCAACAGCCCATCAGGATCCAGGGACGGGGTGTTATGCCCAGATTTCATGATCCCCAAAGACCACCAGGGAGCCGAGTCTGATGCAAAAGCAAAGAGCCTTTATTCGAGCTAGCCAGGTGATTGTTCTGCCATTCTCTACTCAGGGAGTCCAGAGAGCAGCCGTGACCCTTTGTGCAGGACCACTTTTAAGCACATTAACCACATCCTGTTTTTTCAGAGCAGGCAATTTAAGACAAAACAGTTTTTCCAAGCAATGTCAGGATCATACCATTGACGACCATGTTATTCACAGGGTCATCCTGTTCTTCAGAAAGGTGACAGTGTTCTATGAAAGAAAGCCTATGTGCTGCGAAGGGGCCATGAGACTGTATCTCAAGGCCTGGCCTGGTGTCAGCACTGACAACTTTATCTGGGGCATAGTTCACGGCCTCAGTAGTGCTCAAAAATTCCCACTCTCTAACAGGGCCTGGAAATCTGTATTTTACCATGCTCTGCAGCCTGTTTGGCTGCCAAGCCAGAGTTGCAAACCATACTTGCAAACTATGGCCCTGGGGCCAAACCAAGCCCACTGCCTGTTTTTGTGCAGTTTCATTGGAACACAGCCCTCTCCTCTGTTTCACTTGCTGCGTTCCCACTGCAACAAGAGAGGTGAGTGGTTGAGACACAGACTAGATGGCATGCAAAGCCTGAAATAATTACTCTCTGGCCCTTTGCAGAAAAAGCCAGCTGCTCCCTGGAGAGGCCCACACCCTCCTTGTTTTTTGAGGATTGGGGCAGAGTTCCAAGGTTATGGTCAGCTTTGTGCCCGGAGAGGGGGAAGCCTGGAGTGCCTCCCCTCGGCCACCTCTCCTCCCTGTTGGGAGGGGATGGGAGGACATGGGGCATAAGCCTTGCAGCCTTCCGCAGGCAGCCAGGTCCTGGGGCTGGAGACACAATGCGCATTAGAGGGGCTAACCAGTGGAGCTGGGCTGCTGTGGAGACACGTATGAAGATGTGAGCGGGGTGAGGGTGCGGGGGAGGAGGAGAGGTTGGGGCGTGAGGGCTTCTGGAAGAGGGGACCTGGCAGCTGGGCCTCAGGAAAGGGGGAGGTGTCCAGAGAGCAGGCTGAGGAGGGTCTGCCTTCCCCTGGCCGCGCTCTGGTCCAGCTCGTGGTGAGTCACGAGCTGTGGGCGCTGTCACTGGTTCCTGGCTGGTTCCTGGCTGGTTCCTGGCTGGTTCCTGGCTGGTTCCTGGCTTCGGCCCTCTCGTGAAGGGGCTCACAGCTCCTCTGGCTGAAACAAAGCTCCTGAGGGCAGGGACCTCACAAACCCCATCTTCTTAGCTGTGATGCCTTCTCTGGCTCTCCATGTCCTCATCTCAGAATGGCATAATTCATCTTTAAGTATCTCTTTATCTTTATTTCTGAGATTCTATCAACTGACTCCTGAGCTCACACTACAGCTAACTCAGTGTAACTGTCCTTGTTCCACCCGGGCATCGGTTCCCAGAACCCCTTTGCTGACACACCTCCATCGAGAGACTCCTGAGTGCTTTCCCACCCTGGGGGCCAGTGAGGGCCCTCCCCAGACCTCTGCCTCTCTGCTCTGTCCCCAGCAGAGTTCCTGTGGTAACAGAGGAGGTGGCGCGTGAAGCCCTCCTCAGCTTCGTGAGCTCCAAATGCTGCTATGGCCGCTCAGCCGCCAGGGACCTGGTCATCCAGCAGATGAAGCAACAGATGCTGTGTCGGGTAAGAAGCTGGTCTGGAGGGCCGTGTGCAGGGTAAGGGGCCAGCCTGGGGGGCCAGGTGCAGGGTAAGGGGCCAGCCTGGGGGGCCGTGTGTAGGGTAAGGGGCCAGTCTGGGGGGCCATGTGCAGGGTAAGGGGCCAGTCTGGGGGGCCATGTGCAGTGTAAGGGGACAGTCTGGGGGGTTGTGTGTAGGGTAAGGGGAGAGTCTGGGGGGCCGTGTGCAGGGTAAAGGGCCAGTCTGGGGGGCTGTGTGTAGGGTAAGAGGCCAGTCCAGGGGGCTGTGTGTAGGGTAAGGGACTGGCTTGGGGGGGCATGTGCCAGGTAAGGTGCCAGCCTGGCAGGGATTGATTAGAGCAGGGATCTGGGGAGAGAGGCCTCTGCGTAGCTGTGTGGCCTTGGGCAAGTCCACTGACTTCTCTGGGTCTTCGTTTCCTCACGTGATAAAGGAGGAGCCAGATGATGTCCACGATACCTTTCCGGTGTGTGATTCTGTGGACGAGGATCAAGGAGGATCTTGGTGTCAGGCAGATCAGTTCCTCCAGAAGGGGACCCTCAGAGCAGTGGATTCCAGGGGTCTCCATCTGTCAGAGGCAGTTGCTGCTCCAAAACTTGCCTCATAGAACATTTCTCGTATAAAGAAACAGGGAACTGAAATCATCCCCTTGTGAGCCTGTCGGGAGATTTCCTGGGCCCACTGACCTCCCTGCCGACGTGCTGCGGCAGCTGGAACAGAAGTCACTGTTGGCAGCCTGCTCTGAGCAACCCCTGTGCGGCATGTGGGACCCCTGGTTTCCCCACTTTTTGCATAATGCTCCGTATTCCTATTGGGCCAGGAGTGTGTGGGTGGACATGATGTCTTTTTCTCCACAGTATCGACTGGAGACTTTCAGCGAATCCAGGATAAGTGAATGGACATTTCAACCCTTTACTAGTGAGTTGTCTGAAATGAGTGTCATTGGGAGCAAATCTGGCAGGGGGTAGTCTTAGCACTAACCTTGAATGAGAGGCTCTGCTCGAGCCTCGGTTTCCCCCTCCCCTGTAAAATGAGAGGGAGGGCTTTCATCACAGAGACTTACTTCCCAGTGCTGGTCTTAGCAACTACTTGCTGTCCAGAAAGCGGTTAGCAGAAGGTCCTGAGAAAGCCTTGCATTTGCCTTTGGCCAAGGCTGGTGCTGCCACGGGGGAGATGGCACGGGCAGCATGTGTGCTCGGGCGCCTGCTGCCCCCCAGGTCTCAGTTCACTGAGCCAGCCCCACTCCTGCTGACCCCGTTAAGGCTCTGGGTTCTGTCTGGGAAGCCCACACCCTACCTGTTTTCTCTGCTGACCACTTTGTTTCATCCTTCAAGACTCCGCTCACAAGTTGCCTCCTTTATGAAGCCTTTCACCATTTCTTCTCCCACCACTTTGGTCCCCAGCAGAATGAGTCAGTCTTCTGGGATTTCGGAGCCCTTTATGTGATTCTTGGCCAAAGTGCTTACCCTCGGGTTGTAGCTGTGTCTGTCACCTTGAACAGAGGAGGAAGAAGCCGGTGGGGAGGAGACGATAGGGGTGATAGCTCTTGTATATTGTGCCCCAGCATGTGCCGGCCCCGTGCTAGCACGTAGATGCCATCTGTGTAATTGTCACTACCATCCTTTGTGGTAAGTGAAAAATTATCCCCATTTTAGAGATGAGACAGTTGAAGGTCAGAGAGGTCAGGTACCTTGTCTAGTGTTACACAGCTAGGAAGTAGAAGAATCAGGAGTCAAACCCAAGACTCTTCAGCCCCAAAGCTTGGGTGCTTCACTATGAACTCCAGGGGGACCTGTATCTACCCTTCCGGTAGCGACAGGGTCTAGCCTATGCCTGGCACCAAGGGAAGGCTCGTACTATTTGGCGACTAAGTGAAAGCTTGCCCTGGCTGCTATTTGCTGTTCTTACAACGATCGCTTCCGTGTCAGACCACGTAGTGGATGGGCCGAGAAGAGGGACCTCCCCCAAGCTCTGGGACATCAAGGTCCAGGTTCCCCCGATGTTCCAGGAGGAAACCAGAAAGTTCCAGGTCCCTCACTCATCACTGGTCAAGGTAACACGATTGTGGTAACACCCCCTTCTCCCGAGCTGGTTTTCTAGAGACTGTAGGTTTCCTGAAGCATTAGCCTTCTAGAAAGGAAACCCCAAACCCAGGCTGCGGGTTTATTTCTTGGCTGTCTATTCACACAGCAAAAGAACGGTCCCATTTACAAAAACCGTCTCCAGCTTTACATAGTGAGCATTCACATTCCTAAACCCTCTGAGTGTTTATCCGCCCCCTGCCCCGCCCCCTCTGGCCTGACAGTGAACAGATGAAGTGCTGAATGAAACACAGGAAGTGAAAACATACGGAAGTTAGTAGGGGAACAGAATTTAACTTCTATCCTGTTTCACAGGAACTTAATCATGCCACAAAGCAAGGGTAACCTAACCTATGACGGGAGCACGGCTGAGACCCTGCATGTGGTGTCTCAGCTGATTACCTGTCTTGTCTCCACTGTGGACCGGGATTCAGGCCTGCGATTTGCCCCGTGTGTTTTCCTAGCGCTGTGAGATGGAGGACGCAGAGACCTCTTTTTTTGATCAGTGATTCAAGTCTAGTAGCTAGCTCGTTCCCGTTCACAAAAATGCTGTCCATTTTTACGGCTCCTGTTCCCAGAGCCCCCTTAGCCACTCTGTGGATGAAGGACACCGGCCTTTGCGGCTTAGCCTGGGCGTGAGTTAGGACGTGGGGCTGGGAGAGCGAGTCCCCTTCACAGCACCCAGGACAGACCTGGCTGGGCTCTGAGGCTCTCCTGGGCTTGGCATTCAAGGCCCTTGGGAATGCTGGTCAGTGGGAAAGGCCATCTTCCCCCTCTGGCTCTGAATGGCTGCACCTCTGTTTGGGATGGTGACATGGGGGCGGGGGTGGGGGTGGAGGTGGCAAAAAGGCAGGTGACTGAGAAACTGGATCCAAGGGAAGTGTTTCTCCCTCAGGAATGCCACAAGTGCCACGGGCGGGGACACTACAAGTGCAGCGGCTGCCACGGGGCCTGCATGGTGAGTCTTGTGTGGCTGATGGTAAGGGTAGTGTGGGCGGAGGAGCCCCACGGGGGCAGAGGGTTGGGCTGGGGGCCTAACAGTGGCATTCCAGGCAAGTCACTCGCCCTGGCTAGACCTCCGTTTTCCCACCTGTAAAATGGGAAAGTTGGATCGGGTTATCTCTATTGGCCTTTTTGACTTTGATGGTTTATGATTTTAATTTTGCTCTTTTTTTCTCACCCATCTATGAGCATTCATTGAATACCTGCTTGGCACTAGGCCCAGTAAGAGGACTAAGACCTGGGTCCTTCCACCAGGGTCCCCTGCTGAGGGAGAGGCACAGTGACCGGCCCTCATAGTACAGAGTGATGGGTGCCGAGAAGGTCACGTTCATAGGGCTTCCAGTTTCCGAGGGCTACTGTAATAGATCACCACAAACTGGGTGCCTTAGGACAACAGGCATTTATTCTCTCACAGTCCTGGGGGCTGGAAGTCCAGCATCAGGGTGTCAGGGGGTCGGTCCCTTCTGGAGGCTCTGAGGGAGGAGCCACCACCTGAGCTTTGGGCAGCTGCTGGCACTCCTGGGCGTCCTTGGCTTGTGGCTGCATCCCTCCAGTCTCCGCCCCCGTCCTCCATGGCCATCTCCCTGTGTGTCTCTGCGTCCTCCTGGCCTCCTTATAAAGACACTGGTATTGGATTTAGGGCCCACCTAGTCCAGGATGACCTCATTTTAACTAATTAGTCTGCGAAGACTAGTTCCGAATGAGGTCACATTCTGAGGCTCTGTTGGGTGTAAATTTTGGTGGGGGGAGACGTGGGACACTGTTCCACCCCGGACAGGCCCCTGAGCACATAGCCAGGCTCTGGTGGCATCAGCCTTCTTTGCATACACTTCCAGGGCCACTCACGGTTCCAGGAGTTGCACCAAGCTCCTCACGTGTTCTCAGCTCTCCCGTTTACACCTAGTCCTTTGGGCACATGCTGACCACTGTCTGTCACTCTGAGCTGTGTCTCCCTCCACCCTCCCTCTGCCTGCCTGCCACTCCACCCCGTTGTGCCCTCCTTCCGCCTGCTGTGCGCTCACACCTCTGCCCGCCTGAACACCATGTGGGGCCAGCTGTGGCCACACCTGCCCAGTCTATTCTGTGCCTTCACTCCTGCTGTTCACCTCCTCCCCGAGGTCATTTCTGTGCCTTCCTCCACCCCTGCTCCTCTACATCTCCTCCTCCTTTCCCTCCTCTCTCAGGTCCCCCCTGGAGTGTCCCTAGCGCCCACTCTGAGCCACCTTGGGAGCGTTGCCTGAGTCACCTCTGGGGGCCTCTCCAAGATGAGACCCCATGTCCAACACCAGGTCCCTCAGCCAGCCTGCCCCTCTCCCTGCTCCCTCTGGCCATGGCTGCTCGGTTAGGGGACAGTCCCAGGGATCACAGAGTTCGGTGAGGAGCAGGAGAGGCTGCTGTCCCAGGGATGGAGGATGGAGAGCCCCTGAAAGCCTCTGGAGGGCCCTAAGATCACTCGGTCCCACCTTCCCATTTTCCAGGAGGAGGGGTGGAGGTCCAGGGAAAGGAAGGGGCTGCTCACAGTCACCAGACTGGGATTTGACCACGTGTGGGATGCTCTCTGCCCCACTTCCCTGCGAGGCCAGGGGTACTGAGGCCTGTGTGTCCGCAGGTGAGGTGCCCCTCCTGCAGCGGAGCCAAGCGCAGAGCCAAGCAACCTGGGAGGTGCCAGCTGTGCTCGGGGTCGGGCAGGCACAGGTAGGAGCAGGTCTCCCTTGTTTTCACTGTCTGCCCTTTTGGAAGGTGACCATGCACCCTGTCTGCCTTGTCGCTCCTGTGACCCAAGGCTCTGTGGATACATATCTGTGGAGCGGTGGGCTTTTCTTGAGGGAGGCCTGATATTTCTGACAAGACTGGAACTCATCAAGCAATGGGTCAGGTGTGAGGAGCAAGGCGCTGCGGGAAGGAGGGGGAAAGTAAGGAAGGAGACCTGTTCCTGCTTAGGTCAGAGGTCGGGGAGTATTCACACACAAGCAGCCAAAGCTGAGATTCTTAACTCTCTGAGTGCCTGGGCCTGGGCAGACCCTTGCTTTTAACTCATTGCAGGGTGTGAATGGAGGCTTCCAGGAAGGTTGGTTGATTGACTAAACAACCAACAAAGTTGCATCTCTGCTCAAAGGGCTTTGCAGGCAGCGGGGCATTGCATTCTGTAAATTGGGGCCTTTAATGTATTTATAAATCTTTAAAGGGAAACAGGAAACCATGAGGAGTGAAATTATTCAAAGTTGTGTTTGTTAAAGATACTTTTAGCTCATTAAGGCCCTGGCCGTCCTTCTACCAAGCCAGATGGTGACGCTCTAGTTGACCTGCCCCCTGTGACTGGTAAAGAAGGTTTTTGATGGGGAAGGGAACTCAGGGTTTTTTTTTTGGTTTTTTTTTTCATTGACAAGTGAAAGAAATCCAATTCAAACTGGCTTCAGCAAAAACGTAAATGTATAGTCCTACTGAACAGAAACATCCAGGAATAGATTTCTGGGAAGGCTTCAGGTGCAGCTGTATCCAGGTGCTTAAACAATCTCTTCAGGAATCTGTCTCTACTCTGCACTATGCTTCCCTTTGTGATGGTTTTAGTCGCAGAGGAGACCATCAGCAGCTCCACGCTTAGTAACCGCATTAGGAGAGGATGTCCCTTTTCCGAAAGTTCCAATAGAAATTCTAGGGTGGATCTCATGACATTTCCCTGAGTCATGTGCCCATCTTTGTACCAGCCACTGGGCCAGGGAGATGGACAAAGCTGGTCATAGACAGGGTGGGCAAGCCCATGAACCCTATAGACGGGGTGGGAGGAGGGTGGTCTCCAAAGGGAATTGGGGCACAGCCACCGGAAGAAAGAGGTCTAGATGGTGGGAAGGTAGAAGCAACCCATGCCCACCACAGTCCCCTCCATGAACAAGGATTTGGGGGTGAGGCCCCCAGCAGCCACCAGGGCCTAGGAGTGTCTGAGTGGTACTGACGCTGTGTCCCTCGCAGGTGCAGCACGTGCTCGGGGAGGGGGAACAAGACCTGTGCCACCTGCAAGGGGGAAAAGAAGCTGCTGCACTTTGTCCAGCTGGTCATCGTGTGGTATGTGGTGGCGTCTCCATGTGTGGCCTGTGCGGTAGCTGGGGGACATGGCCTGGACTGGTTTCTGCAGAGAAACCACGTGGTTGGGGCTTTTGCACACAGTACAGGGACCCGAGGGTGGGGGGGGGGAGGGAAAGGGCTTAAAGTTACCAGGAAAGGGGAGAGAGAGATCCCTGGGAAGAGGTGCAGGGGTGGCGGGCTGCTGGTGGGCTTTAGAACAGACCTACTTAACATTCCTACATCACCACTTCCTAGTGCCACAGCCTCTCAACACCTGGCGTCACAGTCTGTGTCCTAAATCCCCAGGTGGGGGAAGGCTCCAGGCCTTAAGGGGTTCTCCTGGTGGGCTCTTTGCTAGGCGCGCACAGGGAAGGATGACATGAGCTGTGGATACCTGCTGGTTGCCCAGTTCACAGCTGACCGCGCTGGGCCCAGGGAGGTCAAGTACTTCCCCAGTCCCTGCAGCCCAGGCCTGCCTGATCCCACACCCACGTTCTTGCCACCCCCATGCGCTTCACCTGCAGGAAAAACAGCCTGTTTGAGTTTGTGTCCGAGCACCGGCTGAACTGCCCCGGGCAGCTCCTAGCTAAAGCCAAAGGAGAGAACCTCTTTAAGGATGAAAACACGATGGTAAGGAGGGTTTGCAAGCACCACACCAAGCTGCGCCTCTCTGGCTCTTCTGGCTCCTCTGTGGGTGCTGCGTTCATTTTTGGGGGGGTGGGGGGGGTGGGGGGAAGAGGGCGGGGCACGTCCAGCCCTCGGGCCCTTTATGGCCCATGAAATCATGTGGTCTGGCCCTGCCCAGCCATTAGGAGTGAGTTAATTAAATGTTTGCCCAAATATAGCAAGCTAATTTTTAAGATGATGATTCTGTAGGGCCCACAAATGATGTTATAAATATCCAATGGCCCTCGGCAGCAAAGAGGTTCCCCACCCCTGCTCTAGAAGGACAGGCTGGGAGGGACGAGAGCGGCCTGCTCAGGCCAGAGGCCTCGGGGACCCCACGGGCCCAGTCCTCCTTGAATGTCACATACCAGACCCTTCTTCCCTTTTCCCTTCCTCCCTCCCTCCACAACCTTGGGGACCCCCCTCCTGTGTGAGGCACCATTCTGGGTGCTGGGGTTACTGCCCAACAACATCCCCGCCTCATAGATGGCACAGTCTGGGGAGGGAGAAGATGATAACATGGACCACAGTGTCAGAAGGCAGTAAGGGTCACTGAGAAATACGCAGCCAGGTGAGGAGACCAGAAGGGTAGGGTGTTGTTTCAGCGCCGGGAGGTGGGGGGTGGGACAGGGAGGTGACAGTGGGGGTGGATCAGGTGGCCGTTGGAGGAGGGTGTCTGGCAGAGGGAACAGTTTGCAGAGGCCTTGCAGAGCGGCAGAGCAGGGGCGCTGGAGGGCAGAGAGCCAGGTGGAGCGAGGAGCTAAGACACGAGCTGTGCCAGCAGCCAGGTCAGGGAGGGTCCTGTAGGCCAGGGGCTGTCAAACTCCAGGCCCTCGTCCTGCCCTTATAAATAAAGTTTTATTGGAACATAGCCATGCCCGTTTGTTTAGGTGTTGTCTGTGGCTGGCTTTGTGCTGCAAGGGCAGAGTTGAGTAGTTGGGACAGAGGGCGATGGCCCGCAGAGCCTGCATATAGCCTATGTGGTCCTTTACGGAAAGGATTTGCCAGCCCTGCTGTGGGCCTCGGCAGGAGCTCGGCCCTGTGGGAGGCCTGAGCGGGGTCCTCGTGCTGTTTGCTCTGAGAGGGTCAGGCGCTCAGCCTCCTTTTATTTCTTCTTTCTTTCTCTCTTCTTTACAGTATTGTGACCTTTTTAGATTGGCTTCTTTCACTCTGTCCTATGCATTTAAAAAAATTGAGATATAATTGACATTATCATTAGATTAGCTTTTAGGTGTACAGCACAATAATTGGATATATGTGTATATTGTGAAATGATCGCCATGAGAAGTCTAGTTAACATCGATCACCATACATAGTTATATAATATTTTTTTCTTGTAATGAGAACTTTTAAGATCTGTTCTCTCAGCAACTTTTATGTATCCTACGCAGTATTATTTACTACAGTCACCACACTATTCATTACATCCCTGGGACTTATTTTATAACCGGAAGTGTGTGTCTCTTGACCTCCCCTCACCCCCTTCCTCCACCCCTCACCCACCTCTGGCAACCATCAATCTGTTCTCTGTGTCTATGAGTTTGGTCGCTTTGCTCATTAGATTCCACATACAAGTGAGAACATATGGTATTTGTCTTTCTGTCGGACTTATTTCACTTGGCATAGTCCCCTCAAGGTGGAAATGCCAGGTCTTCCTTCTTTCTGTGGCTGAGCAGTATTTCTCAGCCTCCTTTCTCTGCCCCATCGCTGTGCTTCCGCCAGGCTCCTGGCAGGCGCCATCCCCGTAGGAACCCGCACGCCCCACCTCAGGCAGCCTCAGGGGCTTGCTGGAGACCAGTGGGCCGTGGTGAGGAGTATTGTGTCTATGGCCCCTTCGGTGGCATTCCCAACAGGATGTGGGTCATCAAGGGTCTGGAGGCTTCAGTGGGATGGCTTGCTGCGTGGCCTCCCCTGGGCCTTTCCCAACTGGGCTCGCCCCCGTCCACCTGAAATCCATTGCCAGGGCTCCAGGTGCTGACACTTGGTCAGAGCAGCGAGGTGGTGCGTCTTTCTCCGCAGGTGTACCCGCTCGCGGACTTCCCGCTGCGGGAGATCTCGCTGGCCTCCCAGCGGGGCATTGCCCAGCACAGCGCCGCCACCCTGGCCTCCAGAGCCCGCGTCCTTCAGCAGGTGAGCGGGTGGGGCCGGGGCCACTTCTAGGGCCAGGAGGGGGCTCCGAGGTCCCATAAGGGAGGAAAGGGATGTTCCCTGTACCTGGGGCTCCTTCCTGAGAAGGCAGGGAGGGAAGGTGGCAGGGGAGTCCCAGTCTGAGGAACATGAGGTGGACTGGGGGCTGAGCTGGGGCCAGTGTGGCCGGGGCAGCGAGCGGGACAGGCCACACAGTCCATGGTGACAGGTTAGGATTGTTATGCTGAGAGCGACAGGAAGCTATTGCAGGGTTTCAAACAGGAATGTGGCTCAGTGTGATTTTGATCCAAACCTCCCCGATATTCAGAGGGGAAGAGAAATCTCAAATCCAGGGTGGTAGGCAGGGTGGGAACCCAGGGCATTTCCCAAGTCTCAGCCTGTCTTCCCCAAGCCTCCCGGGCAGGGGTGGCAGCCAGGCTAGGGTTGCCTTAGTGCTGTATCCCTGTGGCCACTAGGTGGCAGTGGTGCCATCCACATCCCCAGAGCTAGGGTTGCCTTGGTGCTGTATCCTAATGGCCAGTAGATGGCAATGGTGCCCGTCGTGTCCCCAGGAGCAGCTTTCGGCTTTAGGGGCAGCTGGCTGGAAGCTGCTGGATGGAGGGTGAGGTTTGGACAGGGCATACCCAGCGCCAGCTCTGCGAAGGGGATTGTCAGGGACGCCTGAGTCTTGCAAAGTGGGCTCAGATCCTGGTTCTTTTGCATCCTAACCTGGCTATGGCCACCTACTCCTCTTTGAAGTTGTGTTTCTCACCTGTGGAAAAAGAAATGCTAAAATGGCCTCACGGAGGTTTGTAAGGATGAGACAACTTCCTTTTTCTTTTTTAAAAATTGTATTAAATTTATTGGAATGACTTGTTAATAAGATTATATAGGTTTCAAGTGTACAATTCTAAATACATCTATTTACTGATTGCATTGTATGCTCACCACCCAAAGACTCGTCTTCTTCCATCACCATGTATTTGATCCCCTTTACCCTCTTCAATCTCCCCCTCCCCATTCCCCCCTGATCATCACCATACTGTTGTTTGTGTCTATGAGTTTTTTATTTGTTGATTTCAGTTTTATATCCCACATATGAGTGAAATCATGTGGCTCTTGACTTTTTCCACCTGACTTTTTTTGCTTATCATGATGTTCTCAAGATCTATCCATGTTGTCGCAAATGGCAGTATTTCATCTTTTCTTATGGCTGAGTAGTATTTCATTGTGTACATGTACCATCTTCTTTATCCAGTCGTCTATCAAAGGACATGTTGGTCATCTCCATGTCCTGGCCACCATGAATAACCTTCTGTACCAAAATGTCAAGGAGGTCTTTTATTTTCAAAGTTATTAGTTGGAGACGTTTCTGGCATGTGGAGAAGTCTCAGTCTCACAGTCTCATTTGGTTGTCTCAGCAAAACTATGACAGAGAAGTTTTATTCCCATTTCACAGATGAGGAAACTGAGGCCCAGACAGAGGAAGTGTGGGATCCCACAGAAAGCTTCGTGGAAGCGCACACCCAGACTCTGATCCCCCTTCTGCCGCAATGTCATGCCTCCCCTCAGCTTCCCTCCAGTGTAGTAGGGAGCGTTTTCTCAACCCTCCACCCCCAGCCTGTTTCACCCTTTCCCCAGGGCCCTGAACCACCACCTACAGCAACAGGACTTGGGCTCTTTACTTAAGGAGGGGAAGTCAGAGGGCCTAATCCTGGGCCAGCCACGCCACTCCTTCCCTCTGGGTTTGAGATCCCCAAACCTGAGTCTTGGGCAGGGGAAGAGCCAGTGTGGAAGAACTTAGGGTTTTGACATAAAGCCTAGCCCACAGGATGTCCCCAGGAACGCTTCGCTTCAATGATCAGGGGTAACTGTGCTGGGTCAGCCACATCTGCAGTTGTCATAAAACTGCACCAGAAGCTAATGGGGGTGGGTGCCTCAGAGGGAGGCCAGTGCCCTCACCCAGGGCGGGCATGTCCCATCCAGGACCCCTCCAATTTGGAAGGTTGTTGAGTCATTGATCAGAGGAGGGGCCACAGAATGAGGGACTTTAGGGCCACGCTGTAGCAGGGAGGGAGTGTCCCTGGCTCTTTGGTAGAGGAGGATGCTGTGGAGAGATTTGAGCATTGAACAGGTCCAGCTATGGTGAAGAGATGGGGCTTGACCTCAGATCTTCCAAACCATAAATCCCATGAGCCCCTGGGCCTCAGTTTCCCCACTTGTAAAAGGAGGGGACTATTTGAGACTTTTCTCAAAGGAGGGTCGATGCAAAACCGTGGTAAGAGAGGGCGGGGTCTGAGAAAATAGCCTGAAACAGCCTACCAAACTTTGGAATTTCTTTGGTGTCAATGTTTATCTTGCAATGCAATTCAAATTGTATGACCACTCCCTAATATGTCCATGGTTGTTGTAATATAAAAATGTTTAAAATGACTTTATCCTCTACTTTTCTCCCCCTCCCCCACCCCCACCTCAAACTAATGTTCTGGAAGATGTCCCCTTTGGCCGGTGACTCTCCATGCACCCCATTCCTCCTCCGGGGATGCCTGTGCCTCCACTGCATGGCACCTAGAATCAGAGGGTTCGGTTTGGGCCCGAGCTTAGAGTTTATGTAGGAATGTCGTGGGAGACGCAGCTAGAAAGGCAGATTGCAGGCCAAATGCCAATCCAGAGCATGCACTGCAGCCCACAGGTGGTTGGGATCTCCCGACAGTTCTTGAACAGGAGTGACTTGATCAGGACACTGAGATTTTCCCCGGCTGACTGTTTCCTCAGCGCCAGACCATCGAGCTGATCCCCCTCACAGAAGTGCATTACTGGTACCAGGGAAAGACAAACATCTACTACATCTACGGCACCGACCACAGGGTGTATGTGGCCGACTACCCCGAGCGGTACTGCTGCAGCTGCACCATCATCTGACTCGGCTCGGCTCTCCCCTCCGCCTGCCACTCACACTCACCAGGGAGGACCGCAGAGGCCTCGGAGCTCACGCGTCACTGGCTACATTGGACAATTGCTTACCAATACTGGCATGTCTGTTCTTCCAGAGAGTTCACCCTACCATCTACCAAGCACGAGTCATTCCGGAATTCCGCTGGTGGACTCCGTCCTGTGTTTAACCTGCAACAACTCAACTCCATACAACCCTTTAGGACAAACAGAGCAAAGGCAATGCCTGACTGCATGTGGGGTTTGACTTCGCTTTCCCTGGGTCAGGCATTCCTCTGCACACGAATCGGCTGCCCCTTCATGCACACCAAGGAGTGCACTCAGGCACAAAGTACCTTCATATCCTAGAACTGGACTTCCCGTCTGTGGGGCAGGAATTCAGACATGGCCGTCATGGGGAGGGTTTATCTCTGCTGCATGATGCCGGGGGCCTCACCTGGAAGACCTGAAGGCTGGTCACCAGAGATCTGGTGGTTGATGTGGCTGTTGGCTGGGACCTTCGCTGGGCTGTCAGCTGGAGCACCTACACGCGGCCTCCCGGTGCAGCCTGGGCTTCCTCATAACATGGCTGCTGTAAGGCTCAGTGCCCCTCACAGTGCCCCGACGGGAGAAAGTCTGTCCCCAAAGGGGAGAACACACCTGCTGTGTTGGATGGACAGAGGGTCTACATGCTGATCTCTAACGTGCTGCCTCTGCGGGGGGAGATGTGGGAGAGTGACCTTTGGATATATGCAGGTTCTTACGTCACGTGCCGACTTTAGGACCCGTCCACTGAGCGGCACATGTGCACTCAGTCACGTGCAGGAGCTCCCAGCTGGTGCTGCCAGGCGGGGTGGGGAGAGGGGTGCCCTGCACACTGAGTGCCCAGTCGGCTTTGGAAGGGTGGTGTGGGGGCTGGGCAGGTCACTGTGCACGCTTGCACGCGGCTGTGGGTAACCAGAGGCCCCTGTCATTTCACCACACCTGCCCCTGACCTGGAAGGGGATTGCTATCCCCTGAGAGGGCCAGGCTGCACCCTCACTTGACTCCCAAGCTCCTGTCCCCAGCCCTTGTCCCCCATGGGGTAGGAGGACGTGGACCCAGCAGGCCTGGTCAGGGAGGCCATTCCCAGGGCATCATCATCCAATGATAGGCAAATGAGCAATGCCTTCTCACCTGCACTCCCAGGCCTGGCTCCCAGTCTTCTGCTCAGGGTGTTGCTGTTTCCTGTACTTTGGGGGTTAGGGGGGCTGGCTAACAGGAGGAGCAGGGCTCAGAGAAGCGGGCTGCAGGGAGGCAAGGGGAAGTTGATTAGACCCCAGAGCCCAGCAAACCTTCCAGGATCAGATGCTGCCCCCAGCCAATGCCATAGGCTCTGCATGTGGGGGGCGGGGCTCAAGGGCAGGATGAGGTGCTCCCTTAGATTGGGGGTACACTCTGGTCTGTGGAGACAGAGTCTGGTGGTGGCAAAGGAGACAGGGAAGGTTCCCCCAGGCTTCCTACCTTCTCTTCCCCAGAAGCTCAGAAGCTCTGTATGCTCTGCCTGGAGGCTCTGGCTCCGGCTGGCTGACAAGGGAGGCCAGCCCCCCTTCCCTGGTGTCCCCGCCCCACCTTCCTGGTCTCAGAGGGGGTGCTTCTTTCCTGAGGGGCCTGCACAAATGGAGGGGACGGGTGGCTGGAGTCCAGGAAAGCTGATGTCCCCATGCCTAGGGGTGTCCCACGATGAAGCACCTCTCCATATCTCACAGGATTGCAGAAATCCCACGACATTCGCGCCGAACTTAGTCAGACACTCTTCATCAGTTAGCCCTGAGCACAAGGCCCATGTTTATGTAGAGCCAACCTCTCTGATTTCCCTGTCTCGTTTGAAATGGCTTCTGATCCTCTCCCTCCCCTTAAGTCCACAGCCTCGCTGATGATGTCACGGGCGTCTGGTGCCGCTGTGCCTGTGTACCCTCAGACTGAATACACGTGTTGAAAGTCACTTTCTTCTCACTTCTCCTTTATTGTTCACTTTGGGCATTCAATTGCCTTTAAAAAAAATTGTATGTAAATGATACATATTATGTCACAATATATCACGTGCAAGTGATATATGCATGTCGTTTCAGGATAAATAGGGACCATGCTAAGGTTGAGGCCCAGTAGGTCATACACACTGTTGGCCTGTGACCCAATGAGAAAGTCTAGCAGGAATGAGTGGGTTCAAAGGGGCACTGTCCCAATGGAGGCCCCAGAGCCACCGCCACAGGCTCCTCAGTCCCCGCGGACCGGCCAAGTCCCAGAGGCATCGGGTCCTCTGCTTGATAACTCTGTGTTCCTCTGCAGTGTTCCCTGCTTATGCCTTCGCCGCAGCCAGGATATGACTTGATCTGCTATTGCTGCCTCCCTTCTCCTAGGACTGAGCTGGCTCTGACTGTGGAGCCCAGACCCAGCCGACATCGTGGGGGGTAGAGAGAGCACACGAGGGCAGCCTTCACCCCAAAATTGGCCACCACGGATGTAGCTCTGCTCCCAATTCGACTTTGTTTTAGAACATCAGATGCAAGTGCTCGCTTTTTCTTTGTTGCCCTGCTGAGCAGTCGCTAGGTCTCCCTCTGCCAGAGCCATGCTGGGCATAGTGGAGTTTGCAGAGGGCTGATGTCTCTGCCTGGAGCCCACAGGGCAGCATGTATGCAGAGAAGGAAGGAATCACCAGGAACCGGGGAGCTTTACCACATGAGCATGCCTCAGACCCAAGTTGGTGGTGATGGCTACAAGTGTATGTATGTATGTGCATATGTGTGTGCATGGCATGTGTGCATGCACACTGTGAATGTACATGTGTGCTCACATGGTGAATGTGTGTACATATATGTACATGTATTATGTATGCGCATGTGTGCACGTGTTTGTGTATCCACAGTGAATGTGCGTGTGTATGTGTGTGTGTGCATGCATAGTGTGCATGCATGGTGTGTGTGTATATCTGTATGTACATGGGGTTTGTGTGTGCTGGCCAGGTGGGGAGCATCACTACTCAGAAGGCAAGAGGGACTTCCTCCCGTTTCCCCTCCTTTATAGGCCCCCCTCATTGTTGGTATTCCCAACATGCCAGCCTGCAGCACGTGCTCAGCTGGTCGCACCATGGCCGGCTCTCATTTCTAGTTCACGTGCAGCCTTGCCACGGAGGGTGATGAGAGCACTGTGTTTTTTCATGGTTGGGAAACACCCCAAGTGGAATTATGTTTCCCAGCAGGGAAGAACCTTCTAGATGCCACAGCTTGGCCCTGACAGCTTGTGCTCAGAATTCCAACCTCCTTTTGCTCCTGTTTAATGGTCAGGGCCTGTGGGAAGAGCATGGAGTGGGCAGCATGTGTACTCTGGTTGAGATCCCAGCCTTGCTGATTCCCAGCTGTGTGACACTGGGCAGCTCTGGTAACCTCACTGAGCCTCAGTTTCCCCACCTGTGAGATGGGGCTGACCCTGCTTGCTTTGCAGGGGAGAAAAGGTTAAAGGAGATCAGGTGTGGGGCTCAGAGTCCTAGGAGCTCAGCACCTGGGAAGGCTGTCTCCCCGAATGAGTGAAACTCCTTTCGTGGGACGTTCTGAATGCTTGTCACAGCGCCTCCGCAGGTGGCCAGTAGCCGCCTCACACACTGCAGCAGTGACTGCCAGAGACCCCGCTTTCTTCATCCTTCAGCTCAGCTCAGGCACCCCTTCCCCAGGTCTCACAGCCCCTCCTCAGAGCTCCCCTCTCAGAGGCTGCGCTTGTTCCATGACTTGCATCTGCTTCCTGCGCTGCTAGCCTTGGTGCCGGAAGTTCTTCCACGGGTTCTACTGTCAGGTGGCCTGGCCAGCTCAGCAACAATGCGTCCTTTAATCTCCTGGGGTCAGTTTTTTTTTAAATTTTATTTTATTGTTTAAATGATTACAAATAGTAGTACATATATCTCCTTTTTTCCCCCCATTGACCTTTTCCCGGCCTCCCCTACCTGCACCCCCCTGCCCCACACATGCCCCGCCCCCCCCCCCCCCCCCCCCCCCCCCCGGCCCAGTGACTTGCATCCATTGGTTATGCCTAGATGCATGCATACAAGTCCTTCGGGTCAGGTCCTTTGGGTCAGGGTTTTTTGTACTGTGAGTAGTTGGGTTGAATCCTGTTTTTCCTTTTCTCATTTTTCCTTTCCTTTTTCATGGCATCATTTACATCTCCCCCAAAACACAATCTTACATGAGGCCCAGATATAAAAACATGATTGCTGTGATGGGGTGTGGGGCGCAGCCCAGAGCCCTCCCCTGACACCTGCCTCTCCTCCCCGGGAGACTCCTGCCTTTAGGAGCCCAAGGAACAGGCCCAACAGGCGCAGGCTCTGGGAGTCCGGAGGTGGGTGCACCTCTAACAGACCACAGGGCTCTCCTGGAAACTCACTCCCTCCCTCCCTCCCTCCCTCCCTCCCTCCCTCCCTCCCTCCCTCCCTCCTTCCCTTTTGAGTTAAGCCTTTGATATGACCTTATTTTCTGATGGAGTGTTTCTCAGAGTGAAAAAGGCACTGTAGGTTACTCTGGGCATTCTTCCTGTGCTCTGGAGCAGAAGGGCTCCGGAGCATCCAGATTTGGGGTCCCCTCCCTCTACCCCGGTCCCCAGTGGTGGAGGGTGTTGCCACCTGTCTTCATGTTCACGTCTGGGTGTTTCCTTGCTTCGCCCCACCAACTGGCGGAGTTGAAGTTTCCAGCTAAAAGAAAGGTGTGGCCTGGGCATGAGGAGCGGGTTAATCTTTAAGCCCAAGTTAGTCATTGTCGGTTTAGTGGCACTTAGTTTCTGTTCTGTGATTGGACAGTCAGGCAGGACTAAGGGGTCTGGGACACTCTGTGGGGGAGACAGTGCAGTGTGGTACAAAGCCACATGGTGTGGCCTCCGTGGCCACAGTCTGGGGTGACAACCTGGCTCAATGGCAGCTTGCCTGGGGACCCACCTGTGAATGGGAGCTATGGCTGTTAGGATTGCGGGCAACGAAATGACAGAGTAGGTGGTGTGCATGGCACATGAGCTCACAAGAGAGCTGAGCTGTAGTAGGTGAGGGGATCCAGGGAGAAAGATATCAGACTCAGCATTTGGGGAAGGAGGGTGTTACAGACTGACTGTTGTGTCCTCCAAAATGTATGTTTATATTCTAACCCCTGATGTGATGGAATTAGGAGGTGGGGCCTTTGAGAGATGCTTAGGTCATGAGAGCAGAGCCCTCGTAAGTGGGATCGGTGCCCTTATGAATGGGACCCCAGAGAGCTCCCTTGGTGTGAGGTTAGAGTGAGAAGATGGCCGTCTATGAGCTGAGACTCGGCCCCACACCAGACACCAAGTCTGCAGTTTGCCTCGATCTTGGACTTCCAGCCTCCAGACTGGGAGACAGACATTTCTCGTTTATAAGCCACCAGGTCTGTGGTCTTCCATCATAACAGCCCGAGCAGCCCCAGAGTGTGGAGGCGGAGAATCCGAGGCCACGGGATGCAGGCAGCGGTTCCTTGGGAGTGCAGATTCCAGCCCCATCCCAGATACCAGGGCACTTAACGTAACCCTAACCAATGCCCCACCATGATTCTTACGCATAAGCAGAAGTGGATATTGGCATTTGGAGTCAGAATGATTGGGCTTTGGAATCAGAACCCTCAGCCTTGCATTTCAGCTCTTGGCTCCCCGTGGGCTTCCCTTCTCTACATCCCCGTTTCTTCATCTGGGCAGCGAGGGTCACCTGGCCCGGGGATCACTCCTGCCCTGCCTACCTTGCTGGGTTGTCTGAAGCCTCACATAAGACACAGACTGTGAAAGCGCTTTGCAAACTAAAGCAAACTGTTTTTTCTCATTGGGAGGGAGTGGGAACAACAGGCAGTTTTCCAAGGCTTCCTGCTCCTTTTGCCTCTGTCCAACAGAGGGCAGCAGGCGTCCGCACATGAAACCTCAGTGTGCTCCTTGTGGGTGAAGTCAACTCCATGAGGGTCTCTCATTCCCAGCAGGCCCTGGCCTATGGGGTCCCTTGCAGGGAAATCAGCTTCAGAAAGCTTCTTCAGAGATGCATTTAGCTTGTCTTCTATTATTCAGAGACTCCAGTTAAAACTGTTCTATCCTGAGGATGCATGGGAAACAATAGTACATTGAGAAAGTCAGGCTTGAGATGCCAAACTAGAGGTCATGGACTAGGTCAGCACCTTAGCTCTGCCCTCTCTCCTCTCCTCTCCTTTTCATTCATTCTAAACATGAACTGAGTCCCTTCTCTGTGCTGGGCACTAACTTGGCCAGGCACGGGGGAAACGAAGGTGAATCAGGCATTGACCTGGCCTTGAAGTTTCCTGGTCTTCAAAATAGCCGTGAGCATTTCTGGATCCCACCCATGTGTTAGGTGCTGTTCTCAGTTCTTTATGTGTCAGCTGACGTGACTCCTGCCAGGTGGGCATTATTGACAGAGGAAGGAACCGAGGCCCGGAGAAGTTAAATCAAGGTCTCACGTCCAGGGAGAAGCAGGGATTTGAACATGTGGGTCTGGCTCCAGAGCCCACACTCTGTCTCGTTTAGTGGGGGAAGGTAAACATGATAATGACTCAGCAATAAGAGCTGTGAGAGACTCTTGCCGTAGTCACTCCTGTTCCCAGGCATGCTGATGATGCCTCACTGAGCTGGGCCATGGGAAGTGCTGGGAGATGATGCCCCAGGAGCAGCCCTGCACCCAGGGCCGGTGTGAGTTGGAGGATAAAGACTCTGACCTGTGTTCTATATCGCCCCCTAGTGCTCTCCAGTGGGACTGAGCTCCAGGGGCCCAGGGCAGTTCCTCTGTCTCACTGGCCTGCACTCCTACTATTTTTCCTGGGATCACCTGCCAACTAAACTATTCCCGCTGCAGTCCTTGGTGAGGATCTGCTGCTGGGGGAGTCCCACTGGTGACACTGTGTCTCCATGAAGTTTGTATCCCTTGAGGACCATGCTAGGGCTGGGAGCCATGAGGCTGCAGAGACCCTGAGGGCACAGGTCTGGCCCTTGGGGAGCAGAGAAGGCTCTCAGGAGAGAGGCCATTTGAGCTGCTCACTCTGGACCTCCATTAACTCTCTGTTAACTCCCTCGTGATTTTCTCCTTGCCTTTGGAACCCATATGCTTCTCTGAGGCCATGATCCAGCCCCCGACCCTCACCCCCGGATCCCAGGGTCTTCTGAGTCCTGCATTTTCATTCTCAAAGCATTTACTTCCCACATATTTACCAGGCGTGCTGACCAATAGTTGGCTTTCGTGGGGCCACAGGCCCCCACAGTTCATCCGGGGCCTCGGTTCCCACCTCTGTAAGATGGGGATGGTACTGCTTCCCCCACCAGGCACTGCGAGTCTCTGTGTGATGAGGCGAGAACAGGCTCTGTCCAACCACGGGCAGCTTTGGGAACTCCCAAAAGCAGTAGGGCTGGGTGGCATGGTGCTCTAATCTTGTCAATGAAGGGAGCTCAGGCACTAGCCGCTTCTCCTCACCCCTTCCCGGGTGCCGTCTGGCCCTTGACCTCCCTGGTGGTGTCCTGGGTCCCTGGAAGAATCAGAAGGAAAGATGCTCTACTCTTGCCTGTTTCTTTCCGATGCCCCCAGACACCTAGAAGCCCACGCATCGCACCTTTGAGGCTCATGGCCAAACAGTCCTCCCGACTCCATCCAGGAGCCCTTGTTATACCCACAGAACCCGCATCGGCCCCCTGTGGTGGCTCTGCCAAGCTCTGGGACGCCTCTAACTTGGCGTTGGCAGGCGCCACACAGCCTCAATTCCTGTTTCCCTTTGGCACTGATTGCAGCAGATAATGACCATACCAAGCATTTATTAGCATCTGTGAAGGGCCAGGCGCTGCTCTAACCAGGCTGTCTGGCTTCTAGTCCTGGGTGCAGATGTAGTGTGCCGGTATAGACGGTGTGCTTACGTGTGTGTGTGTGTGTGTGTGTGTGTGTGTGTGTGTGTATGTGTAAAGAAGGGGTGACCCCCAGGGACTCCAGGGGACAAGTGTGCAGACCAGCTGACAGTGACCTGCCCAGGCTGGGTGGGCAGAGAGGCTGCCTGCCTGCCGGGGGCTGGGAAGTACTGTGGCTCTTGGGAGGCCCCAGCCTGGCGGCTGCTGAGTGGAAAGCATGGTTCTTCTTGGGCCCAACATTCTCTGTTGCCAATGCTGCTGGGCCTCTTGTTGAGACAGGTGGTCCTAGGCCACCTCGTTAGCCCCCTGAGAGCAGAAGCAGCTTCATTTTGGAGCGCAGGTAAGGGTCCTAGCCATGGCTTCCTGTTTGTGTCACTGCTGAGGACAGGGCAACTAACAGAGTCCTGTGTGATCCTTCTCCCTGCCAATCATTCATGAGAGTGGAATTACTTGCATACCAAACAAGATAAGACATAAGTAGTGTACACACACTCACAGCATATAAACGATAAGTGGTAAAATCACCTTGGCATTTGAATAGACCCCAGCTGTGTGCTTTGGAATCCACCCGGATTTATCATTCTCTGTGACCTCAGTCTGCCTATCTGCAGAGTGGGACTGCAGTCGTGTCTACTCCTCCTATAGCTCCTGTGAGGACTGGAGTATGAAGTGCCTGGGGAGCCCTGAGAACAGGGCCTGGCACGCACTAGGCACTCAGTAATGATTATTAGTGTTAATCCGACATCAGCGATTGTTATTATGCCTGTTAGTTCTGTCTTGGAGAGTCATTTGGGACTTAAATGGGGAAATGCTGGGCACAGAGTTAATGCTCACTAAAGGGTGTTATTATTATTATGTTTTACTGAGTTTGTTTTGTTCTCACTTGGTATCCACTCTCGATCTAAGGGAAAGCTGGAATTCCTTTTCTTTTCTTTTCTTTTTTTTTTTTAATAAATCTTTATTGTTCAGATTATTACAGGTGTTCCTCTTTTATTTTTTCCCATAGCTCCCCTCCACCTGATTCCCCACCCCACCCCATGCCCTTACCCCCCGCCACTGTCTTCATCCATAGGAGTAAGATTTTTGTCCAATCTCTTCCCGCACCCCTCACACCTGCTTCCCCTGAGAATTGTCAGTCCACTCCCTTTCTATGTCCCTGATTCTATTATATTCACCAGTCCATTCTGTTCTTCAGATTTTTATTCACTTGATTTTTAGATTCACTTGTTGGTAGGTATGTGTTTGATGTCATTTTGTTGTTCATAATTTTTGTCTTTATCTTTTTCTTCTTCTTCCTCTTCTTAAAGGATACCCTTCAGCATTTCGTGTAATCCTGGTTTGGTGGTGATGAACTCCTTTAGCTTTCTCTTGTCTGTGAAGCTCTTTATCTGACCTTCAACTCTGAATGATAGCTTTGCTGGGTAGAGTAATCTTGGTTGTAGGTTCTTGCTGTTCATCACTTTGAATATTTCTTGCCACTCTCTTCTGGCCTGCATAGTTTCTGTTGAGAAATCAGCTGACAGTCGTATGGGTACTCCCTTGTAGGTAATTAACTGTTTTTCTCTTGCTGCTTTTAATATTCTCTCTTTGTCTTTTGCCCTTGGCATTTTAATTATGATGTGTCTTGGTGTGGTCCTCTTTGGATTCCTCTTGTATGGGGTTCTGTGCGCTTCCTGAACTTGTAAGTCTATTTCTTTCACCATGTAGGGAAAGTTTTCTGTCATTATTTCTTCTAATAGGTTTTCAATATTTTGCTCTCTCCCTTCTTCTGGCACCCCAAAAATTCGGATGTTGGTTCGCTTGAAGTTGTCCCAGAGGCTCCTTACACTATCTTCATATTTTTGGATTCTTTTTTCTTTTTGTTTTTCTGGTTGGATGTTTTTTGTTTCCACATATTTCAGATCTTTGGTTTGATTCTTGGGGTACGTTGATCTACAGTTGAGTTTCTGTATATTTATTTTAGACAGTGTATGCTTCATTTCTGACTGGTCCTTTTCCATTTTTTTGGCATTCTCATTAAGGTCCTTGAAGGTCTCACTAAGCTCCTCAGAAGTGTTATCAAGTTTCTCAGCAGTTTTTAGAAGATTCTTGAGTAACCTTATACATGTGGTTCTGAACTCTATGTCATCCAGTAGTTTGCTTTCCTCCGTTTCTTTCATTTGTGACATGTTTCTTTGTTTCTGCATTTTGGCTGCTTCCCTGTGTTGATGGAGTGGCTTTGTGTGGTAGGTGACCTATAGGGGGCAGTAGCTCAGCCTCCCCAATCTCCTGATGTGGACGCTCTTGGTACACCCCTTTGTGGGCTGAGTGCAAAGTCTTGGTGCAGTTAAGCCTTAATTGCTGTTGTTACGCTGGGAGGAATTGACCTCCAGGCCAATTAGCTGTGAGCACTCCCTGTGTCTATAATGGAAGAACTGCTGCGCTGAAGACACGCTTATGGGGCAGGACTTGTTTCAGTGAGGCTTTGGTGCTCACTGAGTCTGCCTGTTGAATGTGTCACTTATGGATGTGAGGAGTTGAAATCTGGTGTCTCACACTGACCAGTAGGTACACTGGCTTCTGGATCTCCAATGGGGTGCAGGTCAGCTACTGTCTGAGGCCACTCAGCAGGAGCTACAGTGAGAGCTGCAGTTTTCTCCTCTTTGCTTGGGGTTTGGAGGTTTTGGAGCTGTCTGACCCAGGCTGCAAGTTTGGTAGGTTAAGCTGTGATAGGGCAGGCCTTTCTTATGCTAATTGAGCTGCTAGGAGCTTGGGTGGGTTTGTAGGGCGGGGCCTCAGGGTGTCACTAGGTTAAGGCGTGGCAAACAGCAATGGCTGCTAGTTAGCCGGCTCTGAGTCTCCAATGGCATCCGCGAGTCCCGTGCCCCAGTGCTGTAAACAATTATTCCTGCGCGCAGCTCTGCAAGCAAGCCACCCTCTCTGGCAGACAGTCCAGCTTCTCCCCGTAGGAGTTTGGGTCCCCCGCGTCTCCCCAGAGACTGGATTTCAGAGTAATCGGGGGCTTGTCTCCGTTGGGGTTGAAAAAAGCAACGCACCCAGTCGCCCGCAGCCAGCCCAGATCACACGCCTCCATACCTCAGCTTTTCAGCGCTCGTGCACGTCTCAATGCTCTTTTCTCTTTCCTTCTAGTTGTAGAACTTCCACTCAGCCAGCTTTCCCGTGGTTCTGGGTGATAGACGTTTTGTCTTTTAGTTGCAGTTTAAATTGTTGTAGGAGGCAGCAGTTTAGGTGTTTACCTACGCCGCCATCTTGGATTCCTGGAATTCCTTTTCTCACTTGAAAAAATGTTGAACTAGAAGCCAGGCAGGCAGAATTGCACACTCTCAGCGTGCATGTGCCCAGAGGTTCAAACAATGCCTTTAGGAACCTGTTTCTTTCCACCTCTTGTCCTGTTGGTGGCAAGCTGTCCACTTCAGTTCCAGGCTCACACGGCCCCTCTCAGCAACTCCTGTGGCCAGGAGGGCATGAATTTCCTGCTTGTTCTAGAAAAAGTTCCAGAACTGAGACTCGGTGGGCCAAACGGGCAGCCTAGAGCCAATCCCTGTGGCCTGGATGATGAAATGAGCTGAGTCACCGGGCCTGGGTCCAGGGAATGGGACCAACCCCATGAACATCTCCTGGATCCAGAGGGTGAAGGCTGGTTCCTTTCGGAAAAGCTTGTGCTGTCCCCAGAAGGGGAGGGGAGTCTAGGCAGCAAACCACCCAGGACTAGGGCAGCATTTCTGCTCACTCTAGACGCAGGGCATCCCACCGCCAACCTCTGCATCCTGGCACAGTAAGCTTGGACCTGCTCAGTGTCACACGTGAACTTGAGAAACCCCGGCTGGGGCGCTTCCTCTGAGGATGCAGGGCTGGGCTGGCGACTCTCTGTCTATACCTCCTGAGTTCAGGCTGAGGCTGGGCAGGGGCGTCAGTCTCCCAACTTTCCTTCACTCCTGCAGCCCACACTGTCCACTGGTGACCGCTCTGCCTCAAAGCGAGGAGATGGTTCCAGAAGACAAAAGGCCAATTTCTTCAGGCGTCAGAATGCAGCCCCTTCACTTAGAGAGCCGTAAGCACGGGCTGGGCTGGGCAGCCAGTGTGGTCTGGCCCTGCCAGCTTCCGGCAGAGGTAGGCAGACAGCTTTGGGTTGCTGATTGTTGCTGGGCACAATGGAACTAGACTCTCGCAGGGAACAGTCCAGATCTGACTATGCAAACACTAACATCCTCCTGGCTCAAAGCATCTGCTTCTTTTTCTCCTTCCTCCAGCTTGACTCAGAGAGAGTTTTCTGGAAGATCTAACCAGTGGCTGCTCATACAGTGGCAGAAAAGCTTCCTTAGCTTTGCCCGGCAGCAAATGATCCATGAAGGGATGGGGTTTGCATTGGCAGACACGTGTTTACCCAGAACAAATAGGGAAAAATACTCTTTTGCAACACTCCCCCAGCAAGGCTTTACAGCTAATAATCAGCTTGAGCTGCGCAACACAGATGATGGAATGTGAAACAGTGAGAAAATGATTAACCCTCCTCTCAGGGAGGGTGCTACTGGGGAGCACGTGCTGTGATGCCCCTTGGCACAGAGGGCAGATGCTCTCGGAGTGGGAGTGGCTCTGCATAACTGAGGAGGGGGCTTAAAGTGGGGGAGGCAGTGACAGGGTTCAAAGGAAGCATTATGTGCTGAGGGCAGGAGGGAGGGAAGAGGGGGATACTGCTGAGAAGGCCTAAGGAAGGCCAACATGCCAGGTGGGGGCTCTTCAAAGGGATTCAGGGCGCTGGGGAATGTGGGCTTTCTCTGTGGATATGCACACTCATTGCCAGGAGACTTTAGTAAGAAATCTCCAAATTCCTGGTGGGCGGAGCCTCTTCTACCGGGGATTTGCCCTCTAGCCCTGGGAAGCCATCCTGCATGGGCTGTCTTGCCTTTTGGCTTCCTTTGCATTTGGCCAGTGGAGGAGCTTCTCTTTGAGTTCAGCCAATGAGGAGCTCCCCTTTGGGTTTGGCCAATGAGGAGCTTCCCTTTATGTCTGGTCAGGGCATCAGAAGGAAGAAGCGGGTGATGTTGGGGGATATTTTTCCCTACTTCCCACTTCACCTTGCCTTGGCTTGGCTGTTGCTAGCTCATTGGCGGTTCTTTACACACCACCCCTACCTTTGTAAAATTTCCTTCCATTAAATGCCGCTTAAATGATCCTAATTTGAATGTGCTGTTTTCTGCCAGGACTCTGACCTGACTGGTGTGAGTGCCTTTCTCACAGAAGCCTGTAAGGGGTGGGGCTCTGTGTCCTGGCGAGGGCAGAAGCAGAGTCACAGACAAAGAAGAGTTGAGTCTGGTTATAACACACACATTCAGGAGCTCCCCAGGAACCCCCCTGGCAGCCGGGGGACCCCTTGCAGCCATGGTCACTTGGAGGTAAAAAATGTGCATCTCAGTGTGACTGGCCCCAGGAACTCACCAGGCTGGCACACTTGGGCCACCATAGAGTGTTCCTTCCAGACTGAGCCGGGAACAACACGGATCTTGAGATGTAGAGTGTGGGAATTGAGGACTGCTGGGTGTGACCATTCATTAATATGGAAACTGAGGCTGTAAGAGGTTCGTGTCAGCTAGAGAGCAGCATTGAAAGAGCTGTAGGAAAGTGAAAACAAGGCGTGGCCTAAGGTCAGACATAGCATCAACCAGAGAAGATGCCGAACGTACATACAGAATTGGAATTGGCCAGATGCAGGAGCAGGTACAGAGGACTCCAGGCAAATCTGATGGGAGGTCTCTGAGGCGCCTAGGCTGAAAGATGCGCCTCCATTTTTCTGATTATAAAAGCCATTCAGATCACTAGTAATTACTGAACACTTGAAAACCATGGCATAAACAGAAGTCACCCAGGTTCTCGCCTCTTAGACCAACTCAGACTCAGTTACTATAGGGTATTTCCTTCCAGGCTTTTTTCTTCAAGATTGCTGTAGTCGTTTGGTTCTTATAACTTCGCATGCTACTTCTTAGCATTATGAGTAGACATCATGAATAAGCATGATATTTTAAACTTTCTATTCTATTATGTAAATTTCTGTAATTTGCTTAAATAACTATTCCCATGATAGTGGGCATTTAATTATTTTCTTTTCTATTTTTATTTATCTTTTGCTATGGTAGCTAATAGTAGATATATAATAATATAAATGTTTATGTGCATATATATATATGATAATAATGATATGTATACACAATGTTGTACACCAACTTTGTACTCACAATTTTGTGTTCATCTCTGGTTATTTCCTTCATTCTGGATTTTTAAAGTAGAATTATCAAAGGACATGAGCATTTAAAAGACTTACAATATATATTTTTGTAAATTGCTTTCCAGAAAAGTTGTACTAGCTCATGTCTCTTGCCAGACACCTAGGAGAGCGCGTCTTTTTTTCCCCCATTTTTTAAATTAAGGTATTATATGTGTACATATCTTACCATTGTCCCCCCCCCACCCCACTCCCATACATGCCCTCACCCCCCAATGTTTTGCATCCGTTGGTTATTCTTATATGCATGCATATAAGTCCTTCGGTTGATCTCTTATTTCCCCCACCTCTCCCTAACCTTCCCGCTGTAATTTGACAGTCTGTTTGATGCTTTACTGCCTCTGTATCTATCTTTTTGTTCATTAGTTTATAATGTGTTTTTTATTATCCACAAATGAGTGAGATCATGTGGTATTTTTCTTTCATTGACTGGCTTATTTCACTAGCATAATGTTCTCCAATTCCATCCAAGTTGCTACAAATGGTAAGAATTCCTTCTTTTTTAATGGCAGCATAGTATTCCATTGTATAGATGTACCATAGTTTTCTGATCCAATCATCTGCTGACGGGCACCTAGGCTGTTTCCAAATCTTAGCTATTGTAAATTGTGTTGCTATGAACATAGGGGTGCATATATCCTTTCTGATTGGTGTTTCTAGTTTCTTAGGATATATTCCTAGGAGTGGGATTACGGGGTCAAATGGGATTTCCATTTTCAGTTTTTTGAGGAAACTCCATACTGTTCTCCACAGTGGCTGCACCAGTCTGCATTCCCACCAGCAGTGCACGAGGGTTCCTTTTTCTCCACATCCTCACCAGCACTTGTCGTTTGTTGATTTGTTGATGATAGCCATTCTGACAGGCGTGAGATGGTACTGCATTGTCGTTTTGATTTGCATCTCTCGGATAATTAGTGACTTTGAGCATGTTTTCATGTGTCTCTTGGCCTTCCTTTTGCCTTCTTTTGAAAAGATTCTATTTAGGTCCGTAGCCCATTTTTTTATTGGATCATTTATCTTCCTTTTATTAAGTTGTATAAGCTGCCTATAGATGTTGGAGATTAAACCTTTATCAGTGATAACATTTGCAAATATGTTCTCCCATACAGTGGGGTTTCTTGTTGTTTTGTTGATGGTTTCTTTTGCTGTGAAAAAGCTTTTTATTTTGATGTAGTCCCAATTGTTTATTTTCTCTTTAGCTTCCATTGCCCTAGGGGTGGTATCAGTGAAGAAGTTCTTTTAGCATATGTCTGAGACCTCTCTGCCTGTAGATTCCTGTAGTATTTTTATGGTTTCCTGTCTTATGTTTAAGTCCTGTATCCATTTTGAGTTTATTTTTGTGTATGGTGTAAGTTGGTGATCTAGTTTCATTTTTTTACATGTATCTGTCCAATTTTCCCAACACAATTTATTGAAGAGACTGTCTTGACTCCATTGTATGTTCATGCCTCCTTTGTCAAATATTAATTGAGCATAGTGGTTTAGGTTGATATCTGGATTCTCTATTCTATTCCATTGATCTATATGTCTGTTCTTGTGCCAGTACCAGGCTGTTTTGAGAACAGTGGCTTTGTAATACAGCTTGAAATCTGGTATTGAGATCCCTCCTACTTTATTCTTCTTTCTCAGGATTGCTGTGGCTATTTAGGATCTTTTTTTATTCCAGATGAATTTTTGGAGAGTTCCTTCTAGGTCTGTGAAATATGCTGTTAGTATTTTAATGGGGAGTGCATTGAATCTATAGATTGCTTTGGGTAGTACGGACATTTTGATTCTACCAATCCATGAACATGGTATGTTCTTCCATCTGTTTACATCTTCCTCTATCTCTTTTTTCAGTGTCCTGTAATTTTCCGCGTATAGGTCTTTTACCTTTTTAGTTAAGTTTATTCCTAGGTATCTTAATTTTTTTGGTGTGATGGCAAATGGGATTGCTTTTTTAGTCTCTCTTTCTGTAAGTTCATGATTGGTGTATAGAAATGCCATAGATTTCTTGGCATTAATTTTGTATCCTGCTATATTGCCAAATTCATTTATTAAGTCTGTTAGTTTTTTGATGGAGTCTTTTGGGTTTTTTATGTACAATATCATGTCATCTGCAAATAAGGATAGCTTTACTTCTTCTTTTCCAATTTGGATGCCTTTTATTTCTTCTTCTTGTCTAATTGCAATGGCTAATACTTCCAGTACTGTGTTGAACAGGAGTGGTGAGAGTGGGCATCCTTGTCTTGTTCCTGTTCTTAGGGGAAATGGTTTTAGTTTTTGCCCATTGAGTATGATGTTGGCTGTGGGTTTATCATATATGGCTTTTATTATGTTGAGGTATGATCTTTTTATTCCCACATTGCTGAGAGTTTTTATCAAGAAAGGGTGTTGGATTTTGTCAAATGCTTTTTCTGCATCAATTGATATGACTATGTGGTTTTTATCTCTCAGTTTGTTTATATGATGTATCACGTTTATTGATTTGCAGATATTGTACCATCCTTGCATTCCTGGGATAAATCCTACTTTGTCATGGTGTATGATCTTTCTGATGTACTGCTGGATCCGATTTGCTAGAATTTTGTTGAGGATTTTGGTGTCTACGTTAATGAGGGATATTGGCCTATAATTCTCTTTCATTGTGTTGTCTTTATCTGGTTTTGGTATTAGGGTGATGCTGGCTTCATAGAATGAGCTTGGAAGTGTTCCTTCCTCTGGAATTGTTTGGAATAGTCTGAGGAGAATATGTTTTAGTTATTCTTTGAATGTTTGGTAAAACTCCCCTGTGAAGCCATCTGGCCCGGGGCTTTTGTTTGCTGGAAGCTTTTTGATGACTGCTTCAGTTTCTTCCATAGTTACTGGCATATTGACCTGTTTAGATTCTTCCTGATTGAGTTTTGGAAGGTTATATTTTTCTATGAATATGTCCATTTCCTCCAGGTTGTCCAGTTTGTTAAGATAGAGTTGTTCATAGTATTTTTTAACAATCCTTTGTATTTCGGCAGGATCTGTTGTTATTTCACCTCTTTCAGTTCTGATTTTGTTTATTTGGGTCCTCTCTCTTTGCTTCTTGGTGAGCCTGGCTAGAGGTTCATCAATCTTGTTTATCCTTTCAAAGAACCAGCTCTTGGTTTTGTTGATCTTTTGTATTGTTTCTTTGGTCTCAATGTCGTTTATCTCTGCTCTGATCTTTATTATTTCCTTCCTTCTGCTTATGCTGGGCTTTTCTTGTTGCTCTTTTTCTAACTCTTTGAGTTGTAGGGTTAGGTAATTTATTACCATTGTGTCTTGTTTTTTGCAGTATGCTTGTAGAGCTATGAACTTCCCTCTCAAGACTGCTTTTGCTGTGTCCCATAGATTTTGGATTGTTGTGTTTTCATTGTCATTTGTTGCCAGGATGTTTTTTATTTGTTCCTTGATCTCTCTGGTAACCCAGTCATTGTTTAATAGCATGCTGTTTAGTCTCCATGTGTTTTACTTTTTTGGATTGTTTTTATTGTAGTTGATTTCCAGTTTTATGCCACTGTGGTCTGAGAAGATGCTTGATAAGATTTCTATCTTCTTGAATTTGAAGAGACTTTGCCTATGTCCCAACATATGGTCTATCTTTGAAAATGAGCCATGTGCACTTGAGAAGAATGTATATTCTGTGGCTTTGGGGTGAAATGTCCTGAAGATGTCAATTAATTCCATCCGGTCTAGTGAGTCATTTAGGATTGATGTTTCTTTGCTAATTTTTTGTTTAGAGGAGTTGTCCAATGGTGATAGTGGGGTATTAAAGTCTCCTACTATGATTGTATTGCTGTTAATCTCTCCCTTGATATCCTCCAGGAGTTTTTTTTTTATGTATTTGGGTGCTCCTGTATTGGGTGCATATATGTTTATCAGAGTTATTTCTTCTTGTTGGATTGCTCCCTTTAGTATTATGAAGTGTCCTTCCTTATCTCTTGTTATGTCCTTCAGTTTGAGATCTAACTTGTCAGATATAAGTATTGCTACCCCAGCTTTTTTTTTTTCATTTCCATTTGCCTGGAAAACCTTTTTCCATCCCTTCACCCTCAGTCTGTGTGCGTCTTTTTTTCTGAGGTGGGTTTCCTGTAGACAGCGGATATATGGGTCATGTTTTCTTATCCCGTCAGTTACCCTATGTCTTTTGATTGGGACATTTAATCCATTTACATTTAAAGTTATTATTGATAGGTACTTGTTTGTCGCCATTTTTATTCTTTACTCCTGTGTTCCTTCTTTGCTTCCTATTTCTTTGTTTCTTTCTTTTTTTATTTTTTGTTTTACAGCAGACCCTTTAGCATTTCTTGCATTTCTGGTTTGGTGGTAATAAATTCCCTTAGTCCTTTTTTGTCTGTGAAGCTCCTGATTTCACCTTCAATTTTGATTGATAGCCTTTCTGGGTACAGTATTCTTGGATTCAGACCCTTCCTTTGTATGACTTTGTATATTTCATTCCATTTCCTTCTGGCCTGATGAGTTTCTGTTGAGAAATCAGTTGCTAGTCTGATGGGGGTTCCTTTGTATGTAACTTTCTGTCTCTCTCTGGCTGCTTTTAAGATTCTTACTTTGTCATTGGCGTTTGCCAATTTAATTATAATGTGCCTTGGCGTTGGTCTTTTGGGGTTCATTTTGTTTGGGACTCTGTGAGCTTCTTGGATTTGTATGGGTTTTTTCTTCCCTATATCAGGGAAGTTTTCTGTCATTATTTCTTCAAACAGGTTTTCTATTCCTTGCTCCATTTCCTTTCCTTCTGGAACCCCTATTATGCGGATGTTGTTTTGTTTTGTGTTGTCCCAAATTTCCCTTAGGCTCTCTTCCTGCTTTTTAATTTTTTTTTCTAGAAGCTGTTATACTTGGGTATTTTTTTCCATCTTGTCTTCTAGCTCACTGATGCAGTCCTCTGCTTCTTCTAGTCTACTCTTGATGCTTTCTATTGAGTTCTTTATAGCAGCAATGTCATTTTTCATTTCTTCTTGGTTCTTACTCATATTATCTAATTTGTCTTCCATTCTTTTCAGCCACCTTATGACAATTTCTCTGAATCCTTTCTCTGGCAGGTTGCTTGCCTCTATTTCGTTTACTTCCTTTTCTGGTATTGCCTGCTTTTCTTTCATATGTAGGCTGTTTCTTCGTCTCCCCATGTTCTCTCTTCTCCAGATGTCAGGTTATGTAGTTCCCTCTCTCTCCTGATCCCAGGCAAAAACTGATGTTTCTGTGGTGGAATGAAGAGCTCCTTTGAATCTGCAAGTTTGCACCAATTGGGGACCGGTGTTCTGGGGCTTGCAGGTGTTGGGTGGTTGCTGCAGTTGTGGATTTTCAGGCTTCCAATAAGCTCCACTTTCCCTATCAAGATGGCGTGATCTCTGAGTCCGAGCCTGTGGCTCCAGGAGGCAACCCAGTCGCAGTGGGGACTGCCCGGTCAGGGGAACCCCATCTAGCAGTCCCCCACCTTCTCCTGGAGTTTTGTTTTCCCTTAACTTGCCAACAAACACTCCTCGTGCGACCCTCAGCTGTTCTTTCTTTCTGCTCCAGGACAAGGCTCAGAACACATCTGTCTATTCCTCTGCCATTTTTCTCCCCTCTGAGCACAAGTCTTGATGCAGCTTTTCCTGTGTGGAGTTCAGTGGGGCCTCTCTTCAAGGTGTGGCTCTGCCCCTAGGTCATGCCCCTCCTCCTCTCCCTCCTGCCCCCCCAGTTACTGGCCCTACTCCCAGGTCCCACCTGCATGTGTCTTAAAGGTGAGCCCACTGCCTGTTAGTGAGCATGTGCAGTGGGTGAGGGTTGATCTGGTTCCAAGAGTAATATGTATCTATTTTCTACTTTCCAGATGTTTCTCCCCTCTGGGCCCAATTCCATGGCTCCCTAGAAAGTGATATGATGACCTTGGGCTTGAGTCCAAAGAGTATGGGAGATTTTTGGCAGGTTAACAGTGGGTTGATGCCAACCAGCTTAGAGGGAAAGCACTGTGTGTTGGGCTCACGTGGAGGAACGTGTCTGCATCTGCCTCCTCTGGGCTCAGAAGCACCACAGCCTCCTCAGGGAGACTGCCGGGCAGCTGGATCCCTTTGGGGCAAAAGTAGGCAGGCTGTGCTTTAGAAAGGATTTATGTAGCCCTAGCTGGTTTGGCTCCGTGGATAGAGCATCGGCCTGCGGACTGAAGGGTCCCAGGTTAGATTCTGGTCAAGGGCACATGCCCAGGTTGCAGGCTTGATCCCTAGTGCGGGGCGTGCAGGAGGCAGCCTATCAATGATTCTCTCTCATCATTGATGTTTCTATTTCTCTCTCTTTTCCTCTCTGAAGTCAATAAAAATATATATATATATATATATATATATATATATTTTTTTTTTTTTCTTTTTTCTTTTTAACAAAGAAAGGATTATGTGTGTAGAGTGCCTGGAAGTTTAGGCAGGCATGGTGTGTGGGTCAGGAGATCTGGGGCTGCAGAGACCACTGGTACAGCAGCGGTGGTAGTGTAAGACATGGATATTTAGCCTCGCTGATGCTCAGCTTCCTCATCTGTGTGGGAAACTGTTGGAAAGTTTTCTAGGGCCTTTTCCAATAAGTGCACATACATGCATGTCCAGGATACATGTTCTATTGTGTCATCCATTTGCTGAATGGTGGACACATTCCAACTCTTATCCACCCTTGATTTTCAGCTTCCTCCTACTTACCCTGCTGCTGGGAATGCACTTAGTGGATTATTAGTAGTAGCTGTTGAAACCCAAGCCTGTCTTTCCTCTGAACAACACCCTCTTCCTGTCACTATTCTCAAGGCCCCACCATTTCCCATGACTGGATAGAGTTCATTTGCATATTAACTCAAAAAGTACAATGAAGAAAGTGGATCTGCAGAGCTTGTATTCAGACCTATTCAGTGTTTATACAATCACCCTGCATCATTCTCTCCCTGAGTGCAGGCAACTTAAAGTTGCCGGAGGTGGCCATCTTACAGATCTGGTAACTGAGGCTGAAGAAGGGACATGTCTAGCCCAAGAACGTCCACCCAATGTGGAGCCAGGACTAGAATGTGAATCTTCAGATTCTAAGTTGATGCGTTATATACTTTACCTGTGGTTTAAAAAAGGATCCCTTAATAAATGTGTTTTATGTGATCCTCTCAATTCATCAACAGATAAAAGTAGTGGGGAGGGGTTATGTGTGGCCCAGGCCTTATCCACTAGGCAGTGGTCGGCAAACTCATTAGTCAACAGAACCAAATATCAACAGTACAACGATTAAAATTTCTTTTGAGAGCCAAATTTTTTAAACTTAAACTTCTTCTAACGCCACTTCTTCAAAACAGACTCACCCAGGCCGTGGTATTTTGTGGAAGAGCCACACTCTAGGGGCCAAAGAGCCGCATGTGGCTTGCGAGCCGTGGTTTACCGACCACTGCACTAGGGGCTTCTGAAGTAATTCCATGGATCTCTACACTTCTGCTTAGGAAGCGCTGATAGGCACCAAGCGGCCTGCCCCATTGATTCACTGATTCTCTTACGTATCCTTTCAACAAACTCATGGTGAGTACTTAGCTTAAATAGCTATCTAGTGTTCTTCCAACAAATTCTCTGTTCTTGGCTTCTCCCTTTTCTTAAAATATTCAGTCATTTCTGTTGCTTTCCATCAAAGAGCCCTGATAGGTGCAAAGAGTTTATACTAACTATCTTGGTGGTGGCGCCCTTTTGGGAGATTTTGAGCTGGAGAATTTCTGGGGCAGATTTGAGTGTAGATAGGTCATGCTGGTGGCTGGACAAAGGATAGCTTGGCTCCCGTGGGAGGAGAGGGGAGATAGGAGGCAGGAATATTGGTTAGGTCATATTGAAGACCAGGAAAGAAATATGAAAAGCCTAAGCTATGTCAGTGATTGCGCCACAGACAGGAAAGTGCAGTGATAAAGACCTTGCACTCTGATGACAGATCTGTGTTTGTGTCCTGACTGCCACTAGCTTGGTGTGCAAGCAAGGGCAAGTCTCTCAACCTCTCCATCTGTTTTGTTCTCTAAAGCAGGCTGGGGAAGGGTGTCTCTGCTTGTGGTGCTGGTGGAAGGATTCATTGAGATCACTAGAGTGGAGGCTATGCACAGTGCCTGGCTCCTAACAAGCATTTGGTAAATGCTGTTATCCATGGATGAGGATGAGGAGAATAATGGACGATGGGGATGGTGATGATGGGGATGATGATGGTGATGATGATGTTGGTGATGGTGATGATAGTGATGGTGTTAACTCTCCAGGATGGAGATGATGAGTGGGTTTGAAAGGAAAAGTCAGAGATGACTCCTGGAGTTCTAGGGAGCCCTTTTTAAGAAAAGTAACAACAACAACAATAATAAAACATACAAAATATATTCATATTGTTCTATGCTTTTGTAGAGTTTGAAAAATTGGATATTGGTTATCTCAAACGTAGCTGGTTAGGATCGCCTTCTCTCCCCACTCTGCCTGCCCCTCCTGTGTCCCCTCTAATGTTGGGTGGTGCTGGGCAGCTTCAGGAAGGACATGTGCAAACCTCATCAGCTCTGTGTTAAATCTGTGTGGGTATTCACAATTTGCAGAACACCTGAATTATATTACATTATCATATGGTTGTTTATGGGAAGCCAGCATCATTTCCATAAACAGAATGTGGCTATAGATTCAAATATGATGTCTTAGCTAATGACTTAACTGTTGCCTGCAAAGACTCCAAGCCTGAGACTTGCTGTGTTTTTGTTTTGTTTTGTTAAAAAGAGAGCTTAACTAGCGTCAGAAAGGTGTTTAAGGCATACTGGCGCCAAAATGAGACTTTCTTCCTGTAGTAACTGGCAAGATTTTAAGAGAATTGATGATGGAACACAGTGAATCTCTCGCCGAGGGAGTCTTGTGTTGTCTATTGCTGGGTCTGTGAACCACCTAAAGCTGTGTCTCAAACTGCCAGTGGAACTCACTTGATACCATGGACAGTCCTGCCCCAAAGACAGGCTGTCCTAGTGCCATGCCACATGGCTGCACTATTCGGGACCTATGGAAACTGACATCGACAGGTGGACACAGGTAAAAATTAGCTCGGGATTAATCAGCTCGGCCTCTGGCCTGGTTCCCTGCAGGAAGGAGGCATCACCACAGGCTTCTATTCAGAGAGGCATCTGAGCAGCTGGGTTTGGGGTGGGCCAGGCTCTGCAGAGGGGCTGCTCCAGTCTCCACGCGGACTTGCTGGTGGCATCCCCGGAGTGCAGCTGAGAGACCACCACAAAGCAATTAAAGGGACAGGAAACCCCTCCCCCTCACACACACACATCTTCTAGGCATTTCCATGGGATCCCCCTTTCCTTATAAAGGAGGTGGAAGCCAGCAAACCAGTCCCCTGGAAATGGGAAGTGAGGATGAGCTACTTTTCCGCCAGTTTTAATGAGTGTGCTTTTCTCAATCCCTTCCCTGCTTGATTTGCTCAAATGACTCCCAGAAAGACTAATGAGCGATAACCTAATCATGGACACCCAAACTGACCTTTGCAAACTATTTGTGTCCTTTTAAAATTCTGTTTCTAGGCTGCAACATTAGCTGTGATGCTCAAAATATTGGCAACATCTCCATTTTAAATCTTTAATTATAGAAAATTTCCAGCATATACAAGAGTCTAGAGAGAACAGTAGGAATCATGAGCACCTTGTTCCCAGGACCCAGTCTCAGCAACGATGAACTCACGGCCTGTCTTGTTTCATCTGCCACCACTTCCCCCTTCTATGATATTACCCCACGAGGTTAGTTCCTAGAATCCTGTGACTCCACCCACAGCACTTCAGAATGGATTATATTGCTCCATATGCAACTGCTGATAAGCACGTATGTTTATTTCAAGTTGGTTTGTTGGGTGAGGATTCAAACGCGGTCCACCCATTACAGCAGCATCTTCATGCTGCTGCTTCTCTTCCCTCCTCAACCCCAGCCTTCTTCTCATGTCCCTCATGTTCATAGTCATCTTGGGAAGAAGGTACATTTGTTTTCAGAACTCTCAAACTCCTCTGGAGTTTGTCTGCTCTTTGGAGTTCCCACCCACCTCCTTTAGGTACTTGGAGATTGTATATTTTCTACCTATTGAGTTTTCATTCTCAACAAATTCTGTTACCTGAAAACAGAGGCTCCAGAGATGAGAGAGCCTGTGGATTGTGGATGGAAGGGATTCCTTGGCTATTCTGTGCCCAGTGGGCCTGACATTTCTGTTTTAGAATTGACCGAGGCCTTGCCACTGCTCTGTGGCCCCAGCCAAGTCACTCAACCTCTCTGGGCCCTGATTTCCTTGTGTGCCACACGAGAGAACAACTGTTCACTTATTATCCTTTTTCTTTCCCTCCATTGGAATCCAGTGTTCCCTCTTATCTGCTGCAGCAAAATGCCTAGCACGCAGCGAGCACTCACTCATCAGCTGAGCCAGTGGGTCAGAAGCTCTCAGGAACCCCTTCTGCTCTGAAGCCCTCGTTCCAAGACTGGCCAGTCCTGCCCACCTCAAGGTGCCCCACTCCTGCTCCTGGTGGGGGGTCATCTCCCATGCCTGGCTTTGCTTGACTGAGTGAGAAGAAGCTAACTGCAGACTCAGTGGAGGGAGACGTGGATCAGGACATTGGAGGCCACTTCCCCGTGTCCTCGGCTGAACGTCCCCTCGTGGGTGACAGCTTGGCTCCCAGGGCTCAGCTCTATTTCGGTCACCACTTGACATGTGTCACCTTGCAGAGGCCCTCGGGGACAAAAGGCCAAAATCTGCTGGAAGAAAGGTAATGTGAGGAAACTTGGCCCCCTGCCCGTGGGGCTTCGGTGTTCTTTGGGACAAGTTGAGTGATATCATGGACTTGATTACTTTCTGGACTATGCAGGGATCCTTGTGTCTGGGCTCCAGCCGGTGTGAGGCCCAAGGAGCCTAATTTAGGAAAAGGAATCAGCGGGATGACAGCTGTTGAAAATGCTTGGCTTCACCTTCAGCCAGAGAATTTAAGAAAAAGGCCCTTTGAGACACCTAGCCCTGGAGGAAGGCCTCTCCTCTCGAGGTCCCGCAGGAAAAGGCTCCCTTCTGGGAGATGAAAAGCCCCCAGAGGTCATCTTGGCCAGCCAGCACCCTCCCCGACACCCCTACGAGGTGGTCGTTCTGGCTGGGCTTGATTACCTCCAGCGATGGGGAGCTCAGTCTTTCACAGACAACCCGTTTCATGATTGGACCCTAACTGCTAGACCTGACCTCTCCATCATCTACAACTGTCTTCTTGATGCCACTGCCATTGCCCTGGTTTCACCCTGTGGGGCCACATAGAACACGTTTAAATTCTTCTTCCTTGCGACAGCCCTTCAGATATTTGAAGGCAGCTCTCATGTCCCCCTTGAGCTTGGACTGCAGGCTAAACATAGCTCTTGCAGCCATTGCTCATATGACATGGCTCAGGCCACGCCACTGTCCTCATAATTTTCCACTGGATGGATACCAGCTCTTCCCTGTCCTTCTCAAAGCGTGGGGCCTGGAGGCATTGATTACAGGGACAGGAGTCGGACACTCACTTTATTCCTCCCGCAGTCACTGTCACAGCCCAGCTTGGCAGCCGCCCCAGCCCCTTACACTCACAAAAGCCCTCCTCAGTTCTCACACATGCTGCTGCTAAGCCTCCCACCCGCTCTGGGATTTGGTCAGCTGTGTTTTAGGACCCAAGCGCAGGGCCTCCAACCATCTGTACCCATTATAGTTCCATCTTGTTGGATGCAATTGTTCCCGGCTGTCTGGGTATTTTGGGTCCTAATTCTCTCATTTGACACTGGCGGCCCCTCTCAGCTCTGCGCCGCCTGTGCGCACCCAGCACGTGGGACTGGGCAGGCGCATCCGTTATGTGCCCTTTTGGGGTGGCCATTCAGACCTTCTGGAGAGAGTGCAGACGCTGACTGGGTCCTGGGTTTGTATTGTGGCTCTTCCTCTCTCTGGCTGTGTGACTTTGTGCCTGTGAACCTCTCTGGGCCCCGTTTTCCACATCTGTAAAATGGGTTATTCTTTGCTGATCACTGTGAGGGTTCATTCAAGGAGCACAGTTCCTGCCATAGAGCAGACACTGTATTTGTGACTTCACAGCCCAGACTCCTCTAGCACCACAAGCTCTTTTTAAAAATCTGAGTTAATGAGGAAAAGAAATGGTGGAGAACATGAGGAGTGTAGACCCCAGAGGATACTTGAATTGCAGTTTCAAAATAGTTTCTAATGTGTATTTCTCACGCAGGTAACTTTGCTTTTCTTCACTGTTAGGCTTTGTTAGAAAGTCTTTTCAGAGGGCAAAGTGTAGCTACGTTTCAAAAGGAAAACCCTCCCAGGCCTTGCCTTTGTGTGGGACAGCTGTTCTCCCCTCCCCAGCAGGGGTCTGGGAACCCCTCCTGATGAACAGAGACAGGTGGGCCAGGGATGTGCAGAGAAGTGGGGTGTAAATCAGGGAGCTCAGGGTGCTGGGATGGGAGCACTTTTGCACGTGGGACATGAGCACGGAACAGTGACGGAGGGCCAGGCAGGGGGGATGTGAGGCTTCGCCGCTCTCTTCTCCTGGGCTCCTGGCCAGGGCTGTGGGTAGAAGGTGAGCAAAGTGGGGAAGATTCCTCCTGCTCCTCTGACCTTCACCTCCCTCCCCCATTCTCAAGGCCAAGACCTGAGTTCCATGGTTGCATTCTGGCCACTGTCCCATTACCTCCCGGCAGGACTCAGCCCAGCCTGCTGCCAGGGCCCTGCAGGTCAAGCTGACCCTTGCCTGACCATCACTTTTCTCCTGGATTTGCCTCCCTCCTTCCCTTTCCTCCCGAGGCCCAGCAGCATGCCATTTCATTAGGATTTCCCAACTCCGCATTCCGCCATATGGCCAGCTCATGCCATTCCGCACGAAGTCAAGTCAGCAGATTTCGTCCTATTTATAGGGATGATGTGCGATTCAGAACTGACGCCTGGTCTGCTGGTTTGGCTGCCACAATAGACTTTGTTTTCTTTCCCCTTTTTTCTTTATTCTCTAAGTTTTAAAGATAACTATCCTGATAAGCAATATGCAAATATATTCTCACCGGGAAAGATTTTGAAATAGAGAAAGAATACATAGAGTGAAATGTTTAGGTTCCATTTCATTTTCTTCTGATTGTTGACTTTTTGGTGTTTCCTTCCAGTCTTCCTTTCATGCGTTCTTTCCATACATGTCTGTGTAAGTACAAATGCAAACACAAGTATGAAAATGTGCAGAAGAGAGTTTAACTTTGCCTGGAAGGAATCTGGCCTTTGCCCCTGGTTACCAGGAGGTGATCTCTGATTGCCTGGGGCCTTGGGCCAGCCAGATAGTAACAATGGAATTGAAGGTAGGGCTGGCCAAGCTGGAAAGAACACCAGTATGATTTAGGGTACGGGGTTTGGGGCCTGCAATATCAGTTGACTAGACCAGCAATTTTCAGCTGGTGTGCTATGGCACACTGGTGTGCCACAGAATTTTTAAAACATGCGATACGGCCCTAACCAGTTTGGCTCAGTGGATAGAGCATCGGCCTGTGGACTGAAGGGTCCCAGGTTTGATTGCAGTCAAGGGCATGTAGCTTGGTTGCAGGCACATACCCAGTAGGGAGTGTGCAGGAGGGAGCAGATCGATGTTTCTCTCTCATTGATGTTTCTAACTCTCTAGCCATCTCCCTTGCTCTCTGTAAAAAATCAATAAAATATGTTTAAAACAAAACAAAACATGCGATAAGTGACTATTTAGTCAGGGGCACTGGCCTTTTCCCCCTTAGATTGTCAAATTAAAAAATGACAACAGCCAACACAACAATAGCTATCTGGTGTGAACAAATCAAAATTATACTTTTATTTTTTGTTAGAGCAGCAAAAAATAATTACTTTTTTTGATGTACCACAGAATTTTAGTAATTAGTGTATGTGTGCCAAGAGATGAAGAAGGTTGAAAATTGCTGGACTAGACCATCCATGGGGGCAGGCAATCAATCCATCAACCCATCCATCATGCAGATGCAATGAGTCTCAATAAACACTGAGCTCTGGCGCCTGGTGAGCACCCCTTGCTGGCGAACTCTGTGCAGGAGAGGAGCATGTTCATGGCCCACGGCAGAGGCAGTGGGAGCCCAGGCTGGCGCTCCATGGACTCTGGCCCAGTACTTCTCCCGGCTGATGTTACTCTGCATCTCTTCCCTGGAAGAAACCAGAATGTGAGCACAGGGGCCTTCACGAGCTCTGTGGCTTCTTCCAGCAAATCATTGAGCCTGAGGGTTTTGGGAACCTCCTGAGTTTGCATTTGGCATGAGAAGGGAAGGTGGTCTTGGGGACGGTGGCCTCTAACTTTGTAGTTGGCCTCACCTCATCTCAGTGTGTGGCTTTACATGTGTGTATTTAAAACTACATAATTGGGAATTATTTTCATGGCTCTGGAAATTGAGTTATTTCACCTTTCTGATGCTTGGAGACCTTCTCTAAGGCTCCAGTGCCTCATTTTTCTTATGTGGGAAATGGGTAATTACAGCACCTGCATCTAGAGTCATTATGAGGAGTAAATGAATGAATGTTTACAAAGCTCTCAGCACAGTGCCTGCCATGGGGCTAGGCATGCATAAGACATGATGATGATGATGATGATGATGATGATGAAGAAGAAGAAGAAGAAGATAATGAAGATGGTGATTTTGTTTGCATACCAGACCATTGAAATCTGTAGCTTATTATTAATAGCTGACTAATGGATATCACTTCTATTAGTCCCCTCTGGGTTTCCCACAAGACAGTTGGGGGCTAGAATGTTTTATGGGAAATGATCCTTTTGCTGAGCTACAAGGTTAGGTGAATTAGCAGGCTGGTCTAAAACACTTATTTATTGAAGCACCAATTATTTATTACACAAATATTAATTTGGCACACACTTTGTGCAGGGGCCCTGTCCTGGTAACTGTAGGATTGTAAAAACCAGCGCACTGGGGAGGAAAAAGGAGAAGGGAATCCATTAGAACATCTACTAAGTGTCAGTCCAGTTGTTATTTCATTTAATCTGCACAATACCATTAGCAGGAAAATATTATGACTCATTTTCCGGAAGAGAAAACCAAGTCTCCGTTTAAGAAATGTGCCCAATGTGACCTGGCCAAGTGTGTTGGGAATATGACAGAAGTCCAGGCGTGTCTCATTTCAAAACCTGTTCATTTTGAGCGCTGTTTCACCTCTGGACAAGACATGGACCTTGCCCTGAAAGGGTGCAATGTTTCTTTGGAGAAGGGGTGGTAGAGGTGGGAAAGATGAGACCTGAGGCAATTGAAGAAAACTCAAACTCTTATAAACATTTCTCCATTTCTAAAGTCGCTTTGTCATTCAACATGTCATTGGACTTTTCAGGCCAACTCTGACGTAGGCAAGAATCATTCCTATCTATATATATAAAATCCTAATATGCAAATAGACTGAACGGTGGAACAACCAAACAACCGGTTGCTGACAACCAGAGAGCATGCACAGAACATGGCAGGCATCAGCAGCAGGCGGCAGAGTGCAGAACATGGCAGGCCACGGTGGGATGGTGGATCAGGTGAGTGGGGGTGCCAGATCAAGCCAGGGCACCAGTTGCTGTCATCAGGGTGAGCCTCTGGTGGTTACTGAAAATTCTTTGCTTCTGAGTGCCGTGGTCCCACTGGGCGCTCACACCTGCTGCCAGTGCTGGCCTCACTCACACCCACTGCCAGCACCCAGCACCAGCCACAATCACTTGGCACTGTCAGTGGGTGTGAGTGGCTGCTGCTGGCCCCCACTGCTCCTGAGGGCTTCTCCACCTCCCCCTGAGCGGCGATTGGGGCCATCAGCCACCTCTTGTACCCGCTGCCGGTAATGGCCCCCCTCGCACCCTCAGCCGGCGCCAGAGCTGCCGCTCGCACCTGCTGCTGGCGCCAGCCCCAATCACTCCGGGCCATCAGCAGGTGGGAGCAGCAACGGTGGGAACAGGGCTTCTGATAGACAGGGGATCAGGGGCTGTGGCAGGAGGGGCCAGGTGGGGGTACAGAGGATAGTCCAAGATCTGCCCCTGTGCCCACCACAGCCTTGTGGCCCACGGTTCCTTTCAAGGTGCACAAATTCATGTACTGGGCCCCTAGTTTATAGATAAGAAAACTGAGGCTCACAGGGGTAAGCACTGTGTCCAGCTAAGCATCTGATAAGAGGCCGAACTGGTGGTTGAGTCAGAGTGCTGCAGTGAGTGGTATAATGACGAGTGTGGCCGCCACTGTGACCGGAGGGTCACACTCCTGTGGGCACAGCTCTTGCTCCACCGGCTCCCAGCTCCTCTCCTTCTGGCCCAGCTGCCCACGTCATTGTGACACTGGGGCATAGTCCCTTGGGCGCTTGGCAACAGAGCCTTTCAAAATTAAACCTAAATTAAAAATAAAAGCCTTAATTAGTTTCCTTTCTAGCTTTATCAGCAAACAAACAAACAGCTCCTCCAGAGGGTTCTCCCCATTTTTTCAGGCAGATTCATCCTCAGATACACACTCTGTTCACGATACACCAGGAAACTAGTGAGACTTTAATTTCTGTTGAGCAGCATTGGAAAAACTGAAGTTGAATGCAGGGATGGCCACATGGCAGTGTGAGTGACTTAGAAAGTGTTTGTTTCTTTGGGACCTGAGAGTGGGCCTCCAAAGGTGCCTGAGCTACCAAAACAAGGTCATGCATGAAACGGGCATTAATTTCTCTGTGTGAATGTCAGTTTCTGAGATGTCCCATGGACTGTAATCTCCCTGTGGAGAGGGCTTGGTGGACAAGCAGGGCACATCCTGGCAGTCTTTGCAAAATACCAACCTCTGGCACAGCTGCTGTGGCGTAACTGTATCCCTGTCTCTCCTGGAACTGAGCGTCTGTGTTTCTTCTTTGGAGTCATAGGTAAAACTGGGACAAATATTGGGACCATCCCCCCAGGCTCTTGCTCTGAGGACCACAGGATTGCTGGGATTTGGGGAATTATTCGGGAAACTTCTGCTCTCGGACACCTTTGCTCAGTGGAAGCAATAGCAATTATTTTGCCCATTCATCCAGCTAGTGTTAATTGGGCCCAACTCGGTTCCATCCAGTGCGTTAGGAACGGGGACAGTAAGTAACAGAGCAGATGTGACCCCCCCCCCCCCACCCACATACAGGAAGCTTGAATTCTCTCTAATCACAAGAAAGTGTCTCCCAGCCACAGCTGCACCTGGTGCCCACAGCTAACCTGTGGAGGAGGCAGGGGCTGGTTATACATCTTCTAGATGAGGAATGAGGTTGGGGAAGGCAAAGCGACTTGCTGAAAATCATAAATCAGTGATTGTTTGTGGAACCAGATTTTTAAAGCCACAGCCTTTTATTTATTTATTTATTTATTTATTTATTTTTAAATAAATCTTTATTGTTCAGATTATTACAGGTGTTCCTCTTTTTTTCCCCCCATAGCTCCCCTCCATCTGATTCCCCACCCCACCCCATGCCCTTACCCCTCGCCACTGTCTTCATCCATAGGAGTAAGATTTTTGTCCAATCTCTTCCCGCACCCCTCACATTTGCTTCCCCTGAGAATCGTCAGTCCACTCCCTTTCTATGTCCCTGATTCTATTATATTCACCAGTCCATTCTGTTCTTCAGATTTTTTATCCACTTGATTTTTAGATTCACTTGTTGGTAGGTATGTATTCGATGTCATTTTGTTGTTCATAATTTTTATCTTTACCTTTTTCTTCCTCTTCTTCTTCTTCTTCTCCTCCTCCTCCTCCTCCTCCTCCTCCTCCTCCTCCTCCTCCTCCTCCTCCTCCTCCTCCTCCTCCTTCTTCTTCTTCTTCTTCTTCTTCTTCTTCTTCTTCTTCTTCTTCTTCTTCTTCTTCTTCAAGAATACCCTTCAGCATTTCATATAATCCTGGTTTGGTGGCGATGAACTCCTTTAGCTTTTTCTTGTCTGTGAAGCTCTTTATCTGACCTTCAACTCTGAATGATAGCTTTGCTGGGTAGAGTAATCTTGGTTGTAGGTTCTTGCTGTTCATCACTTTGAATATTTCTTGCCACTCCCTTCTGGCCTGCATAGTTTCTGTTGAGAAATCAGCTGACAGTCGTATGGGTACTCCCTTGTAGGTAATTAACTGTTTTTCTCTTGCTGCTTTTAATATTCTCTCTTTGTCTTTTGCCCTTGGCATTTTAATTATGATGTGTCTTGGTGTGGTCCTCTTTGGATTCCTCTTGTATGGGGTTCTGTGCGCTTCCTGAACTTGTAAGTCTATTTCTTTCACCATGTAGGGAAAGTTTTCTGTCATTATTTCTTCTAATAGGTTTTCAATATTTTGCTCTCTCCCTTCTTCTGGCACCCCAAAAATTCGGATGTTGGTTCACTTAAAGTTGTCCCAGAGGCTCCTTACACTATCTTCATATTTTTGGATTCTTTTTTCTTTTTGTTTTTCTGGTTGGATGTTTTTTGTTTCCACATATTTCAGATCTTTGGTTTGATTCTTGGGGTACGTTGATCTACAGTTGAGTTTCTGTATATTCTTTATTTCAGACAGTGTATGCTTCATTTCTGACTGATCCTTTTCCATTTTTTTGGCATTCTCATTAAGCTCCTTGAAGGTCTCATCAAGTTTCTCAGCGGTTTTAAGAAGATTCTTGAGTAACCTTATACATGTGGTTCTGAACTCTATGTCATCCAGTAGTTTGCTTTCCTCTGTTTCTTTCATTCGTGACATGTTTCTTTGTCTCCACATTTTGGCTGCTTCCCTGTGTTGATGGAGTAGCTTTGTGTGGTAGGTGATCTATAGGGGGCAGTAGCTCAGCCTCCTCAATTACATGAGGTGGATGCTCTTGGTACACCCCTTTGTGGGCTAAGTGCAAAGTCTTGGTGTAGTTAAGCCTTAATTGCCGTTGGTACACTGGGAGGAATTGACCTCCAGGCCAATTAGCTGTGAGCACTCCCTGTGTCTATAATGGAAGAACTGCTGCACTGAAGACACGCTTATGGGGCAGGACTTGTTTCAGTGGGGCTTTGGTGCTCACTGGGTCTGCCTCTTGAATGTGTCACTTATGGATGTGAGGAGTTGAAATCTGGTGTCTCACACTGACCAGTAGGTACACTGGCTTCTGGATCTCCAATGGGGTGCAGGTCAGCTACTGTCTGAGGCCACCCAGCAGGAGCTACAGTGAGAGCTACAGTTTTCTCCTCTTTGCTTGGGGTTTGGAGGTTTTGGAGCTGTCTGACCCAGGCTGCAAGTTTGCTAGGTTAAGCTGCGATAGGGCAGGGCTTTCTTATGCAAAAGCCGCTGCTTAGAGCTTGGGTGGGTTTGTAGGTTGTGCAGGGCGGGGTCTCAGGGTGTCACTAGGCTAGGGTGTGGCAAATAGCAATGGCTGCTAGTTAGCCGGCTCTGAGTCCCTGTCGGCAGTCCCGTGCCCCAGTGCCCCAGTGCCGTAAACAATTATTCCTGCGCGCAGCTCTGCAAGCAAGCCACCCTCACTGACAGACAGTCCAGCTTCTCTCCGTAGGAGTTTGGGTCCCCCGCGTCTCCCCAGAAACTGGATTTCAGAGTAATCGGGGGCTTGTCTCCCTTCAGGTTGAAAAAAGCAACGCCCGCTGCCAGCCCGGATCACGTGCCTCCGTACCTCAGCTTTTCAGCGCTCGTGCACGTCTCAATGCTCTTTTCTCTTTCCTTCTAGTTGTAGAACTTCCACTCAGCCAGCTTTCCCATGGTTCTGGGTGATAGACGTTTTTTCTTTTAGTTGTATTTTTGAAATTGTTGCGGGAGGCAGCAGTTTAGGTGTTTACCTACGCCGCCATCTTGGATTCTCCCAGCTTTTTTTTATTTTGGTAAAACCTTGAACTTCAAAACCAACACACTGTGCACACTTCGGGGAGTGAGAGTGTGTGAGCCTCTGCTTTCCTCCTGTAAGATGGGCATAGGAGTCTATTCAGCAGAGCTGTGGGATGGTTGTTAGGTGATGTAGGTGGACATTAATAGGATGTCTATTTGTAGAAACAGAGGAAATAGATCACAATATGCTTAAAGCACTCAGCATACTGCCAAGAATATAACAATAATCACCAATGCAGTAATAAATCAGCTAATATTTATTAAGTGCTTACTATGTCCCAGCTAAGTTCTATTATTATCTCTATTATTATTCTACAGTTGAGGAAAACCTAAGCATGAGGAAGTGAGGTAACTTGCCTGGGGTTATTGATAAAGGTGATAAAGCACATATTCAAAGCTTATAATACAGCTATACTATATTTTATATAGCTATCATCTAAGTCCCGCTTTTATTTCACCAGTGGAAAGAAAAGGCAATTATTATTTTAAAATAATATTAATATAAAAATATGTTTTATTTATTTATTTATTTAAAATATATTTTTATTGATCTCAGCAAGGAAGGGAGAGGGGGAGAGATATAGAAACATCAATGATGAGTGAGAATCATTGATTGGCTGCCTTCTGCTCGCCCCCTACTGGGGATATCGAGTCTGAAACCTGGGCATGTGCCCTTGACCGGAATTGAACCTGGGACCTTTCAGTCTGCAGGCCGACGCTCTATTCACTGAGCCAAACTGGCTAGGGCAAAAATGTGTTTTTATTGATTTCAGTGAGGGAGAGGGAAAGAGATATAGAAACATCAATCCACCTGGCATTTGTCTTTCTCTGACTGAATTATTTCACTTAGCATAATATATTCTAGGCTCATCCAGGTTGTTGCAAATGGCATGATATCATTATTTTTATGGCCAAGCAATACTCCATTGTATGTATGAATCACAACTTTTTCATCCACTAGACTATTGATAGGCACTTGGGTTACTTTCATATCTTGGCTATTGTAAACAATGCTGCCGTGAACATAGGGGTGCATGTATCTTTTTGAATTAGTACTTTGGGTTTCTTTGAATAAATACCCAGAAGTGGAATTGCTGAATTGTATGGCAGCTCTATTTTTTTTTTTTTTTTTTTTGAGGAACCTCCATACTGTTTTCCGCAATGGCTGCACCAATGTATAATCCCACCAACAGTGCATGAGGGTTCCCTTTTCTCCATTGCCTTGCCAAAACTTGTTTGTTGATTTATTGATAGTAGCCATCCTATCAGGTGTGAGGTGCTATCTCACTGTGGTTTTAATTTGCATTTTTTCTGATTGTTAGTGATTTTGAGCATCTTTTCATGTGTCTATTGGCCATCTGTATACTCTATTTAGAGAAATGTCTGTTCAGGTCCTCTGCCCATTTAAAAAATGTTTTTATTGATTTCAAAGAGAGGAAGGAGGAGGGAGAGAGAGAAAAAACATTAATGAGAGAGAAATATGAATCGGCTGCCTTCTTCACACCCCCTACTGGGGATTGAGCCTACAACGCAGGCATGTACCCTGACTGGTAATTGAACCGGTGACCTCCTGGTGCATGCGTTGATGCTAAACCACTGAGCAACACAGGCTGTGCTCCTGTGCACACTTTTAAATCAGATTTTTTTGTTTTGGTTTTAAGTTATATGAGTTCCTCACATATTTTTAATCGTAACCTCTTATCAGATATACCATTTGTGAATATCTTCTCCCATTCAGTGGGTTGTCTTTTTGTTTTGTTGATGGTTTCCTTCGCAGTGCAAAAACTTTTTAGTTTGGTATAATCCTGTTTGTTTATTTTTTTGTTTTCCTTGTCTGAGGAGACATATTAAAAAAAATAGTACTGCAGTGATGTCGCAGAGTTTGCTGCCTGTGTTTTCTTCTCAGATTGTTATGGTTTCAAGTCTTACATTGAAGTCTTTAATCCATTTTAAGTTTATTCTTGTATATGGTATAAGAAAGTGATCAAGTTTTAATCGCATTTACAGTTGCATCAAAAAGAATAAAATACGTATGAAATTAATTTAACTAAGGAGGTGAAAGACCATACATGGAAAATTATAAGACATTGCAGGGAGAAATAAACAAGATACAAATAAATGGAAGGCTATATTGTGACCGTGCATAGGAAGAATTAGCATCATTCAAATGTCCATACTATCCAAAGCAATCTACAGATTCAATCCAATGCCTATCCGCATACCAATGGCATTTTTCACAGAGGTAGAACACATAATCCTAAAATATATATGGAACCACAGAAGACCCTGGATAACCAAAGCAATCTTGAGAAAGAACACAATTGGAGATATTATGCTACCTGATATCAAACGACACTACAAGGCTGTAGTAATCAAAACAGCATGGCACTGGCATAAAAACAGACACATAGATCAATGGAACAGAATAGCGAGCCTATAAATAAACCCACACCTATATGGTCAATTAATCTATGACAAAGGAAGCAGATATATACAATGTGGTAAAGACAGTCTATTCAATAAGTCATATTGAGAAAACTGCACAGATACATGTAAAAGGCAGTTATTTTGGAACTGTCAGAGGAAAGGATAAAAGTATTTCCCAAAGTGGTTTATAATAAACATAGACTTTCCAGATATTGAGCTGTGTGTAGCCTCCTGCAGGAAGACTGGGGCCTCGGTAGTCTCACCTGTTCAATGGGGTCACTATCATTCTCTCAAGGTTGTTGTGAATATTAAAGGAAGAGTCTGAAATGCTTTGTGGACCCTGAAGTGCATTCCACAGGAGTTGCTGGTCCTTGTATGTTAAACTCGTAGGGCCATTCTGTGCTCTCAGTGTGTAATGACACAGAGTTAAATCAGTCTTCTCAGTTGGCAGCCCAAAAGATGATATTTTATTGGGCAGAAGGACACCCAGGTCACCATCTTGGAAACTTCACGTAACCTATTTAAATTAAATGCCCGGGTTACTGATGGCCTGCTGTTCAAACCCCAGACCTGCCTGTAATCCCATTTTCAAAGCACTTGTTCAGAAGCTGTGTCCTCTTTCTCATTTTGCTTTTAATAACCTGTCACTTGTCTTAAAATAATGGTTCATGTCGCTGTGTCGAGGTACATAATTCAAAGGAAAAAAGAAAACAACAGGGAATTGTAATTTCTTGTTTTTCCAGAAACAAAATAGAAACATCTGCTACTCCACCACCGATTTTCAGATGTGAAACAGAAGAAACTTCGGGTAATAATTTATTTTTATAGATATTTTTTTAAAGCACTCTTTTAGTTTGACCAGTGTGGTCCCTGGTTGAGTGTTGACCTATGAACCAGGAGGTCCCAGTTCGATTCCCGGTCAGGGCACATGCCCAGGTTGCAGGCTCAGTCCTCAGTAGGGAGTGTGCAGGAGGCAGCCGATCAGTGATTCTCTCTCATCATTGACTTTCTAGCACTCTCTTCCTCTCCCTTCCTCTCTGAAATCAATAGAAATATATTTAAAAAAAGAATTTATTTATATTGTGGTAAAATGGATAAAGTATAACAAAATTTACCACATTAACCATTTTAAGTGTTTAATTCAGTGACATTAAGCATTCATGCTATTGTGCAACCATCACCACTATCTGCCTCCAGACTGAAACTCTGTTCCCGTTGAACACTCGCCCCATCCCCTTAACCTCTATTCTACTTTCTGTCTCTTAATTTGACTACTGTAGGTACCCCGAATCAATGGAAACACACGGTTTTGTCCTTTTGTGTCTGGCTTACTTGCTTAGCTTATATTTTTCAAGGTTCATCCATGTTGTAGGTGTTTTGAGCTGAATTGTGTGCCTCCTAAGGGAAACTCCTAAATTCCTATGTTGAAATCCTGACCCCCTAGGACCTCAGAATACAACCGTATTTGGAAGTCAGGGTTGTATGAGATGATTAAGTTAAACTGAGGTCATTAGAGTGGATGCTAATCTAATATGACTGCTGTCCTTATAAAAATAGGAAGTTTGGACACACACACATGTAGGGGGGAGACCATGGCAAGACATAGGGAAAAGATGACCATCTACAAGCCAAAGAGAGAGAATTGTTGATCCTCCCCACTCAGCCCTCAGAAAGAACCAGCCCTGCAGACACCTTGTCCTGGACATCCAGCCTCCAGAACTGGAGAAAATACATTTCTGTTGGTTAAGCCACCCAGGCTGTGGTACTTCCTTATAACAGCACGAGCAAACAGCATGTATCAGAAAGAAGGTCCTTCCTTTTTATGGCTAAGAAAGATTCCATTGTGTGTATGTTCACCCATTCATCTGCTGTTGGACACTTGTTGCGTTATTTTCATCTTCTGCTGTTGTGCTAATGCTGCTTTGAATATTGGTGTAAAAGTATCTGCTGGGGTCTGAGCATTTGTTTCTCTTGGGAATATGCCTAGAGGTTACGTTGCTGGATCCTCTGCTCATTCTATGCTTAAGCAGGGGTCCTCAAACTATGGCCCGCGGGCCACATGCGGCCCACCGAGGATATTTATCCAGCCCGCCGGGTGCCACTGCCTGTCCTGCTTAACTGCCGACTCGTCCCAGGCCTGCAGTGCGCATAGGAATTTGTTCATAGTTTTTTTTTTAAACTATAGTCCGGCTCTCCAACGGTCTGAGGGACGGTGAACTGGCCCCTGTTTAAAAAGTCTGAGGACCCCTGGTAAGCTGTTCTCCTCAGGGGCTGCTCCATTTTATATTCCCACCAGCAAAGCACAAGGTTCCAGTTTCTCCACATCACTGCCAACACCTGTTATTTTACTTTTTCTCGTGGTGTGTTTGTTTTTCAATAAGAGTCCCACCTCCGGGATGGCAGAGTTGGCTCCTAACAGGCTGATCCTCCCTCACAGAACAACTGTAAACTCTGGATAGACAACAACAACAACAACAACAACAACAACAACAACACAGTGCCCAAAGGCTCTGGACAGTGCACTAAAGTGAGCAGATTTGGAAAAGGGTCAAACTTGAAACTAGGGAGTAACGTGGAGTACTTTTCAGTTTTTATGGCTTTAGCCTGAGGGCAGGGTGCTGTCACAGTGAAATGAACAGGAGCTAAACCTCCAGTAGCAATTCTACCATCTTTCTGTTCAGGGAACAGGTCCTCTGGGGCTTCTGTGACCCCTTTGGAGCGGAGGGTGGACTCCTGGACAGGCGAGAGCTGCAGAAGGGGAAGTCCCAACTTTTTTGTATTCTCCCAAATGCCTCTGGCCGAGCACTGAAAACACATGTGCAGGTCAGATGTGAGCAGCTTCCAGCAAAGGCTAAACAAAACCAGTTGTGTTTTTATATATTAGCAGTAAACAATTGGGAAATGACATTTTTAGAAATTACAGTATCATTCACAATTTAGGGATAAATTTAACCAAAGATATCGAAGACATAGACAATGGAAGGCATCTGCAATAAGAGAAATGAAAGAAGACCTAGGTAAATGGAGTGATATACCATAATCATAGATCAAAAGACTCAAAATTGTTGAGATGACAATTTGTCTCAAATTGATGTATAAATTCAACACAATCCCAATCAAAATCCCAGCAGGCACTTTTGTAGAAATTGAGGAGTTGATTCTAAAGTTTGTGTGCAAATGCAAATGATTCTTTATGTGAATGGCAAATGCAAATGAATCAACTAAAACAGTGTTGGAAAAGAACAAAATTGAAAGACTTACCCTACCTGATCTCAAGACTTACTCTAAAATTGTAGTGATCACTGTGGTGTGAGTTTGCAAAGGATAGACATAGATCAGTGGAACAGAAGAGAGTCCAAGAGACTTACATACATAGGGTCAACTGATTTTCAACAAAGATGCCAAAGCAATTCAATGGGGAAAGTATAGGTTTTGCATTCTATTGGCCAAAGCAGGTCGCAAGGTGCGTCCAGATTCAAGGAATAGGGAAATAGACTCAACTTTGATGGGAAGGGCAGCAAAGTCTCATTGCTAGGGATGTGGATGGAGACTGGGAGATATGAAGGACTGGATTCATTTTGGAACCTACCACCCCCGGGAACCTGAATGAGCCTCTGGGACCACTCATCAGACAACTCTGCTTGTCCACCAAGGTCTCAGCTCAAAGGCTACCTCCTCTGAGAAGCCATCCCAAATGGCTCTACCCCAAGGTGACTCACAATTACCATTTACCACAACGGGCCTGTTTAGCTCCCTCATAGCTCTTCCGTAATCTTGTTCATTCATTTCTTCATTGTTGATCTTCCCATTTAAGATGGCTTTGAAAATAAGTGAAAAGAAATGAGACTGGGGAGGCAGCCAGAAGCCAGGCTGTGAAAGGGGGAATACCCTCGTAAATTGAGACATTCAGTCGTAGAGAAATAGGATCAGCAGTTTCGAGCAAGGGGATAGCCTGACAGAACTGATCCTTCCTAAGGAGATCCCTGTGGCCAGGGCCTGGTGTAGAATTCCTTGGGAGGTGGGGTGAAGGAAGAATTGGAGGGGGTGAGAGCAGGGACACCTGAGGGTGGCTCTGACAGTCTGAGTGACAGTGAGTGGCCTGGTGAAGGGCCAGTGATGATGCGGAGGCAGGTCTCTCAAGGCTGATAGGGCCAGGCCTTATGATTTCTCAACAGAGTGTGGCCATATAGATGTTCTATGTGGAATGTCAACAATCTTTAACAAACAAGTTTAAACTAATAAAAATTTTAAACTATGTTGGGGGTGGGCTGTAGCCTGGGCCCCACTGGACAGCCTCTCTGCCAAGCATAACATAGTTATGATTTCACAGGCATAACTGTAGCTTAACTTGAACGCCTGGAATCCAGGTTATTGCTCTGAATGGCTTGTGTGTGCAACCCAAGATACAGCACCCAGGAGACAGGGTCAGGAGGTGTGAGGGGAGGAGCAGTAGGGAACTGTCAGCTCCAGGGCGGGGGTGGGGGTGGGGAGGGGTGGGGGTCGGAGGTGATGGAGGCCCGCCTGCTGCCCGCACTGGGAGGAACCTGGGACTCTGATACAGGAGGAGGAGGAGGAGGAACGCAGCTCTGTACTCATTTTCTCCTCTGCAAAGTGGGATCATCAGGGCCTAGTTCTCAGAGCTGGCGGATGGAGAAAGCAGGAACATGCCGTTACGTGGGTGGTGACGACCTTGAACCACGCAATCCTGCAGCCTTTGCCTAAACAAGGTCACTCAGCATCCACAGCAGCTCTGTGAGGTGTTATTGTTTCCTTTGCTGATGGGGACACTGAAGTTCAATAACTTGTCCAAGTCTATGAAGCGGGAAAGTGAAGAACAGGATCCAAGCCAGGCTTTAGCATCCCTGGTCCTGCCCGCCGTGCTCTACTCCCACATGTGGAAGTCCCTGGCACTTAGTAGGCCACACTGCCGGGGGGAGGGGAGAGAACCCATGGAGGCAGAAGGAGTGAGAGCTTTTATTAAGGTTTTCCTGGAAGGAATGGGTGAGGCAGGAAAGCAGGCTGAAGGGTTTAGGAGTGGAGAGTTTGAATAATTGGGGGGGCGGGGGGCTCTGGGCTATAGGGATGGTCCCTAGTTGTCCAATACCTGCTGGTCCCTGGGTCTACTTAGGGCAGGAGGTAGGAGGGAGCTGCGAGAGTTTAATGGGAGGAGTTGGGGCATGGCCTCACCTTGGTTGTCTGCGGACAGGTCGCTTGCCATCTCTGAGAGTTGGCTGGCCCTTCAGTGAGGAGGCCCAAGTGCCGGAGCATCAGGAACACAGAACGATAATAAAATAGAGTTCACACAGGGACTCAGTCCCATGTGGAGCAGACGTGGTTCTGCCCTAGGGAAGTTTACAGGCAGGATGGGGGACCAGCATGCAGGTAGCGAACAGCCAACCCAAGTTCAGGTCCTTCTCCTCTTCATTCCGTATCACACTCCGTCAGTCACATGCACTGAGTGCCTGCTGTGTGCCAGGCGCGGCTCCCGACCCTGGGGCCAAGCATGGACAGGCCCGGCTCCAGGCGCTTACACTCTAGGGGGAGACAATACGTAAACAAGAAATAAGCAGGTGCTCCTACTGGGGTATGCTGTTCCAAGGAAATGAGTGCAGGGATTATTAAAGAATAGGAAGTATCTGCATTGGTTTCTGCTCTGTTTCCTGCAACAGAGCTCCCCAAACTCTTATGAACCGGGGCACTGGGAGCATCTTTTGTTCTCCTGAGGTGACTCTGGGTGGGGTCCAGGCCAGGGGCTGGTCACTAGAAAGACCAAGCCATGATTGGAAGCTTGGACTTTTTAGCCCCACCTCCCATTCTCCAAAGAGGGGGAGGGATTGGAGGCTGAGGTGTAATCTGTCACACCCCTGTGATGCGGCCTTCATAACTTCCTAAGGTTGGAGTGCAAAGAGTGCCCAGGTTGGTGACCCCACCCACGGGTGGAGGGTGGTGCACCCCAACTCCACCAGGACCCTCACCGACCTCACCCTGTGCACCTCTTCATCTGGCTCTTCATCTGCACCCTTTATGTCCTTGACAGTAAACCCGTAAATGCAAGTGTTCTGCTGAGCTCTGTGGGTCATTTTAGCAAGTTATCAAGGAGGCGGCCGTGAGAACCCTGAATTGGTCAGGGTGGGTTGGTCAGAGGAGGGCTGACAACCTGGGACTTGGGACTGGCAGTTTTGTGGGATCAAGCCCTTAACCTGTGGGGTCTGCACTGACTCCAGATAGTGTCAGAACTGAGTGAACTTGTAGGACACCCAGCTGGTGTCGGAGAATTGGCAGATGTGGGAAAAAGCCACGTCTATAGTCACAGAGTGTTCTGTGAGTAGGGAGTGTACTGAGTAGGAAAAACCGTTTCCCTTCAGTTGGTACAGGGGAGTTTTTCCCTTACAGAGCGTTAGCATGGAATCACTGGGGATGGGCACTTCAGGTAAGGTGGTTGGGGCTGGCCTCTCTGAAGAGGTGACATCTGAGTTGATGTTGAGTGAGCCATGCGCTCATGTGGAAGAGGGAGGAACCTCACTTTGCACAGCGAGTGCAGAGATCCTGAGGCCTTGGTGTGGTGGGGCGCCTGTCCTGAGCTCAAGAGGGAATGTGTTGGGCCCCGAGCTCCCCTCTACGCCATCCTTCCAGGTGGACTGTGAGCAGGGCTCCAGGACCCTCGCCGTGTGCAGTGATCTGGGCGGCTCTTGGCAGTTTTTGCTGCCTCCTATTACACATTCTCATTAGAGTAAATGGCTCAGAAAGACTTCCCCAGCCAGTCAGGAGTTTTATTGTGCATTCTGTGAGAACGACGGTCACATTTGCCTCTCTCCTTCCTGGAACCGCAGTCACTCTGATGACACAGGGATCCCAACACAAAGCAAGGACCAGGCTCAGTGAGCATTAAACTACGGGATGTCTGTTTGCTCTTAAATTCAGAGCCAAGGACCAAATTGCATTGCGGACCGAGTCTAAGGGAAGAACTAGCATAACACAAGGAAAACGAGTTTTGTTGAGGATCTAACCTTCCTTTGCTCTCCTCCCCAATTCCATTCTCTGAATTTTGATAAAAAAATGATGAGAAAAACAACAAAAATAGTGACAACATCATTAATAATTGTTGTTTCACAGTTGCTTCCACCATTCTTCTTTAAATGTTTTTTATTGAGATGTAATTGATGTGTAGTTAATTGTACAGCATTTGGTACCTTTATTTACGGCAGTACCATCACCACGGTAGCATTAGCTGGCACTGCCGCCATGTCACGTCGTGACCATTTCTCTTCTGCCTGAGAACAATGATCAGAGCAGCTTCTTCTGCATCTACTGTTCTCAGTGGCCTTTAGCGCCAAGTAACCCATGTGCCAAAGAGGCTGTTGGTTCTGCATTCTTCATTCGTTCATTAAATTCTTAAGCCACCTTTCATTTTTTTTCTGGAATGTGAAGCTCTTTTTAATTGAAGTACAGCTGACATACAACATTATATGAGTTTTAGGTGCACAACATAGTGATCTCACATTTATATACCTTACAAAGTGATCACTACACTAAGCCTAAGAACCATCTGTGCACAGGTGGGGTCCCTTGGCCTGGCTGGCGATTGGGGCCAATCAGGGCTGTTTCCCACCCTGATTGGGTCCCAGGGCCTATTGAGGGGGCCAGCTGGGGAGAGGGGCTGTGAGAGGTTGGCCGTCCACAGGAAGTTGGCTGTGGAAGCGTACTGACCATCAAGGGGCAGCTCCTGCATTGAACATCTGCCCCCTGGTGGTCAGTGCACATCAAAGCGAGCAGTTGACTGCTCGTTGGGTCATTCGGTCACTTAGGCTTTTATAGATTATTGACTGTATTCCCTATGCTGTACTTTACATCCTCATGACTTATTCATGCTATAAGTTTGTACTTCTTAATCTCCACCCCTCCACCGCCCAACCCCTCTGGCAGTTATCAGTTTGTTCTCTGTATCTATGAGTCTGTTTTGTTTGTTCATTTGTTTAGTTTTTAGATTCCACATATAAGTGAAATGGTACAGAATTTGTCTTTCTCTGACTTTTTCACTTAGCCTAATACTTTCTGGGCCCATCCATGTTGTTGCAAATGGCAAGTTTCATTCTATTTTATGGCTGAGTAATATTCCATTGTACCATATCCATTGCTCCCATAGCATGGCTATTGTAAATAATGCTGCCATGAACATAGGGGTGCATATATTTTTTCCAATTAATGTTTTTTTTTTCCCGTGGATAACTGCCCAGAACTGAAATTGCTGCATTGTATGGTGGCCCTATTTGTAATCTTTTGCTGAGCCTCCATACTGTTTTCTGTAGTGGCTGCACCAATTTGCAATCCCACCAATAGTGCACGAGTCTGCTCTTTGCTCCACATCCTCTCTAACACTTGTTATTTCTTTTCTTGGATGATAGCCATTCTGACAGGTGTGAGGCGATATCTCAGTGTGGTTTTTATGTGCATTTCCCTAGTGATTAACGATGTTCCACGTATTTTTAAGGGTCTGTTCACTGTGTCTTCTTTGGAGAAATGTCTGTGTAGGTCTTCTGCTCATTTTTATTTTATTTTTTTAATAAATCTTTATTGTTCAGATTATTACAGGTGTTCCTCTATTTTTTCCCCCATAGCTCCCCTCCACCTGATTCCCCACCCCACCACATGCCCTTACCCCCCACCACTGTCTTCATCCATAGGAGTAAGATTTTTGTCCAGTCTCTTTCCGCACCCCTCACACCTGCTTCCCCTGAGAATCGTCAGTCCATTCCCTTTCTATGTCCCTGATTCTATTAAATTCACCAGTCCATTCTGTTCTTCAGATTTTTTATTCACTTGATTTTTAGATTCACTTGTTGGTAGGTATGTATTTGATGTCATTTTGTTGTTCATAATTTTTATCTTTACCTTTTTCTTCTTCTTCCTCTTCTTAAAGAATACCCTTCAGCATTTCATGTAATCCTGGTTTGATGGTGATGAACTCCTTTAGCTTTTTCTTGTCTGTGAAGCTCTTTATCTGACCTTCAACTCTGAATGATAGCTTTGCTGGGTAGAGTAATCTTGGTTGTAGGTTCTTGCTGTTCATCACTTTGAATATTTCTTGCCACTCCCTTCTGGCCTGCATAGTTTCTGTTGAGAAATCAGCTGACAGTCATATGGGTACTCCCTCGTAGGTAACTAACCGTTTTTCTCTTGCTGCTTTCAAGATTCTCTCTTTGTCTTTTGCCCTTGGCATTTTAATTATGATGTGTGTTGGTGTGGTCCTCTTTGGATTCCTTTTGTTTGGGGTTCTGTGCGCTTCCTGGACTTGTAAGTCTATTGCTTTCACCAGGTAGGGAAAGTTTTCTGTCATTATTTCTTCTAATAGGTTTTCAATATTTTGCTCTCTCCCTTCTTCTGGCACCCCAAAAATTCGGATGTTGGTTCGCTTAAAGTTGTCCCAGAGGCTCCTTACACTATCTTCATATTTTTGGATTCTTTTTTCTTTTTGTTTTTCTGGTTGGATGTTTTTTGTTTCCACATATTTCAGATCTTTGGTTTGATTCTTGGGGTATGTTGATCTACAGTTGAGTTTCTGTATATTCTTTATTTCAGACAGTGTATGCTTCATTTCTGACTGATCCTTTTCCATTTTTTTGGCATTCTCATTAAGCTCCTTGAAGGTCTCATCAAGTTTCTCGGCGGTTTTAAGAAGATTCTTGAGTAACCTTATAAATGTGGTTCTGAACTCTATGTCATCCAGTAGTTTGCTTTCCTCCGTTTCTTTCATTCGTGATATGTTTCTTTGTCTCCACATTTTGGCTGCTTCCCTGTGTTGATGGAGTAGCTTTGTGTGGTAGGTGACCTATAGGGGGCAGTAGCTCAGCCTCCCCAATCACCTGATGTGGATGCTCTTGGTACACCCCTTTGTGGGCTGAGTGCAAAGACTTGGTATAGTTAAGCCTTAATTGCTGTTGGCATACTGGGAGGAATTGACCTCCAGGCCAATTAGCTGTGAGCACTCACTGTATCTATAATGGAAGAACTGCTGCGCTGAAGACACACTTATAGGGCAGGACTTGTTTCAGTGGGGCTTTGGTGCTCACTGAGTCTGCCTCTTGACTGTGTCACTTATGGATGTGAGGAGTTGAAATCTGGTGTCTCACTCTGACCACTAGGTACACTGGCTTCTGGATCTCCAATGGGGTGCAGATCAGCTACTGTCTGAGGCCACCCAGCAGGAGCTACAGTGAGAGCTGCAGTTTTCTCCTCTTTGCTTGGGGTTTGGAGGTTTTGGAGCTGTCTGACCCAGGCTGCAAGTTTGCTACGTTAAGCTGCAATAGGGCAGGGCTTTCTTATGCTAAATACGCTGCTTGGAGCTTGGGTGGGGTTTGCAGGGCGGGGCCTCAGGGTGTCACTAGGCTAGGGCGTGGCAAACAGCAATAGCTGCTAGTTAGCTGGCTCTGTGTCCCCGAGGGCGTCCCGAAGTCCTGTGCCCCAGTACCGTAAACAATTATTCCTGCGTGCAGCTCTGCAAGCAAGCCACCCTCACTGGCAGACAGTCCAGCTTCTCCCCGTAGGAGTTTGGGTCCCCTGCGTCTCCCCAGAAACTGGATTTCAGAGTAGTCGGGGGCTTGTCTCCCTTTGGGTTGAAAAAAGCAACGCCAGCCGCCAGCCCGGATCACGCGCCTCAGTACCTCAGCTTTTCAGCGCTCATGCATGTCTCAATGCTCTTTTCTCTTTCCTTCTAGTTGTAGAACTTCCACTCAGCCAGCTTTCTCGTGGTTCTGGGTGATAGACGTTTTGTCTTTTAGTTGAATTTTTGAAATTGTTGCGCGAGGCAGCAGTTTAGGTGTTTACCTACGCCGCCATCTTGGATTCTCTTCTGCTCATTTTTAATTGGATGATTTGATTTCTGATGCCAAGTTTTATAGTTCTTTATATATTTTGGTTATTAACCCTTTATCAGATATATCACTTGCAAATATCTTCTCCCATTCAGTAGGTTACCTTTTCATTTTGTTGATGGTGTCCTTTACTCCGCAAATGTTTTTTGGTTGAATGTAGTCCCGTTTGTTTATTTTTATTTTGTTGCCCTAGCCTGATGTCAAAGAGTTTATTGCCTGTGTTTTCTTCTAGGAGTTTTATGGTTTCAGGTCTTATGTTCAAGTCTTTAATCTCTTTTGAGTTTATTTTTGTATATGGTGCAAGAAAGTGGTACAATTTATATTTTTGCATGTAGCTGTGCAGTTTTTCCAACATTATTATAATAATTTTTAATCCTCACCCAAGCACATGTTTATTGATTTTAGAGAGAAAGGAAGAGAGGGAGGAAGGGAAAGAGAGTGAGAGAGAGATCAGTCAGTTGCCTCCTGTACACACTTCGAATGGGGATGGAACCTGCAACTGAGGTATGTGTCCTGACCTGAAATCGAACCTGCAAATTTTTGGTGTCTGGGATGATGCTCCACCCAGCTGAGCCCCCCGGCTGGGGCTTCCCAACATTATTAAAGACTTTTCCCTATTGGATATTCTTGTCTCCTTTGTCATAAATTTAATTGGTTATAAAGGCAGGGGTTTGTTTCTGGGCTCTTTATTCTGCTGTTGTGCCAGTACCATGCTGTTTTAGTTATTTGAAATTAGGGAGAGTGAGGCCTCAACTTCAATTTCATTTACTTCTGCTCTGGTCTTTATTGCTTCCTTCTTTCTGATAACTTTGGGCTCTGCTCCCTCTTTTCCTAGTTGCTTTAGGTCTAAGGTTAGATTACACGAGGCTTTTCTTGTTTCCTGAGGGCCTATGTTGTTATAAACTCCCCCCGTAGAAGGGCCTCCAATGGTCGAATAGATTTTGTAACAGTGCTTCTATTTTCATTTGTTCAAGGTGTTTTTTGATTTCCACCACGTTGTTCAGACTCTACATGTTATTCTTTCCAGTTTTCTTCTTACAACTGACTTCTAGTTTCATGCCATTGTGGTCAGAAAAGATGCTTGGTAGGATTTTAATCTTCTTAAATTTATTGACTTGTTTTGTGGCCCAACATGAGGTTTAGCCTGGAGAATGTTCATGTGCACTTGAAAAGAATGTGTGCCCTACTGTTCGGGAATGGAATGTTCTGTACACATCTAAGTCCATCTAGTCTCACTGTCACTTAAAGCCAACGTTTCCTTGTTGATATTGTCTGGAAGATCTTTCCATGGGGTGTACGTGGGGCGTACAAGTCCCCTACTATTATAGGATTGCTATCAATCTCTGCCTGTATGTCTGTTAATATTTGATTTATGTATGTAGGTGCTCCTATGTTGGGTGCACAGATCATTACAAGTGTTAGAGCCTCCTGTTGGATTGATCCCTCTATCATTATGTCATACTAGAGGCCCGGTGCACAAATTTGTGCATGGGTGGGGTCCATCTGGCCCACCCCAATTGCCCTGATTGGGCTGGGCCAGCCAGGGGGGAGGGGCCGCAGGCAGTTGGCCAGCCCTGCCCCCAATCAGGGAGGGAGGGTGATCAGGGGCAGGGCCAGCTGGGGGGAGGGGCCATGGGCGATTGGCCACCCCGCTCCCTGGTTGAACTCCCAGTCAAGGGGACAAGTTGCATATTAGCCTTTTATTATTAGGATCCTTGTGTCTTGTTACAGTCTTTGTTTTAAAGTCTATTTGGTCTAAGTATTGCTGCCCCAGCTTTTCTTTCATTTCTTCTTGCATGAAATATCTCTTTCCGCCCATCCCCTTTCAGTCTGTGTCTATTTTTAGATATGAAGTATGTCTCTTGTTGGCAGCATATGTATTTGTCTTGTTTTTTTATCCATCCAGACACCATGTCTTTTGAATGGAGCACTTAGGCCAGTGGTTCTCAACCTTTCTAATGCCGCGACCCTTTAATACAGTTCCTCATGTTGTGGTGACCCCCAACCATAAAATTATTTTCGTTGCTACTTCATAACTGTAATTTTGCTACTGTTTATGAATCGTAATGTAAATATCTGTGCTTTCCAATGGTCTTAGGCTCTACAGCAGCGGTTCTCAACCTGTGGGTCGCCTAAGACCATCGGAAAACACAGATATTTACATTACGATTCATAACAGTAGCAAAATTACAGTTATAAAGTAGCAACAGAAATAATTTTATGGTTGGGGGTCACCACAACATGAGGAACTGTATTAAAGGGTTGCGCCATTAGAAAGGTTGAGAACCACTGACTTAGGCCATTTACATAGAAAATAATTGTTGATAGGCATGTACTTATTGCCAGTTTGTTTTCATATTAGCTTTATAAGTGGTTGATCTACTAATCTTTACTATATGTTTGCCTTTTCTAATGAGAGATTCTTTTCTTTCATATATTTTCTTATTTCTACTTTTGGTCTGTTCTTTTCTGCTTAAAGAATTACCTTTAGTCCATACCATCCACTTAAGTAACAACTTTGTAGAGACTGGAGGGAGAAACTCAAGCATATTTAATGGACTCTAAGATGAATCCTCATTTTAGGAATGCAATGTTTTCCTTTAATGTGTCTTTGGAGGGACTGCGGAAACGAGATAGTTAACTTCTGTCCCCATGTCTACAAACTCACAGACAGCATTACTGGAAAGACGCAAATTTTTAAAACCACCGTTTTAAAATACTGTTTTATAAGTCACAGTTTGTATAAATAGAGACCACCCCCTCACCCCCTCTAGTTTGTCTAATCAGCTAAGGTAGGGGTTAGCAAACTATGGCCCACAGGCCAGATCAGGCCCAACTCCTAATATTGTAAATAAAGTTTTATTGGAACCCAGCCATGCTTCTCTATTTATGTATTGTCTGTGGCTGCTTTCCTCTACAGCAGCAGAGCTGAGTAGTTGCAACAGAGGCCATATGGCCTGCAAAGCCTAAAATCGCTACTATCCAGCTCTTCACAGGAAAAGTTTGCTTGGTCCTGGTCTAGGATACAGGGGATGCAATCTGGCCCCCTGCAGACCATCATAGCCTACAGGTACGTTTTGCTGATGTTCTAAAAAGTGAAGTAACAGCAGGCACAGGGGCAGCGTGGTCCCTGCAGTTGGCACCTGGCCTGCTTCATCCCTTTATCTCACTGCCTGTGTCTTATAGGCAATTGGACCCCATCCCTGGTTAGCAGATCAGGAAGGATGTTGGCTCTACCTTGAGCTAGCTGTGTGTCCCTGATAAAACCACTCTACTCTCTGGCCTCCGTTTCCCCACTTCTCAGGCAAGGGGTTGGATTACCCGGCCCCTCACAGGCCGTAGTCCTGCTACTCCAAGTGTGGCCCTCAGATCAGCAGCTTGGACGCCCAGAGCTCATTGGAAATGCAGCCTCTCGGGTCCTACCCACACCTGCTGCACCGGAACCCCATTTTAACAAGCTCCCCAGGTGACTCCCACACATGCTGCTTCTGAGAAGCATTTCTCAGGAATGTCCCCTTCCTGGTGTGAGGAAGGGTGCAAATGCCTATCTCTACTGGTGCAAATGCCTATCTCTACTTTCCAAGTTGGAGGCCTTTGGGCATTTGAGTTTCTGAGTTGCCTTTATACCTGGGGTGAGTTGGACGAGATATAAAATGTACGGTCTTATTAGTAGAATGTCTCCCAGCCTTCTTGCAGGTTCTCTTGTAAGACTTGGTGGGACCCGTTGTGTGTTTGACAGGAGGAATACAGGACAGGCAATGCCTGGCTTGGAAATGGCAGCTAGACCAAGAAGAAGTATTGTAGGGTGGAAAAAAAATGTTCTCCCACCTTTCTAAGTTCTTCCGGCTGGACTAATAATCAATTCACACGAGGTGGATCATCAGGAGAAAGTGACCAACTTATTGCATATGTGCATATGGGGGTTCCCCAAGAATGTGGGACCTGAGGACATGCTGAGCATTAAGCCTTAAATACCATTCTGGACTAAGGAGAGGGAGGCAGAGGTCTGGGTCTTCAAAGAGAAAGTAGGCAATTCACAGGTAGCTGAGGAAAGCAAACGTGTTTGGCCACAGAGGGGACACAGAGGGAGGGTAAGGTGCTTGGGCCCTCCCAGTCTGCCACACAGAGTTCACATATGCCAAAGAGAATATGCTAAGGTTTCCTCCCTGAAGCAAGCTTTTCTCTCTGATTTCCTTTAGGCAGGTAAAGGAGAAGGTAAAACACAACTCCTCCTGAGTTTGTTGGGCTTTCTTTCTGCTTGAAGTAATCTGCGTGCCAGGGGTAACACATTCACCGTGTGTGTGTGCGTGTGTGTGTGTGTGTGTGTGTGTGTGTGTGTGTGTGTGTATCAAGAGGCTGAAATGTTCTCTGTGGGCAGGTCATATTTGAGCATTTATTAGAAGGTTTGAGTGATTAGAAACAAGGAAAGGAAGTTTGCTGATGAACTTTAGAAAAAACACACAAATTTTTTAAACTGCTGTTTTGAAGAGGAGAGGATCTTGCAATGGAGCCACCTCCTTCATGTTCCACTGTTGGGTAATACAAACAACAACAATACACATAAAAGCTTAGGGAACACTTAAGTGCCAGGAGCTGTTCTAAATCTTTAAACATGCATAAACCCCTTTAATCCTCAGAGCAACCCTGTAAGGCAAATATTACAACTCTCCGCATTTTATAACAAAGAAACCTGGGAACAAAGCCACATGTCTTCTCTAAGGCGACAGAGTAGTGTCAGGATGAGAATGGAGACATCTAGCTCCAAGGCCCATACTGTCCGTGACAGCGTTGCCCTGTGAGGCACATAGGATCTATTTGGTGAGTGACTGGGAGAGATCAGGATGGCTAGAGTTATTTGCAAGGAGGCTGGGACTGTCTTGGGAAGGAGCACAAGCTGGGATTCTGCGTGGGGCATAGTAGGTGCTGAGTAAATGCAGAATCAATGAATAAAAGGGATGAACTAGTGATTGAGTTGCCTGTTGTTCAGAAGACAAACCACAGAGTCTGACATAGTATAGTCTGGTCAAGGCCAAACCAATCACATAGTCGGTTGAAACTGAGCATTTGGAGGAATCACCCAGGGGTTCCTGGAAAAGGTGGCAGAAGGGTGGCCTTTTAGATGGGAACAAATGTCAAAAGCCTGTTGTTTGCAAACTCTTGTCCAAGCAATCACAGACACCTCTCCTGCAGAGCGGGACCACACAGGCAACACACCGAGCTGACAAACACCTTCCCGTTTGGCCTGGGACTTTGGCGGGAGCATGTTCTTCCATCCAGTTTGGCACCACATGGTCGCTGGTGTTGGTCAAGGATGCCTGCCTGTCTTCTCTTGCTGCCTCTCCCCTTATCAGTGGAAGGTGAACGCCACAGCGCTCCCTGTCAGCCAAAGCACAAGCCATTCCCTTGTAGGGCCAAGGCTGGCGATCTTTTGCAACAATATTTCATAATTTATATATTTGATTAAGAAGCAGAACCTGAGCCAGCAGCCTGCATAATCTAGCATATTGGGATCATTTGCTGCTTGTGTCACTCTTCTATTTTAAAACTTTCCATATTTGAACTCGTGGAAGTACATCCCTCACATTTATTAAACTTTTCCCATAAAAACAGTTTAGTAAGTCTCCATCACCTTCCATAAAATTAAGCAGAAAAGGACACCACAAAACCTTGTAGACATTTCCTTTAGGGAATACCATTTTATTTAGGCTGCCTTTAAAAACATTAGCCTTTCCTTGCCAGTAATTAAAAAAATATCAAGACAAATAAGATTTTTAGTGGCATGATAATTTCTTCAAGATGGGCTTTGTGACTTGGCTTCTATCCTTGCTCTTTGCTGCTGCCCTCCCTGGCCTCCCAGGTGCCTCCATTCCCCAATCCTGGGAGTCTTAGTCCTGTAGGTTCTGTGGGTTCGTTCTCTTCCATTTTCTCTGACCACCGCTTTCCTGTGCTTTGGCCCTGCATTGTACCCACCGTCCCTCTCTTCAGAGGCCTGAGCCAGCTCTGCTTTGCCTAGAAGGCTTCTCTTTGCTACCTCCAGCTCCCACAAGGCCTCTGTTTTCCACATGGGGCCTGTTTCACCTGATTTGGGTGTGGCTGTCTTTTTGAATCCTTTCTTCTCCCCATCAAGTTGGCTGGTTGGCACTGTGACCAAGGCCAGTCTCAGTACCCTGGCCATCTAGGCGCAGTGATTGGTCAAAAGAAAGGCACGTGACCCACATTGGGCCAACCAGAGTCATTCCCTGAAAGTCCCAGAAGGAGAGACTTCCTATTCATTGGGGTCACTGGCTCCAAGGGCCAAAGGGACCCTCAGCTGCTGCGGAGGCCTCATCTGCTACCACCTGGGTGAGCCTGCCTGAGGGTGAAGCCACCGTGGAGGAAAACAGAGGGGAGAGATGGAGAAAGGAATGAACTTCATAATTTGAACTGCTGGATCCAGTTGTTCCTGAAGTTAGCCCTTCTCTTGAACTTTCTGACCAGAAAGTAAATTCTAGAATGTGGATTCCCTCTAATTGGGGCATGGGGGGAGGGCAAGGTGAGGGGGTTAAACTGGTTTGAATTGGATTTCCTTCACCTGCAACAAGAGAGGCCTGGATAATAGTTCTTCTGTTTGCAGTCCAAATCCTTTCTGTTGTTTAAGAACCAACATTGTCCCAAACTCAGAACAGAGAAACACTTTATGCTGAAGCCTGCATGCTTTATTATCATAGACTAGAGGAATCAAACAAAGAGATCATTTTGCTTCACAGGAGCAGAATGTGACTGGATGCAAACAGCAGCTGAGATCAAAGGGCAAGCCTCTTATCTTCTTCCCTCGGTGGCAGCCGCTCAGCATTGGCTTGTCAATGGCCGAGACATGTCAATGGCCAGCACAGATGTCCTTGCAGTCTTGTCTTTCATGTAACTTTCTCATGTTTGAAGCCAAACATTTGGAGCCGAAGTCTGATAACTTGGTGAGTCAGTGCTCATGTCACTGTTGTTTGCATCCCCATGGGACAGACTTGATTAAAAACCCAAATCAAATCAACTACGGAGTAGAATGGCTTCAGAAATGTGTAATTCACATGAGCTGAAACATGACATTTCTTGGGTACCAGTCGCATTGTTTTTGGCTACAATGACCAAGATCCCCACTGATGGGAAACCGTCTGATAAAGAAGTTTATCAGACAATGTGGAAATCTATCACCCTGCATTAAAGAATAAAGAAATAATTCTCATGTAAGAAGAAGCCTAGAGCCAAGGTCACTGGGTCAAGGACATAACCAGGGACCTATGCTCTGTTTAACTCTCAGCACGAGTCCATAATCCTGCGACTGGCTTGGTTCCCGTGTCTCCTCAAGGTTCTAAGGTGGCACCAGAAGTTTCAACCCAACAGCACCAGCTTCAGATGAGGGAACTCCTTGAGAAACGGCGGATTCCAAACTGGGCTAAAGAAAATACAACATGAGCTGGGCATTTCTCACCATGACAGAATGTAAAGTTGTATTTATAGAATGATGGGGCCTTGGCCGACGTGGCTCAGTGGATAGAGCGTCGACCTGCGGACTGAAAGGTTGCAGATTTGATTCTGGTCAAGGCCACATGCCTGGGTTGCGGGCTCAATCCCCAGTAGGGGGTGTGCAGGAGGCAGCCGATCAATGATTCTCTCTCATCATTGATGTTTCTATCTCTCTCCCTCTCCCTTCCTCTCTGAAATCAATAAAAATATATTGAAAAGAAAGAAAGAAAGAAAGAAATAGCTATTGTCTATTATAAAAAAAGAAAAAGAGAATGATGGGGACATGTCAGGAAGACATAGCCAGCTTGAAGGAGTTTTCTTTGGCCAAATTTGGAACAATTTGAGCATCAAAATAAATAATGATAGCAACAGATGATAAACAATTGGATGAAAAAGACATCCGTAAGTCCAAACTTATATAAATGTATAAATAATAAGGAGAAGATAGAGCTTGTCCTTGTATTAGAATGCTAAGTAATAAATATTGAAGCAATGATTGGATTAGAGAAATCAACATTTGGCAATTATTACAGTAATCATGAATTCAGTCAAGAAACATCAATATATACTAAGAACCAGTGGGTAGAATTTTTATGGGGAACAGGATATTAACATAGTCTCAAAGTACCTTCCCCAAAATGCTCATTAAATACAAAGAGAAGAAGAATTAGTTGCCACTGGCAAAATTAGGAAGTGTCTAAGGTTAATACCAATACTAATGAAACAAATAAGAACCTTTTATTATCTGATCAGGTGCAATGAGACACTTCCATGGCATTCCTGCCAAAAAATGCATAACCTGGATTCTAATTATGAGAGAACATCAGAAAAATCCAGGTTGATGGACATTGTACTCAGTACGTGGCCTTTAATATTCTAAGATGTCAAGATTATAAATGTCCAAGAAAGAAGGAGGAGCACTTTCAAACCACAGGAGGCCGAAGAGACAAGGTAACGAAATGGGACACATAATCCCGGAATGGATCTTTTTGCTATAAAAGCCCTTATGGCACAATTGATAAACTTGATTTGTACCTGAGGATTAGCTGACAGATGTTAACTCCTGATTTTGATGGTTGTGGCGATGTGGAGAATGTGTGGTGATGTGGAGAATGTTCTTATTTGTAGGCGTTACACACTGAAATATTCAGGAGTGCTGGGGCATTGTGTTTGCCTCCTCCTCAAGTGGTTCAAGAAGAAGAGTCTTTGTTCTCTTCTTGTAACCTTTGGTAAGCTTAAAATGGTATCAAAAGGAAAAGAAGGCAGGCATTTTCCTCCAGAGCATCTCTTTTCATTAGGGAAGAGAGGTTTTTAAAAATGTGTTTTTATTGACTTTTAGAGAGAGAGGGATACAGAGATAGCAACATCTATGAGAGAGAAACATCATCAATCACCTGCCTTCTGGGCACCCCCTCCTGGGGATCGAGCCTGTAACCGGGGCATATGCCCTGATCTGTAATCAAATGGGAAACCTCTTGGTTCTTGGGTCAATGCTCAATGCTGAGCCCCACTGGCTGGGCAAGGAAGGAAACTATTTTAAGCAGCCCCCGATTGAGAAGCCTATTGGCCAGGATTGGGTCCCGTGTCTTTTCTCCAGCTGCAAAGGAGACTGGGAAAGTGAGTTTATATAATGGAAGTGGGTTCTTCCCACCAGGAAGAGGAAGTGGGGGTGGAGAATGGCAGTGTAGGCGGCCAACAGTGTCTGCCTCTTTCTGAAGTCTTTTTTAAAAAATCTTTATTGTTCAGATTATTACAGTTGTTCCTCTTCCCCCTCCCCCACAGTTCCCCTCCACCCAGTTCCCACCCCACCACACCCCATGCCCTTACTACCACCACCCCCCCTCCCACTGTCCTCATCCATAGGTGTAAGATTTTTGTCCAGTCTCTTCCCACATCCCCACTCCCCTTTTCCCCCAAGGATTGTCAGTCCACTCCCTTTCTATGCCCCTGATTCTATTATATTCACCAGGTTATTCTGCTCATCAGATTTTTTTACTCTCTTGATTTTTAGATTCACTTGTTGACAGATATGTATTTGTTGTTCATATTTTTTTATCTTTACCTTTTTCTTCTTCCTCTTCTTAAAGAATACCTTTCAGCATTTCATATAATACTGGTTTGGTGGTGATGAACTCCTTTAGCTTTTCTTATTGGTGAAGCTCTTTATCTGACCTTCAATTCTGAATGATAGCTTTGCTGGGTAGAATAGTCTTGGTTGTAGGTTTTTGCTATTCATCACTTTGAATATTTCTTGTCACTCCTGTCTGGCCTGCATAGTTTCTGCTGAGAAATCAGCTGACAGTCGTATGGGTGCTCCCTTGTAGGTAGCTAACTGTTTTTCTCTTGCTGCTTTTAATATTCTCTCTTTGTCTTTTGCTCTTGGCATTTTAATTATGATGTGTCTTGGTGTGGTCCTCTTTGAATTCCTTTTGTTTGGGGTTCTGTGCGCTTCCTGGACTTGTAATTCTATCTCTTTCACCAGGTGGGGGAAGTTTTCAGTCATTATTTCTTCAAATAGGTTTTCAGTATCTTGCTCTCTTCTTCTGACACCCCCATAATTCTGATGTTGGTACGCTTGAACTTGTCCCAGAGGCTCCTTACACTATCTTCATATTTTTGGATTTTTTTTTCTTTTTTCTTTTCCAGTTGGGTGTTTTTTGCTTCTTTGTATTTCAAATCTTTGGCTTGATTCTTGTGATCCTCTAGTCTGCTGTTGGATCTCTGTATATTATTTTTTTATTTCAGTCAGTGTATGCTTAATTTCTAGTTGGTCCTTTTTCATATCTTCGAGGGTCTTGCTAAATTTATCGGCCTTTTCTAGAAAATTCTTGAAAAACCTTATAACTGTGGTTTTGAACTCTATATCCAGTAGTTTGCTTTCCTCCATTATTTTAATTTGTGACCTGTTTCTTTGTCTCCGCATTTTGGCTGCTTCCCTGAGTTGATAGAGTGGCTTTGTGTGCTAGGTGTCCTATAGGGCGCAGTGGCTCAGCTTCCCCAGTTACCTGAGGTGGACACACTTGGTGCACCTGTTTGTGGGCTGTGTGCACAGTCTTGTTGTAGTTAAGCCTTGATTGTTGTTTGTATCACTGGGAGGAATTGACCTCCAGGCCAATTGGCTGTGAGGATCAGCTGTGTCTATCATTGGAGAACTTCTGTGCTAGAGACACCCTTATGAGGCAAGACTTGCTTCTGTGAGGCTTTGGTGCTCACTGAGTCTGCCCCCTGAGTGTGTCCCTTATGGATCTGAGGAGTTGTAATCTGGATGGTCCTACTCTGACCCCTGGGTACACTGGCTCTTGGATCTCCAAGGAGGTACTAATTTAGCCTCTGCCTGAAGCCACCCAGCAGGAGCTACAGAGAGATCTTCAGATTCCTCTTCTTTGTTTGGGTTTTGGAGGTGCCCAGATGAGGCCCAACTGTGAAGCAATGCAAGCTGCTATGGGACCTTGGGCCTTCTTTTGGATGTTCTGGGTCTCTCTGACTCAGCTGCAGTTTGATAGGTAAGTTTAGATTTCAAAGGACCAGACCATTCATATGCAAAAGCCTCTGCACACAGCTTGGGTGGGGTGGAATCTCAGGGTGGAGCAAACAACAATGGCTTCCCTTCAGCCCTGCCCTAAGAGGCCCGTGGGTCTCAGTGTCCTGCAATAATCTCTGCAAGCACCTCTGAGAGAAAGCCACCCTTGAATTCCACCTGCTTCCAGACAGTCCAGTTTCTCCCGTTGTGAGTCTGGGTCCCCAGAGTCTCACCTGGAACTGGAGTTCAGAGCAGTCGGGAGCTTGTGTCTCCCTCTGGCTTGAAAAAGCCAGCCACATACTCAGTTGCCAGCCCTTTCCGTGCACGTGCCTCCATACCTCTGCCTTCCGCACCTACTCTGAGTGTCAGTGTGCTTTTCTCTGCCCTTCTAGTTGTAGAATTTCCACTCAGCCAGTCTTCCTGTGGTTCTGAATGATGTCCATTTTGTCTTTTAGTTGTAGTTTTGAAGTTGTTGTGCGAGGCAGCAAGTTCAGGTGTTTACCTATGCTGCCATCTTGGTTTTCCCTCTTCATTTTCTCAGTCTGAAGTCTTTACCTTTGGTGTGGGCCACTTTGGATACAGTGCCTTCAGCAACCGTGACTCATCCACAAGCCCCAGGCTGTTGGTTCTTTCATTTAGTTGCTAGGCATTGCACTGTGGATTGGAGAGACAACAAAGAGCCCATCCTCTCAAGAAGTTCCCACGGGAGCCTTTAGGATCTAATACATACAGCTCAGTGGAATCAGTGTGGTGCTCACCGTAAGCCTGGGGTATTGTGACAACACAGGTGAACCTAAAATACCCCAATGGACAGGGCAGGCCAGGGAAATATTACTAGGAACATTCACTCATGGGAATGGTGACCGCTCTTCTTACTGGCATGGGGGGTGGATCACGGAGCTGTTAACATTGTCATATTTAAAGCATATGTCTTTCCAATTCTGGTACAGTATCCCACTCAGCTGTGGCAGCCCCAGGGAAGAGGCAGCCACTGTGCACAGTGTGGGGACCTGGGGGGTGGGGGGCAAAGAGAACAGGTTACACACAGGGACCTGCAAGCTGTTCATTTGGCTTCTGAAAGGGGAGCAGGAAGCCAGGTGGGTTGGGGCCAGGAAAATTAAGAAACTGGATTGCAAGGCTAAGAAGTTTCAACTTCTGTGTGTGCAGTAGGGAGCGAGGAAAGTGCACAATGAGGCTATGTTTCTGAGCAGTTCACCTGTGTGTATACGGAGGATGAGTTCGTGGTGGGAAGACCCACTAGACAGTGGTCACCCACCTTTAGGACCTCATGGACCACTGGTCGGTGATGCTGCACTAGGAGACTATTGCCAGGCTGGGCAGAAAATGTTCAAGGTGTAATATGACCTTGGGGATGGAGGGAAAGAGATGGTGGAAGAGAAAGGACTATACCAAGTGATCCATCAGGGGTGGGGGAAGGTGTTAGCGACAATTCAGGTGTTCCAAGGATGGGGTGTCATCAGTAGACACAGGAAGGCAAGAGCATGCTCTAGGTGGGGTCCATGGGTCTGTAGTGGGCCATCACTCCCACCCACCAGAGTGTGGACAAAATCCACTAGGCATCATGCTGGGTTTCAGCAGAGGAGAGATCGGGCAATTCATAATCTTCCTGTCTAGCTGTCACCAACCCCTGTTTAAAACTCTTTGAAGGCTCCCCATTGCTTCTGGAACACAGACCAGCCTTTTCTGCCACCCAGAAAGCTGGAGTACCTCTGAGGCCTCAGCACCAATCTAATCCCCTGTCACTCTCTGTGCTCCTGCTACAACAGTCTTCTTTCAGCCCCAAGCATGGGTCATGCTCACCACTGTACCTCTAAAAGCAGTTAATAGTATTTAATAAACTGGTGCTACTTTAGCCCCAGGGCCTTTGCACATGCCGTCCTCATATCCATCTTTAACTGTCCCTTTCCTCTTTGCCTACTCAGGTGTACTCACTCTTTAATTATCAGTTCTAAGTGTCACTTTCCTAAGAGCACATCTGACATCCATGACTAGGTCCAATATCTTTCATATACTTTATAGCAACATGTACCTCCCCTTTATAGCATCCATAGTAGATGTATTTTCACATTGATTGTGGGATATTTGCCCAGAATATCCCCTGCAGACTGTAAAATACAGTGTTTTTTGTTTGTTTGAGTGTTATAGATCTGTAACCACTACAGGAATTGGAACGCTGTAGTACTCACTGAAGATTTGTGGAATGAATGAATGAGTGAGTAGATGAATGAATATTCCATTGATGTTTCTGGGAAGGGACTGAGAAGCAGCTTATACTTGCGGAGCACCTTCTAGGACAGGGAGAATTTCAACAGAAGGAACTGGTCTTCCCGTAACCAGCTCAGAGCTAGCAGAAACATGGTGGGGGGATCTTGATCAAAGGGAGTTTCCGGATGTCTCGGAGAAATAGGCAAAGAAAATTCTAGAGACATTATGAGTCATAAGACCAGAAAGACAGCCATGTTTTGGGACAATTCAAATGTCAGGGTGAGCACTTGGTTCTTAACTTGTGAGGTGCTGGGGAGCTAGGAGAGTGGGTGAGGACGACGGCACTCACAGCTTCTCTCCAAGGAGACAGACCCGAAAAGGCAGGAAACCCAGTGTGGCTGAAGAGGCGGCAGCAAAAACCAGGTCAGGAGGGTATTGCCTTAGCTTTGGCCAAACTTGCAAAGCACATGAATGAGGGACTGCAGATAAGATGGCAAGAGCAAAATCTGGGTGATGAAATTCAAGAGTCTTGGCAACAGATGGGAAGTTTAAGAAAGAAGGAAGGTCTGGAGATGAGACTGGGAGTTCTAGGGCTCATGCCTTTTTGTGCCTTGTATCTGCAGTAGAAAAAGATGTCATTTCTTAGAAATGGTGGGAGAGAATTAACTTGGAAGCTGCACATGCTCAGAGAGGCCATAAAAAGAGAGAAAATCGCATTCCAACAACTAGAGTATCTAGTCATTCCATGTTCAGTTGGCAAGGTCTGTCCACACAAGTCACCGTGTCCCATGGCCGTGTTTGGCGGCTCCCCAACATTCTACCTGGTCATACACCCAGAGGGGCCCCCCATTACCTGCTGGGCTCTGAGGCAGGGAGTTGGGTCCCTTCTCTTTAAGCAGCTCATCATCCCCAGGAGGCTGCTTGTTGCGACACCATGAAACGTAACACACGTTTCCATCCGGGATCTGGGGAAACCCGAAATGGGGGCTGGGGATTCTGCCCCAAGGACCTACATTCTCCAAAGAGCTAGATGAGACACACCTGCGAAGAGGCACACCTGCACTTTCAGTGCCTGTGCCAGTACCAGCATCCAAGGAATGGGCTAAACAGGTGCCAGGAAACCACAGCCTCCGTGTCAATAATTAGATAAGGGCATGTGTAGACTGCATACAATGTTTATTGCTATATTTATCATGCCAAAAAAGTTTTTATTTAAAATTAAAATTCCATTGGAAAGGAGGCAACAAACGATCATTGGGATCCCAGCCTGCTCCTAGAGGAGCTCCCAGGCTCACAAAAAGCACGCGCACTCTACAGCTACGCGGTTCCATCATTCAGAACTGCATTCTGGGAAACTCCTCCCGGAGGTCCCTTGAAGGATGCCAGCTGAGTCTCTAGTTGGTAGCTGGGACACAACAGCCACAAAGACAAAGTAACTCCATCCTAAGACTTCTCAGGTCATTTCTGGCTTTCCAACTATTGACCCTCAAGGATCCACCACCACCCAACCTAGAATATATGTGCGTATATATTCTCATGGAAAACAATATCATGGGTTTTATTGCTGGCTGGCTGTCACATCAGACCCTTAGGAGGGCCTCCCCACACCTGGCTTTCCTTCTCTGTGGGTGCCTGTGGGTCCCGGCCATGGACGGGCAGCCCTTCAAGAATGCCGGGACTTGCTGCACGTCGGGCACAGAAGCTGACCCTTGGTGACAATGTATGCCCGGCCGCTCAGCTGCTGCTCACAGCCCTCACAGACGAAGTGCTTCCGGTGCCAGGCCAGGTCCTCCACGCGCTGGTAGTCCTCTGAGAATATTATCTGGAAGGAGAACATAAGAAACGAACCTGCTAGAGACAGTGTGTTGAGGGCAGGTTGGAGGATGGTAGGTCAGCCTATCCTTGACCTTGTTTTGACCTTGACCTGCCTCCATGGAGAAATCAGACACCAGTCTGAGGCACTGAGTACAGTGTTTGGTGAAAGTCACGGTGGCTCCGTAGGTTCTCAGATGGAAAGAAAAGTCCTCCACCATCCGCAGGTTTTTCTTATCTAGTCTCTGGGACACTCTTTGGGTCAATTGCAACCCCCAGTTATGTTCTAAGACAATGTTAAATATCCCGTTGCGGACAGCCTAACAATAAATGTAGTGTTTCCTGTCACCATCGGCATGCAGACAGTAGTCGTTGTTGCCATTATTAATATACCTTAGAGTTCCTCTAGCCTTAACCTATATTGGAGCGTTGAACCCCTCTCATAGCATCTCTAGCTACTGTATTATATTATACTAGAGACCCAGTGCACGAAATTTGTGCATGGGGTGGGGAGTGTCCCTCAGCCCAGCCTGCACCCTCTCCAATCTGGGACCCCTTGAGGGATGTCCGACTGCCTGTTTAGGCCTGATCCTGGTGGACATCCCTCTCACATTCCAGGACTGCTGGCTCCCAATTATTCGTCTGCCTGCCTTCCTGATTGCCCCTAACCACTTCTGCCTGCCAGCCTGATTACCCCCTAACCACTCCCTGCCAGCCTGATTGATGCCTAACTGCTCCCCTGCCAGCCTGTTTGCCCCTAACTGCCCTCCCCTGCAGGCCTGGGTCCTGCCCCAACTTCCCTTCCCTGCAGGCCCAGTCACCCCCAATTTCCCTCCTCTGCCGGCATGGTCACCCCTAACTGCCCTCCCCTGCAGGCTTGATCACCCCCAACTGCCCTCCCTTGCAGGCCTGGTCCCTCCCAATTGCCCTCCCCTGCTGGCCATCTTGAGGTGGCCATCTTGTGTCCACATGGGGGCAGGATCCTTGACCACATGGGGGCAGCCATCTTGTTTTGGAGTGATGGCCAATTTGCATATTACTCTTTTATTAGATAGGATAGGGGCCTGATGCACGCGTGGGGGCCAGGTGGTTTGCCCTGAAGGGTGTCCCGGATCAGGGTGGGGGTTCCCTTGGGGTATGGGGTGGCCTGGGCGAGGGGCCTGTGGTGGTTTGCAGGCTGGCCATCCCCCCCGGTGACCCAAGCGGAGGCCCTGGTATCTGGGATTTATTTATCTTCTACAATTGAGACTTTGTAGCCTGGAGCAGAGCCAAGCCTTCTGCTTGCTCTATGGTGGCAGCCATTTCTGTTGGGATTTATTTATCTTCTGTAATTGAAACTTTGTAGCCTTAAGTGGAGGCCTGGGCCAGCCAGAGTGTGTGGAAAGCTTGGCTTCCTCCATTGCCGGGGAAACCCAAGCCTCCCTTCTGCTCTCTCCCTGGCTGCAGCCATCTTGGTCGGGTTAATTTGCATACTCGCTCCTGATTGGCTGGTGGGCGTGGCTGGTGAGCATGGCTGGTGGGTGTAGCGGAGTGATGATAAATTTGCATATTACTTTTATTAGATAGGATTAATGTTGTATTATTATATCACATTATTCTCCTTTAACCTAAGACTAACAGCAGCTCTCATTTTTAGTTACTTGGCCAGGCCCACGCCAAGCATTTTCATTCCGTATCTCATATTCCTTCATAGCAACATGGCATGGGCACTGTTATCCTAACCATTTTATAAGTGAGAAAACTAAGGCACAGGAGCTAGGTAACCACACAAGTAATAGATGCAGAGCTAGGTACCTGCCTCCCATTACACCCAGTCATGTCCTTCTGAGCACCTACTAAGTGCCAAGGCCAAGGCTGGAGAGGCACTCTGTGTCTGACCCATCCCAGCAACCTTAGGGTGCAAAGTAATACTGGCCCCATTTTCCAGATGCGAAATGGGCAGAGAGCATGGAGTGCAACCTGAGCCTCAGTTTTCCTCTCTGTGGGTCATATCATCAGTGAAGCCACACGCCCCTTGGCCTCTGGGTCTTCCCCCGCCATCGCAGGAGTGCCCCAGCCGCGCAGCCGCACTGGCTCTCACCTCATCACAGCCGGAGCAGCGGGGCCGCACGCTCTCGCAGTAGTGGCGGCCGCACCAGGGCGCACCGTCCTTCCAGAAGTAGATGAGGTCCACCAGAGGCTCGGAGCACTTGGTGCACACGAAGCAGGCGGGATGCCACTGCTTGCCATAGCCGGCCCTGTCTGAGTAGATCACGGGACTGTCGGCAGGTGCCACGCCCTTGCAGAGCTCACAGACCTGGAGGGGTGGGGGAACCCCGAAGATACAAGGTAGTCAGGAGAGCAAAGTGACACAGGATCTAGCTTCAACTCCAGTCTCTTTCCTTCCTAGGTGACCTCAGGCAAGTCACTGTCATTCCTCAGTTTTCTCATCTGCAAAGTGGGTTAATAGTGCCCACGTAGGAGGTTGGTGTGAGGACGACATAGAATACTTGTTTAGCACAGTGACTCTCAACCTTTCTGTTCTCAGGACACTTTATACTCTTAAAAAGAGTATAAAAACTTTTTTGTTCATAGAGTGATAGCTATTGATATTTACCATCAGAGAAATTAAAACTGAGAAAAAATTAAATAATTATATATTAATTCATTAGACAATAAACCAGTATGTTAACATAAATATTTGTAATTAAAAATCATTCTATTTTTCAAAACAGAAAAGTTCAGTGAGAAGAGTGGCCTGCTCTACAGTTTTGCAAATCTGTTTAATGACTGGCCTCTGGGTTCTGAACTCCGCTTCCCCTTCCCATGTTTTGCATGATGTTGTTTTCTTTGAACTACACAAAGAAAGTCTGGCCGCACACTGATAGGAAGCTGGAAAAGGGAAGGTATTTTATCGCCTTCCCAGAAAACTGTGTATAGTTTTCTTTGATTCTACATTAAAATTCAAGTGGTAGTTTCCCAAAAGTCAGTTACTATGGAATTGAAAGCATCTCAGCCAGCCTTTCATCCTGTTACGTGAACACCACTGGCCCACCTCGTGTGTGGAACGGATTTTTGCCCATGTATGATTATTTTGCAATACGCTTTAAATTTTAGGATGGTTTTAGATTTAAAGAAAAGTTGTGACACATATTAATAGCGTACATTAATTTGGTATATTTGTCATGATTAATTAATAACATAGATGTGATTATTAACTGAAGTCCAAACTTCACATTTCTATTGTTTAAGCTACCTGGTCTGTGGTATTCTTAGCTTTTGTCTAATGTCCTTTTCCTGTCCCAGGACCCCCTCCGGGACACCACATTGTGTGTAGTCGTCCCATCTCCTTAGGCCCCTCTTGGCTGTGCCAGTTTCTCATACTTTCCTTCTTTTTGATGATGCTGACAGTTTGGAGGAGTGCTGCGCAGTAGGGATTTGTCTGATGTTCACATTAAATTGGGAGAAAAACCACAGAGGTAAATTGCCAGCCTCATCACACCTGACCCAGAGTACATACTCAATCCATAAAACCCTTTGAGTCATTTTGGAGTTATCTCCTGCTTCTCAAAACTCTGATGATGATGATGATGATGGTGGTGGTGGTGGCTAGCATTTCCTTAGGGCAGGTCTGGGTCCAGCACGGTGCTCAGGATCCACATTATTACTAATACCTCTTACAGAAACCCCAGAGAATTGTTGCCTCTCCTAGAGCTCTCTTCCTTTTTAGGGAATTCATTATTTCCCCCCCCGCTCCCCCCCAAGATATGGCAAACCTGAGGTTCAGAGAGATTCAGTGATTGCTCAGTAACGTACAGCTGATAGGAGACAGAGCTGGGATTTGAACACTTGTTTCAAGCTAAGGTTTGTTCCACTACATGTTGATCAGGCGTTGACAAACTGGCTGTGGCCAAACCTGACCATGGCCTGCTCTGGTAGGACCCACCAGAGAAGAATGGGTTTTATGTTTAAGCTCCAATTCAGTGAAACGTTTTCTCAAAAAAATAATTTAATTTTTCTCACTAGCAGACCTGTGTTATGCACTAAATTGTGTCTCCACCACATTTCTATATTGAATTCATAAGTTGAAGTCCTAACCCCAGGGTGACTGTATTTGGACACTGGACCTTTAAGGAGGTACCTAAGGTTGAATTAGATCGTAAAGGTGGAACCCTAATGAGGACTGGCGTCCTTGTAAGAGGAGAGACCAGAGAAAAGCAACTTCTCTCTCTCTTCCTGATATCACAGAGGAAAGGCCATCCAAAATCCAGGAAGAGGTCTCACCAGAAACCAACCCTGCCAGCACCTGATCTTGGACTTCCAGCCTCCAGAACGGTGAGAAAATACATGTCTGTTGTTTAAGCCACGTGCTCTGTGCTATTCCCAGTTCCCCGTAATGACACTCTGAACTGACTAGTACAACCTGTATTACAAAAACATGTGCTTAATTATAATGTTATACAGTTGACCCTCACATATGGGGGTTGAGAGCACCAACACTTCATACAGTAGAACATCGGCATATAACTTAAAATGGTCCTCTGCGTATTTGGATTCCCAACCGTGGATTGAAAATACTAGTACAGTCGACCCTTGAGTAACATGGGTTTAAACTGCAAGGGACCCAAACAGTTGAAACCTGTGTTGTTGAAGGATCAACTGTATTTTGAATTACAAATATTTGAAATATGGTGGAGATTTGTTTTCTCTCTTGTTACATCAAGTACCCACATGACATCGTTGATTTGGATCTTGGCCCACCACCCCTGACATATTTGCAACTTGGCCTTCTCTAGAAACACTTGCTGACCTGGCGTTAGAGGACAACTCTATGTCACTAAGCACCAGTTCCCATGGAAGTGGTTATTGTTTTGCCACATAGAGATGAGTAGGCCATATGTGAAGAGCCTACACACTTAGTACCCTTAATTTAAATACTTGAATCACATACCTACTATCCTCCTGTGTCTTAGAGGAAATAAAAATTAACACGGTGGGAGGTGGGGAAAGAGAACCAAATGACAAACAGTGTCCACGTGCCGCCCCTGAGCACCATGGCTGTTGGATGAACACCCAGAGAAGGAATGCTAACTGCTCCGACGCCTGCTGATGGTGCTGAGAACGTGCTGGGTTTGTGGTTTCAGTTCTGCCCACAAGAATGAGTGGTGTGGGAGCCCCGTGCCGCTGCACGCGACCCAGTCCCAGCTCCCAGCTCGCCAGTAACTCAGCAGACGTCTGAACCAAAAGTGAGTGATGAGTCAGCATTCACTTATTCTCACCATCTCTCCAGTGTAGCCAGGAAGTGTCAACTATTTGGCAAGGGCTGCTGAGTACCAAGTGAGTTGTCTGTCTGTCTGTCTGTCTGTCTCTCTAAATTTCATGGAATGAAGTTTCCAGTCCTTTCCTCCCACAGAGGGACTTACTATTGGCCCAAGACACCGGGTTGGATATCACCCTGGTGCATCAGTGGGGAGGGAGAAGGACACAGATGCACTTGGCCTGCCTCGGGGCATCCGCAGGGACCCGGGACCCAGAGAAGGAAATGGGTGATACACGGTCAGAAGAGCAGTTTGGGGGTGACCATGGGTGGCTCTGAACCCAGGTCATGGGTTGGGATTCACTCTGGAGGTAATGGGGAGCCATGGCTGGTTCTTGAGGCAAGAAATGCCGTGCTGGTTTGCTCTGTAGAGAAAGAATTCTGGCGGCAGCATGGAGGAGGAGGAATTTGTGCTCACGAGCTTGGTCTCAGCTCCTCCGCTGTCTGAAAGGCCTTTGTCAAGGGCCTCGCTGAGGTGGCCTCTTCCCTCACTGTTTCCCAGCATCCCTGGCTCCTGGCCGCGTTGCTGACAGTAGCCAGCCCTTCTCAGTAAACAGTGCCACTGCCATTTTATGAAAGTAAGACATCTGGGTAATGAGCCCTGTCAGCATGCGTCAGGAACCAATTTACTCCTTGCTTCTGAGCTGTTTTCTGTGCCTCTTTCCCTGTCGTCTCCAAGAATGATGGGGCCGACTGTCCTGACTGTCACCTGCTGGTCCCCCAGCCACCAGGGGCAGGCTGGCCTCCAAGAGTCAGAATGCCTAGCCTGCTGGGTTCTACAGTCCCGGCCCCACCTTTCTCTGAACAAATTTTTACTTCTATAATCTTTGGTACTGTGGTTTACAGTCTTTAAAGTGCAGGAGATGGTTGAGAGGTGTGACCTTGGGCAAGTTACCCAGCCTCTCTGTGTCTTATTTTCTTCACCTGTCAAATGAGGATACTACTACTAATACTAACAACACCACAGGGTTGTTGCATGATGAAATGAGACAACACAGTTAGTGGACTTCATGAGAGTTCAACATAATTAGCTAAAACCTCCTGTGACTCCCTGCCCCAGCCCCCCGATGGATGAGAAAGCCGAGGCTCAGAGGAGTTAACACTTTTCCCCAAGGTGACGAAGACAGGCTAATGGCGGGGTCTGCACTGGGTTAGGAGGCCCAGGATTCCTTCTGAGCTGTGTGAGTTTCACTGTCTGGCACGACCCCAGACTCAGCTACAACCAGGGCCTGGCTTGGTGGGCCTGCTCTGATCTCGTTCCAACCCCACCATCTCTAAGATAGTGACTCTCAGACTGGAGTCTGTCCAGCCTCCCCCAGAGGGCTTGTTCACACAGCCCACTGGGCCCCCCTCCCAGAGAGTCTGATTCGGTAGGTCTGGGATGGGGCAGAGGAATTTGCCTGTTCCCAGGGGATACTGATGTGGTCAGCAGACCACAGTTGGAGAACCACTGTCATAGAGTGTTTCAAAATGATCTTATAAATAAACCCAGCAAAAATGGGATCACCAATTTGATTGGGGTACAGCGAAATCCAATTAGAATTCCTGGCCTGCTTAAATTCTGGACTATTTTTAAGAAAGCCTGATGTGGTCATTCTTAGGCTACTTTGCCTATGAAGGAGATAGTGTGGTTAAGTAGAAGTCCTCTGGGACTATGTGAAAAAGCTTAGAGAAGAACATTTATCATTGGCATATCAGTTGGTTCTTACTCATACTCCCTGCTATCTAACATCAGAATTTGTGCCCTGGCCAGTGTGACTCAGTGGGCTGGGCATCATCCCATGCACCAAAAGGTTGCCAGTTTGATTCCCGGTCAGAGCACATGCCCGGGTTTTGGGCTCGATCCTCAGTAGGGATAGGTGCAGGAGGTAGCCAATCAGTGTTCCATTCTCACTTTGATGTTTTTATTTTTTCTCTCTCTCCATTCCTCTCTCTCTCTAAAAAAATAAAATAAAAATCAGAGCATGCTCATGAGACTCTTTCCAACATTTGCCATACAGATCAGTTTATAGACTATTCCCCCAGGTGGAGGATGTGTGGCACAAACCTGTCACAGGTAGAACAAACATGACATTTTCCCTGTGCCATTGAAGGTTTGTCCTGTCCCTGTTCCGGTGACCAGCCTCTTAATGAAGAGAGTATAACTGGAGGAGTTTGAAAATCCTGTACTTTGGGCCTTTGTAATCTGTAAAAACACCTGTTTTGAGAAAGCTGAGGCACACTTTAGATCCACCTCAGCCACTAAGACCCCTGCAGGGTTGGGGTCCCTCAGTGTGTAAAAATGATGTTGCAAATTCTCGGGCCCTCCTCCAACCAGTGGGGTGTCTAAGTCCCTTCCTGTGAATGTGGTCCCGCCTTAATGGCTTGCTTCTGTCCAATGGAAGGGATCTCTTAGATGCCCGAGGAAGGTCAGAAAAGGCAACACAGCTTCCATGGGCTCCCTCTGCCACTGCACACCCCCTGGCCCAGGGCATGCAGGAGAGGTCCTGAGGCCTCTAGGTTGGGGCAACTCAGGGGAGGAGACACACAGCAGCAACGGCTGGCCCAGCCCCAGCTGCTCGCATCTTCCCAGCACCAAGGCCAGACGTGTGAGTCAGAGAAGTCCAGCCCCAGCCTGTGAGCTGCCCCCACTGATGCCTCCGGGACAGCGATTAGCTCTCCCCACTGAGCCCTGCCCTCATTGCCAACAGAGGTTATTGTTTTAAGCCTCTGCATCAGGGTGGGGAAGGTCATTTGTTCTGGGCCTGCCAAGGCCTTAGGGATGAGTTCATTAAGTGTTTGACCAAATATAGCGGGCTACTTTTTAAGTTGATCAGTTTGTATGGCCCACGAATGATGCTATGAATATCCAATGGCCCTTGGCAGGAAAGAGGTTCCCCACCCCTGCTCTGCATCCTGGGGAGGTTTGATGGGTAGCCTTCGGTAACGGGACAATCAAATGTGGGCACAAGGGATTTTTTAAGACTTCTGTCATGGATGTAATCAAGACACAGAGTTTTAGGCAACAGCAGATTCAGGCCAGTGGCCAAGGGTTACTGGCCAAAGAACTGTCTCTAAGGACCGAGCCTTGCTGGCCTTCAGAGAGGGAGCAGCAGATACGGAGAACCCTCTAAACCAGCAGTAATCTCTCCCTCAGGGTTGCCAGAGTCCTGCCCAATCCCGCGCTCTCCTCTGGACGGCTCTTATCCAAAGGCCTACTCAGTCTGAACCCAGAGTGCCTTGTGAAAGTGCCATTACAATACAATAAATATTAGCACAAGGCCTGAACTTGGCCCTGGGTGCTTTCCAATACAAATGCTCCCCAATTTACTTATAAACAGCATCTCCTCATTTCCTCTTATGGTGATTGTTCACCATCTTTGCTCTGCAGCCTTATGTATCCGAGTCAGTGTTTATTTTTCTCTCCTCTCCTCTCCTCTCCTCTCCTCTCCTCTCCTCTCCTCTCCTCTCCTCTCCTCTCCTCTCCATTCTTCCCTTCCCTCCCCTCCCCTCCCCTCCCCTCCCCTCCCCTCCCCTCCCCTCCCCTCCCCTCCCCTCCCCTCCCCTCCCCTCCCCTTCCCTTCCCTTCCCTTCCCTTTCCTGGCTCCTGGTCATTTCTGGCATCCTTACCCTGTTGCATTCTGTTTCCCCATAACTATCACCCTCCTGAGGCTCTTGCCCAGGCAGGATGGGCCGGCTGGGTGCCATGCTTAGGACCATGACCTCTGGACTGAGTCTCTACCACAGCTTCATCACTGCCCAGCCTTAGACAAGTCACCCCCTCATGGAGCCTCGCTTTCCTCCTCTGAAGCAGGTGGCAGGCCCTGCTCGTGGGAAATGCCTTACATTGTGAGGTCACTGTTATTGGCCACCCCTTGGCCTCACACGTCCTTGGGGCAGGTGGTTGAATATGGGGCACATTCCACACATGTGCACACACCCTGGAGACCAAAGGTCCCCAGGAAAGTAGTTTCTATCCCTGAAGCTCTCCTGTGTGTTGATGGAGGCACTTCTAACTGAGTCTCCCTGACTGGTTTCTGGCAGAGGGAAAGAGGGAACCAGCAAGGCTCCATAAAGCTTCTCTTGTAAAGGAGGCCATCGACTGGGTGTTCTCAAATCCAGCTTTGCTTATTAGTGTGTGGGCAACGACAGCCCTTCTGCCACAGGGGCTGCCTGGCAGGGAGAAGCCTTCCACGAGGTCATCGCTAGGCAGCCACCAGCACAGAGCCTCGGCGCGGGACCCCGGCAGCCCGAGTGCCTGATCTTTGGAGTTTGTGCTGGATGTGGGACAAGAGTTCCAGTCTGATTTAACCACTCCCCAGTGAGGTCACAAGACAATTTCCTAACTACGTTTTCTCATGTTTCTTTTCATCTGTGATCCAAAGCAGGAAATGCATTGTATGGCCCGATATAGTACACACATGTGCACATCACACCCTGAGACAAAAGGTTCCCAGAAAAATAGTTACCACCCCCGAAGCACTTCTGTGTTTTATTTTTTTCAAAATAATTTTTAAAAAAATTCTGGTTATAATTTACTAAATTGATTTACTATCCACTGATAGGTTGTGACCTGGAGTTTGAAAACACTATTTAACTTGGCTAAGAACTTCTCTTAATATCTTAGTCTTCAAAAAGGAGGGGATCATATACCTTGTAGGATAATTCTTAGGATTAAATAAAATAACTATGTGACATCCTGGCTCAGGGCCTAGCACAACCTAGGTGGTTGATGACATCATCATCATCATCATCCCCATCTTCCATTAACCTATAATTGCAAAATAAAATCAGATAAAGCCAAAGTAATTCATAAAAAACTATTTTTTTATGGTTCTTCTAGTTCTGGGGTCAGCAAACTACCTCCATGGGCCAAATCTAGCCCACTGCCCATGTCTACAAATAAAGTTTTATTGGAACACAACAATGTCATTAGTTTTGGCACTGTCTGTGGCTACATTTGTGCTACAAAGACAGGCAAGTAGCTGTGCCTGAGACTGTGTGGCTGCAGTGTAAAATATTCACTCTCTTCCTTTAACAGAAAGAGTTTGCCAATCCCTTTTAGTCAATGGAATCTTATGCGGTCCACTTCAGAAAAGAAATGCTTGTGAGGCCTGTGTGGCAACATGGAAAAGTATTTACAAGTATAAAAAGTGGCATTAAGGGAATTTTCTGTGAAAAAATAACTCCTTTACTGTTATTAAAATATTTCCACCACGAGGAAGGAGGAAGGCAGATGTTGAGGAGCCTGGTAACCATGGTGATTTTTCTGGGCTGCTTCTCTGGCTCTGGGATCCTCCTGTTCTCCATCTCAGATGGGCACAAGGTGCGGGGTGGGGCAGTGGTGTCATATTCCCAGGGAGGGGCTGGCAGGCAAGCCAGTGGGCTAAGCCCACAAGCCAAACATCTGCTTGGACAGGGATTTGGAAGTCCCTTGCCCACAAATATGTCCCTTGCTGGGGCTGGAGTCTGGCTGAGCTGCCAGATGCTGAGTCTCCATCTGAGAGGCAGACTTCCATGGAGGGCGGGGCCCACACCAGTCCCTCCTCTGCATTCTTGTGGGAAGAGGAGGGTGGGGGCCATGCTGCACTTTGGACCAAACTAACAAATCCTTACAACTTCCAGGAAGGTCTTCCCTTCTCTCAACCTACTCCCCTCCTCTTAGTCACTCTTTTTGGCATGGCTTGGCCTGATAAGGGGAGATGTGGGCAAGGGCTGGGGGCAGAATAATAAACACTAAAGGGTGGAGGTTGCATTAAATGTTATGTTCTGGCTTCCTTTCTCCCGTCTTTAGTTACAAGTTTGGGGTGTAGGGAAGGGCGGAAATGCCTGGGCAAAAGGACCATGCCCAGGAAATCTGTAGATTCCATTTCTGAGAGAATATCCAGTAAGCTCCCTAAATGCAGGGAAATGGTTTGGTGGAGATGGTCACAATCAGAGCAGGAAGGTCACTGTCCACAGGGCGCGCAGACACCCATAGCCTCCTTCCAGGTGGGAGAGGTGAGGAGCAGTGTGTGGAGGGGGCGGGGGGGCGAGCCTGGAAAGGGAGTCTGGGGAGTACCCATTCTGGTGTGACAGAGGCCTGGTTACTGGAGTTGGCAGCTTCCTGGCTACAGAACCCTTTGAAGCCCCAAGACCCATAGTGGGTGGGACTGGAGTGGGGTAGGCAAGTCCTTCCATTGTTGTTGGCACCCAGAAAAGAGGTCCCCAAATTATCCACTGGGCTGGGCCGTGAGTTACTCCCATCACTGCTGTTCACCCCAGGAAACCTAAATACACACCCCTTGCCTTGGTGTACCCACATGCTGGGTCCCACCCAGGATTTTTCAGAGTCCACTGGTCTGATGCAATCCCAGCCACGTCTCTCATCAGTAAGTTGGTTAAGCTCTCTGTGACTCAGGCTCTACATCTGTGAAATGGCTATAACATCTCTAGCTGGTTGTTAGGGGGATTCAAAGAGATGAATGGGCCTGCTATGCAGTAAAGAGTTCCCACCCATCCATAAGCACATAGTGGGCAAATGAGGGCAAGAGAGGGAGGCTAAATATTTTGGGGTTTTTTATTGGCCTCACTGATTGAAAGGGCATGACTTGGGAGGGACAAGGGGGTTAGTGTCTGGGAGTTATAGTCTGGGATATTTCTGCCATGGTGTGTCCCCATGAAGAGGGATTTCTCAAGGCCTCACCTGTGGTGTCTGCCTCTCCTAACCTCCGTATCATAGTAACACATTTAGAGCACTGCTCTGCTGTCCGCGTGGGCAGCCACCGCCCTTGGTCATCTCAGATGTGCCATGGCTGATTTTAGGTCACCTGAAGGCCTGGGGGTTGAAAACTGGGGGTGCAGATTTGCGAACTCTGCTCAGATCCGAATGACTGGACAGCTCTGGCCAATAGGATGGGTCAGGCTCAGATGGCACTGTCCCCACAGCCTGGCGGGCCCTTTAGGCTGGCCCTCCGTTACCTGGCTTCACTCGGAACTCAGCCCGACGGGGGGAATTCCACAGGGCGAGCTGAGAAAGGCTTTGGCAGCGAGGATCCTCTGGTCTGGATGACCCTTTCATCTGAGGACACTGGTGGAGGGGCTGTGGAGGAGGCTCGGCAGCTGACCTTGCTCACCAGAGCTTGAGCCCTGTCCAAGGTGCCTGAGGAAGGTCATGACTGTGACAGGCTGAGCTGCACCAGGATGGAGCCAGGTGAGCTCCCAGGAGAACTGGCCTCCAGTGCTGGCGGGGCACAGCACAGGAAAAGTGGGAGCTGGTTGGTGGCCCCTGATTGCTGAGTGTCGTGTAGTCAATGACACGGCGGGCAGGGTCGGGTGTAAAACAGTGTAAATGCTGTGCCTGTGTTTCCAGAACTCCCCATGGACAACTCAGAAAATGTGAGACTGACATGTAGCCTTCTCCAAGTTGGACCCCCTAAGCCAGGAGGCCATGTAAACCTAGGAAATGCCTGGGTTATCATCTCCTGGACCCTCACCACAGACCCACTGCTGATACCACTTCTGCCAAGCTGATACATAAGGTCATTTATAACACTCTTTAGTAGTGGTTTTCAAAGTGTGGCCCCCAGACCAGTGTCAGCATCACCCCGAGGGCTCGTGACACATGCAGGGTCTCGGGCCCCACCTGTACCTACTAAGCAGGTACAGGTCCTCCGAATGTGAACAAGCCTTCTAGCGATTTTAGTTTGAGAATCACTGCTTTAGCCTAGAAAAGCCCTTCATTTTTATTCACTCTGAAGTCTCCCAAACTTACATGGCCACCTGACCCTTGCATTAGCTTTCTGAGGAATTGGCCTTTGGAAGCAGGAAGGATGAACTGGGGTCTGTCGTTGGTTTGAACTCTCAGTCCCCTGGCTGTGGGAGGCCTTCCCTTGCCTCACAGTAATGCCCCCTAAACCATAGCTATTAGCAGCAGTAATAATGACCACTATTAGGATAATAAGCGGTGATATGTTACCAACACAGTTCTAGTATAATAGTTTCACGTGCCCCTCTTTGGGCCTCCATTTTCTCCATAAAACTCTGGATTTGGGGTATCAGACCAAGTCCTACAATTTCCTCCTCACCCCCAGGTGAAGTTGAATGCCCTGACCACTTAGAGTCAAGTTCATTGCCCTCATCAGGAGAGCAGAAATCAGACCTTGCGCCTGATTCTTGCCTTGGGTACCTGCCCACACTGCCCTGTTATGAGAAACAACAAGGGCACAGCACCCAGGATGGCCAGCCCCCATGTCTACCTAATGCGGCCACCACCTGGGGTAAGGCGGAACAGCTCAGGGAGTGCAGCCCATGCCCACACTAAACCTGGCATTGCTGGGCACACATGGTCTATGGCCTGGCGGGCTGTCTGGCGACCTTGATAGGATTTTCTCACTGGCTTCAAGGAGATACAGAGGGAGTTAAAGAAGAGCAGCAGCCTCCTTTTTTCCCGGAACAGATAACAAGCAGGGTTTCATATCTCTAGAAAGACTTTCAGATCCATGTTTTTCTACCTAGAAGCTGGGGACCTGTCCTCTCTGAATCTCTGACTCCTTACCTGTAAGTGGGGTTGGTGATATTCACCCCACCAGGCCACTGTTCGGATTAAACAAAGACCCTGAGAGAGTGAGCATCGCATTTGGCTCGGACCAGGTGCTTATAAATGTGACCTTGATATCTCCTCTTCCCCCTGGGCCAGTGGTCGGCAAACCGCGGCTCACGAGTCATGGTTTGCCGCTCTGTTGACTAATGAGTTTGTCGACCACTGCCCTAGGCAACATGGCCATCCAGATTGTCCCCATCTTTCCAGGCTCAACTTAGTTTGAACAATCATTCATTCCCGCATTTGTTCACTCATCCATGGATCACATATTTACTGGGCACCTAGTATCTCTATCGAAGGCACTGCTGCAGATACAGAGATGAACAAGACCTCAGACTCTAGTGCTGGTGACGGACCTGAAGCCATTAATCACACAATTGGTTATTGCATTAAGACTGGGGTAGGGGAAGGAAGGACAACCCCCAGGCCAGTCACAAGTGGCTTGCTTTGGAGTCCCTACTTTATTTTCTGACTATGGAATCTACTGTCTGGTCTTGTTTAAATGCTTCCTAAGTGTCAGAAGTGCTTCCTAAAGTTGACTGTGGGCAGGGATCTGGGATCCCAAGCCACCTTTGCCCCACTTCCACCCTGAACAAAATATGGGGCTGAGTCAAAGAGAAAATACAATCTTAGATCAACATCTGTCTCTCTGGAATGACAACTGGGAAATGTCACAACGACTTAAAGAAGTCGCCTTCCAACTTGGAATTACACAGGACTAATCCTTAAGGACAAATAGCTATTTGAGGGTGGAAAGAAGGCAGAGTCGGGGAGGAGATTTGTTTATAAAACAGGATCTAATTTTAAAGTCCCTGGGACGTGTCATCCTCCTGAGAAATGGGTCTTTTTAACATCACCCCCAAATGTGTGGTAGAGACAAGGAAGTTTTGTTCTTTTGTCTTAATTCTCAGATAAACACAGCTTATTAGATGGTGATCCTAGATGGACGTGCCAACAGCATGGGGGTGGGAGATGCAGGCCTCAGTTTGAGATAACAAGTCTGCGTCAATGCAGCAGTGAGGACAGAGCCATTCGGGCTGACGTTGCCCTGGGTGTCTGGCTCACACAGTGAACTGCAGCCTCTTTGCAGCAAGCCAGGTAGTTTGCTTGAGGACCTTGTGCTTCTGTCTCCAAATGTCAAATAGAAGCCTGAAGACACCTGACTGCTGAGGGGGTTGGGAGAGGCGGATGGTGCAAAAGGTGGAAGGGAGCTGGTAGCCACGAAACTCAGCAATGGCAGTCTCAAGCTGGTCCTTTCACTTCCCGGGGGACAGAATGAGGCAAACCCATCCCTGAGGCTTCCACCACCCAGACCCTGGCTCCTCTGTGTGTTCCCACACAGCCTCCAGAGGGTCACCCCCCAGCACATCACCCTCACTCTGGCTCAGAGCTTTCAGAAGCATGGCTCCGATCCCACGATACCTCCCGGGGAGCCTGCCACAGCTCCCATGGCCCTTGGAGTGAAGCCGTAAGCCATGGCTTTCTCCCACATGGGGAGAGTATCCTGCTTGTTTGATTTCCTGGGCTCAGCAAACAGCACAGGCTGATCAGTACTTAGGGATGGATGGATGGATGTATGGATGTATGGATGGATGGATGGATAGATGGATAGGTGGGTGGGTGAATGGATGGGTGAATGGATGGATGGACGGATGGATGGGCTGACTCTTCAGGAAGTGATGCCCACTGACCTGGCCTGCCTGGTGTCTGCCTCCCCCAGCTCACCCTGCCTTTAATCACACGGACTTCTTTCCATCTTCTGCCTCTGCTCTGCTCTTGGGGCCTTGCATGGCACCTGCTCACCTCTTTAGGGCCTGGGTGGCTTCTAGCTCTGAAGCCAGCATGGGCCTGACCCACACCCACCTTCACTCAAGCAAGCGTAGATGCCCTTTCCCTAAGCTGCCACAGTTTGGTTGTCTGACTGCCACCAGGACAGAGATACTCTGGAGGCAGTGACCTTGTGTTATTGTCCACAGGACAGTGCCAGGCACAGAGTAAACAAGCACCAATAGCTGCTGGAGGCCTGACTGCATGAACAAGTGCATGGACGAGGGAGGAGGCCTGCCCGGCGGCTGCAGCAGCCCCGAGGCCTGGGAGAGACTTACGTATTCTTTGGTCACGTCGCCGATGCTGCCGTTGGTGGTCGGGGCGGTGGGCTCTGTGCCCTCTGGCTTTTCCTGCTGCTTGCCCTCCTCCTTGGGCACGCCGCCCTGCCCCGGGAGCGCCACCTCTCCCACACCGAGGGCCTCGCTCTTATACTGCTTGACAAATTCTTCCATGAGTTTCAGCTCGTTCTCCAAAAGTCCGCGGCAGCGAGAGGGGTCCTGGTCGTAGATGGGGAGCTGGTGCATGAGCTGGCGGCGGCGGTAATAGGCGCCCTCGGTGCCCGTCACGGGCTGCTTCTCCTTCGGGATGAGCTCCATGTACTGCAGGCCCTGGGCAGAGGGGAGAAACCCACCATGACTCTCCGGCCCCAGCAGAGACCCGAGAACTGGGGAACCTTCTCCAGCTTCTTCAGGGTTTGGCCGAACCCAAGTATTCCCAGGGAAGGAGTGGTGACACCCAAGTGGTAGTCACAGGTCACTTTCTTGATGAGAATGGTGTGATGTAAGCAGGTGTTTGTTTTAGATTTGCTGGCTTTGGGACATGGATTTTGTTTCTTTCAAAATGGAATATTTTTACTTTACTAACCTCATGCCAATGCCTAATTTTAAAAAAGTCAATCTAATTTAAAATTGCTTTTCTTGGAAAAATATAATTAAATCATTATGGATGTAAGGGTTTTCATGGTTTATTAATTTAAAAATCTGCAGAGACACCTTCCAACAGTAGAATCAATAAGGTCTGAAGTCAGTAACATTTCCACATGGGTATGAATGGTAACCATCTGAATATTAATATGTTCAGAGATAACCACCAATTTGGCCTTTTTAGAAAAAAAAATAAATGTACAGAAATCTTCTAGTTGGGTGGGCCTGGGGATGGGAGAAAGGGGGAAGTAAAGGTCAGAGCCACACAGCACAAGAAACTGTGAAAGGCAACGTGTTTATCCTTGACAATTATTCTCCATTTCTGTGTCTGACCTTGGCCGTGACCTCGACATACCACCAGGTTGTTTGATTCCCACTGCCAAGGTGGCTGCTGCCAAACTTACTGTCTTAGGACCTGCCTATCTCATACTGCATCATTGGGGATTGTGTGAATCAACTTGGAAATTCATACTACAATTCATAATGAGCCATCGTCTGCGTTTAGGGAGCAGGGGTGAGGAAGCTGGGTGGGGGTACTAGTCCAGAGCCTGGTGTATATTGAGTTTCATCATAAATGAGTTCTGAATAAGAGTGTTTTTGGAAAAGGGAGGAGGAGACCTGGGTTCCAGTTGAATGGCGGCCATGGCTCTGCCCTGGATTCCAGGGATACCAGTTGAGGCTCCTTCTGGCACTGTGGACTCACAGCGCCCCCTGTTAATCCCTGCGCAGGCCCTAACACTTTTCACGGTGTTTTCCCAGATGCGGGAGATGGCCTGCATGGGGGACAGAGTCCTGGGGTGTCAGGAAACTTGGGTTTCCAGCTCCAGCCCTGCTGCTGCTCTCTGTGTAAGACCAAGAGAGTGCCCGACCCCTCTGGGCCTCCATTCTCTCATCTGCAAAGTTCAGGGTAGGCTGAACAATCATTATGGTCCCGGTGATTGTGAGAAGCCTGTGGTGACTCACCTGACCTCCACCAGGACTAAGAGAGAGATGAGCAGCAGCGCTCCCCTGGGTCTACAGCCTGTGGAAGGGGCCAAGGGGGTGATGGGTTCTTGTTGGCCAAAGAGGCCACAATCCTGCACCCAGCACTTGGAAGAACAAGGATCTCTATGGAGCCGCACAGCTGACTACCCGTCTAGGAAGGGCTTATCCTTGAACCAGTCTTGGGAAGGCCAGGGTGATGCATGGTTTTTCTTTTGACTAGTCTGAGACTGCAGGTGGCTGCCAGCACATGCCAGACAGGTAGGTATGAGGAACCTCGTCTCCAGCTTTATGCTGCATAGACCTGACTGGGAGACCTGTGCAAAGCTTCCCTGGGCCCACCCGGAGGCTCTGACTTAGGGATCTGGAGGGGCCGGAAGGGAGCCCTTTTACAGGCCCTCTCCCTGCAGGTCAGGGCCTTTCTGGGGACAGTGGGTTGGGGGAGTAGATGAGACCATCCAGAGGACAAGGGAAGCCACAGACTCACAACCAGCAGGATGGGCAGGGGCCAGTCCCTGGGAGGAAACACCCACACCAGCTCTTCCCATTTCTTGCCTGGGGCCTGCCCTGCTCCCAGGCCCGAAGGAAGGCGTTTGGAGAAGTGGAAATGAGAGCTTGGCTCACTCTGCCCGGGAGGTGAAGCCGCCTCAGTGGCATGCCTGACTCCGCTCCTGGGAGAGTCACCTCTTCTATGAAGGCCACCCACTCCCTAAGGCCGAGTGGTTTAAGGAATGATGGGAATGGCCACGATGTGGCCGTTACTAAGTTCCAGGCGCTCTTCTAGGTGCTTTACGTATGTGAACCCATTTACTTCTGACAACACCCCTAGCAGGAAGGTACTCATACTGCCTCTTGGGAAACTGAGGTACAGAGAGGTTAGGTAACTCCCCAGGGTCACACAGTTAGTCTGTGATAGAGGCAGCTTTGAACTCAGCAGCTTGGGTCTCAGCCCCTTCTGTTCTGCTTCTCTGGAAGACAGATGATTTGCAGAGAAAAAAAATGTCTCCCCATCACTGAGGGAGTCTCCCTTTGTCATCATGTCAGGTGGGTACACTGGGTACGGATCACCTGGTGCCAGGATTCCCCAGTCCCGGGATATGTCTGTGGCTCTGGCCTTAAAGAGCTGCACCCCTTCCTGCTCAGCTTGACAAATAAACCCCGGAAGCCTGGAGCAGTGGCCGGACAGCCAGCCTCCAGCTGATCCCTGCACCCACAGTGACCTCTCATGGCTCTGTCCTGGCCGTGGGTGTCTGTGGCCTGCAGAGCTCCTGGGTTCCTGGCTGGGGCCCTGGAGACAGGCAGCTTTCTTTCCTGGCGACCCTGTGTTCCTGTTCCAGCTCCAAAACCCAGCTGGGCACCATATCTCTGCTTCCCTGTCCACCTGCCCAGTTCGCCTGGCCTGGCCTGGCAGGGAACAACAGTCCAAGGTTTGGAGTCAGGGAGCCCATGGATCATGGGTTCTTGTGGGGCATGTGGCTAGCAGTGCCACCTCTCTGAGCCTCAGTTTCCCCTCCTGTAGCTGGGGGCAATAATAGTACATCCCTAAGAAGGGTGGAAAAGAAGGTGAGATCGCGGTTGGGAAGGATGATAACAAAATTTGGTCCCGTTTCCAAAATATAATCAGTCCCCACCATTTGGGAATTAAAAAACAAAGTCGGGAAGTTGAGTAGGAAGGGAGAATAGTCCAACCTCAAGAATGTGACTTGCTCAGAAGGCCAGATGCAGGGACAACAGAGGGACCTTTATACCGTGTGGCTTATGACCCAGCTTTAATCATGGCCCGACGGTGAGTCCTCTGACCAGTTTGGGGCCAAGCCCTGGGGGATCTCACCACCAGCTCCTGATGCCCACAGCCAGCCCTTTTAAGAGCTGCTCCCGTCAGTTCCCGCTGCCATCTCAGAGGCCCACTGGATGGCTTACCCAGACCTGCGCACTGGCAGCAGCCCCGCCTTCGGAAGCGGGGGGCACATCCTGGTGCTGCTGTTGTGGGCGCCACCCTGTGGCCCGGGATCTGCCCCTGCCCAGCCCCTCAAACTGGTGAAGGCCAGTTAACCATCCTGAATTTCCTTTCATATAAGATGATTCCTTCCCCACAAGGTGGCTGAGCTCACAAATGCTGAAGTGTTCTTTTAAAACATACCTCTCAAAAATACAGCTTTAAAAAGGAAATCTTTGCCTCTGTCCACTTTCCCTAAAGGGGATACCCCCCTCTTCTGTATGGATTGGAACTGTGCTGCTCAGACTCTCTGTGGTGAGGGGGCAGGTGTTTGGATAGCTTTCCCACCGACAGCAGAGAGGTCTGTGGGCCCCTGCACGTGGTGAGAAGGCGCACCTGTCACATGAGACTTTCACAGGAGTCTGACCACAGGGATCACACCCTTGGCTGTCAATTGCTACAAAAATTTCCCCACATTTATTCTCAGTGTCTGCACTTCTCACTGTGGCCTACTTGCAAGGGTTTTGTGAAGGGGCACCAGTCCACAGACCCATGTGGAATGTCACTGGGCAGGGCAGCAATGCAGCACAAATACTCAAGTCCACTACACGCGCTGCACGGTGCAAGGGGCCGACAGGACAGTATGCTCTCGTGGGCCTTGCTTTGCTCCAGAGACAATTATATTTGCTTCTAAAAGCTTCTAAAGAAACAATGGAATAAAGATCAGAGTGGAGATAAACGACATAGAGACCAAAAAGACAATAAAAAAGATCAACAAAACCAAGAGCTGGTTCTCTGAAAGGATAAACAAGATTGATGAACCTCTAGCCAGGCTCACCAAGAAGCAAAGAGAGAGGATCCAAATAAACAAAATCAGAAATGAAAGGGGAAAAATAACAACAGACCCCATGGAAATACAAAGGATTGTTAAAAAATACTATGAACAACTCTATTCTAACAAACTACACAATCTGGAGGAAATGGACATTCCTAGAAAAATACAACCTTTCAAAACCCAATCAAGAAGAATCTAAACACCTCAATAAGCCAATAACTATGGAAGAAATTGAAGCAGTCATCAAAAAGCTTCCAGCAAACAAAAGCCCGGGGCCAGACGGCTTCACAGGGGAGTTTTACCAAACATTCAAGGAAGAACTAAAACCTGTCCTCCTCAGACTATTCCAAAAAATTCAAGAGGAAGGAACACTTCCAAGCTCCTTCTATGAAGCCAGCATCACCCTAATACCAAAATCAGATAAAGACAACACAGTGAAAGAGAATTACAGGCCAGTATCCCTCATGAATATAGATGCCAAAATCCTCAACAAAATTCTAGCAAATCGGATCCAGCAGTACATCAGAAAGATCATACACCATGACCAAGTAGGATTTATCCCAGGGATGCAAGGATGGTACAATATCCACAAATCAATAAACGTGATACATCACATAAACAAATTGAGAGATAAAAATCACATAGTCATATCAATTGATGCAGAAAAAGCATTTGACAAAATCCAACACCCTTTCTTGTTAAAAGCTCTCAGCAATGTGGGAATAGAAGGATCATACCTCAACATAATAAAAGCCATATATGATAAACCCACAGCCAACATCATACTCAACGGGCATAAACTAAAACCATTTCCCCTAAGAATAGGAACAAGACAGGGATGCCCACTCTCACCACTCCTGTCCGACATAGTACTGGAAGTACTAGTAATTAGCCATTGCAATTAGACAAGAAGAAGAAATAAAAGGCATCCAGATTGGAAAAGAAGACGTAAAGCTGTCCTTATTTGCAGATGACATGATATTGTACATAAAAAACCTGAAAGACTCCATCAAAAAACTATTAGACTTAATAAATGGACTCAAAATTGATAAAGGACTTAAACATAAGGCGGGAAACCATAAAAATACTAGAGGAATCTACAGGCAGAGAAATCTCAGACATATGCCGAAGCAATTTCTTCACTGATACTGCTCCTAGGGCAATGGAAACTAAAGAAAAAATAAACAATTGGGACTACATCAAAATAAAAAGCTTTTGCACAGCAAAAGAAACCATCAACAGAACAACAAGAAAGCCCACTGTATGGGAGAACATATTTGCAAATGTTATCACTGATAAAGATTTAATCTCCAACATCTATAGGGAACTTATACAACTTAATAAAAGGAAGATAAATGATCCAATAAAAAATGGGCAATGGACTTAAATAGAATCTTTTTGAAAGCAGACAGAAGGAAGGCCAAGAGACATATGAAAACATGCTCAAAGTCACTAATTATCTGAGAGATGCAAATCAAAACGACAATGTGGTACCATCTCACACCTGTCAGAATGGCAATCATCAACAAATCAACAAACAACAAGTGCTGGTGAGGATGTGGAGAAAAAGGAACCCTCGTGCACTGCTGGTGCAGCCACTGTGGAGAACGGTATGGCGTTTCCTCAAAAAACTAAAAAAAGGAACTCCCATTTGACCCAGTAATCCCACTTCTAGGAATATATCCCAAGAAACTAGAAACACCAATCAGAAAGGATATATGCACCCCTATGTTCATAGCAGCACAATTCACCGTAGCTAAGATTTGGAAACAGCCTAAATGCCCATCAACAGATGAGTGGATTAGAAAACTATGTACCTCTACACAATGGAATACTACACTGCTATAAAAAAGAAGGAACTTTTACCATTTGCAGCAGCATGGATGGACCTGGAGAGCATTATGTTAAGTGAAATAAGCCAGGCAATGAAAGAAAAATACCACATGATCTCACTCATTTATGGAAAATAAAGAACATTATAACCTGATGAACAAAAAGATAGATATAGAGGCAGTAAAGCACAGAACAGACTGTCAAATTACAGCGGGAAGGCTGGGGAGTGTTGGGGAGGGGGGAACGAGATCAACTGAAGGACTTGTATGCATGCATATAAGCACACCAGTAGACACAAGACATAGGACGGGTGGGATAAGGGCATGTGACAGGGAAAAAGAAGGAGATATATGTACTACTTTAAACAATTACTACTTTAAACAATAATTTATACTTTAAACAATACTTTATGCAATTGTTTAAAGTATATGTTATTGTTTAAAGTAGTACATATGTAATACTTTAAACAATATATATATGTATATATATATATACATATATACATATATATATATATATATACATATATATATATATATATATATATAGAGAGAGAGAGAGAGAGAGAGAGAGAGAGAGACAATGGAGAACCGAGAGAGAGGAGAGTAGGAGAGTGGGTGGCATCTTCTGTAGTTAGAGACCTGACTGCCAGAAGAACCCAGACATACAAGAACAGGGAAAGGGCACGCCAAGGAAGGGAACAGCAAGTGCAAAATCCCTGAGGAGGCTGAGAGCTTAGTGTGTTCCAAGCAGGAAGGAGGACAGCCAGTGGGCTGTCATGTACTGAGTGACATGGGTGCAGCAGGATATTGAGTGACAGGGGTGCAGGAGGGTATTGAGTGACAGGGGTGCAGCAGGATATTGAGTGACAGGGGTGCAGCAGGGTATTGAGTGACGGGTGCAGCAGGGTATTGAGTGACTGGGGTGCAGCAGGGTATTGAGTGACAGGGGTGCAGCAGGGTATTGAGTGACAGGGGTGCAGCAGGAGCTGTGGGAGGAGTCTGTGGGGACGGAACCATGCAGGACTCCAAAGGCTCTCCTTTCCTCCCAGGTGAGATTTAACTAAATGTCAAGCTTGAGTCTCTAAAACTGTAGGGCCTCTGTTAGTTCACTAACTTGCAGAAACCACCTAGGCCGGTGGTCGGCAAACTCATTAGTCAACCGAGCCAAATATCAACAATATAACGATTGAAATTTCTTTTGAGAGCCAAATTTTTTAAACTTGAACTTCTTCTAACGCCACTTCTTCAAAATAGACTTGCCCAGGCCGTGGTATTTTGTGGAAGAGCCACACTCAAAGGGCCAAAGAGCTGCCTGTGGCTCGCAAGCTGTGGTTTGCCGACCGCTGACCTAGGCTGTTGCTATCCCAGGTGTGGCCTGGGACCAGCAGCATCAGCAGCGCCTTGGAGCTTGTCAGGAGTGCAGAATCTCAGGACCCAAGCGTCCTGGATGCATTTTGACAAGCTCTCCAGCTATATGCTTGCTGAAATTTGAGTGGTCCACTCAGAATTGGACTGGTCCAGTGGGTCTTGAAGGTGGCTGCACGTGGTGCTACCTGGGGCAGCATTTAACTGTTCACTTCTGGGGATTCTGACCCTGAGGTCTGGAGCTTCCGACTTAATGGTCTGGGGCGAGGCCCAGCATGGAGACTTCTATGAGCCCCCAGAGATTCTAAGGAGTATCCAGAGATTCCAGGGGGTAGCCAGCTGACTTGTGCAAGTCACCCATTCTCTGTGGGCCTTATCCTTTCTACCCTCCTCAGGCCTTCTCCAACTATTTGCCCAAGCCTTCTCTGGGTGCCTCTTTCCCACAGCTGGGAAAAGCCAGTTTGGCTCTCCCTTCTAAGCCCAAGAGACTTCAGCTGCGAGGGAGAAGCAAGGGCTATTTCTCTGCTCTCCTAACGCTTGCAGTGGCACATCTTTAAATGGCACATCCCAGCCACTCTGAGAGGAAATGAACATGGCTCAGTTGAAGACAAGCAGTTGGAGACATCTGGATGATAAGCCATCCTTTGTTTAGTAGTGAGGAGCCCACAGGGAACCATGTGCAGCCAGGAACTAGAGTTGGAAAGGCCCTAGAGGTCATATGGACAACTGTACCCATTTTATGGGTGAGGAAACCAAGGCCCAGACGGTCTTCACTTCAAGGTCACATTGTAAGGTAGGAACAGAAATGAAACCACAGCCATTTCTACTATTTCTGTAACCTTGCCCTCTTGAAATGTGGGCATCTGTGGCTTGGCTAACATTTACGAGGGCAGGAAAATAACCACTTGGTTGGAGGAAGCTGTCTTACCAGTTTCTGGGTGACTCCAGGGGGAGCCCACTCATAGGTGATGGTGTCAAAGGTGGGATCTTTCCCAGTGGCAATGGGGTTGGTCATGATCATCCGGTTCCTCTTGTAAATCCGGATGCCGTCCCCGCCTTTCACGCGGGCTGTGAGGGTGGAGTACTTGGAGTCCATCAGCAAGCGGCCAATTTTCCGGTCATCTTCCAGGTCGGAGCTCAAGCAGTGGTCCTCTTGGCTGCATTTGCAGGACTTGCATATTTTCCTGGGGGCGGGTAGAGATGGGGACAAGGGAGATCAACCTCCAGAAAAGAGAGGTGGTCTCCTGCTGGCAGCATCTACCCTGTTGAAAGCAAGTGCAAAGTTTAACTTGAGTAACTTTTGGAAAGGTTAGCAGCAGACACATGGTTACCTGAGACCAATGGGCCTTAGGGATGGGACTGCATTTGGGGCACCTGGCAATGTCTGGAGACACATCTGATTGTCACAGTGGGGTGCTAGGGCATCTATAGGGTAGTGGCTAGAGATGCTGTGAAATATCCCACAGTTCACAGCTCCCCCTTTGCAGCAAAGAGTCATCCAGTTCAAATGTCAGCAGCACTGAGGTGGAGAAGCCCTCGTGTAAGAGGAAGGGAAGAGGCCCCTTCACAGCCTTCAGAGAACTTCCAAGTGAGGTGGGAGGGGAGAGCATCGGATGGAAACTAAACATGAAGTGGGGTCAGTGGGGCCGCATGAGAGTGCATGTGCCGTGTGGGAGCTCACTGGATGGACCACAGGGTGTTAGTGTGTGGCATGTGGACAAGGGCTCCGTGGAGGTGGGCTTGGAAAACAGTGGGTTACAGGAGGTGGAGCCCACTGTTTGGTGTGAGCTGCTTCTTGTCTCTAGTGAACTGACGTGCCAGGTGACTTCAAGCGGGGGAAGACGTTATTTGGGGAGAAGCTTGCAGCCTAAGTTCCCACTCATAGGCTGCAATTTGAGAAGTCAAAATGGACAAACTCAAGGATAATTCTGGCACTTCAAGAGAGAAGAGGACCCTAAAGGCAATGCGGGGCAAAGACGAGGTCTTTTCGTTCTCATGAGAAGAGGTTGCTTGATTTGTGGAACTGGGGCATTTTATTCCTTATCGATACCATCCTCTCGCCTCTCCCTTTTACGAGGCACAGAGGATACTGCTTCTCCAAGAAAGACCGGCCACAGCACCATTGGTTTGACATGGGCAGCGACAGCAGAAAGTGGGAGGAGGTGAGAGGAGGAGGAACTCCCGGTCTCCTATGGGTCCTCTGACCTCCCCGATACCTGCTGTATATAAAAATACCTGCTGTATGTAAAACTGGGAGAAGAAGCAGCCATCTGTTTTCCTGGTTAACGTCGACTTTCAGGTGCTAGTAGAGATGTTGGGAATGCAAACTTTGAAATGAAAAATGCTAACAAATGAGATGTTCTTTGAGGTGGTTCCCACATTATTTCTCCTTTATTCATGCTTTTCATGTTGCTAGTTCTATTGCTGGGCCTTTATAGAAGTCCACCCACTCTTTCCAGGAAGCCGGATTGAGGAAGACACAGATACATAGGCCCTCAGTGGTGTTAAAGTGACCATTTCTGCATCCATCATAGAAAACCTTTGACTGTGGAAAGGCACAGGCTTGGGATCTAATCTTGTTCTGAACACTAGCCCACCGAGGTCCACAGGCCAGTTTCTTACCCATCAAATGAGAGGTTGTTCTACATCAGGGTTGGCAAACCATGGCGTACAGGCCAAATCCTATTGTTATATGGCCCATGACCTAAGAATCGTTTTTAATTTTTTAAGTGGGTAAAAATTTTTGAATTTCCATGTCCTCACATAAATTAATGCTTTCATGCTGCAAGGACCAAGGTGACCAGGTGTGACCTGCAAAGCCTAAAATGATGACTATCTGGCTCGTCACAGGCAGCTTGCTGACGCCTGGTCTATTGAGGAGTCTCCAAACTTTGCTGTGTATCCAGATCCCCCGGGGAGCTGGGAAAACTTGCAGATGCCCTGCCCCGGCCCCCCTAGTCACAGACATGGGTCTGGATGGGACCCGGCCTGCGCATTTGGGATCCTGTTCCCAAGGTGACCCCGATGCACACCAAAGTGGGACAGTCACCCTCTGGTCGATTTTCTCCAGGTTGTTCCTCGAAAAACGTAGGAAGCCCAGCTGTTTTACTGCAGAATTCTGTACAACGATCGCCTGCCCGTGAGAAGGGGGGGCTGCCGCAGGAGAAGGGTGCCAGCACGGGGAGTCCGGGAGAGTCTATCAAGGACCGGGCCACAGGAGAAGGGTGCCAGCACGGGGAGTCTGGGAGAGTCTAACAAGAGCGACCCCTGAAGAATGCCACATTTTATAACTTGAACAGCCAGTGGTCTCTCTTCCATTTTTCATATTATGTTCCCAGTTTTCCTTAAATCAGGGCTGTGTTTTTCTCCTCTCTACCCACTGAAGTCAGTGTATATTGAAAAAATAAAACTAATTAGGATAATAATAATAATATAAAAAAATCTTTGCATGCTGGGGAGGGACCTTGGATTGGACTCTCTCTGAAACACCTGGAGTCCCGGAGGGGTCCCTGCCTTGAGGGAATCAGGCATCCTGTGAGGGTTGCCAGGTGGGCAAGGAGCCAGCGTGGCTATTGGGAGAGTGGGGTGCTGAAAGTAAGGCTGTCGGGAATCGCCCCCTTGTTTTCATCATATGTTTGTTCTGAAAGCCTGATCTTGTACCCTCCTCTCTAAGTGACACTCCCTTTCTGTGCTTCTGATACTAATTCCATTCTAATTCGAACCACCTGAATTGTTTGTTTGATTATAAACCATTTGCCTAAAACGATGGGATTGTAAAGCCAGAGGGGACCCCAGAGCACATGGGCTCCAATGCCCCATTTCTCAGCTGGGAAGTCTGAGGCGTAGAGAAGGGAGGTGCCCTGTCCAGGCAGAGTCGGCAAGTGAATGCTGTCCTGTGATTCCTTGAGGGCCTTTCCCACTAACCCAGGCTGGCTACTTGGTTCTTTACTTCTATTTCAGACTAAGGAGAGTATGGGAACTGGGGCATAAAAGTGGTTTGACATGGTTTCCCCCCTAAAGGTGAGACCTCACCGCTCCTGGAGGGCTTGAATTTAGGTCCCTGTTAAGGTTGTTCTAACCAAATAGTTCACAGGATGCAGGACCTACACGCTGCAATCTGCCCTTCTGAAGGATAAACTCACTTGATGTTCAAATCGTTTATCGGATGGTGAGGAAATGGAGGGATGTAAATGATGCTGAGAGACGCCTGCTTCCAGCTGTGAGGAACCCGGGCCCAGAATTGCCCTCCACCCAGAAACACCTAGAAAACTGGACCAACTATGGTAAACAGTCGTTTTCAGGTGTCAGACAACAGAAAGCATGGGGCTGTGAACCTGGCGAGAAAGGACACGCTACTGAATGGGCTCTGTGTGTGCATTTAGGGATCATCAGCCTGCTGTCCCCAGAACTCTGAAAGGAGCTGTCTGAAGGCCCTGAGCTGATGATTGTACACATTGTTCTGTGACCCTGGGCGCCCTGACACCCTGGTGGCAGATTCAGGACCAATGGGGTGACGTGATAGGGAAGCTGACTCTCCTCCAGGCCAGAAAGAGCTCACGTGGCCAAAACGGGGTTGGGGGATGAGGGGGTCCCCCTCCTGGGAGTGTTGTTGCTATGGAGGAATTTGTGCAGGGGACGGGAATTGGGATTGAATGACCTTTTGAAGGTCTTTGCATCCAGAAGACCATGCGAGCTCCTCTGAGGTGAGGACTGTCAAGGAATGGAGTTAAGAAACAGTTCTGTGATGTGAAAGCTCACGGCATGCAGTGCTACAGAATGGGATGGGGTTCCCCACAGACCCGAGTTTGAATGCTGCCATTTAGTAGCCATCTCCCCATTACTCACCCTCAGTTTCCTGATCTGCAGAATGGAGATACTATTGCAGTTAGGGTTATTTTAACATTTAAATACAAAAGATTTAGCTCAGTTCAGTACTTTTGTAATTGCCTTCTCACAGTGGAAGGGTCCTAAATTTTGTTCCCCCCTCCCCCCCTGAGTGCCCCCCAAGGCATTGCTCTGGCAATGGAGACAAAAGCACTTTCTTGATGTCATGCCCTATAGCGCCTCACAGGGCTGCAGGGACAGTCACGCAGGCTGTGCCCTGCACAGCTCCTGGGTGCTAGCCACAGAGATGCTGATGTGAACAGCGGGACTGTGCAGTGTGGCAACCCCACCTCCAATTTACAGAGCCCTCAATGAATAAGAGAAAGAAAAGTCCATCCAGGGCTGTGTGGCTCAGTGTTTGAGCTCAACCTATGAACCAGGAGGTCACGGTTCAATTCTCGGTCAGGGCACATGCCTGGGTGGTGGGCTCAATCCCCAGTATGAGGTGTACAGGAGGCAGCTGATCTATGTTTCTCTCTCATCATGGGTGTTTCTATCTCTCTCTCCCTCTCCCTTCTTCTCTGAAATCAATAAAACTATATTAAAAAAAAAAGAAAGAAAGAACAGTCCAGCTGGCCCTTGGGGTCCTCCCCGCTGGGGTATGAATTCCAGGTCTTGGTTTTAGGTATGTGGACACTCCGACTTCTGTCCCAGGGGCACTGAAATCAGAACTCACCAACAGGGATGATGGTGCAGCCCCAAGTACCAAACCCCAGGCCAGAGCTCTACTCAGAGAGGACCAAGCACCAGCTAACAACTGCCCATGCCTTCCGGGAGCAGCGCTTGCTGGGCTGGGCCTCCGCCTTGACAGGGTTAAGGGAAAACTAAACTGCTTCATCCTGGCTCCCCGAGGGCTCTCTGGCATTTCTGAGAGGGAGTGCACTCGTCCCGGGGCCACTCCTCCCCACAGCGTGCATCCCAAGCATCCCCAGCAGAGAATCACCAGGGTCCTCTGAGAGGACAGCCCAGAAGCAAAGGGGGCAGAGCCTCCTGATGAACTCCCTTACCTCCACGAATGTGGCTCGAAGCCTGAACACGTCCCCTTGCATCTCAAACAAGGGACACCTCGTGCTGACTGCTGCTGGCCTAGGGACATCTGGAAAAGGAGCAGAAAAGAGGGTGTTTTCCTTCCAAATGTCTAGGACCTGGGATGCCTGACCTCTGAAACACTTGGCATGCCAGCAAAGGGATGGTGTGGGACGAACCAGCCATCGCTGACTGTTTACCAGGAGACCCGCTGGGAAAGTGGCCGTAGGGCAGGCAGTGTGCAAGGGTGGGCACTTCCCATCACACTGCAGTGGGGCTCCCTCTCAGCCTGCAGTTGTCACTGGTTGCCAAGGCCGCTGTGAGGGACCATCTGCCACTTCCCTCCCCCTCCTCCACTTCCCCATCCACTGTCACTGGAATGGAATCTTCCAGCAAATGTCCCCTCTCCCTCATTTACTTGTAATTTATTGATAGGGTGTGACTAAACCAAAGTGCAAACCAGTGTTCATGCTGCCAAATGTTCATAGCCCAGAGCATAACCTTAAACATTTGGCTGAGACATGGAAAACCAGGAGCATTTGCAGTCTGGGCCTACTTTGGAAGGAGCACAACCCATGAGTGAAGCTGTATTTTTCGTTACCAGCCAAAGGGAACAGAAGTTCAATGGCTGCTGCTGCTACTGCGTTTAGACCCAAATGGCTCTCAAATGAGGTCTTGAAATCAGCAGCATCACCGGAAGTTTGCCAGAAATGCAGACCCTCAGGCCCCACCCAGCCCCTTTAAATCGGAACCTTCCATTTAACAAAATTTAGGCCAGTATAGCTCAACAGTTGAGCGTTGAGCCAGGAACCACTAGGCCAAGCATGTCAAACTTGCGGCCCACAGGCCACATGTAGCCCAGAACAAATACTCATTAATGATTCCTCATTAATTTCAGCCCTTTGTATTCAGCATGTCTCCATCAAAATAAACCTATGTTTCTATGAAAGTGGAAGCGTTTGCTTTTTTTGCAGACCAAATAAACTTCACCCTTGTTTATTTGGCCCGTGTTAGCCTTTGAGTTTGACATGCTTGCAATAGGCCATTGGTTTGATTACTAGTCAGGGCATGTGCTTGGTTGTGGGCTCGATCCCCTGTGGGGGGTATGCAGGAGGCAGCCGATTGATGATGTTTCTCTCTCATCCATGTTTCTATCTCTCTGTCCCTCTCCCTTCATCTCTCTCAAAAAAGACAATAACAATATATATAAAAAAATTAGGAGACTTGTATTACATTAGAACTGGAGAAGCCGTGGGTTAGTATATGGATCTGCTGGCTGAGAAACTTACCTGATTCTACATTGGGAGTGGTGTGTGAGGAGTGTGATTTGGTACATATGTTATGATTTTTATCAAAAACAAGGATCCATCAGCTAATTAGATAAAGTGATAAGCTCATGATTCAACAAGCTATTGATCCACTTAACCATTTATTTTTTATTTTATTTAAAATATTTTTATTGATTTCAGAGAGGAAGAGAGAGGGAGAGATAGAAACATCAAGGATGAGAGAGAATCATTGATCTGCTGCTTCCTGCACACCTCCTACTGGGGATTGCGCCCACAACCCGGGCATGTGCCCTTGACCAGAATTGAACCCAGGACCCTTCAGTCCCCAGGTTGATGCTCTATCCACTGAACCAAACCAGCTAGGGCTCCACTAACCATTTATTTAGCATCTCCTGTGTGCCAGGCACAGGGATACAACATAAGACTCAGGTATGCCCCAGAAGCAGTCAGTCTACAGGCAGATGGAGTAGGAAACACATATTTATCACCTGCTCCGGGAAGGGGTAAATTTGAGGCAAGCTGCCAGTTGTGTAGTAGACAGGCATGGATTCTGGAGCCTGAGAGACCTGAATTCCAAACCCAGCTTCATGACCTAACAGCCACATTGACCTTGGATCAGCTGAGCCTGCCAAACAGGTACAGAGATAACGTGAAGAGTCTGACTGTATTAGGCACTAAAAATGGTAGCTGTTGTTATTTTCACAAATACTTTAGGAGCACAGAATAAGGTTTCAATAAATCCGTATGGGAAATCCCGGGAGGCTTCTTAGAGTTGGTGACTGTGGATGAGGGCAGTGCAAGGTGAGCTGGCAGGAAAGGAGAAAGGGATTCCTGGCAGAAGGAAGAGAATGTTCCAGGGCAAAAAGGTACACACGGGCTCGACGGGCAGGGGGCTGCCGTCTGAGCATGCTCTTCGAGACGGGTCCACGCTCTTGGTTCTAATAAACATTCACAGCTTCGGCGAGCTAGAGCCATGTTGCAGGTATGTGAAGGGAAGCATGTTCATAGTGGTGTTAAGATTCGTGTTAAAATGGAAACACAAGATGATGCGCACTGCCCCCCGCTCATCCTAAGCTCATTCCCAGGCAGAACTTTGCTCCCTAAAGCCATGGACGTGGGAAACCTTGCAGACATCTGCCTCTTGTCCTTGACACCTTGGGTTCTACTGGCTGAAGTACAGCGATCCTTTCACGCTCCGTAGTAGTTCATAGGTGACTCTGGGAGGCGTACATTTTATGAACAGGGCTTCATTATTGGATTGTTTTAAATGCACCCAGAGGCAGCGAGGCCTGGAAACAGGAGAGCTGTGTGGAAGCACTTCCTAAGTGGCCATGCACCCTGCATGCTTGAGCTTTATGGTCCTTCGAATGAGTGGCTGATTTAACAGTCAGCCTGCAAGGGGATTAGCCCTGGTGCTTGGCCGGGAGAGTCGAGCTGCTGGCTCAGGGTTTGGATTAGAAACAGTGATGTGAGGCAACACAGCAAGTGGAGCACTGACGGGGGGGGGGGGGGAGTGAGGGGAGCTGGCCCTGTGGTGCCAACTCTGACATTTATTAGCTGTGCAGCTAGAGGCAACTCATTTCCTCGCCCCTCCTAAATTGCTCCTCTGTAAAATGAGAAACCTGGCCTGAATCGGGGTTGCCCAAATCTGGCTCTGCAGGGCCCTTGTTCTGTGGGATGCGATAAAGTGGTCCAGGGCCAGGGTCAGGGAGGATCACATGCTCAAACAAAAATAGGAGACATGGGATGCAACTGGCTGCCGGAGCCTTTGAAGCCTGGCCTGATGGGAAGTGAGAGGAGAGGTGGGAGGTGGGGAGCAGAGGGCTGTGTTTTAGAGGTCCAGGCTTTGGGGTTGGATGGTCAGGGTTTTCCTCCCCATTTTGGGCCTTTCTTCTGCTGAATTTGGGCAGGTGACGGGTCTTGGGGACTCTGTTTCTTCGTTTGTATCATGGGGATGGTAAGAACCACCTGCCCCATGCAGTTACTGTGAGGGAGAAATGGGTGCTGCATGGGAGGGGCGCAGCCTGCACTTATTCTGTACCGACTGTTTGTCATTGTCATTATATCTTGTGTAAACAGTCTGAGAGACCCAAATGTTCTCAAAAAAGCTTTCCGCCCTAGCTGCAGAACTCCAGGGGACTTCAGAGGACCTGCTTGCCTAACTGTACACCCACACATAGTCTTTCCTACTCTTGACTTCGTTTCACATATATGTGTTGCCTCTCTAACTAAGTGTAGGGAGCCGAGGGTTGGACCCTGTCTCCGTCCTACTGGTGGGACAGTTTCCATGGCAACAGAAGTCTCTGGGAGAGGAAAATAAATGGCGCTGTGAGAAAGAAATAGATTTGGGGCATCAGGCCACACTTGCAGCCAGTTTCCCGGCAGACTGTTTAACACATTACATAGCCACCCGTGCACTGTGTGCTATCAGTCTGGAGCCAGCCAGCCCAGCTATCTCCAACACAGAAAATGATCCTGCTTCAGGGGGCGGGGGGGAGCAATGCCAACCAGAAATCGTGTTCAAGTGAGATATTCCAGCTTATAAACTATGAGCTTGTCTGATGCGGACTGCATCTGTGATGACAGATGGCACAGTGGCCCACAGTAGCTAAGCAGAGAAGAGCTTAAAAGGACCTGTCACTTAAAAAAATGGGTTCTTGGAATGTAGCATCGATTCTGTCCCTTTTTTTTGAGGGGAGGATAAAATGTTTTGACAATTTTCTTTGGCTCAGGATACGAGGATCTGGTTCATCTGATGTTGTGGAACCTAATTGTGTGAGGGGCTGAAAAGGACTCAGACCAAGTCCCCTCGGGATGAAGAGGTGGAGCGACAGGGACTCCTCCTGCCTTTGAGCATTGGCCTCCGATGAACCCCAAGGGAAATCTTAGATGGGGAAATGCCACCAAGAACAACGTAGGGCTGCAGAGGAAGAGGAGCCCGACAGGGGAAATGCAATGTGGACTTTAGGGGTGAGCATGAGACCTGGACTTGGCAATGGGGGTTCTCCTCCCAGCTCAGCTTCTCTCCCTCTAACTCAGTTTTCGCTTCCGATGAATGGGTTTTCTCCTTGCCCTTTTTTGTCTCAGCAATGTTTTGTAAGCGTCATGTAGGGTTGAAAGGTTGTTTATAACGTGAAATAATTATTTACCATTGTTAAAAATTATCCAGCCCTAGCCGGTTTGGCTCAGTGGCTAGAGCATTGGCCTGCAGACCAAAGGGTCCTGGGTTCGATCAAGGGCACATACCTCGATTGCAAGCTCCTCCCCAGCCTGGGTCCTGGGCAGGGTTTGTGCAGGAGGCAATCAATCAATGTGTTTCTCTCACATCGATGTTTCTCTCTGTCTTTCCCTCTCTCTTCTACTCTACCTAAACAAATCAATGGATTAGCCCTAACCGGTTTGGCTCAGTGGATACAGCGTCGGCCTGCGTACTGAAGGGTCCCAGGTTTGATTCCGGTCAAGGTTGCAGGCATATCCCCAGTGGGAGGTGTGCAGGAGGCAGCTGATCGATGTTTCTCTCTCATCGATGTTTCTAGCTCTCTGTCCCTCTCCCTTCCTCTCTGTAAAAAAATCAATAAAATATATTTAAAAAAATATCAATGGATTAAAAAAAAACCCAAAACTTGGAAACAAGGCAGAAAGATGGGTGACTCATCCTTTCAACATTATATGCTGGCTATATGGCATTGCCCCTGCCCGACACCTCAAAGATTATCTAGAGAAATGTACTTTGCGTTGCTCCAAGACTTGGTGTTACATGTTAACTTGGAGCTTTTTCTCTGTGGAGATGCAGATGCAAATAACTTTTTTGTCCTTTTGAAGAAGATAACCCCAAAGGTTATGGTTTATTGTCCTAGAGGACATGAACTAGTTTTGTACCTAACTCATCAATCTTGTCCTAACATTAAATTGACTATGAATACCTAGCTCCTTAAAATTTTTTAAAATTTATCTTTATTGTTGAAAGTACTACAAATGTCCCCCCCTCCCCAAGTGACTCCCCTCCACCCCGTACTCACACCCCTCCTCCCCCTCAGACCTTCACTGCACTATTGTCTGTGCCCAGGGGCAATGCATGTATGCATATAAGTTCTTTGGTTAATCTCTTCCCTCCACCACCCTTCCCTCTGAGATTCTCAGTCTGTTCCATGCTTCTCTTAAAGGGTTTTTGAACTGATAGGAATCTCATACTGATTCTTTCATTAGCAAATGAGTGGACTAAAATCTTTGCTAAGTTCTATTTCATATTTGCACAAGAGTCATGGTTTTACCTTTTAGAACATTATATCTTAACACCACCCCATGCCCTCCTGACTCTGCATGGGTTTGCTTTCTGAGCTGGGGTGTTCTGAATTGCCATTAAATTCTATTCCAAGTCAACTACTCTGACATGTCTTTTGCAAGTAAGCGCCACAAGCTTATGTGTTGTTAAAGGTTATTGGTCAACATGCTGTGCTACTTAAAAACAAACCCTCCCCTCGAGGTTCCCAGGAGAGAGGGTGGAGATGGCTGGGGTGGAGTGAAGTTATGAGAAGGTCCAGAGAAGAACTGAGATCATATCCAGAAAAATGATGCTGCAAACTACCCCACTACCATCAGCAACCTCAAAATAATAGCAGCTCAACCATACACGGGGTGATTTTCCTTAAGCATTCTCTTCCTTAACAGTTATGACAGCCCCGTGAGGTGTCGTCCTTACTCCCAGTCAACTGGCGATGCATGACAGTGCGTCTGGGCAGGAGAAGCAACTTGTGCCTTCAGAACGGTCTGGACTGGAGCTCATCTGGGGGTGGCACCTTCTAAATGTACACTGATCTGTACTGGCCGTCAAACAAATGCTTGCCCTTTCCTGATGTTTATGACGGTACTAATATTTATTGAGTATGCCTTATGTGCTGGGGAAATGCCAAGCATTTTCATGATATTTAACTAAAGCTACTTGATGAACTTATGGGAGAGAGACTTTTACTAACCTCGTTTTCAGACGAGGAATCAGGCCCAGAGAGGTGAGGAGCCAATAGCTCATAAGCGCTAGAGGCAGGAAGGGAAACCAAGGAGCCTTACTTCAGAGCGAGGCTCTCAGCCGATCTGCTGTGGCACTTCGCTCCAAGCTCCCTACAGTTTACAAAGTATGTTCCTATCAGCCCTAGGCTGTGGATAGATTGCATTTGGCTCATGAGAAAAGCGAGCTCGGAGGACTGATGGGATTTGCTGCTCAGAGCATGATTCACACTCATGTCTGTGGAATCCAGATCCTGTGGCTTCCTACCACACCAGGAGTCTCCAGGCTCCGACAGCCTCCTCTGAGTCTGGCCTGGGCTCTGGGCATCAGGCCTGTTGGATCCAAAGAGGTGGGAGGGTGTGTTTGCAGGGGTGGGAGGGAGGGTTTGCAGGGGTGGGAGGGTGTGTTTGCAGGGGTGTGTTTGCAGGGGTGGGAGGGAGGGTTTGCAGGGGTGGGAAGTCCTGGAAGGGCTAGGGTGGGGGTAGTAGGAAAAGGTCATGATCACCTAGATCCCGGGATTTCTACCATCCAACCTTGCTCTGCTAAATAAACTAAAGTGTAGACAGATGTTCAAGGCCATGGACAGGCCTCAAGGGCAGTTGTTGAGGCGGCAGCCAGAGAGGAAAGTGAATCAGAGTCCTAAGCGGTGCCTGTGGGAGAAAATCGCCGGGCATTGGCTTCATCTAGTTTACAGGCTTCTGCCTGAAATGATGACCGGTCAGCTATGCTTAGGACCATTCTGGGGAGTTGGAGTCACACTGTGACCCAAGCTGTGGTGATGGATCTGTTTCTTAGAGACTTATCACTTAAAGGGACAAAAACCATAACCAACTTGCTATCATTTCTGGGTTTACTCTCAACTCCTAATAGCTTGTTTATAGTGAGGGTACGAGCACCCACCTTGCTTGAAGTAATGCTGAACCACTCTTAAAGGGCTCTAGGCTGCTGAGTGTTAGATGTCAGGGGCTTCTGTGATGTGGCTGCCTCACCTGTCCACCTTTTCCCATTCTACTTCCCACATCATCTCCCATCTCCACCCAGATTCTCTTCCCAGTCATCGGGCCTCAGGAAGTTTTCCTAAATATACATTTGGTGGTCTTGCTCGTGGTCACCTAAACCCCAGAGGGCTTCCACCCCACCCACTCTTTAGGGACCAGTTTAAGTCCCATCTTTTTTTTTTTTTAATTTGTCAATTGCAGTTGACATCAATATTATTTTATATTAGTTTCAGGAGTACAGCATAGTGGTTAGACATGTATATAATTTACGAAGTACTCTCCACCTTCTCCCTCCTCCCCCATAAGTCTAGTACCCATCTGGCACTGTACGTAGTTATTACAATAAGTCCCATTTTTCCATAATAAAAAGAATTCATATCAGCTGTAACAAGTACTAGGCTTTGCGGTTTTCCAGTCACTGGGTTAAGCCTGAGCTCGTGCAAATCTTGCAACACCCGCAGAGGTCCTCCAGGTCTGGTCCCCAAGTAGCACCTGGGAACTTGCTAGCCCTGCAGATCCTCAGTCCTCACCCTGGATTTACTGAATCAGGCACTTTGCGGGTGGGACCCAGCCATGGCTGCTCAAGCTGTCCCGGTAATTGAGATGGAACATCTGTCTGAAAACCACCGATCTTTGCTGGTCTCCCAAGGTTGCACAGGAGCCCACTGATAACTCACTGTGTGGCTTTGCCTGAAACGGATTCAGGGCCTGGATGAAACGCTTTCAGTGACAAAACCAGGAAAACTCTAGGCAAACCAGGAGTTGGGCTCCCTAACTAAGAGGATTCAAAGAGGTCAAATTAAAGCACTAGAGCCTGGATTTGAATCCAGGTCTCTCTGAATCTGAAATTTCCACCTTAATTTAACCGATAAACTGCAGGTGGTGCCAAGAAACCATTTCCAAGATACTTTGAGATACTTTGGGGCCCTTCCGTATTTGTTTCTCAAATGACTCACAGAAATGTAGAATTATAAATGTGATCAGTGCCAGGAAGGAGAAAGAGCAGAGCTTCTCAAATTAATTGGACATGGGTTAGCATAAAGCTCACCTGGGAGCTGGCTAACATGCAGATTCTGGTCTAGCAAGTCTAGGGGAGCCAGTGCTGCTGATCTGAGGATCACACTTATTTTATTTTATTTTATTTTATTTTATTTTATTTTATTTTATTTTATTTTATTTTATTTTATTTTATTTTATTTTATTTTATATTGATTTGAGAGAGAGAGAGAGAGAGAGAGAGAGAGAGAGAGGGAGAGAGAGAGAGGAACATCGATGTGTTGTTTCACTTATCTATGCACTCATTGGTTGTTTCTTGTATGTGCCCTGGGATGGACCCTGCAGCCTTGGCCTATTGGGGTGATGTTCTAACGAATGGAGCTGCCCTGCCAGCCCTGGGGACCACACTTGGATAGTGAGGGACTTGTCTGTATGTTAGGATCACCAGAGGGTCCTTCCACCCTTCCAAAGCCCAGGCCACATTAGCCACAACCCCAGGGGATTCTGGTGTGCAGACAGGTTTGGAAACAACTGGGCCACACTCTTCCATCCTCAGCTGCTCCGACTTGGATTTTAACGTCCTTGGCTTAACACCCACCACCATTCTCACCTTGCAGACAGAGTCCCTACAAGGTGCGTTTCACGCAGGTCTGACTGTTGTTATATCATTTTGGTCCCACCTGCCCTGGCACAGGCCTGCCTCATAGGCTTCTGTGCCAAATGCAATAACTCTCTCCACAGCCGTACAGAGGGGAAGCTACACCCCTTCCTCTTCCTCTAAGCTTCACGGACTGGGTGTCTCCTCTCAGGGGCTCTCCTGGATATGGAGACCCTCTGCTGGCCTGAGGACAGGGAAGTCCTCCCCACCCTGCAGGGCCATGGGGGGCTGGGAACTGAGAGAGCCCGTCAGACGGAGGAACCCAAACTGGGAACACCTGAGGCCCCAGATGGTCACAAGCTGCATCATGCAGAGTTGTTGGTTTGTTTTCCCCTTAAGAAGTTTAGTCCTTTGGGGAGTGGCCTGGCTGGGAGGTGTAAGGGGGCACTTCACTGTCCTGCCCAAGAGCCCCAGGATCTTGACAGGGGTCTGAACTTCTTCCACTTTTTGAAGCTCCCCAACAACTGAAAACATGAGTTGCTAAAAAAGGGTTACAAATCTTTTTTTTTAAAGTTGTGTGTTCACCACCTCAAGTCAAGTCTCCTTCCATCACCATTTATCCCCTCTTCTACCTCCCCCCAGCCCCCTTCCCCTCTGGGAATCACCATACTGTTATCTATGAGGTGGTAGTTTATTTGTTTGCTTAATCCCTTCATTTTTTTCACCCAGGCCCCTACAAAATCTTAACGGAGTAATGAAATCAGTGACTCACCAGCACAATCCCTGCCTGTCCTTTTGCCACCCTTCCTGAACATAAACCCTCCCTGTGACGGGCCCTGTCACCGGTGGTGCCGGGAGGCCCAGAACCCCAGGGATGCTGGGGAAGGCCAACAACAAGGCTCTTCCCTGTTTGCTTTTCATTAGGATGACTCTGGGCATGCATTTCTGTAATATGTATTTTCCTGTAAAATGAACGTTCCCTGTCTTGCCCACTCCAGTCTCAGGCAGAACTGGTGCCCTGTGTTTGCCTGTCCCTCTGGCTCGCTTATCTCCCTGCTGACGCTCCTCCGATGGCTGGGGAGGCCTCAGGCTGGGGCTGCTGGCATGGCCAAGAGAACACTGCTTCCCCAAATGGGAGAGGGAAGAGTGGGACTTGCAGCCCAGATCCTGGAGGGGTCTAGCGTTAACCCATCTGGCCTCCAGACAACAAGCTTAGCCAAGGCAGCACCAGGCAGAGGAGTGTGCACAACTGGCTGGTGGCAGTCTTTTTCCCTGTTTGAATTTTCATTCTGCATCATTGGACCTGTGGGCTCCATGATGACGTGCAAATCAGCCAGGGAAACCACTTGAGATAAAGGGCTTCCTAAAAGCGTGGCTACTCCGATCGATCCCGGCAGCAGCAAGCCCTCCTCTGCATCAGAGGTGACTTCTGTGTGCGTGTGTGCAAGGTCCTGTGTGGCTGCGGCCGTTCTCCCCCAGGCTGCCCTTGGCCGTTTCTATTACTCTGTCTGGGCAAGCACAGATGTGAAGAAATCTCCTCAATTTAGATACCATTTTCCTGAATTGTGTAATGAGGATAGAAATGCACAGACTAAACAAAGTGAGATTAGCGCAAGTGATCTAGTACTTAGACTTCTATGGATAGAAAACTTTGTTTCCCCGCTTTTTTGTTTTTAAAGACCGATCCTATTTAAAGCAACAGAATAGGAAAACCGTTAGTGGGGGTGATGTTCAGACTGCACAAGTGCGTGGGTGGTTGGTATTTCGTGGTACAGATTCAATTCTTTTCCTATTAAATGATTTGTATATGTTAAATTTATCACATGGACGGCTGTGGTATGAAGAGCTAGTTTGATGGATTTAGCTCAGGATGTTAGCAGTGACTGATGTCCCAAATAAAGTTCTGTAAAAATGCCCCCAAAAAGGGTACTTGCTACCCTCCATAAGAAATGGCGTTTCATTTTGTTTAGTTTTTGTCTGCCAAGATGGTTTGTCCAGGTTCAGCTTTAGGAGAATTTGGGTTTGGGACAGACTCTACACACTGTGTTTTACAGTAAGATTGAGGTAAGGTTAGGGCGGAGAGGCAGGAGCAGGAAGTCACAGAAGCCTGCTGTGCTGGGGCCAGGTCAGCAGGGTGGGTGGGGGTCCCATACCCTCAGGGAGGGGGTGGGTCCTAATAACCTGCCAGGCCCCTCGATGAACATGCCTCTGGGAAAGTTCTGGAAACCACTGCCCAATTCCTCCTATCCCTTCCTCAGGGAGGTCCTTGGTTTTCCCAGGGACCTCTCCCTTCCCCCATGAGCTAGCTCCTGACCACCATGCCTGAGCCTTTATGGAACATCTACTGTTGTTACCATTTGTTTGGGTCTTTCTTCCCCACCAGGGGAGGAAATGATCAGAGATCCCCAAGGTGTGAACACAAAGGGTTAATCTGGCTCTGAAAAAGGGAGTGGAGAGCAAGCCTAGATGTGGAGAGGGAAATATAAAATGAAGTCTCTCTGTTTAAGACCCTGCCTTTGCCTTCCCTCGTGCTCTGGCCAGCAAAGCTTCACCCATCCCAGCTAGTTCTAGACCCGGGGGCATGCCCAGACCCTGGGCCGCGGCTGCAGTGAGCCTGCCTTGGGGTGACTGCCTCTAAAACCTCACCCACCCCAACAGTGTCCCCCTCTTAACTGCATCCTGGAAATCTCCTGACGAAAAATGAATGATTACGGCCCCAGTTCCCTCCTCTCTCTGGCCGGTTAGGAATGTCTCCCTCCCACCCCATTATCACTTGGCACGATGCAGCAGACGCTCCGCCAGCAAGATAGGGATGGTCTGCCCTTCCTTTTCCTTTCTCCTGTCTGCCTTTTCAACAACTGTACCTTTTTGTATCTGTAGCACGTTCATAAAAAAAAATAGGCAAAGAGGTGATAAGACTCAAATCAGAACGTTTTTCAAGAGTTTGCAGCTCTTGGAAAGGCCTGACACAGGGACGACGCTTGCATGGAAGAGCTGTAGCAGCTGTAGGACACAGTCTGCAAGGCTGGGCGCCCTCTCCCAGTTGAAAGTGGGCAGCAGCGAGGTGTTCGCAGAATATCTTTTTCTCCCGAAGGTGACCGCGCTCGTCCCTGGATCTGCGCGAGGTCCACGGAGAAGCGAGGACGCTGACCCCTTCGGTTGACGCTCTTTGGCTGGGTCAGGGCCTCTTCCCCGCTTGTTTCTTGCTGAGAGCTGATGCTTACACGTGGTTGTATCCAAATAAGGCCTGTGAGTCCATGTGTGAGGGGCCCTGCTACACTGAATGGACAGCACTTTTTAAAAATCCTCACCTAAGGATAATTTTCCATTGATTTTTTTTTTAGGGAGAGTGGAAGAGAGAGGGAAAGACAGAGAAACATCGATGTGAGAGAAACATCGACTGCTTGCCTCCTGCACAAGCCTCAACCAGGACCAGGGCCCAGGCCAGGGAGGAGCTTGGAAGCGAGGTACATGCCCTTGACTGGAATCGAACCTGGGACCCTTTGATCCGCAGGCCGACACTCTATCCACTGAGCCAAACAGGGTTGGGCGGGGATAGGACTTTTAAGGCTGAACCAGTGTGGTCTTTGACACCAGCTCCCTCTGAAGGAGATGCAGCCACTGACCAGCCAACGGCACAGGAAGTGCATGCCCGCAGGCTGACAGGGGCAAAACCTTCCTCCTCTGTTTTAGAGAACTTCCTGTTTCTAGGAAAGTTGGCCCATTATTTGAGGGGTTCCCTGCTTCACGGAAATAGTTGGTGGGCAGGGGTCCTCCTGTCTCCGCACTTCCTAGACTTCCTCTCTCTCCAGACACACGGATTCCCAGAGGGGCCCTGTTTTCTTCCTCTGTGAACGGGATCCCACAGGTCAAGCGCTGTCCTGGCATTTCTTGCCAAGCTACGTGCTTCCAGAGGCTCCAATGTAATTTCTTTTTTTTCTTCTTGAAATGGTCTTTTTTTTCCCTTCTTTTCTTGGACAGGCCCTGCCAGCTTTTTGGAAGAGATAAGTAAAACCACCAGCTTCACTGTGGTCCAGAAGTTACCCAGATCCTCTGGGAATCTTATCTAGAGATTTACCAAGGAGCTCTGGGGATGTCATAATAAAAGAAAAGAAAGTCTGAGTAGGGACTCTCTACTCCCCTTCCCCCATTTCCTAAATGAGAACAAGCTGTTGGTGTCCCGAGGCCTAGTATCTTCTGGTTGTGCTTAGAAATTAAAATCGAATTGGCTTCATAGTTCTTAGGTTTCAGTTCTTAATAGACTGGCTCCTCAAGCAGAAAACTGTAAGCTTGAGGCCAGCAATGTCTCCTTATTGCACCCACCATGTTTTATAAGACTCCTGATTTCAGCAACCTGAGGTCTTCCTATGAGAGTGTAATTTGGGGGGTGTGAAGATGTGGGGGTGTGTCCATGTGCCCACATGTCTGATTTCTTAACCTGCAGCATTTCTGATCTTTCCAATGATAACACACTTTTATTGGAATAATTTTGGAAATGGGAGAGACTTAGCAAACCAAGTTGGAGAATTTGTAATCTTGCCTATTTGAATCTTAATGTCTTAAAAGGAAATGTGCTGTGTCCATGTACAGCTCTGTTATTAGAAAGTCTGCAGGCCTTGCTTATGCAAATGGTTCCTGCTGGGAATCTGAGGCCCAAGTTCTTAGGTTAACTCATACAATGGAAGCATTCACACACACACACTTACACACACTCACTCACACGCTCACACACATACTCTTACACACATACACACACACACACTCACACTCACACACACACTCACTCACCCCCCCACACACACTCACTCACATGCTCACACACACACACTCACTCACCCATACATACACACACACTCACCCCCACACACACACTCACCCCCACACACACACTCACACACACTTACACACATACACACACACTTACACACTCACTCACACACTCACACACACACACATATACACACACACACACTCACTCACCCCCCCACACACACACTCACCCACACCCACACACACACTCACCCCCACACACACACTCACCCACACACACTCACTCACCCACACACACACACACACACACACACTCACCCCCACACACACACACACACTCACCCACACACACACACACTCACACACATACTCACCCACACACACACACTTACTCACCCCCCACACACACACTCACTCACATACACTCACTCACCCACACATACACACACACTCACCCACACCCACACACACTCACCCAAACACACACTCACCCCCACACACACACTCACCCACACACACACACACTCACCCACACACACACACACTCACACACACACACTCATACACACATACACACCCCTTTCATCCAATATTGGTGCCTTGATGTTAAAAAAAAAACACTTATGTTTTAGTGTACTGACGTTTAGCAAAACTTTTTTCATTTAAAACAAGTATTCTTATAAATGGCTTCCCTCTTCTCTCTTTTTTACTGTTATATGTTTTTAAAACTAACATTCTATATACGTTCAAGTATTTCCCCCTTTCTTTGGTTTTACCCCATATAATGCAGTAGTTGTACAAAGTTTATATAGTTGAATTCTGTGTTTAAGAAAATCTGACGTAAAGAAAGTCACAGATTCTTAGAAATGAAAACACGTTAAAGAGTATTTAGGCCAGGTTTCTCTAAGCCCAGTTTTATAAAACAGGCATTAGTACATGGTAATTCACTTTACAAATGATTCACTTAAGGTCTCACCTTTGAAGCTCATTTAACACAATTAAAATGTAAAATCAGAACTACAGAAGCCAAGTTTCTTTCCAAAAAATTATCTTTTGAGTAAATTTAGAATTATTCATTTAACCGTATGCCCTGGGAATAATGCCAAATTCCTGTATACCTCTGAGCCTGCCCACATTCAGTTCCCTCTGCTTGGACCATTTCCCACTCCCTTCACCTAACAAACTCCTCATCTTCTCTCAGACACCCCTAACATATGGTCTTAGAAAACCCTGTCTTGTACTTCTTAGTTGTACCCATCACAATTCTAATTAGTTCATTGTGGATATAACTCTTTAATGGCATTCTTTTCTGCTAGACTGTAAGTCTATGGGGGCAGGGTGTCTGCATGTCTAGTTCATTGCTCTGTCACTACTGCCTAAAATAATGCCTTGCACATAGTAGGTCCTCAATAAACATCTATGTGAATAGCTTATTTTACAACACTTTCATTTGGCTTCTTGGTGCATTAAAATCTAACCTACCTGAAGCTGATGTCTGCAGGAGGGGGTGGAAGCAAAAAGAACCACCCTGGTTTCTAGGATTATAGGCTAACCCTTCTCTTCCCCCCTCAATGGCTCCCTTTTCCCTTCCAAGGTTCTAGCACTGGCTCTTATCTTCTCTTCATTCTCAATATGTTCTTCTCTTATGTATGAATCTACTAAAATGGCTTCACCTATTCCCTCCAGCTCTCAGCTTTATCTCCAGGGGTGTTTTCAGCTCCTAAAATGTCTTCATGTATAGACCAATGGAACTGCCAACTCACCTTCTTTGCCCCTCAAACTCACTGGTTCTCCCACATTTATGGTATCCCTGCCCGTGCAGTCACCTGGACCTGCGGTCTGAATGCCAGGCAGCTGCTCACGGCAAGTAGACTTGGAAAGAAAGCTCTTCTGTTTGGGCAGAACCAGGCTTTTCCTCATCAAGGGGCCCGTTTCTAGTTTGTGTCCTCCCTTCTATGATGTACCCCAGAAGGCAGAGGTTCCCCGATGGGAGTGCCAGTTTCTGAACTTTCTGAAAGGTGCCTCACTAGAGAAAATCAGACTTCTTTAGAGAAACTCAGAATGTGGCAACCGCAGGCTTCCCATGAAACAGAATCTATACAAGCACCAGGAAATTGTGGAAGCCAGGCCAATCCATGAGAGTCATTAAGTTCTGCAGACTTTCCGTGGCATTTCTGGTCTTGGCGCGTTGCTCTGGAATATCCCTTTATCCACGCCCACCCTTCAAATGATTTGCTGGCAGAGGGTGAGGGAGAACTGTTGGCCTTGGAGCTGAGGAGCTGAACCTGAGTCCTGGCTACTTTTTTCACTGCCTGTGTGACCCTGACAAGCAGTTTCTGCATCTGAAACTCGATTTTCTCACCTTTAAAATGGATCACAATCTCTACGGGCTTCATGGGGTTGTTCTGAGAATGAACTGTGATGATGTACATGAGATGCTCTGAAAACTCTAAAGTGCTGTAGAGAGTAGAGAGTACCAAATATGAGATATTGAGGGACTCATGTTCCTCCTTTGTTAGTTTTGTCCTCAATATACCATATGTGTGGTATCTTAATCTATATTTCTTCTTTAAATAAATCATTTCTTAAAAACTTATTTCTTGAAATCTTTATCCCCAAAATGTACAAAAATGGAAGGTAATCATAAAAATACAGTAAATATGAAACAGCATTATTAAATTCTTGCTAATACTGTTGCTCTGTAAATGCTCTGAGCCTGAGGCCCATTCTCCATCTGTTGAACGTAGAGGCTGTCTTCTTGACATAATCTAAAGGAGGAGGAACTGAAAAGGGAGGAAGATGCTCATGGGGTTCAATTTGTGGATGCATGCCTGTGTACCAGCTGAATTCAGCCTATGACCAGCATGCTCACGGCCCATCCTTCTGGAACCCTGCTGGGTGAACATGCTGGGTAGAGATGGGAAAGGTACAGAGGGAAGAGTGTGCTTATGTGGACTGGATTCCCTACATTTAATGCACATCCATCACACTAGTTACATCATCATGGCAATTTACTTAGTCCCTAAATCTTATTTCTGAATCTTTGTTTACTCATCTGTAAAATGGGATTGGTGGAAACATTAGAAAAGAACTGTGTAGAACTATGTAGAACAATGCCTGCACGTGGCCCATGCTTAATAAGTGCAGCTACTAGGCTTAGTGCAAGAGCAAGCCTTCTACGTTTGCCCCTCATATCTAGGGCGGAACGTGGTTGACATTTCTGGTGCTTTGGTTCTGACGAGTATGGAATAATTTGCAAAACTAAGGAGAAAATGTGGGGCTATTTCTCTACTAGCAAAGTAAAGAGCAGAAGTAAAGTGATTAATTGAACCATTATGATTTTTAAAACGTGGGAAAAATGTCAACCAAGAAAGCAGTTTCCCCCCAGAAAAACTTAGTATGGGCTATCACCCACTGTTTCCAAACAGCATTCGCAGTCAGCTCGGTGTCAAGGGCTTGGCTAAAATTACAAAGCCCAGAGGTGTTGATATTAAGCGTTTTTAAAAGAGGGAGTGCCAATTCTCAGTCTTCAGGATGAGAAGAAATACGATGGGCCCAGCGCCTTCTCAGAATTTCTTACACTTCAAAGAGCATGTACTTGGCAAAGAGTCCACTACTTTCCTGAGTTTGGTCAACGCAGCTGAGTAAAGGCAGAAACTCTTAAAATCCACACAGATGGAACTTTTCCACTGGCCCTCTTTGGGTATAAATATTCATCAAGGACTAGAAACTTAGAGGAGATATGGGTCTGAGCGATAAGTGGTTTGGACCCAATGTCAGCCAGTGTTCAGTCGCCTTGCTGACTCTTGCCTCTCAGGAGGGCCAACTCTCCTGAGACGGGGCTGCTGTTGTCTCGAGATCTGAGCCAACCGCCTCCCAGACCAGGCAAACCATTGGAGTTTGTTCTCAAGAGACTCCCAGCCAGAAACAGGGGGCCTCGGGTTCAGATGAAGGTTCAAGTTAGCTGTCTGAAGGAAGGAAACACGTCAAAGGCTTGGCTCATCCTCCATCCTAAAGTCAATCCTTTTGTAGACAAACTGGAAGGAGGATCATAAACTTGGAACCAGACATTAGAAGTTCAGGGTCTGGTTTGGAATGGTGCCTTCCCCAACCCTCTAAGGTTCATTTCCTTTTCATCTCAAGATCCTTCCTAAAGCTAAACAACAGCACCAAGGGAAGTCCTTCCCTCTCCTCTCACCCCACTCCTGATCTTGGTCCATGAGTCAGGTTTTAGATTAAGTGGCCAATGGTCTCACCTATTCTACTCCATGTCTGTCTCGTATCCTCCGGCCTCATGTTCTCTCTCCCCCTTTCTAGTCCTGCAAGATGCCTCCCCTCTGTCAGGATGGAGAACCAAGTTGCTCTTACTTCCTTGGATACCTTTCTTTCTCTCTCCTGTATCCTTCATTCTATTTCCTTTTCTATCCAGTGCCATTGCTGAGCCCTTACTATATGTCAGGTGTTCCAGGGGCACACAAAGGGGAATAAGGTATAGTCCCGGGGTCAAGGACTTATAAATGGAGAATTTAGGCACCAACAGGATATTAAGGTACAGGAGTTAAGCAGGCAAGGCTGAGTGTACATGTTCCAGGGCCATTCAAACCGTCCATTCAGTAAGGGAGTAAATCCACACCAGGAGTTTGCGGGACTGACAGCTTCATGGAGGAGGAGACTGGGGAATGGGTAGGTTTTTGTCCCATAGAGAAGGCCTTTCAGCATGCATGTGAGGAAGAAAACATATGGTCAGGGAACAAGTGGCCAATCAGTGTTGGGGAGGCAGAATGTTGTAGCGAGAGGTGAAGCTGAAAAGGGACCCATCACACAGAAACTTCAGTTCCAAACGAAGGTCCATGGAAACATTTGAAAGAATCCCTAGGAGCAGGTCCCTGAGACAAAGCTGTCCATTGCTCCATGGGCTGCAGCAAGAGCCCAGCCCTCAGCGCCTTGTCCCCACACCCTTCTGCTCTTCGGATACATTACACTTTCCAATTATTTATCAAACATTGTACTTTTTACTTTCCAACAGTATTTCAAGGAAAATTTACAATGAAAATTCACACATCCCAAGTATTCACTTGAGTACATGGATATTCTTTGTGGCTACTGTCCAGATGAACACACAACACACTTCCTGTGCCCCAGAAAGTTCCCTCATGCCCCTTTCTAGTCAATAACAGCCTCTCTTACAAAGGCACCCGCTCTACTGACTCCGATCACTGTGGATTGGTTTTGCCTGGTTTTGCAGATCACATAAATGGAAGACCACAGTAGGTGGGCTTTTATGACTCACTTCCATCAAACATATTTAAGATTGCCCTTGTTGTTGCAAATACTAGATATTTTTATGACTAACTAGTTTTCTGTTGTATAAATATAAAATGAGTTGTTTATTCATTTTTCTATTGATGGAGGTTTGAATTATTTCCATTGTTTGGCTATTATGAATAAAACTGCTCCAAATACTCTTGTCCAAGCTTTTTCTGTGGACAGAAGTGACAATCCTTTGTCTTGGCTATATACCTAGAAGTGAAACTGCTGGATTATTGGGTAGGTATATGTTTAACTTTATTGGAAGCTACCAATTTTCCAAAGTGATTGTACCATTTTACATTCTCCCTGGCAATGTATGAGTTCCAGTTGCTCCACATCTTTGTCAACACTTGCTATTGTCATTATTTAATTTTATCATTCAGCTGGGTACATAATGCTATCTTATTGTCCTTTTAATTTGTATTTCTCTGATGAATAAGGTTTGGCATCTTTTCCTACACTTATTAATCATTTAGACATCTTTTTTTGTGACATACTTGTTCAGTAAGTCATCCCTTAGTTTTTAAAAAATTATATTGTCTTGCCCTGGCCAGGTGGCTCAGTTGGTTGGAGCATTCATCCCATATACCAAAAAGGTTGTACGTTCAATCCCTGGTTGGGGTGTGTATGGGAGGAAACCAATCGATATCTCTCTCTCACATGGATATTTCTCTCTTTCTCCCCGCTCCCTAAAAATAATTAAAACAACATATCCTCAGATGAGGATTTAAAAATTGGGTTGACTTTTAAAAATTATTGATTTATAGGAGTTATTTACACATTCTGGATACAATCCTTTGTCAGATATATGTATTGTGAACATTTTCTCTCTGTGGATTATCTTTCACTTTTTTAGAGGTATTTTTAAATGAGAGTTAATTTTAATGGCCAGCTTTCATATTTATTTATTGAGCTCTCCCTTCAGATGAAAAAGTCACAAGGATATAAAACTTAGATTGCTCTCTTACTGTTCTAGCATTCCATATAGTAAGTAATAAGCTATGACAACTTTGAAAATAATTTAAAGAACTTTTAAAAAGATATTTTCTTTATTTACCAAGGTTTTCATCTTTCCTCCATAGTCTTCTCTTATTTCATATTACTCTTTCCTCCTTTTTATGAATTAGGCAGCTTGCATGTGGAACAGTGCTAATATTTCATGAGTATTTACGACTTGGGTTTGGAGTACTTCTCTTAGTGCTTTAAAATTTCCTATTCCCTTGTCTTGGCACATTTTTCCACTGTAAAGACTCTTAAGAAACAGGATAGTTGGTGGTGTGGGAGTGGCCTTGCCCACTGGGTAAAAAAGGAAGGAGAGGCAAAGACCCTGCCCAGATGGAGGAGGTACACAGACATTATGCTAAACAGAAACTGGCCATTGCAACTTGAACTAAGGAAACAGAGAACTAATGGTGAGAAGTTGGAGGGAGGGAGGGAGGGAGGTACAGGGAGAGAGATAGAGACTAGCTCAAATAAAAAAAGAGCTACCTAATAATTAGAGGGATTAAGAAAAAACAGATCTCTTTAGGAGGAATAAATGCTCACCAGTGGTATTCTTACAGTATTTAGCTTCCCAGTTCATCTCACATTTAAGGTATTGGATGGGGTACTTGGACAAAAATAGAGTTTTTAAGTCTTTCTGGACTTGAAGTACTATGACACCCTAAATTCTAATCCTGGCTCTTCTACTAACAAGCTCTCTGACCTAACCTGCCAGATCTGTTTCCTTATCTGTTAAACAAGGAAGTTGACCTCAAGAATCTCCAAAGCCCACTCCACCTGTTGAAAATTAATTCTAATTGCTGAAAAATACAGTATAAGAATTCTTCAAATAGGTCTGATTATTTCCCTTGTGATGGCCCCAGTCTGGGCTGGGTCCCAGGAAAGGTACAGAGTGGGTAACAGTAGATACTCTAATTAGCGTGATCTTCTTATGGCGCGTTCTCCCCGCGGACTGCTTGGGCCTGTTGGCTGTGTAAGACAGACATGTAGAGACACAGCTTTTCCATCAAAACTTGCCTCTTCTTCAGGTCCTTGCAAACACAGGGAGGATCCCCATAATGTCCTTTTCTAGATAATTAGCAGAGAATCATCCGGGATCTCTCTTTCTCTGTTTAATATACCACATGCAACTGACAAAGATCAAGAACAATCCCCCCAGTGGCATTTTAACATCCAAACCATGTGTTGTTCATTCTGATGCATCGTCTGCTCTACAACAGGACAAGCAGGAACCCATGTTATAGACCTGCCAGAAATCAGAAATCCAAGCAGTGCAAAGGGGATTGTTTTGCTGCAGGATTCTGGATCTTGTCAATCAAGTTCCCCTATTTCAAAGGCCAATTTTCTTCCTCTCAGTTCACTGAAGAATCCTACTTGGGATTTCTGTTCCCCTAATAATCCCTTAAATGGCCTCAGAGTTTACAGGTGAAGACACTTTGAAGTGTTTTCATGTTTTTACACATGCAGTGCACTGAATCTCCCTAGGCCCCTAGGTGTGTGTGTGTGTGTGTGTGTGTGTTCTCTCTCTATATCTATCTGTCTATCTGTCTATCTATCTATCTATCTATCTATCTATCTATCTATCTATCTATCTATCTATCTATCGATGGTCTACCCTCAGTTATCTTCTGATATAATATGAATCTACATCTTCCTGCAAGAAATTCAGGGGCTGTGCTTGCTGGCACTCCACTGCTGGGGCACTCCACTGCCTCCAGCCGCTGCCAGAAGGCGTGTTCTGCAGGCCAGCTTGGCAGGCCCTGCCATCCCACCACCCCAAAGGCTTTTGGTTGAGAGGCAAGAGGAGCAAGTTCTCAGATGGAAAATCATAGATGTGCATCATGGATGGATACAGGGGAATGCGTTTCTCCACAGTGTAAGATGGATGTTATTCCTCAAATTAGAAGTTAAATAGGATGGAAAACATTGGTGTCAGACTTGGAAGGCATGAAACTGGACTGTGACCCGATCCTAATAGCTCATCCATTCTTGTCTTTCAACACTTGGCTCACATGTCACCTTTTGGGTAAGCTTTCCCTGACAGCGCCAGGTAAATTGAGTACCTCCTCTCCTGATCTCTGAGTCCCATGTTTGTATCTCTGATCAAGGGCTTTAGATACCGGTAGGTATAATCTTGGATGGCTAAACTGACTGTTCCTTGCCTTTTACTTCTTCACTTCCCAGCTCAGTCCCTGGCATATAATGGCATATGTGTTTGCAGAAAGTAAATTTTTAAAGTTTTTAAAATCAGAGGAAGGTAGTAAGTTTCATCAGAATGTTTTGGCCCTGGCCAGGTAGCTCAGTTGGTTACGGCATTGTCCCAATACTCCAAGGTTTCAGGTTTGATCTCCAGTCAGGGCACATACTGATACAAGAATCAAGCAAGGAATGCATAAATAAGTGGAACAATAAATTGATGTCTCTCTCTCTCTTTTCCCACTTCTCCCTCCCTTCCTCTCTCTCCCTAAAATCAATAAATAAAATAAAAAACATCGAAACAATGTTTTTATTCTCTTTACCACTTCACTCATTAGTTCTTTTAATAGTGATAACTCATGTTTAACACACATTCATTATTTGTCAAGTTTTGTGTTAAGAACTAAATAGATTATTGATGTGAGGAAAACTTTTAGGTCTATTTCATTGATGAGGAAACTGAGGCTCAGAGCTAATTTGACTTGTCCAAGGTAACAGGAAACATGTGGCAGAGCTGGGATTGAAACCCAGTTTTTCTACTCCAAGTACTTCAGATCTCAATCCACTATAGTTGTGCATGTGTGTGTTTATATATGTGCATGTAAAGCTTTATTTCAATGGAGGTCTTAACATAGTTGGGTTCTTTTGACTGACGTGAAAGCATTCCTTCCCAGAACAATGTGTTAAATGCATGTAATATGTAGGATGACAACATTTATAAAAACAAATTTAGTAACATTTGTGCCTTTATTAAATTAATTAGCAGCTGATGTAATTACTACTATTTCAGAATGGGACCAGTAGAAATGGTATTTGGGCATCTCTCACTGCTGGAATAGGTTATGAAAATACCAGATTTCCATTGGTGTCAGGGACACAGGGCCTGCATCTAGCTATCTTTTTCTAATGTAAATGTCATATACAATAGTTTTATTTGATTTAAAAAAAGAAGGCACCAGGGCTTTGTCTGCTAGGACTTTGTCTTCATTCATAATTGAAGAAAATGCTAAATTTCAGTTTGATGTTGGGGATATAAAGATGCAACATTCTTTTTCACTTAAATTCTGGGTACCCTCAATTCTATCCACAGATCCCTTGTTTAACGTCACCTCTATCCACTGACAAGACCAAAAAAAAATCTCTCTTCTTGGCTTCATCTAAAAATAAGAAGCCCCAAGTGCTGACCCCTTCCCATATGAGGGCCAGACCATCTTAACAAGGACACTGAAGACCACAGGGCCAGGACTGGGGTGGGGAGCACAGGTGGTGGCAGGCAGGTGGGTGGCTCTGCTCTAGGATGAGGGCAGGGCTGGGTTCCACTTTCCCTCCACCCCTTCCAGCCAGCAGATGAACCAGGTCAGTCACCTCAGTGCTCAGCCTCAGCATCAGACCTGGAAATGCCACTTAGTCATGCAGCCCAAATAGATGCCGTCGCCTTAAGGCAGGTTTATTACAGGGTATTTAGTCAGCCAAGAGCCTTTTCCCTATGCTCCTGCCCTTTGGTGTCCCTGACATCAACACCATGAAGGACAGAGCCTCTGAAGACATAGACTGAGTACAGACAACTTGTCTACTGCCACAGGTCAGGAAGGAGGCGGAAGTGGCTACTGGTTACTAGTGGTACCTAAGAGCTGCCAGTGGTGGTCAGTCCCCCTTGCCTCAGACTTCTCTCCACTCAATGCTCTGTTTAAGGTCAACAACAGGGAGAAGAATTATCTGCTCATTACACTGTTGAGATGAGCCGGGTTGGGATGTGGCTCAGATTTGTGCAGTGCTGGGAAATCTGAGGGTGGGTATCAAAGGTAAAGAAAAAGGGGTGTGTGTGTGTGTGTGTGTATGTAGTGGCGGAGGTTGAGGGACATAAAAATCATAGAACAGTGGCAGCATTTGGCCTTTCTCCCATCTTTGAGAAATGAATTTTCATCAGACTCAAGTTTCATGGCTAGGAACAAAACTTTCTTAGTCACTGTTTTGTATTCAGCACTCAGCACAGCACTTGACACATAATAAGCACTGAATAAATATTTTCTAAATGAAGAAATGAGTGGCTATTACCCTGACTTACGAATAAGACATCCAAGGCTTGGTGAGGGTACGAAGTGCCTGTGTGAGATCACACATCCAAGGCCAATGACCAGTTGCCTCTCCAGGGATGGCTGCTTTTTTGGAAGTGTAGCAACCAGACCCGCAGGGCAAATTATTGTCATTGTCATGGTTTTGCATATGATGAGGCCTGAGTATATTTATGGCTAGGTCTAAGTTTAGCTACAAAGAGGAGGTCCTGCAATCTGATATCTTAGAAGCCACGTGTGACGTAGGTAAGCTGGACTTGCTCTTCCACGTTCCAGCACTTAACTACCTCTGGGATTTCTGCACTGTGCTAATGATGGGGATACCAATAACAGCAGGAGGGATATATTTTGAGCACTCACTATGCATCTAGGCACTTTACCTGCTTTATCTCATTAACTATTGTTTAAAGGTAGAACTACTACTAACTCTCCTTTCTCCAATGAGTAACCAGAGGTCCAGAAAAGAAAAGCGACTTGGCAAAGGTTGCAGACCTGGCAAATGGCAGAACATGAATCACATCTAGATGCTATGCTTGCAAAGGTCATGTGATTGACCACTCCTCTAAATGGCCTCTAAACCTTGTGGCCAAAGCTAAGTTCATAGCCATAGTGTTCACTTGACCTTCTGAGGATGTAAAGTTGAAGTCACAGTATTCTGAGCATGGAAGTGAAGGAACATAGAAGATACCTTTTCTCCTTTATTCATCAAAGATGCTGTGAGTCAATGCACTTCTCAGTTATGTCACATGTAAATTTTGGATACACCATGTCTCTCCCCCATGTCCCAGCTGCAACATTAAGGAATTGACCAAGCAGATCATTAGATTTGGCTCAACTCTTTCATAGAGCGATTCATTTGCATTTTCTCCAAAGACTGATTTCACAAAGAAGCCCGTATTTTAAAACAGGAGGAAGAAAAGAAAACAATCCATAAAGGAATTACGTGGATTTGAAACAGCAACCGTGGGCTGGACCCTGGTGTTGCTTTGTCCTTTGAGAGCGAGTTGCCAGATGGAGCCTTTGTTCCTGCCCCCTCAGCAATTGTATTTCCTTTTAAAGCATGTCCTGGTGGGAGCCTGCACCATGTTTTGCTTGGTCCTGATTCACGTGCTAGGGGTAGAACATGAGTCAGCCTGACCAGGCATGGATACACAAGCTTATCCCTAGGCTGGAGTTTCCTGGAAGTTCTGGGCCTGGGATTTCTGGGAGTTTTCTTTTTCTTTTCTTCTTTTTATCAAGTGTTACTGCTTCTTTAGGGATTCTAGGATTACACTATATGATGCCTTAGATTGTCTCCCTGCCAGCCTACAACTCCTCCCTAAAGAATTCTACAAGGCTTCTAGAAAACTAGGAAGCAGGAGAAATCTAGAAGCCTTTGCTCTATACCTGGGAAATGGCTTTGACTTGGTGTGGGTGGTAGTATGCACCTGGTGATGACCTGGCAGTATCAGAGAGGTACAGATGCCTAGTGACATTTGGCAAATGCGGGGTGGTTCCTGAATCCGACTATCACTGTGTATGAAGGCCTTCATCTCCGTGAAGCTCATGGCAATGATCGTAGTCCCTCTCCACCAATGATTGTAGTCCCTCTTCCATCAGTCCCTCTGATGAAAGCCTTCTCATTTCTTCTTGGAGTGGACAGAACTTAAGTTTTAGAATCAGAAAAGAATGGTTTTGTGTTCTTAACCTGCCATCTTCTGAACTTAGGCAAATGATTTAAACAGTTAGTCTTAATTTACTCACATTTAAAAAGGTCATTGATCGTTTTGCATGGTAGTCCTGAAGGCTAAATGGAATGAGATGTGAGAAAATGTCAACCGCCCTGTGTGCATTCAAGAAATGGCTTTCCTTCCTCCCTTTGCCTTCCCTCAAACTTGTCTGCCCTAACAGAGAACAGATGAATCAGTCTCCCCGCAGAGTCCTGAAGGGGCAAGAGCCAAATCAATGGTAAAAGTAAGACCACAAATGTAAAAGGGTTTGCTTCTCATATGAAAGAGCAGACAATGAGCCAAAGAGTTGATCTGGGAGTTTTACAAGGCTTTGCAGTTGCATTATTGTTTCTGTTTTTGTGAAAACAGTTGAATTTCTACATCAAATATCTGGACTTAGATACCAAATGTAAGTTTCAGGCACTAAAAGAGTCTCACATGGGCATATATGAGCCCCAACTTCTTGTTTAACTTTCTATAAAAGCTTTATAGAAAACATGTCTTGAGCGTCTGTAGATCTGTGCCATGGATATACAAGAAGCTCTGAGATGGGTTCGGGACACCCCATGGTTCCACGTGAAGTTAAGGAAATGGCATGAACTTGAGGGGCTCCTGTAGAAGTGCCTGGTGGCCCTACATCTGGTGTGATCATGGCAGCTGCCAGCCAAATAAAAGCAGGGGATGGGGGGAAGTTGGGGGTAGGTATTTCTAGACAAAGACACTTAAAAAGCAACTCTCTCTTCTGATTGTCCTGAAAAGCTGCTCCACAATTCTGCTTTCAGTGAAACAGCTTTAGGCCTACTTTTCCATAATCATTTGTTATTTGGGAGACAGCCTGGTAGACAGGAAAGGTCAACGTACTAGAAGGTTCTCATCCAAGGTCTGCCACTCCATGGAAAAGTGGCCTGTCCAATGTCACCCAGTGCATACATGCCTACAGTTATTATAATGACTCAACCCCTTGCCCCAAAACTTTCCTTATAATAAATATTTAAACCATGTTGGACGAACACTCGAGATATGAGAACTCCCAAGGTCTGTACTTAACATGACAGATTTTCACTTTATTTTACACACACTATTTTGAATAAGCAACTTGGAAAGAAAGAATGATTCCCTTTTAAAGTCAAATCAAATACCTCTTCTGAGGTTGACTCTAGTGGCTTGCAGGGGGATCCATTCCCTCACTTCTCTGCTCCTTACCTTATCCTCACTGCAAGTGGCAGAGTAGGGGTGAAAAAGACACATGAGCCTGTCCCTCCTTCCTGGTCCCCAGCCTTTGCTGAATCCAACCTATTCTTTTTCTCCCTTGTCACCTTTGGTCAGTTAATGTGGAGAGATTGAAACTGTAGGACATTCAGAGGGGAACAGCAAAGTCACCTTTCCACTGTCCTACTTGTAGAAGGCCTTGGAGCTGAGATGCTTAGATTAAAGCCTAGAGATGCTGTGTGATTAAGCCTTTCCCTGCCTCCGTTCACCACAGGTGGCAGATGCATTGGTGAAAGCCAATCATCAGCCCCCAACCCTACATATTCAGACACATCTGCACAATATGACAAGCACCTGCAATTTACAAAGTAAAGGCTTTAGCATCTGTTTTGGGGCATTGTTTAAGAAGGTCTTAGATAATTTATTTTGTTTTCCTTTTCTTTCTTCCTTCCTTTTTTTTTTTTTTTAAACTAAGGCTCTCTTTGGGGCCAAGTTGCTTATACACCTATGGGCATATCTCCAATGCTATGGCTATTAAGGTCTTTAAGTGACAGCTTAATATATTTTTAAGATTGAGGGAGCCAAGGACAATTCTCGAGGAGCCGTGTTTACGTTGGATCTGCTCACCCAGGCGACATGCCAGCAGTTTTGCACACTGCAGGAACTGGAGGTGAAAGCAGGAAGGGCTGAGTACAGAGGGGAGAAGAAAGCTGAAGGACAGGAAAGCCAAGAGGGATGGGATGTGGACAGGGTGGAGGGAGACGCCCAGCTGGCAATGTGCTCAGAAGAACCATCATTGAATGCTCCCCTGACATTGGGCTGAGGGGTGAAAAATAGAACCTTTTGGAGCCAGTCCATTGGCACACCCTCAGTCAACAGGGAGCATGCTCTTAGATCTCTTTGTCCTAGTCCTTTCGGAATCCCTGCAAGTTCCTTGGCAGCCAAGAGGCCTGTATACTTGCAAAGCCCAATGGGCTTCAGCACAGGTTCTCAGTGACCTCAGATTAGGAGCAACATCCTTCTGGACCTCAGAGTGTCCTTATTGAAAAAGTGAAAAGAGTTCCATGTATCCGTTGGGCTAGAATGAAGGTCAGATCATTGGTCCTTGTCCTAGTTCATCAAGGCAGAGCAATGGGCTTTGGTTCAGCCGAATAAAAATTAGTTGCTCTGGACACTTATAAAAAAAAAAGTGTGTCCTTCATTTACCCAAAGACCTTTCAGCATTCACACACCCATGGAAATATGCCACCGCCAGTGACAATAATAATGGCTGACTCTATTTAAGAGCTCATGTGCTAAGTCCCTTTATATACACCATCTCATCTAATAACCACAGTCCTCTTGGGAAGTAGATGCTGCTACTGTCTCCCAATTTTCAGCTGAGGGCACAGACTCAGAAGCTAATTAGCTTGCCCAAGAGCACACAGCTAATAAGTAGCAGAGCAGGGATTTGAACCCAGATCTGGTTACAAGAATACCAGTACCCCAAATTCTTAAATACATTTAATAAACAATAGAAGAACAAATCTACAATAATGGTTGATTCCACCAAGAGAAATGGCATGTGGCCTTCAAGGCCCTTTGTTACCAAGCAGTGCTGGCTATTTCGTCATTCTCAGGGAATGCTGTGTTACAAGACCTCTCTTCCCCAGCAGGAAAACAAATAACTCAAGAGCATCCATCCAGTGGGAACACTGGACTAGGGAGCTGTTTCTAAGCCCTGTCACTGTTTGTGACCCATGGTGAGTCCTTCAGTCTGTCTAGGGTTGGTCAGATGACCTCTAAGACTACTCCAGTTGTTATGTATTTTATGTTCTTTCTTGAAGACCTTTTTATGACTTTCCAGCTTCTGGGTTGCAGTGGGGGTATTGGGGGGGGGGGGAGCGGGTAGAGTAGTAGAGACAGCTTATATGCCATTTAAGATCATTTCTCATTTTGAAAATAGGTCCCTTGAAGCTTTAAGAGTCTATGAAATCATTCTGAAATGCCTACATGTGATTATGCACTTGGATGCCAAATGTTATAACACCCCCTGCTTGTTGCAGTTTTAAAAAGTAAGTATGCAGTGAAAGCTTTTCAGCATGCTGTGGATATGACACAGTATTTGCTCAGCAAGGAGAGGTTCTCCCCCACCCCCTTCCCTTGACTCTTTTGAGTTGAAGACATTGGTTAAGCTACAAAGTGGCGATCTTCCTACTGATTGTCACAGGCCCAAGAGGTAAAAAAAAATATCTGCCCTTTCATCTCTACCCACCACATTCTTTCTCTAAGCCTGTAATTGGATCTAAATGAAAAATAAACCCTTTGCAGGCCGAGGAAGTTGACGCCAGAGGGGACAAGAAGGAGAACCTGTCCCACCTCTAACCTAGATAATCACACTCTCTGATGCAAAGAAAAAGAAAAGCAAGACAGGGAATGTAGTCCAGAATATCATAAGAACTTGTACAGTGACAGATGGTTACTAGACTTCCGGCAGAGATCACATCATAGGGTACATACAAGGTGGGGCAAAAATAGGTTTACAGTTGTTCATATGGAAAATAGTACAATAATTAATAATACAAGAATAAACGGTTTCACAGACCCACAACTATAAAGTGGGTCGAAAGTGTGGTGAGAATTCCATGGAAGGAGAGAGGACTTGATTCTGCAAATAGTCCGGCAAATGCAAGGGGCACGGTGCATTCCAGAGAAAGGCCCAGATGAAGGCTGACTGGGTGTAGATGTTCCGAAGGGCCCGCTGAACTCTGTGTGGGAGTCGCTGCAGGTCAGCTGAGTGGTGGCACAGCTATAAATCGGATGCATGAATGCTGCGCCTCTAAGTGGCTGGGCTTGCATTTTTATTTTTATTCTGACATAATTTCCCTTCTCACTCTACCCCGAAGGTAATGGCAGATGTCTAACGAGGACTTTGCTCTGCAAGACCAAGTCCCCTGAAATCTGAGTTTAAAAAGAACCGATTTGGAACTTCTTGGAGCACCTCTCTATTTAGTACAGAGGATACTGCCCCGATTCATGAATCCCTCAATAAAGCCAATTAGATCTTTTTAAAAAGGGGGTGGTGGAGGGAGAGACAGCTTTAGATTAAACTATACTGTACCATCACTGTTACTGTGGCGGTGAGTGGGGTGGGGACTATCATCCCGGCATTGGAAACAGGGAAAGAGGGGCTCCGAAAAGTGACTGTCCATATGGTGCAGCTAAGAAGAGGCAGGGCCAGGGATTCAATGTTGTCTTTTCTTATTCCCTGCTGCCTGCTGGGACCAACTCTGTCTGACCCTGAGCCTCTGTTTCTCCCTTGGCCAAGGATATCTGCTCCCTTCCAGCTCCTGTCCTGTAAGCCTGTGCCTTCTCCCGACTGCATTCAGGTAAGTAACTGGTGGGTGTTGGAGCTGCGGGCCAAGCCCCAGGTCCCTCCTGCAGTAATTCACCCATGACCTTCTGGGCTCCTGGCCAGCCCTTCTTGAAAGGGAAACGTGCAGACCTTGGGGACAAATTAGTTCCTGTGTGCTGGAACCGCCGCCACTGTCAACATCACCAACTGAAAAACTGTGTGTGGAAAACACAGAGCACCAGGGTGGCAGCGAAAGGGGGAATTCCTTGTGAGTAAACAGTACAAGCCAGTCCCCCGCCCTCCAACCTTCACCTCAATCGCTAGAGGGGGAAGAGAGAGGGAGAGGTAGGGTTCCCCCTCCCACTACAGACCATTGGATTACCATGTAAAAAAAGGTTCTCACCTTCTTTAAATTTTAATTAGCATTACCAAAGAACTAAGATTCCTTGCGAATACTTTACACCAGGGCTTTTGGTTGTTGTTTGTTTTTATTCCTGAAGGGGTGCCTATTAGTTTAAACAAGTATTCCCAACTATTTTGTTTTCTGTGAAGTCTTGGAATTTGAGTTTCCTTCTTGCTTCTAGCTAAGTCTCCAGGAATGCCTGGGAGAGGGAAACGAGAAAAGAAAATATCTGGGTAAGTACAGACATATTGTAGCTCACCTTGTGGACGCCTGGGTTGAGGTCCTTGGCCACCTTCGCCATCCTCTCTGGACTGGAGAAGCAGCGCCTGGCTTCTCAGGCGGAGGCGCGAGGGCGCTCAGCCGGGACAGCGCTGGCTGAATGGCCAAGTTCGCGGGCCCAGGCGGAGCTCTGCGCGCAGCGGGGCGCGGCGGGCCCTTTAATTGGAGAGTGGGACTCCCTCTAAAACCTCGCCAGCCAATTCGCGCGGGCGCTCGCACGGGGCCAGCCAATCCCAGCGCGCAGCTTCCCCCTCCCTCTGGGCGGCCAGGGCTGGGCTGGAGGCTGCAGCGGAGCTAGGGTTGCCCTGATGTCAGTGCAGCGGCCCCTGCCAGCCCCCGCGGCTCCCGTCTGTCCCTGGAGCGGTAGGAACCCGTCCCCACGCCCTTCTCCTTTAAAGGACAACGGGGCAGAGGGAGGGGCGGGCCGCCGGACGCGATTCATTCAGGTCAAAAGGGAGAGTGATCAAACAGGAAGGCGGAGATATTTTTAGTGAGTTGGGTCCAAAAATAAATGCTGAGCTATGTTCCCCTCCCACCTCTTCTGCCTGATCGTCTTCGGAGGGGTACAGACAAGGGGAGGGCAGGTGTTTTGCAGAGGCATTGCCTTGGCTGGCTCCCTTTCTCCAAACCTGGGCAAATTCTCCAATCCCCAGAGAGGAGGTGAGCCTACCAGCGAGTCATGCGTATTTTAACCTGATGTTTGTAAAATATGAATCTGCCTCTCCCAACTTGTTCTGGTGTAAATCCTCCTGCTTCCGCAGGAAGAGAAGACCGTCCTGATTTTATGAATGCCGAGATGTACATCTTCACTCCCATCGGCGTGTTTTCTTACTGTGTCCTTGTGGTCCTCTCATTACCACGAGGACGATCGTTCCCATTTGACAGGTAAAGAAATATGATCAGAGAGGGTACCTGGTCTGAAGTGGAACTCTCCAGCAAGGCTTTAACCCGGGACTGAGAGGGAGAACTCACCTGGGGCGAAGGGGCACAGGATTACAAACCATAATTCAGGAAATTCGTGCTGCAGCATCTAACAACAACTCCTGTAAGACAGCACTGGCCAGGCTCCCCTCCGTGCCCTGTTGTCTGCCTGTAAGTCCACATTCCTCTATCGAGCCCGTTCCAGGGTCCTGGGCTCCCACAGGCATTTTCCCTGCCAGGACAGAGAACTACACACAGGCCCCATCTCACCCTGGGGAGAAAACTGCTCTTTCTGTGGGTTCCATCCTGTAACCCACATTGGCAGTGCTAGAAACCAGGCTCAAGTGGCTAAAATAAAACCTGGTTGCAGAGGAGCTGAAGGGTGGTGTTGTTTCAAAGCACACCATGTGGGATTGATTTGGGGGTGCAGGGGGAGCTGCAATGCACGCCACACCCTTCTTCTTGGAGGCACTTTCCTTCTTAAAGCCTTTTGGTTCTTAACCCATCATCAGCTCCAGCAATCACAAGCCTTGACTCGTGATCCCAAATTGTGATCCCACGCTCCTGGAAAGGGCTTTCTGTTGGTGACTCCCTTTTTGCAAGACCCGGGATGGCCTTTTTCTTCTTTCATGGATTTCTGCTGTCATTGGTGTTTGTCTTGCTTGCTTCCCAGCTACAGCCCCAACCACAACATGGAATAGATGTTCAGAACACGTGTTGAATGGATGGAGGCTGGAGTCTGGTTTTCAATCAGCAGTGAGCAGGCAAGGCAGACTAGGGAGAGAGGGTGCAATGCCTTGCCTGGCCTGGCTGGGCCAAACGTCCACGGTGGGCTGCATGTTAAACCAGTGTGTAAATAAAGTAATCCATCGCTAACAGAAGCCTGGCCCAAGAGAGGTTTCCGTGAGAACAGGCCTTTCGGTAGCAAATGCTAGGAACAGCAGTGCTGCACTGAGCTGTCCTGCCCGAAGGCTTTCTGTTTCAGCGCCAGGAGAAGAACAAAGGCAAGCCTTGTCCCGTGCAAGCTGGCAGAAACCTCCCAGCGACAGCATTTCCCACTCTCCTCCCAGGCACCCTCTTGCCCCATCTTGAGAAATCATTGTTCCGTGGAATAATTCTAATGTTGTTACCTTTAACACTGTTAGCTCCAAACACAACACTCCTTCCCCCTCTCCTAATTTTTACCCTTGGCCCCAGTTTCAATGAAGGAATCGGATATTGTGGCGGATTCTCCGAGTGTGAGAATCCCAGGCTACTGCTTGGAGTGGCCGGAACTCTCCTTTCTGGAAGAGAACGTGTGGTGGTTGACAGGTGATCCTGCTGCCTGCCGGAGCTCGCTCTCTCCCCAGCTGAGGATGCTGACTCGGACACTGCGAGCCAAATGTTCCAGGAGACCAATAGAGCTTTTGTGGACATCTGGACAGACTGCTGTTATTTGGGGCTGTTCTGGAAAATGGAGGCAATGTGGCCAGTACCCTTCAGCCTCACTCCAACTCTGAGGTTCAAGTGCTTCCCTGGGAGAACAAATGAGGTCTCTGTTCCAGGCTGGAGCAGCAGAGAGATCTGACTTCCCCAAGGTTCGTTGCTTTGTGATGCTGGGGCTTATTAAAGGCTTCACTTATTAGAAGCTTCATCCATCCATCCAGCAGTTTGGGGGCACCTGCCTTAAGCCAAATCCTATGCTGGGTATGGGGGACATCCAGGTAAATGAAAAAATATCTCCCTTTCAATAACATCTTGATTTCATAAATATCCCTAGGGCTCTCTGGTATATTTATAAGATGCTCTCTTATTTGAACTTCAAGACAACCACTCTGGGGGGAAAATGGAGATTGTGGACAGTCAAGGGCTCTGTCCAGGGTCACACAGCCAGTAAGTGGCAGAACTGAAATTCAAACTCGGAGTTTCTACCTCCAGACCCTGTCCTTTCAGTTATAACCACTGCCTCCTAAAGTGACTGTCAAGGATTGATTATAGGGAAAAAGAGTGGGCACCTGGTAAGATGGGGGCATGGTCCTCATCATTAGAACTAGGTTTGTCCTAACTGGGATTTTTGACCTATGCTCTTTTCACCATTCATTCATTTATTTCTGCATGCATTCAACAAACGGTGACCTGAGAACTACAATGGACTGGGTCCTGAGCTATGAATACAAAAGACAGTGAATAAGACAGGAAAGGTTCTGCCTCACATGGCTTCTATTCCAGTGGCGGGGAGACAGGCATTCAGTAGGCGAACAGATAATTAAATAAGGTAACTGAGTAAGGATGGCAACAAGTGCCTTGGGGGGCACAAATGGAGGAAGAGTTTACTGGATGTGTGACTCCTTCAAATCAGGTGGTCCAGGAAGGCCTGATGGAGGAGGTGACATGTGAGCAGAGACCTGAAGAAGGAGAATGAGTCAGCTATGAGTAGAGCCAGCATGGAAAGAAAATTCCAGAAAGTTGGAGTCATGAGTACAAAGACTCTAGATGGACATGCGCTTGCTATGTCAGAGGGGTCATAAGGTCAGCCTGGCTGAGGACAGTGAGGGTCAGAGAGAATGCACTAGAGGATCTGAGACAGGTAGTCAGGGGTTAGGTCCTGTTGGGCCCTGTAGGTCACACTAAGGGGGTTTAAATTTTTATCTGAGAACAGTAAGAAGCTATAGATCATTGCTTTCCAACTAAGATATAATGTGCACCATATATGCCATTTTACAATGTCTAGAAGCCACATTTAAAAAAGTGAAAAGAAACAGGCGAACTATTTATATTTTATTTAACCCAAAACATTGTGCAATATGACTGATATAAAATGTTATTGAGATGTTTTACGTTCTTTCTTTCATGCTACACCTTTGAAATTAGGTGTGTCTTATATTTCAGGCCATGTCAGTTGAGATCACCCACGTTGCAAATGCTCAATAGCTACCATATTGGACAGAGAAATTATGCAGAGTGTTAAGCAGGGATGTAGCAATATCTGATTTACTACTTAACTCACAGCAAGGACACCCAATAAGTACTAATAGTAGAAACCTGGCTAGTAACTAACAACCCCTCATTATCAGATGGTGAGACCAAGAGGCTGGGCACCCATAGCTGAGTGTCTGGCCTACTCTGTTTCAAGCACTTTGCTGGGAGGGACAGTCATTTGTCCAAAATCACAAAGCTAGAAGGAGGCCAAGCAAAACCTTGAACCCATATCTTTTGGGTTCATGCTAGATACTTTAGGAAATCCCAATAACGCTCGCTCACAATGATGATTTTTAAATTGTTACAATGTAGCAAGCATGGCTTAGTTGAGTGATAGTGTCTCTTTGGTTATGATTTTTATACTATATTTTTTCATGTAGTATATTTTAATTGATATAAATATGTATACCATGAACCACATAATGTATTTTAATTTGTATCTACTTGGACCATCATTTGTACCATATATATGTGAATTGCTCACAGTTAAAAATTTTTGGTTTCTTTCCTGCCATTCTTACAGTAACTTTAATTTTAGAATAACTACTTAATTTTTTCCATATTTTTGGATGCCCTCCTAGATCAAGAAAGACATTGCCTTTAAGGCCCAAACATCAGGATAAAAACGAAACATGTTTATTGGAACCAAGTATTTCTCTGCCTCATAGCCTGTCTTTGGCAGGGACAGGGAAAGGCACAAGGAGATCCGCCCATGGGGAAGGAGCACTGGACTAGGAGTCCAGAGCCCTGCGTTTTGATCCTAGCTTTGCTAACAATGGTGTGGCTGACCATCATCTGCAAGGCCACGTACAACACAGATTTGTTATTATTTACCAGGAGCAAGTGATCCCTTTGGTCTGAAGATCAGATATATCTCCCATCTGATGGAGTGGTGGAGCCATTTCCTTCTTGGCCAGGTAGACAAGGGAGTGGAAAGAGCACAGGATTCAGACCCAGAAAATCTCTGTGTGTTTCAGCTGTCATGGGGGTGAGCTCAGTGATTTGGGCAATATATTGAGAGTCTCTGAAAAATGAGGATAATGATCTTTACTCCTCCTGCCTTATGAAATATATTCACATATCCTATATAATAAAGAAGGAATATGCAAATTGACCCTCATGCTCTCGCAAAAGATGGCTGCCCCATGTGGTCAAAGTTGGTTGCCACAAGATGGCTGGCAGGGGAGGGCAGTTGGGCGTGACCAGGCCTGCAGGGGAGAGCAGTTGAGGGTGACCAGGCCTGCAGGGGAGGGCAGTTGGGGGCAACCAGGCCTGCAGGGGAGGGCAGTTGGGGATGACCAGGCGTGCAGGGGAGGGCAGTTGGGGTCAATCTGGCCAGCAGGAGAGAAGTTAGACATTAATCAAGCTGGCTGGGGAGTGGTTAGGGGGTGATCAGGCTAGCAGGCAGGCGAGTGGTTGGGAGCCAGCAGTCCCAGATTGTGAGAGGGATGTCTGACTGCCCTATAGGATCGGGCCAAAACTGGCAGTCAGACATCCCCCGAGGGGTCCCAGATTGGAGAGGGTGCAGGCTGGGTTGAGGGACACCCCCCCATGCATGAATTTTGTGCACTAGGCCTCTAGTTCATCTATAATTGTCCACAGTGGGTGGAATTCCGATGACCCAGGCCCTTGGGTGATCCCCTCTCCGTGGTGAGTGTGGGTACCTGTCACTTGCTTCTAATCCATAGAATGAGGCAAAGATGGTGGGATTTTGGGAAAAGTGAAGGGATTTAGCAAATGTAATTTAAGTCCCTAATAGGTTCATCAAAAGGGAGATTGTCCCCAGTGGGCCTGACTTAATCAGGTGAGCCCTTTAAAAGAAGGTCTTTGTAAGTCAGAGATAGGAGAACTCTCTGCTTAAATCCTGCTAGCCTTAAGGAAGCTGCCATGAGTCCTACATCTGTAAGGAAATGGATTCTGCCAACACCACATGAACTTGAAAGAGGAGCCAAGCCTCAGAGGAGACCCCTGCCCCAGCTGAAACCTTGAGACCTGGGTCATAGCCATGTGAGACCCTGAGCAGAGGACCCTTCTATGCCATGTCTGAACTCCTGATGGAAACTATGAGATGATAAATGAGTGTTGTTCTAAGCTGCTGAGTTCATGGTCCTTTGGTGCACAGCACAGAAAACATTCTCATGATTCTTGGGTCTGTTTTAAAGGTTTAATTCTCTGTTACTTTTTTTTTCTTCTGCTACTTCTTGGATTGAAGTTTGGTGCCTCTTTTTAAAAATACCCTTGCTTCTCGTAATTCTTGAAGCTTCCTGGGGCAACAAGTTACATGCATCGAGTAGCTCCTTTTTAAACTAGCATTTACTCTTTATCTTGGAGAGGGTTCTAGTTATGGTGGTGGTGGGGGGGGGGGTGGCACTGGCGGTGGTGGTGGTGGACATATTGCACATTAAAATTTCATAGGTATAATATTTAATGCTACACTCAGCCTACCCATCGTGTGTGTGTGTGTGTGTGTGTGTGTGTGTTATCATCTGGTTTCTGCAGCAGCCCATCTGGGTCGCAGGAAGGAAGTGAACAGGTGAGGTGAATGTGTGCCTGGTATTTTCTCTGTGCTGTCAGTACTTTATGAGGTTAAATTGTGTGTGTGTGTGTGTGTGTGTGTTATTTTTTGATTTAATAAAGTTTTATTTTTCAAAATGCACAGCTGATGGGACCTGCTGTTCATCTGTCTTCACCAGCAGCTGGGACATGCGCACCACAGTGTTTCTGGGACATGTTACTTGAGCTCTGTGCTTGGACACTGGCTTAATGAGTCCTTTCCTACGGGCTCCTGCAGGGCTGCCCTCGCCCAGGAGGCCAGGATGGTCAGTCTCTCAGCGACAAGGCTGGACTCTAGGCTGATAGTTGGGAACTTCTTTACAGCTTTTGTCATAAGTTGCTCTGACACACCCGACTAGGTTACTGAGCTTGCCCTGAACTGTGCCTTTGTGTTCTTCTTTTGGGCCTTACCCCAGATTTGCTCACTGGGTCTTTATCTTTCTAGGCCCTCTCTCTTGCACCTTTCTTCTCGGGCCCCCTTGTGCGGCCCAGCGAGTTCAGAGAGCTGGGCTCCCGCTGCAGCCTCACTAAGGTGCCGAGCTGTTAGGTAAAAAGGAAGTGCTGCTCACAAACAGGCCCAGAAAATGCTGCTGGCAGGGCAGCGAGTGGGTGGGGCAGAGGTTGCATTGTTCATCCATAAAGCAACCCCAGATGGTCTAGGTTGTGGTTCCCAGTTACAGGTGAGAAACAAGCCCTGCTCAAGCCTCAGAGCTAATCAGGATCCAAACCCAGCTGGGTTCTCTGAGGAGCCGCTGGGGCAGCATGAGGGCTCGGCCTGGGGGAAAGGGGCGACAGGACCCAGGCTTGGGGGCACCCTGGATGTCCTCAGGTCCCTCCAGAGCCCCTCCTTCCCGGCTCCTCCGCTCTGCCTGGGAGGCTGACCTGCTCCAGCAATGGACTCCCATCGGTTGAGCCAGCAGGGGCTCCAGCGGAGGTCAGGTGGGTGCACTTAATTTCTCCACTTCTCCGCTGCCGGCCTGGGTGTTGAAGGTGGTGGTGTTTCTTCTATAGTCGCAGCTCTGGCCACCTGGGACAGCTCTCCCTCTGAGCCCCTTGGGCCTGGGGCATCCCCGCTTCCTGGCTTCCTGCTGTCACTGGCCTGGGGTGCTTCCTTCTCCCTAGTGAATTCCTTGAACCCTGTTTTTTCCTTCTTCAATAGGCTCTTGGTTAATCTCCCTTCGTGGAGGGTCCTGACCCATATGGAAGCAAAAGGGGTGTCTAGGTGATGCTTGGGCTACCTTCCCTAGGTTGTTGAAATATAGGCTGCCCCATCTGTTTCTTATATAGTCTTTTTGCCGTTGGCATGTTAATTCGTTAAAAGGAATTGGGATTTGGCAACTAATTAGAATAGGAAAACCTGGTAGAAGTGCTGGGAGAGGCAAAAAAGATATTTGGGGGGCCTTCTCATGGCTGCTCTTGTGTCATGAGAAGATTGCGGAGTTTTCCTTTGGCCACTGACAGTGACTGTAGGTATTTCACTCCCTGTGCCTCAGTCTCCTTCCTCATCTGTAAAAATGGGTTCATTGTGAGGAGTGAGTGTGGGCTGTGTGCAGAAGCCTGGTCTAAGCCCTAACGGCCTTTCCAAGTGTGGAGTATCTCCAGGCCAGGGTTCCAGCTAACAGGAAGCCAGCCTTGAATCTTTGGAGATGAGTCTTGGGTGTGAGATGCTGCGGAATGTGCAGCGCTTTGCTGGTCTGGGCCCTCTGTAGCTTGAATCACTATGATCTGCTGACCTGCATGGAGTTTGCAGTGAAATATAGCAAAATCTGTGTTGTGTTCTACTAGTACCTGCCCATTGGGGGTGAGGTGTTGGTGTGACTCACTATATAGGCTTAGAGGTTAGTACTGCGACTCCAAGTTCCTAGTCTAAGGATGATTTTTGGAGGAGGGGTGTTTTGGGTGGGGTGGACTAGCTTGGAGGTTCTGGGTGGTGGGTGTACAGTGGTCTCTCAAAGGGGAGATTTTCCAACCTCAGGGGGCATGCCCAGGATAATTGGTACCAAGTGCCATTTCTGAGCTACTATCAACATGACTTTCCCACTCTCAAAGGGCAGTTTCACTGCATCCTCCCAACACCTTGAAGCAGGTGGTCTTTTCCCCATTTATAGAAGAGCAAACTGAGCCCCAGTGACATGAAGTAATTTCCCCCAGGCTACAATTCAGGTTGCAGAACCTGAATTTGGACCCACGTGTATGAGACTCCAAAGTTGTTACTGATAAAACCTATAAAACAACAACTAAAGCACCAGCAACCATTGCTTGTGCTGTCTACCACCTGCCAGACTGCTAATTAGATGTAATCCCTGTGCTATAAGGTCTGCATCCCTGGTGTGGAAGTAAGAGAAATTTCATCTCCCTGCCACATACCCACACCTAACACCTGTGGTCTACTTGTAGGTAACCCTCAGCAACCTAATTATGGGGGCTATCCTATCTAATGAAAGAGTAATGTGCAAATTAACCATCACTCCACTACACCCACAAGCCATGTCCACAAGCCAATCAGGAGCAGATAAGCAAATAAACCCAACCAAGATGGCTATAGCCACAGAGAGCAGGAGGGAGGCTTGGGTTTCCCTGGCAATGGAGGAAGCCAAGCTTTCCGCCTGCCCTTGCCAGCCTAGGCTTCTACTCAATATTACAAAGTTTAATTATAGAAGATAAATAAATTCCAAACAGAAATGGTGGCAGCCATGGATCTGGAAAGAGCAGGAGGCTAGGGTTGCCCCGGAGATGGAGGAAGCCAAGCTTTCCACACACCCTCCACTTAAGGCTACAAAGTTTCAATTCTAGAAGGTACATAAATCCCAACAGAAATGGCTGCTGCCATGGAGCAAGCAGAAGGCTTGGTTCCGCTCCAGGCTACAAAGTCTCAATTGTAGAAGATAAATAAATCCCAGATACCAGGGCCTCTGCTTGGGTCAATGGCCGGCCTGCAAACCACCACAGGCCCCTCGCCCAGGCTGCCCCACACCCCAAGGGAACTCCCACCCTGATTCGGGACACCCTTCAGGGCAAACCAGCTGGCCCCCACCCGTGCATCAGGCCTCTATCCTACCTAATAAAAGAGTAATATGCAGATTGATCATCACTCCAACACACAAGATGGCTTCCTCCATGTGGTCAAAGATGGATGCCCCCATGTGGACACAAGATGGCCAGCAGGGGAGGGCAATTGGGAGGGACCAGGCCTGCAAGGGAGGGCAGTTGTGGGCGATCAGGCCAGCAGTGGAGGGCAGTTGGGAGGGACCAGGCCTGCAAGGGAGGGCAGTTAGGGGTGACCAAGCTGGCAGAGGAGGGAAGTTGGGGGCGACCAGGCCTGCAGGGAAAGGCAGTTGGGAGGGACCAAGGCCTGCAGGGGAGGGCAGTTAGGGGTGACCAGGTCTGCAGGGGAGGGCAGTTGTGGGGGGGACCCAGGCCTGCAGGGGAGAGCAGTTGGGGGGGGGACCAGGCCTGCAGGGGAAGGCAGTTAGGGGTGACCAGGCCTGCAGGGGAGGGCAGTTAGGGTTGACCAGGCCTGCAAGGGAGGGCAGTTAGGAGAAAACAGGCTGGCAGGGGAGCAGTTAGGCATCAATAAGGCTGGCAGGGGAGTGGTTAGGGGGTGATCAGGCTGGCAGGCAGAAGCGGTTAGGGGCAATCAGGAAGGCAGGCAGGCGAACAGTTGGGAGCCAGCAGTCCTGTATTGTGAGAGGGATATCCGACTGCCCACTTAAGCCCGATCCTGGTGGGTGGGATCGGGCTTAAACGGGCAGTCGGACATCCCTTGAGGGGTCCCAGATTGGAGAGGATGCAGGCTGGGCTGAGGGACCCTCCTCTCCCGGCCCCCCAACCCCCCCCACCCGCACGAATTTCGTGCACTGGGCCTCTAGTTTAGAATAAAATTCAATTTTAGAATAAGAGTCTACTCATCAGGCCTGCTCAACCCATCAGAAAATCTCTAATGAGTGAGGGGTTTGGGAGCTTCGTGGCACCCCTGTTTCTGAGGAGAAGTTAGGAGACAAAGGAGATAAAAATCAGTATAGTTAAAATCATCATTAACATCTTTTCTCACGCTCACATTTTCCTTTCTGTTTGCCATGTTGGTATTTTAATTTTCCAAAGCCTCGTGAACCTACATTCCCTGGTAACATCTCTCCATGAGATAATGAAATCATCCTATACTCTGGAAAATAATGGTGAAGATGTTTCTGCATGTTATCTTTGGGGCAAAGTTGACATATGTGGGTTTTCTTTAGATTGAAGTATCTGAGTTCCTGTGTGTGTGAACCTGCATCATTTGTGATTTGGGACCAGCTCTGTGCTTAGGCTCAGGGCTGAAATTAGACTGAAGTGCAAAGGGGGTGATGTCTGGCTTGATCTATCTCTTCTCTTCTTCTTGCCTGTCCTCTATGATTAAATTGACCTGCCTAGGCATCCCATTCTGACCTACTTCCTTGTGTACTACCCATGCTGCAGCTTTATTATGCCAGGACTCCTCACATGGGGAACCACTTGCAGGGGCTGACCAGCAGACCCTGAGCGACAGATGAATGGACTACTCTGACACACGTTTCTGTGAAAGAGAGGCTAAGGGACTGCTTGGCTATAGGAGCAAATAGCCCTGTTCACCTGCCTCCTTAGGCTTTATTATAACAACAGCTTGAACTAAAATTAACTATTTGATACTATCAGTAGGGTAAGCATTCTTGAGAAGATACATCTGTCCTTTAAGCAAGGATATTTCTAAGTAAACACCAGAGGACTCAGACTTGTTGGGAAAAGTCAAGGCGGGGGTGGGCAGGCGCCTTCAGCCAACTCCTGTCCCAGGCCTCCACACATTATTATTCCCTTTTCTGCCCATCAAAATCTACCTTCCCTAGGTACCATTCTCTCAGTGCCCCTGCCAGGCTCCAGCTCATTGGGTTGGCAGCACACTGTTGAAAAAGAGTGAGGGTTTTACAGTCTGGCATATGTGAGTTTGAACCCTGGTTCTACCACATATTAGCTATGTGGCCATGGGCAAGCCAACCTCTCTCTGAGATTGTTCTAGCTCTCAAATGGAAATGATCAGCCCTACTTCAAGAGGGTGGTACCCAGTTTTAGGAGTGAAGCTATGTAAAGTACCTAACCCATTTCTTGGTATACAGTGATGGCCATATTTCTTTCCTCTCTCCAAGATTCCTCTCCCTTCTCATGTGCACTCAGTTCTCCCTTGTTTATCATGAATAGGTTCAGAATAACAGGCCCCCATCATTTTTCCTCTATCCTCAAAGAGATGAAACTGTCACACTGAACAGATCTTTTTCTGCTCGTCTGTGACAGATAATGGCTGAGTGCAGGCAGGGGTGCGCTTTCTTAGCTGATGACTGAGCATTTACCCAAAGCAAAAAAAGTAGGACAGGACCTCAAAGGTATCCCACCCTCACCTCGGTGGCACTCGACAGGATGGTTCCTACCCCTGGCTTGGATGCTTTCCATGTTGGAGAGCTCATTCTGTCAGCAGTCAGTGCCAGCAGTTTTGGACAGCTCTCATTGTTAGAAGGTGCTTCGTTCCCTTGGGCTGCCACTCTCTCCCAGCCTTTGGAACCTACTGAGGGGCTCTCCCGTTGATGACAGTGGATCTATTAGAAAACTGATCATGTGTTCACTCAGTCTTCTCTCCATGCTTTCCTCCAGATTTCAGGCATTGTTTTATTCCACCTAAGTTACATCCCACCATTCCATTCCACCTCATCGGCAGCCATCTTTCCCTCCTATCTTGGTGGCTGTGGTGCAGCCTGTGGAGGGGCAGGAACACCAGCTTTGAAGTCAGACAATTTGCTTCAAATTCCTGCTTGGGCACCTGCTGGGAACCTCAGTTTACCCCTCCATAAAATGGAAGCAATAACACCAGCCTCATAGTACTGCCATGCAGATGAGCTGTTCTGATAGATAGAAAACGTGTGTTCTACTACCTGGCCTGGAGAAGGTGTTTGATTCCCGGCAGCTGTGTAATTGTTATTTACTAATTGCCAGGTAGGCAGTCACCATGTTTGTTTCTCTTATTAGAAAATCTTCCCGGTGACTTTTAGGGTTTTGATCAGCCTGAATTTAGGAGTTTTCCCCTCCCTTTTACCAGGAAAATGACATTGAATATGTGTTTTACTTATTTCATTACAATCACAGATTCTTTGTAGGAGGATAGACTAGTTAAAATACTAGTTCAGCGGTTGTTTTAAGACGTTCGTTTGAGGCAGGTTTTAATTTAAAAACAATTTGGATCTTCTATGGCTTAACCATGTACACCCTAAGAGGCCCCGTGGGAATGCAATGGAATGTCCAGACGTCCATGGGCAGAATTCCAGAGCTTCTGAAAGATGAGTGTGTCCTATGTCTGATGAAGAAGGTATGAAGACACCAAATCCCCCTGACGAAGTCCAGCAATGCCTTACCACTGACCAGCTTTTCTGGAAAGCCTGATGAGCTCACCCAGAAGAAAGGGGTGGGTGGGAGATTTCAGGAAAGATTCTTAGTTATCAAAAGTCAGGCAGTGAACGCTCTGGTGCTTCCTGTTGATTCCCCCAGTTGTTCTCATAGCCCAAGACACATGGTTGGGCCATGATGTCATCTGACATGGATAGACACACTGAGGCCAGAAGCTTTCAAGCAGCTCCTGGGTTATGATGGAGGTTGGGGGATATGCATTTTGAGGGCCACGTGAGCGTGGAGTGAGTAATGTTTTCCAATAGGGTACTAACATCTATCCCAACTTTGGGGGGGGGGAGTTAGGGAGGAAAGAATTGAACTGTAAGATGTTAAAAAACAGTTATAATATATTCCCTCCAAAGATGCTATCTTTTCAAATTAAAATCCTGTATTTAGTAGTCTCATCTTTTGTCATGCTAGGAAAGTATTTTCATATCATCCAGTTGAGTTTTGATGACCAATTCAATCATTCATTCATTCATTTAGTCAATCACTCAGTCAGTCATTCAGCCATTTGATCTGTGTTTCATTCATTCAGTCTGTCATTTCATCGGTGCAGCAGTCGTTCAATCTTTCAGTCATTCCACAAATTACTATTGCATATCTCTTTCTGTACCAAGAGCTCTGCTGGGTGTTGGGCATGCGCAATGAAAAAGGAATCACAGGATCTACTCTCCTTGGGAAGACAGATCTTAAGCAAGCAATTACAACTAAAGGTAATGAATGGGGGGCGTCATGGTCAGAAAAGCATAGGCCTTGAGGTGAAAGTTTAGTTTGGCTGGAGATTACAGTTTTTTATTACCTAAAACATTAGTTTCAAGTGGCTTAACTTCTGGGGTGTCTGAATAAATAACTCCAAACACTCCTCCATTAGAAGGATTAAGAGCTAACATTTGTGGAGCTCTTGCCATGTAGCCAGGCACTGAGCCAAACCCTTTACAAATACGCTAACACTTAATCCTCCCAATAATCCTCAGTTAGGCACTCCAAGTATCCCCATTTCACAGATGAGGAAGCTGAGGCTCCCAGAGGGTAAGCCACTTGGCTGTAGTCATGTAGAGTGAAGTGGCAGAGCCAGGAGAAGAACCCTGATCTGTCTCAGGGTAAATAACTATGGATGCTTTCCTCCCGTCCCCCACGTGCCCTGGAACTGGAAAACCTCTAACAAAAGGCACTGAGAAGTCAGGGCAAAGAGAGTCTTTGGACCTTTCTAGTGTATTCCCAAGAGCCAAGAGCTCTGTGGTGAGGCTCACAGTCCACAGGAACAAGAACAAGAACTTGGGGTGACCAGGTTGGAGAGCACTGTGAGGTGAGCTATATTCCTGCATCTCAGAAAGCATGAGAAAGCTTTGCGGGAAGCTATTTGTAACAGCAGAAAGACCTTGGGCAATCCAACTGAGGAATTAATCTTGTGCTTGCATGTGCGTTTTAAATGTAGCTAGAATAATATAAACCAATTTAGAAAGGCTGATGTCCACATGACATCTTTATTTGGTTGTAAAGCAACCATTACACATACTCCCCTTCCTTTTCAATGATCAGAAAAATAAGGTGAGTCAGTCATTTTTGCAAAAATAGACCCAATATTTAAAAAAAAATATTTTTCTTAGAGAACATAGCCTTCTCTCTTTTTTCCCCTCTCTCTTAATGTCCCTTCCTCCAACTCAATAATATGTATCTCTTGTCCAGATGTTAGATCATTTTGAGCTAATTTGGAAATCTTCATGCTTAATTTAGAAATGACTCATTTGCAAACTGAGTAGTACCTACATTTGGGCAGGGATGGGGTTAGTTGCTAGTGGAGGTGGTGATTCAGGCTGGCCTGTGAGTGATCCATCTTCTATCGCTTGAGATGCCGCTGAAATGCTAGGATGACTCAGCTTGAGCCCGTCCAACCATGAATGCAACGGTGAGCTCCCTCAGCAGCTTCTCCTGGTGTCCCTCACGCGCCTGCGATGACTCTGTGCTAAGGGCACTGCAGAGTTTATGCCACATGTTTTCAATGAAGGCTTGAGTGAGTCATGTTTCCTTGTGTCTCCCAGCAGTTCTATCTGGTATTCTGCAGTTACTACAGGATTAGTTCATACATCATCTCCTCTGTGGCAGGGGGTTCTTTTACCCAATATCTCACTATCAATAAAGATGTCTCCTTTCTGTCCAGACTCAAGAATAGTGAGCCTTAGAATCCAACTACTCTGCCTAAATAGCATATAACTACATGGTACTGCCCCTTCTTGACAACCACTAGTACTATTGTACTAGAGCCATGGTAGGCAAACTGCAGCTCGCGAGCCACATGCGGCTCTTTGGCCCCTTGAGTGTGGCTCTTCCACAAAATACCACGGCCTGGACGAGTCTATTTTGAAGAAGTGGCGTTAGAAGAAGTTTAAGTTTAAAAAATTTGGCTCTCAAAAGAAATTTCAATCGTTGTACTGTTGATATTTGGCTCTGTTGACTAATGGGTTTGCTGACCACTGTACTAGAGCAATGCTGCAGTTACTGCCATCACCATCACTACCATCATATTCACATATGATGTGTGAATATGATGTGCAACCCACAGGTTGAGAACCGCTAGCAGGGTCACCCAAGACCATCGGAAAACACAGATATTTACATTACGATTCATAATAATAGCAAAATTACAGTTATGAAGTAACATCGAAAATAATTTTATGGTTGGGGTCACCACAACATGAGGAACTGTATTAAAGGGTCGCGGCATTAGAAAGGTTGATAACCATTGCTAACTGGTTTGGCTCAGTGGATAGAGTGTTGGCCTGTGGACTGAAGGGTCTCGGGTTTGATTCCGGTCAAGGGCATGTACCTTGGTTGCAGGCACATCCCCAGCAGGGGGTGTGCAGGAGGCAGCTGATCGATGTTTCTCTCTCATTGATGTTTCTAACTCTCTCCCTCTCCCTTCCTCTCTGTAAAAAAAAAAAAAAAAAATCAATAAAATATATTTTTAAAAAATTAATAATAAAAAAAGAAAAACCAAGGCTCAAGTAAGCAAAGTAACTCACCTAATGACTTGCTATTAGCAAATGGCAGAGGACTTATCTAAATCCAACTTATCTGAGGTATGCTTTGAACCATGACACCGGTGTTTTTTGCCTTCATGACCTTTTCCATCTCCTCATAATATATCACCTCTGTGCTGTTATTTGTGTAATACCAGTGCCTGACAATCGCCACACTCAGATGAATAAAGCTGCTAGAGCAGACCAGTCATTTTCAGTGTGCAGTGCTTCTAACCTATGGATACTTGGACCACAATTTGCATCATCCATCAATGAAGGAAAACAGAAGTTCTGCATTAGCATGGACGCAGAAGGGTGGGTCTTAAGCTCCTGGTCTCCTCTTTGCCACACTTTTATTCCCTACTATAGTATTTCATGTCCTCTAGTGAGGACCTTAGTTAGTTCTTTCTAGGAAGAGTCTGAGAGTATCTATAAGGCTTTGTGCAAATGTTACTTCAAGCTGAACAACTCTAGCCTTTGCCCAGTAGGACCTGGTGGTGTGTTTGGCAATTGAAAATTATCTCATGGTTTCTAATTTCAAGGGGCCTCCAGTGAATGGTGACTCCTAATGTTGCCTTTAGATTCAGGCAAGAGTGGCCCTTGTCTTGGGGACCCCACTCTGGCCCTCTGGTGACCCACCCCTTCCAGGCCAGGCTTAGGTTCCCTGAACTCCAGAACACTCTGATTGAAAAGCCCTAATCCCACTTCCAGAGCAGAGTGGGCTTCTTCCTGGGGGCATTCTCCTCCCAGTATGGACATTATCACAGTTACACCTAGACCCCCAGACCCTGGGAGGGGGGAAACAAGAGGTGGCTGTTTATGGGCATGGATGGAGTTAAGTGTCTGCACTTAAATGAGCAAGACCCATGTGGGGGTCGGCAGGGGCATCTGGGAGTGAGAAGAGAAGATAGAGGTAGACTGGAAGCCAGGTGGGAGTCCTAGAGCTCAGAGCTCAAGCCTGACCTTCCGGGTTGTTTTGAAGACATTTATCACAGCAGGAGGATGGAACACACGTATTTAGCAGTGTGTTAACGTGATTATAACATCTATATATTTAGACAGACACTACGGAGACCTCTGCTTACACCCTTTTGCCCTGGGTCCCTCAAGTGTTAAGGATAGGCCTGTTAGTTACCACTAGAATGACTAGTCATCCCAGTTTACTGGAAACTAAGGGATCACTTGGGATGCAGGAATTAAAATGCTAATGGAGAGAGACCCAGGCAAACTGGAACAGGGGGAATGGATCACTCTGGGGCACTCACTAGCTGTAACACAGTGGCTGCTGTCGATTTGGATAACTATACAGAACTCAGACTTCTCTCTGGGGCAAGAAAGAACATCTATGTACATTTTCATCATAATAGCACCCTGGGAATGCCATTTAGTGATAGACCTGCTCTCAGAGTCAGGAGATAATCAAAGGTCATTCTCAACCACAGGCAGGGCTCCTGTCCATGGGTCAGGATGCAGCCATTAGCAGTGGCCTTTACAAATTGCCACCAAAATCAACAATGAGCATTCATTGATCACTAGAAGAAACATCACTGAAATTATTGCTGGAAGTCCAAATAGCTTTCTGTATCTAGGGTTGTCTTATTTTTCCAAGAACAAGGAGGCTACGGATGGTTCCATGTGAGTTTCCTACCAATACCCAGTTCTAGCTTAGCTACTGCTGTCTAAGCAACTCCTTCCCAAAGAGCCTACATACAGGTAACCGGAGGTATTAGGCAACTGGAAAAAAAAAGAAAAAAAAAAAGAGCAGGTGCAAGCACCTTTAGCCAAACAACTTTATAGGCAAAACAGAGAAGTAGGTGGGTTTAATCTCTACCCATGCTGCTGCTTCTATTTTTCCCACCAACTTGTTTTCTGAATTCTTGGGAATATCACATTCATTCATTTGCCAAATGAGGCTAAGAGTAGGAGCATTCCAAGAAAAAGGAACCACCAGGGCAAAGGCCCTGTGGCAGGAACATACTTGAAGATCTAAAAGCAGACTGAGGCTTGGGCTGCGAGAGGAGTCAAGTGGAGCAAGATGGGGTCTGAGAAGTGGAGAGAGGTCAGGTCACACAGACCTTGGGGCCACAGTCAAGACTTTGGATTTTATCAAGGGCAGTGGAAAGGCAGTGTGGCAGGCTGAATAGTGAGCCCTAAAGATATCCACATCCTATGCCTAGAACCTGTAAATGTTATGACAAAAGTAGAATTTGCAGGTATGATTAAGGATCCTGAGATGGGGAGATTATCCTGGGTTCTGCAGGTGGGCCTTAAATTCCATCATCTTTATCCCTATAAAGAGGGAGACAGGGAGAATTGACACAGACAGAGGAGGAGGCAATGTGACCACAGAATCAGAGATTGGACTCATGTGGCTACAAGCCAAGGAATGCTGGCAGCCTTCAGAAGCTGCAGGAGGCAAAGAACAGATTCTTCTCTAGAGCCTCCAGAGGGAGCATGGCCCTGTCGACAGGCTGATTTCAACCCAGTGATACTGATGTTGGACTTCTGGCCTCCAGAATTGTGAGACAATAAGGCTTTATATAAGCCACCATATTTGTGGTAATTTGTTCCAGCCAAGGAAAGTGATACAGGCAATTCTTGGCTTTCGGCTAGAGTATGATATGATGTGAATTACCTCTTTCAGTGACCACTTTGGATGCCACGTGGGCACAGATCGGAGAGAGGCAGGAGTCGGAGCAGAGAGACCAGCTGGGACGCTCTTGGCGAACATGTAAACGAGAGAGACATGAGCAGCAGTGGAGGTGTGGGGAGGTGGAACCCTCAAGGTTTTCTTTGGAGGTAGAATGAGACTTGCTGACAGATTGCCACTGGGAAAAGCAGGCTCTGAAAAGTCATCAACTTTATTTGAATGCAAATGTGCTTTTTCTTCCTAGAAAAACTTGTGATTTTAAACAAGAAGCGTGGACGTAAACCAGGGGTGGGATTTGGGGCTCTGTCATAGTCCAAATGTGGAGAAAGGTGCTCAGTGGGTTGTGGGCTTATGGAGTTTTCCTATAATTCATTCTACTTAGCTGCCCACCTGCTCCGTTTATGAGCTGTTACACATCTTTTTGAGAGGTAGATGGTATTTTTCCATGGCATCTCAAAGGGAACTTTTGTGATTCTCTTGGGTGGGGGAGGCATCTGAAAGATGTGGTTTGAATGCCATTACATTGACGTCCTTATGACATTCACACGTTTCTTGTACTCATTCTTAAAATTCTAGTTCACCTGGGGAGCCTCATATGTCAAGCAGATTCAAGAAATGCTCTTCTGGGATTATGATCCTACGGAGGGCAGCTCTGGGACAGCGTTTCTGACTTGAAGAGTCTAAGTCAGCTGATCTGGGTGGAGTCTGAGATTCTGCATGCTTTCCTCCCTCCCTCCTTCCCTCCTTCCCTCCTTCCCTCCCTCCCTCCCTCCCTTTTTTCTTTCCTTTTTAATCCTCACCAGAGAATATGTTTTCCAAGATTTTTAGGCAGAGTAGAAGGGAGGGAGGGCGGGGGAGAGAGGGAGAGAAACATCGATGTGAGAGAGACATCAATTGGTTGCCTCCTGCTCACACCTCAACCAGGGCCGGAGATTGAACCTGCAAAGGAAGTATGTGCCCTTGATCAGGAATTGAACCCCTTGACTCCTTGGTCTTTGGGCAGTGCTCTAACCACTGAGAACACCAGCCAGGGCAGATTCTACATTTCTGAGCAGCCCCCAGGTGATGTTGATGCTTCTTAGCTCTGGACATACTCAGAATAGCAAAGTTCCTAGTGTTCATTTTCAGAGCTTTAAGCCCTCATGTGCCAAGGATGAGCCTGACTCCAGTTTGATGCAACAACACCCGTGTCAGAAACAAAGGTAGCTCTGGCTCTCGGCCAGCCCTTCTGTGCGATGGCCCAGCTGTGACCTCAGGAGCAGACCCTTGCAACTCAAACCCAGGGACACTTGCATTCTCTCCTGCTGAGCTCATGAGTGCCTCCTTGCCAGATCCAGCAAGGACTGGCTTCCCAGACTAGGTTGGGCAGGCTTGCCCCTTCCGGGATTGCCGTGGGCCAGACGACTTCCTCAGCCCCGTGGTTTCTGTCTTGCTTGGGGCCCCAGGAGGGTTGGCACGCCACAGTCAGCATGATGTTTCTAACACACAGTCCTGGCCACGCTCCTCCCCACTTCAAACCCTGCCTGGGCCAGCTCATTGGCTTACCCACAAAGCTCGCTTCCATCTCCAGCCCTCGCAATCTACTACCCAGCCACACAGAACCTCCGTTAGTTTCTTACTTCATATGCTCACTTTCTTGTCTTCCAGGCCTGAGGAGTCTCAGTGCAACTCAGAAACCATCCTCCGATGATGGGGAAGGATGCATATGGAGAAGAGACAGGAGCAGGATTTGGGCACAAAGACAGGCAGGGCAGACTAGTGGTCAAGAGCACAGGCTTTAGCCCGGTCACACCTCAGCTGTGTGACCTTGGATATGTCTCTGGACCTCAGTTTTCTCATCTAGTAAATGGAGAATGTAAAATGTTTGTCTCAGGCTGTTGAAGGGTTCAATGCAGACAGGTACTTCAGAGGCTTAGTTTTGTACCAGGCTCATACTAAGGATGGAGATCAGCAGTTCAGATGAGCTGTTGCTGTCTGGCACCCTCATCTCTCCTAACCTCCCCTTCTTCTCCTTTCTCTCCTTGCTTTTACTCTCAGGACCTCGGGGCCTTCATGGAGGTACCATTCTTGGCATTTCCTCTAGGAGAAATTCCCCAGGGGTGGGGCTTTATTGATTGCATTCCAGAGACTGTTTTTGCCAATTGACCAATAGGAATGGTTTGGGGCTGTCCATTTAGCTCCATTATCAGCAGCACTTTAAAAGGAAATCAATGGAAATGCTCATTATTCCGGCCATTTGTCCAAACTTGGAGCAAACAGGAATCTCGAGGTCCAAACATTTCCCCTGTAAGCTTTGTTTACCTTGGAGACCAATGTCAACATAATTAGCGTTCGATGTCAACAACACGGGAAAGTTTGAAGTCCAGGGCAGCGGAAGTCTTTTTATACATCTGGTGTCCCAGGCCACAGTTTACACCTTCCTTTCTGGTGTCGGAGTAGGGGGACATTCAGGGCTGCTCCAACATGACATAACCAGGAGCTGACATTAGATTCCAGGTGTGGCTATGGCTAGACTTAGGGTGGGAGGACTCTCTGAATCTGTGCAGAGACGCTCTAAAGATGAGCATTTGCTGGGGCCCGGCCACCGCCACCAGCAGCCAGATGAGGCATTGTCTGTCCTTGGATCACCTATGGAAATGAAATAGAGGCCTTGGCTAGGGTTCTTTCCTCCATATTCATCAACAAATGTTTCCCCAGTACTTAGTGTCAGCCACACTGTTGTAGCTGCTATAACAGGACGCGATCACCCAGAAATCCTTGCCTCCATGAAGTCCACAGTCCAGTTAGGGTAGAGCTTTACGTCATAGAAGAGCCTGAATTCAGAGACATAGAGAACTGATTGTAAGTCCAGGGGTTTGGTGGTGGTGGTGGTGGTGAGGGGGAGGAGAACCTTCAAGATCGTCTAGTCTCTTGGTTCATTGTCTTTCTTAGAGTCACAGGCTTCTGGAGCTTATGCAGACTCAGCCTTCAGTCTCAGAGGGTTTTGGTCTCAGCCTCCCAACCTCCCACCCTCCAGCTTCTGCTCTGCTTCTACCATCTTGAGAACATTCCCCAGCAGCCTTGCTCAGAGGGGCTCACCACAAGTCAGGGAGTTGTGTTTTTTAAAGAGATGGGGGCACTTTCTACCTCTCCAGGTCACCCATTCCATTCCAGAGCTCTGGAGAGGACAGACTTGACCAGTTTCCCCCTCCGCCCACCACCTGTTCCCTGCCTCTGAGCCCCCAGACTGGGATAGGTGCGGCACCCTTTTCACAGACATTCTGATTTTTTTACCTGAAGATGCAGAGAAAAATATTACCCTCCTGGCTTTGGGGCTAGTATGGGCATGGCTGTTGTTCTATCCAGTGCCATTTCTCCTAGCTTCTCTGCGAAGATGCTGGCCTGCCCAAGATAGGCCTCCTTACCCTTCTCCACCCTCTGTTTACCTTGCTATCTGAAAATATGACTGGATTTGCAAGTTGGCCAAAGGAAACAGAGACATGTTTTTAAGGCTGGCGACTTGCTTTTGGAGCCTGCCAGTATTTATGAGGCTTAAATGACTTCTCTGTTCCTTGTGTTGCGTGGGAGGAAAAAGAAAACTCACCTCCAGCCTCCGGGAGAGCAGTATCAACAAGGTGTCCCTGCCTCCTTCCTGCTGAAAGCAGTTTTTCTTTTAATCCAAAGTCTAGGCTGGGTGAAATCCTTGGGCTAGAGACCCAACTAGGAGTGTTCCTTCAGAAGGGAGGGCAGTGCAAACCCGCCATAGAACTTTAAAGTGGGTGGTTACCATTCAGAGAGGGTCAGCTGGAGACTTTTGGAAATAACTGGGCCTTGTTATCCACCAGACAAGAGTTGTGTGATCTTCAAACCTGGAGCTCAAAAGAGTCAAGAGATTATATCGATTCACAAAATCAGTTGAGTCCCCAGGTGGATGGAGAAGGTGTGGAAAGGACTTTTATCTTCTTTAGCTCCTTTCAAGCTGGGTTTGAGCCACATATACACGTAACCACCACCCCAGAGCTGGCTGCTGTTAGGGAGGTGCCTAAGAGCTGGGCCACTCCTGAACCCTCATGCCACACCTGCAGAAACAGGAATTTTTAGGGGTGAAAAAGACAGGGTTAGGAAAATTTGGAAATTAAGAGGACCATGGAAGAAACACAGGGCTGCAGAGCAGCAGAAAGTATATTTCCATAGAATGGGGGAGCTGAAAAGCTGCAACAGGTACATTTCCATAGAATGAGGGAGCTGGGAACAGCAAAAGGCCTATATTTACAAAATAAAGGGAAGGAAGCCCTTCATCCAAAAGGAGAAGAAACCCCAAAGGGAATAGGAATAGGAAAACAGGAGGGAGGGGGCGGGGAACCTCACATGTCCCATGTGAGGTTCAACCTTTCAGCTCAGGAGTTACTATAGTAACCAGTCTAAAGGAATAGTGACCCATCAGAGGGGATATCAAGGCACCAAGATCTGCAGCCTTTATAAGCCATGGGGAAAAGAACTCAGTGGGACCCTTCCCCCTCCCCACATGGAGTCTGTACTTGTTCTTCAATAAATTTCCACCTTTGCTCTACCACCATCCATCTGTGGATTCATTCTTTGACTCTGGCAGACAAAGAATTTGGGGAACAATCCTGCCCAGGGGAACATGCGTGTTCAAGTACAAAAATTCCGTTTCACTGCCAAGTGGAATCTTTGTCCGCATTGTCATTGGTCCTCAGCTTCACAGAATTAGATTACTAATGACTCCGGGTTTATGACACACACCAGAAATTACACATTTTAATGATGAGATGAACACTCATGACCTGGACTTCTAAACACAAGTTCAGACCTTGACACTAACATGTAAGAGCATGGCTCCCTCCTTAACACCATCAGAAAAGGGTACCACACTTTACCTAATTTTAGGGACTTGGTTTCCATGTAATACTTTGCTGGGGTCCAGCCATATGGTGACTTCTCTGTAGTTCATCTGAATGATGGCTATAGGAAGTTACCCTACATACTACTGTACGCATGACTACTGTATCCCACGGTGTATTCATTCAGTCTTCTCCTCAGGACTTTTTGGGTGATTGCCAGAGTCTTGCTCTTGTAAACATGGCCTTTGAACATTCTTGTGCATCTTGGTTTTCCAAAGTGGTTGCCCTGATGTATGCACTTGCCGGCAATGTATCAGAGAGCCCACAGATTACGTCCAATGCAGTATTTGAAATTGTCATATTTGAAAATTGTTTCCAAGCTAGACATAAAAAAGTGGTCTCCCATTGTAATTTTGATTTGTATTTCCTTGTGCACTAAGTATATGGAACATTAATTCATGTATTTTTTTTGGCCTTATGTTTCTTCTTTTGTGAATTGTCTGTTTATTTTGTCCACTTTTCCTATTGCCTTGGTTGTATTGTATTTACTGATGTTTTGAGGGCTTTTTATATGTTCTTGTTACTAATTTAATGGAAGTATTAGTACCTGCATTTTATCAATGGAGTAACCGAGTGTCCTACTTGTTCAAGATCATGTAGCTATCCACGTAGGGCCTGACTGACCTGCTGTCTATCCAGGGTCCCAGGGCCACGCTGTCTTCCTATTGCAAAGTCTGGACCTGCGCTGGGAGGTCTTGTTCTTGTCCCTGCTGCACCACCAGCTGGCTGAGAGCATGGATTGGTCCTTATGTCTTTGGGCTTCCGTTTTCTTCCTGCGGAAGTCCTGTGGACCTATCTCTAATTGTTTTGATTCTTACTGCTTTTTTGTTTTGTTTTGCTAATCCTCACCTGGGGATATTTTTCCACTGATTTTTAGAGATAATGGAAGGGAGGGGAGGAGACAAAGAGAACAATATGGATGTGAGAGAGACACATCAATTGGTTGCCTCCTGCATGCACCCCAACCAGGGCCTGGGATCGGACCCTGCAACTGAGGTACATGCCCTTGAACAGACTAAAACCTAGGACCCTTCAGTTCACGGGCTGATGCTCTATCCACTGAGCCAAACCAGCTAAGATCATTCTTATGGTTTTAAGTACCAATATGGCTGCTGTTTTGAGGAAGGAATGTCTCCTGCCAGCTTCCACTTCATCTTGTCCGGTCCACAGTGTGTGCATGGTCTTGGGAAATGGTCTGGATGAGTAAACTCATCCTAGGTTGCAGACTAATGAGTGTGTGAGCCAGGGTTGGAATCCAGGCTGAATGGCCCCACAGTACCCACAGTACCGATACAAGGCGAGGGAAGCCAAATTTCTGCCCTTGGAGAGTTCATGTGTCCTGGGACAGACACACAGTTCACTGCATGCAAGTGAAAGCATCTGGATGGATTCACATTGAGTGTTGTTAATGTTTACTTCTGGAGAGAGACACTGCGTTGAAAGGGAGACTTGATCTCACTTTTTATCTTATTCCTTCATGTTTTTTTAGGATGTTTTTTTACAATGAATAACTCATATTTTGGTAATAAAAAGATCACCATATGTTAGATACAAAACAAGGAAGGATAGCATGGAGGGACCTGGAGAGTATCATGCTAAGTGAAATAAGTCAGTCAGAGAAAGACAAATATCACATGATTGCACTCATATGGGGAATCTAAGTAACAACACAAACTGATGAACGGAATGGATCCAGAGACATGGAAGCATGGAACAGAGTGCTGAATCTCAGAGGGAAGGCCGGGGAGGGTGGGTGGGTGGGAAGTAATCAACCAAGGACCTTGTATGCATATATGATGCCCAAGGCCATAGACCATGGAGCAGGTGAGGGCCTGGGGTGGGGGCGGCCTGGAGGGGGTCAATAGGGGGAAAAAAGGGAACATATGTAATACTTTCAACAATAAGGACTTACTATGAATAAATAAATAAACAAACAAATAAATAAAACAAGGAAGTATGACACAGGTGGTAACATAGTTTTGGGCTGGTGCTGTGAGAGCACAGATGAGGCAGCGCCTAACTCTAGAGGAGGAGGTGATGGAGGGTTTTGCGGGATGAGTAGGAGTACACTGGATAGAGACGAGCAGAGAGATTTTTCCAGTAAGAAGCACCACTTGGGTAGAAGCAAGTATAGTTGCCCTCAGGGTAAGAAAACTGTTGGCCCAGGCTGTGGGACATAGATGGTGCTTGGTTGATATTAGATTTCCAGTCCAGCACTCCAGGATATAGGGGTTGCTGTTTGTGGGTCTTTTCTGGATTCTACTCATTAATATTAAGTTAATTAAGATTTCCTTGGCAGCCATTGGTAGAGAAATGACAAGTGTCTCACAGTACAAGTCTGGCCACACAGGGAAAGGGAGGTTACTCCTGCTCCTTTGGCCAAAGTGGCTCAAATAGTCTGGCCCCAGTCCCCACACCCATCTCTCAGTTTGCCCCTCGGCCGAGGTCCCCTGACAGTCTCCTCCCACCATCCCCTGTGCAGTTGGAGGCATGGGCAGGGGAGGAGAAGCCTCAGGCTCCCTGTGAGTGACTCCAACGGCACTGAGAGGCGATCCTGAACCAATCCCATGGTCGGGTGGAGAGTATGCCGCTTGGTGAGACCTGGGTGCATCTGGGGCCTTTTGCAGTGGGAGTGGAACTCTCCTCTCCCAACCCCCTGAACACAAAGCGGGGAGATGCAGGCTTTCCTCCAGGAGAAATAGGGTGATGCTTGCAGAAGAAGAGAGAGTAGATGGTAGGCAGGTAAAACCAAGCCAAACAGAAAAAGCCAGTCTTTAGAACTAAAAAAACCCTGTTTTCTTTATTATGATATGAGCTTAGGTAGGGAGCCCTGATATTCCCAAGGGAAACCCCTCCTGGGTTACTCTCAGCTCATGAAGATTTTGGATGAACTAGGGGAAACTATCATAGAACATGGCTCTTTCTGTTTCTTCCAGTTTACCTCTCTTCTCTCCATCTTTGGATATTTTCAGGCTGGGGAAGTGTGACCCTTTGGAGTACATTTTTAATAATGTTTCTCATCCAAGAAGTGATTTACTTTATAGATGCTCCTTCAGACCCACTGTCGTCATGGTTTCCAAAGGTGGGCTCCAGAGGCTGGGTCAGGCCAACTGTATGAGGGGGTAGAATTCACTCCCAAAGTATGTTTGAAGCTTCAAGGTTGCCATAGACACAGACGTTAGTTAGCAAGGTCACATGTCTCTATGAGGTATGGGGTGTCTATTGTGGCTTCTAGGCAGCTATGCTCTAGGTTTCCTTAAATCAGCGGTTGCCAACCAGCGGACCACTGCTTGGCAACCGCTGCAGAGTTCTTTTCCTCACTGGTAACCACTTCTCATAATGTCTAGATACTCACAATCTAAGGAATGGCATCTGATTAGGAATTCAGGTTCTGGAGTCAGACTATATTCAAATCCTAGCTCTACCACTTACTAGCTGTGTGATCTTAGGCAAGTTACTTAACCTCTCTGAGCTTTACTTTTCTAATCTGTAAAATGAGGACAACACTGATGTTGAGAAGACTAGAGGTGACAATGAGTGTAAAATTTAGCCCAGGGAGAGAGTAGGCCCAGTTTTTGTCCTCAAGGAGTTAATATTAAAATGACTATTAAAAAAATGGACACGTCCCTACATTACTATAGCAAGAATACAAATGTTGGCTTTAGCTGTTTGGATTTCAGTCCTGGCTGTCCACTAATAACTGTAGACTTACTATTCTTATCTGTAAAATGGGGATAAGGATACCACCTTGTAGAGTTAGGAGGTAAATCAAGGCAATTTATGTAAACCACAATGCAAGTGCTCAGTGGTAGTATCCTTCACCTCCTTTTCTTTCTGAGAAGCTGGGGTGAGTCCACATGCCTGTGCTGCAGATGGGGTGGCTGATAGGGGTATGGCCTAGCCTGCTGAATTCACTGGGGTTAAAAAGAGAGGGTATTTCACAACATATCATTGCAGTACTGGGAGCTGCCAAATCCGCACCCCTGAGTACCCAGAAAATGCTCATTAAATTATTTCCTCTTTGGACGGGACTTGACTTGTAGGGCAACACCTCTGCTATGCTCAGAGCAAGCATCATGCACCACACAAGGAAACCAAGTGCGATGACCGGGGTGACCTCAGCTTTCCTCGCGTGGATAGGTTGTCCCGTGGTGGCTAGCATGCCTCTCCGACATCGAGGTTCCCAGGTGGCTCTTAGTTCGGAGCCCATGTGGCACTGTGACCCAACCCGAGAGGACTTCAGCAACCAGAAACTGTTCTGTAGGAGCCTGGGTGGGAGTGCTTGGCTTCCAGCAGTTCTCTCAATGCAAACAGTCCGAGCCACCTCCCACCGAGGGCTGCTGCTTTCCACGCTGCAGCTCAGGCTGCCTAAGAGGCGGCGGCAGGGTAGCATGGCCAGAGCGGGAGTAAAAGAAGGTGGGTTTGCCTGGAGCTGAGACACCTGTAAATCCCCTCTGGGGGCCGTCCCAGGGGGAGGTAGTGAGGATACAACATGACACATCACTGGTCACTTTTTTCTCATCCTAACCAGCTGTCCCTTTCTGTTCAAACCCTTTCCTGTCTCCTTCTGACCTTGTTTCCCACGAGGTCCTCTGTCTTTCTCATTGTCTGACTCAGTAGTGTCTTGTGGGAGTTCTGCTCCCAGTCTGCTGGAGAGACGTGGAGAGCTTCCTGTCCCTCAAATGGATCCCCCTTCAGTATATACCTCATTGTGTCCGTACAAGTGCCTGAAGGTGACTCTACTGTAAGATGCTGGGATTTCAGGAGTCTGATGTCGTGGGGAGATAGACCACCCAGGAGACTAGCACCCAAATCCATAGGTGCCCAATGTCAGCTATTGCTGCCTGAGTAACAAACCAACCCAGGATCCTGGGGTGTACAATTTTGCTTGTAAGTCAGTGCGTTGGCTTATGTGATGGTCCAGGCTCTGCTGTACATGTGTTCATTCTGGGTCCAGGCTGAGGGGTGGTGGTTCCCTGGGGAGCCCATCTCCTGGGCTGGCAGAGGTGTCAGAGGGCAAGCTGGGATGCACAGGCACATTTCAGGCCCCTGCATCACATCTGCTAGCATCCCATTGGCCAAAGCAAGTCACAGGACCACGCCTGAAGGAAAGGGATGGGGTCATATAATCTGCCTCTTGCAGAGGGACTGCGTGATTTCATGTCAAAAGGCACCAATTAGAGGGAGGGATGAAAAAGTGGGGCCGGTAATTCATTCTATGACAAGCATTAACACCCCTAGCATGAAGTAGGTGGCTTAGACCAGGGAGAGGAGAGAGTAGTGATGAGAAGGCCTGGCAGATAGGACTCATACAATTCAGTGAGGGCGGGTGAGAAAAATATAGACAAAACCTGGCTATTTTCCAGATAGAGCCTCGATTTGGATAATGTGAGGGCCCTGGGTACCCAAGAGTAGTTGTTCTCAAACGTTAGCATGTATGGAAACTCCCCGGAGGTCTTGTGAACACAGATTGACCGGCCCCACCTCCAGAATTTCCGATGATGTAGGTTTGGGATGGGGCCCGAGAATTTGTACTTGCAACCAATTTCTGAGCAATGCTGATGCTGTGCAGACAGGAACTGCACTTTGAGAACCACTTCTCAAGGGAAATGGTTATCACTAAAGGCAAGCCCATGGTCCTTAGTGCGGATTGGCCTGGGCTTGGTCTAGCCCCTCTGGTTTCATGCCAGCCCTATTCCAACACCTTTTGTCCCTCAATCCCGTTCATTTCCTTGATTCTACAACCCAGCGAGCTCCTCTGCCTTCCTCCTCCTCCCTAGCTCCTTGACATGTGTTCTCCTTGCTCCTAGAAGGTGAGAGAACCCAGGGCATAACTGCAGCCTGCCCGACAGACATGCCAGCCACAGCAGGCAGCTGAGTCATAACCTCCAGGAGGAAGCACTCCCTGTTGTGGGAAGAGATCGCCAGTCGATGTGAAGATAATGCCCTAGGAAGTAGATGGGTCCCTTGGCGCTATTAATGATGGTTTATTTGTTTTGCATCTGTGCTACATCTTTGTACTTTCACTTCCCAAAATTGTCTGGTGCCTGGTGGCAGCCATCACAAGGCACTGACTTTAATGACTTGCGAGGGATGAGGATGGTCCCCCTGGGATCATAACAAGTGTGTTATGAAACTTACCCAGGAGTTTGGGAAGTGGTTGGCCTTGAAACCTAACTCATACTCAGAATGCAGCCCAGTGTTGGTGCTATCCAGCATCATTGTGTACCTCCCAGAGAGCCCAGTTCACCTAGTGAACCGGACTGCTAGGGAGGCCAAGACCATGTGTGCCCTGGCACACCCTTACACTCCTGCCCGAGCAAGTCAGTGATCTGAAGCTGTTTATAGCTGTTCCAGAGAGAGATAGGAGAGAGGGTAGCTTTTACCTGGTAGCCCATGATGCTTTCTTGCTAAGCCTCCCTTTACATTCGGGGCCCCTGTTGTGCTCAACAAAATGTTTTCTTCTTTCCTTTTCTCACAGGCTCAGGATCTCAGCCTGCTCTGTTCTCCTCTCAGTATATGCACTAACCCTTGGGGATCTCTCCCCCGAGACCTGGCTGTCTTTTTCCGTTTGCTCCAGAAGACAAGTCCACAGGGGCATTTTGCTTCATTTAATGCAAACTACCAGGGGCCATCACAACCGTATTGGCCATTGGTTCACTACGCTTGTCTTTGGAGTGGTAAAGAAATGTCTCGTGTTCTTCATTTTCTTGATTGCAGGCTCTATAAATTCTAATTGCTTCTGACTTGGCCTTAGTGCAGACATCTTTAGTGAAGGGCCTTCCTTTCTGTAAATGAATGAATGGCTTTAATTTCCTCTGTTTTAAATTTACCACATATTTCTGTGTAACAACTTATTACATAGTTAGTGGCTTAAAACAACATCAATGTTTCTGTGGGTTTGGAGTCTTGGCACAGCTCAGCTGGGTCCCCTGCTTAGAGTCTTGCCAGCCAGGACTGTGGTCTCATCAGATGTTTGACTGTGGAAAGAACTACTCTAAGCTCCTCAGATTGTGGGCAGAATCCATCTGCTCTGGTTGTGGGACTGAGGTCCCTGTTTGTCTGTCTCTGGTTTTAATCTGGAGGTCACCCTCAGCTTCTAGAGCAAAGGTTGCTAATTGCTAACCAGTGGTCTGTGGACCACTGGTGGTCTGTGAGGTCCGAAAGGTTGGCGACTGCTATTCTAGAGGATGCCTGCAGGCTGTTGCCACGTGGCCCTCTCACAGCATGGCAGCCAGCAAGGGAGAGAGCATCTCTCACTCCAGTCTGCTGAGGTGGAGTCTTGTTTAATGAAATGCTGTCACCTTTGCTCTACTCATTCTGTTAGAAACAAGTCACAGTTCCTGCCACACTGTACAAAGGTCTGATGAGTGGGAGGCTCTCTCTGTCACCCCCTCTTTCTAATCGGAAGATGTAGTGTGGGCAGAATGGCAGGTACCTCCTCATCCCACAAATCACTTTGCTTTCCTGAGGACTTGGGCTGGATGTCAATCAGTTCTGGAGACCTCTTCCTCCATTCAAAAATGATACCTTAGGACATTTCCACAACAGCCCTGCTATTCGGGAAAAGCACCCCAAGACTATCAGACATTGGGCGAAGTCATAGCCATTGCTTATTTTTCATCACTTATTGTTTGTTCATCTGACAAATATTGATTAAACACCTATTAGGTCCTGGGAACTGTTTCAGGCATTGGGGAGACAATTGTGAACTTGACAAAGTTCTTTTCTCATGCAATTTATATTCTAGCTTGGAAGGGAGGAGGGGAAAAATAACTAAACCAAGAAATGCACAAGCAAGTGACAAGGACTTTGAAGGAAATAAAGTATGGATAGAACATACTAAGGAGCGCTTTAAATGGGGCGATCACAGAAAGTGCTCCGAGGAAATGGTATTAGAGTTGAGCCTTGAATGGTGACAAAGAGCCAGCCATATCTCCTTTTGGAAAAAAAATTAAGGTAGGAAAACAGCAAGTGCAAAGGCCCTGAGGTGAGAAGGAATTGGCCTGTTGGAGGAACTGAAAGAGAAAGCCCATTGTCTGGAGCTGAGATAGTAGAGGGAGATGGTGGGAGATAAGGTTGAGGATATTGGCTGATGGCTGATCTCTTGGGGTCTGATGGGCTATGGTAAAAGTTTGGATTTGATTCTTGTATGAGGGGAAGTCACGGAAGGGCTTCAGCAGGGATGTTACGTAATGTTGTTTATACTTTATGAGTCGCACTGTGTTTAATTTCTGGAGAATAGAGTTTTGGGCAGCAGGAATGGAAGCCAGGAGACCCATCTAAAGTCAACCATGGTTTTCCAGGCACTGATACCATCAGCCAGGGCCAAGGTCACAGCAATGTACTCGGGGAGAAGTGATTGGAATTCGAGTCTATTTGGACTTGCCTCATTTACCTCCTAAACGTGTGAGTCAAAGAAATCCGTCTTCAAATAGGAAATGATCAATATAGATCCTTCCCACGAACCACCTCGGGCTGCACTCTCAGAGGCCGCAGCCATCAACCCTCAGCAACACGAGGCCTTGCTCCAAAGGAGAGGTTCGTGACACAGTTAGAATTTTGCTGACAGAAGAAGTCCACATGCGAGGCCCTTGTGCAAACTGACTTCTGCCCCCGTGGTGCGATGGTGGAGCATCCGTAAATGTTTTCTCTGTGATTCCAGAAGGAAGAACACAGTGCCACTAAGTGCCTGGGGCTCAGGAGTGGGCGGGTTTTGTGCTGGAGCTCGCGGCCAGCACTCCTGGATATCATGGAGGCGCAGCCCAGCCTCATGGCTGAGAGCACAGCAGATTGTGGAGTTACTAGTAGATTCTGGGCGGCACCTCTGTTCCGCTGCGTGACGCTGAACAAGCCACTCCTCTCCCCTCTGCCTCCGTTATCTCATCTAGAAAGTGGGACGACAATAAGAAGGACCTCATAGTCATGACTAGGATTTCATGAAGGAATACTGTGAAGCGCTGTTAGAAAGTGAAAGCACATGCTATAAAGGTGTTTGCTAAATCAACATTAGTTGGTCAGATATTTTGATTCCTTTTAAAACCTTCACAATATATATGGAACCTATTAAAAATGCAAGTTGCTGCCTCTTCCTTTATTCTAAATATCAGCACATCTCTTATGGAAAGAAACTATGAAATTTGATGCCAAACAGACTTGATGTAACTCCCAGCCTTGCCATTCACTGACCGTGTGACCTTGGGAAAGTCACTTAGCCTCCCCGGAAGCGTCGTTTTTTTCATGGGGGACAGAAAGAATAATTAGAGTTCCGTGCTGGGAAGTAGTTGATAACAAGCTCTTTGAAAATAAAGAGGTCCTTATTTGTAGTGTTTTCTAATTTTTGTGGTGTCAATGCCATGCTAGCTGATTTGAAGCTACGCGATGTGCTAAGCGCCGAGTTGGGAGGAAGTACATGCAGTCCGCTCCACTCTGGGAAGCCAGCACACTTGCTCCAGCGTGTTCATGGGTGAAAACAGGATCTATCATTTGCTGAACACTTACTATGTGTGTAGTTCTAAGCACTTACTCTTCGAAGCAGCCCTATTATGAGCTGTCATGATCATCCTTATTCAGCAGGTGCCATGGAGGCATAGCGGGGTGATTTGCCCATCGTCACACTACTGGGCCTCAGCTCAGTGCCTGGCCCACTGGCCCAGGAAAAGATAGCCATTAATATTAATACTTCTGCAACAGGAGGAGAGATTCCTCCTCCTCCTCCTCCTTCTCCTCCTCCTCCTCCTTCTCCTCTTCCTCCTCATTTTCTTCCTCCTCCTCCATCTAGGGGCTTAATCACAAGGAACAACAACAGCCTGTAATTATTGGAATCGAGAGACTATGGAAAATGCGAGGGAGGGAGGAAGAGAGAGAAAGAGAAATATTGATCTGAGAGACACATCTATTGGTTGCCTCCCACATGCACCCTGACTGGGCCAGTGATCAAATCTGCAACCCAGGTATATGCCCTTTGACTGGGAATCGAATCTGCTACCCTTCGGTGCATGGGCTGACACTAACCACTGAGCACACTGGCCAGGGTAAGCTATTTCTTAATGTTCAGTCATTTCTCTAATGTTCTATTGGTTCTCATACAGTTCAACACCCCTCCCCCTCATTGTCATTCTTCTAAAGGAACTAAAAACATATAATCTTTTCCATTAAAGTAAGGATGAGAGTATGAAGTTCAAAGAATTACTCTCTTAGCTATTTGGGTAAAAGCTGAGAATTCTACTCTGCTGGAAGAAGAATTAGGGATGGAGAGGAGATGTGGATGTTTATTGAGTACCTACTATGCGCTAGGTGCTTCATATGCATTTAGTAATCTCAGAGGTAGAAAGAATTATCCTTATCCTGCTCCCCACTCAACAGACTAGGGGTCAAAGAAATTAGTTACTTGCCTGATTTTACATCACTGCTGAGTGGCTGTGCTGAGATTTGAACCCAGGAGCATGGGCGAAACTTGCTTCTTTTCCTTGTACCATGCTGCTGACACTTGGGCTCCCCTGTCCTGTGAACTTCAACAAGGGTGCTTTTTGGAACTCAGGTTGGAACTCTGAAATAAACAGCTATGCCGATCATGGAGCATCTGTTGGCGGCTGGCCCAGCCCTCCTTCCTCTGACCACCATCAGTAAGAACAGTGGCACAGCCAGTGTCATGACCAGTGGCCTAGAAAAACACAGGGGCCTCGCTGTGGGCCTCTGGTACTGTTTATATGAAACTGCTCAGACCATGCCCTTGGGATGTCCAAATCCCTGGCTGGTTGTTGAGGGAAAATATCAGCCAGGGCTCCATTTCTGGTCCTCATCTACACACAGTCCAAAAGAAAAACAGTCCATTTTAGCTCATGACCAAGTTAACTCTGAGACTGCAGGGACCCAGACCTGCTTGTCAGTACTCACGTTTATCTTATTTGTCTTCAGTCCAGGGCTAGTATCCAGAGCAGTCCTGAGTTTAACTTACCTACATGGCCAGAGGGCCTAAGTAGATGAAAATACATGTAAAAGGACCTTTAGAAACACTAATGAAATATTACTACTGTGGTATCTGGGGTTTTTTTTTGGACCCAACAAATTGAATGGGGAGGGTTTTCAAGCATTACGAGGAGCCCCAGAATATATAAATGGAAAGGGACTTTATTTCATTTGTTCATTCACCAAATGTTTGAGCAGCTTCCATGTTTCAGAAATTGTTGTGTATTCACATTAAGAAATGAATTTGGCATGATTCTCATTAATATGAAGCTTATGGTCTAGTTGAGAAGGTGGCTCCATAAAGCAATTCTATAAATACATCTAAAATTGCAACTATGAAAAATGTTATGAAAGGGAAGTATATGATCCAACGAAAGACTTAATTAAGGGGCCAGAACCAAACTATGGGGGTCCTGGAGGCTTTCCCAAGGAAGTGACATTTGAATAGTGAGGTGGGGGTTGATGGTGGGTAGTGGAGAGAGAACCCCAGATAGAAGGAGCAACATATGCAAGACTCGAAGGTGGAAGATAACATACCTATTTAAGGTGGAAAGAAGGCCAGAGTGGCTGGATCATTGAGGCTAAGTGAGGGGGTGGGGTAAGATGAGACTGGGGAGGTGGGCAGGAGCCAGATCACAGAGGGACTTGTCTCCAACTTAAGGCTGTTGCTCAGTGTCCTGAGAACAATGAGAAGGCATTGAATACTTCCAAGCACCAGAGTAACATGATTGGTGCTGTCCTTAAATCATCTGTGGAGGGTAGTATAGAGGGAGGGAAAGGTGGTGGAGTGTGGGGTTGGGGAGTTCAGATATATCATCTCAGTAGCCAAGGGGACAAATGACCTTGGCCTGACCAGTTCAGCAAGTTTTAGTAAGTACACTGACAGGACTTGGAATTTGTTTTTGTGGGGAGTGGGTGGGGAAGGGAGAAAAGGCACTATAGATAAATTCCAGATTCATGGTTTACGTGGATAGATAGGTGCTAATCTCATTCATTTGAAAAAAAGACCAGGTTGGTTGAGTTTATTCATAAGTTCAAGCTAACTTATGCTGAGGTAACAAATGACCCCCAAATCATGGTCAAAACAAAGGCTCATTTTTTTGCTGTACTATTTGAACATGGGGTCAACTGTATTTCTGTCCTACATCATCTTTATGGTAGGTTGATGAACAGATGCTGCTCACAGGGAGGGGGAATTGAGACATACTGATTCCTGCAGTTTTGGAAATTACACACATCACTTCTTTTTTAAAAAAATCCTCACCCAAGGATATGTTTATTGATTTTAGAGGGGGAAGAGGGGAATAGGGGAAGAGGGGAGAGGGGAGAGGAGAGGGGAGAGAGAGAGAGAGAGAGAGAGAGATCAGATGCCTCCCATAGGCACCCTGGCTGGGGAACTGAACTTGCAGCTTAGGTATATGTCCTGACAGGGAATCGAACCAACAACCTCTTGGTATATGGGACAACGCTCTAACCCACCGAGCCACACTGACCAGGGAGACACATATCACTTCTTTCTTTTTTAAAAATATATATTTTATTGATTTTTTACAGAGAGGAAGGGAGAGGGATAGAGAGCTAGAAACATCGATGAGAGAGAAACATCGATCAGCTGCCTCCTGCACACTCCCCACTGGGTATGTGCCCGCAACCAAGGTACATGCCCCTGACCAGAATCGAACCTGGGAGCCTTGAGTCTGCAGGCCGACGCTCTATCCACTGAGCCAAACCGGCTAGGGCAACATATGACTTCTTATTCTCTGTAGGTCAAAGTAAGTCACATAGTCATGCCTGAGCATATATTTCTCCTGCAGAGGGGCCTCCCAGGGTGGGAGACAAGTATTTGAAACAATTAAGACAAATCTGTGGCAGGGAAATTTAAATTTCAACTTCACCATTTGTAAAACATGGATGATAATAGTATACACTTCATAGGATTACTGTGTTGGTTGAATGCGTTAATGCATGGAAAGTGTTTACAGCATACACACACAATATATCCTATGTCTTGGAAAGGAAAAGGAATTTGCCCAGTGATTTCTATTCATATATGCTCCCAGTCCACCTAACTCTCAGTTGTGTGGTAAAAATAAAATTACAATGACAAACATTTATTGGTACATTTATACACTCTGCCAGGCAATGTGCTGGTCTGAGATTTGTGTAGGAAGGCTTCACCTTTAAGAAATTTATGCTATAATAGGGCCAAGGGATATGCCAACAAGTATGAAACCCAGGGGTCATGTAACAGTGCTAAATCAGAGTGGTCTGCTCTGGACTTCCATTTTTTCCCTTTGGATGAGGAAACACGTCTGAAATCCCCACGGTTTCTCAGAAGTAGTGATTCCTTTTTTTAAAAAACTTTATTTTATTGAATTTTTACAGAGAGAAAGGGAGAGGGATAGAGAGTTAAAAACATCGATGAGAGAGAAACGCCGATCAGCTGCCTTCTGCACACCCCCTACTGGGGATGTGCCCGCAACCAAGGTACATGCCCTTGACTAGAATCGAACCCGGAACCCTTCAGTCCGCAGACCGACGCTCTATCCACTGAGCTGAACAGATTAGGGTAGAAGTAGTGTTTATTGACCTGGGTCTTGAAGCCTTAAATTGTTCATCAGATAGGCATTGTGGGAAGGGCATTCCAGGAAGAGGGAACAGCACATACACTTGTGGAGTCAGAGCTGCCTGATGTATCTGTAAACTCTACACAGTGAACTGAGCATCAGCACCCACCTCTCCCAGCCAGGGACTCACCAGGAACGCTGGGTCACCAGGATATGCCTAATGACCTGGTTTCACTGAAACCTGCCAGCTGGTTTCCTGGCTCTTTTTTTAAAAAAATATATTTTATTGAGTTTTTACAGAGAGAAAGGGAGAGGGATAGAGAGTCAGAAACATCGATGAGAGAGAAACATCGATCAGCTGCCTCCTGCACACCTCCCACTGGAGATGTGCCCGCAACCAAGGTACATGCCCTTGACTGGAATTGAACCTGGGACCCTTCAGTCCGCAGGCCGACACTCTATCCACTGAGCCAAACCAGTCAGGGCTGGTTTCCTGGCTCTTATTTTGTTCAGTGGATATTTGAGCTGAGTGTGGGGTGAGGAGAAAGAGTTTAACTTTTGGAGAATGATTTTTGCATAAAGAGGGGAGAGATACTTGACAGTTATCATAGGGAAAGGTACTTTGAGGAAATATTTTTAAAAGAATTATTAAAGGATTTGGCCAAATGGATCACAACCTAATGCCTTTCTTCAGTTTCTCTCCACAGACCTTCAGTAAAACTCTAGTGTCTGAATGTAATAGAGAGTATATTTTAGTGTCTATGTATTTGTGTTTATGTGCGTGTAAGCAACTATGTGTTTGATAGGAGGTGATATATTGAACTTGACTGTAATGAAATGGGGGGCTGGCCATGAAGTCCAGGTACATTTGAGTCCCAGATAAGCATCATAGCATTGTTGACATGCCAAGTAAAATGTAGGCAGTGCTAGGACATGGAAATTTACAAGCAGGCTGGGCCATTGTGAAAATGGTCTTGAACATCAAGCTAAGAACTTGGACTTGAGCATTCAAAGTTCAGAACTGTTTATAAGGACACAGGATTAATGTCATATGAAAGACTAGAGAAAGAACTATCATCTCTTGGTAACGATGTCTAAGGTGTCCTCACATGCCCTCAAGAGAGCCTGCCAACACTGGTGTGATTGAGGAGTGAGAGAAAGAGGGGGGGGGGAATTCTATTCAGTTTCAAGATAAACAGTATTTCTTTAAAAAGAAACCAAAACCTGCCATATCTCTATGTGGTGTTGCTATGGAAAGAGCTATTTTCATCAGATGTGAGAGCAGGAAGCCACATAAAACAGAGAGAAATGACCAGAAATGCGGGCTCAAAATATCCCTGGGCTGCCCTAATTTAGCAGCATTTTTAGAGAGCCCAATTTCTGCATGCTTATATGACAAGAATGAGAAAAATGGAAGGCCTCAATGACCTATTCCTTCCATTTTCTCATTGAACAAGAAAACATGCCGAACACCCATGGAACAGAAGAGATATTCCAAGTAAATGACAATTTTCAGAATGAAGAATGGTCCCCGGATGGCACGTCTGTGACCTCATGCCCTTCACAGCCTTCCCCTCCCGACCCCACTACTGTCTTAGAATGAGGTAGCAGATCTCGCTGCCTTCCTGCTGAATGTCTGCACTGAAGCTCTTTGACCAGTTGTGCTTGACTTCTTAAGGGACATATTATGCTCGTGAAGTCTGAGAGACCTGTAGTGAGGACATGCAGATCTTTCCAAGCAAAATATGTCTTAAAAAGAAGCACATTCA